>CAUIVZ010000009.1:23914790-24575309 GCA_961763995.1 Juglans cinerea
TTGGTGCTAACATTAATCTTATGCCACTTTCTGTTTGCAGGAAATTAGGACTTGAAGAGATGAAACAAACAACCATTTCTTTGTAACTATCTGACCGATCCATCAAGTATCCACGTGGAATCATAGAAGACGTATTGGTAAAGGTGGATAAATTTATTTTTCTTGCTGATTTTGTGGTGTTAGATATGGATGGAGATGAAGAAGTCCCACTAATTCTTGGCCGACCATTCTTGGCTATGGGAAGGGCTTTAATTGATGTTCAAAAGGGTGAGTTAACATTGAGAGTGAACAAGGAAGAGGTTATGTTCAACATCTACCAAGCCATGAGAATTCCAGAAGAGCCAAACACTTGTTTTCGGGTTGATGTCATTAAGCAATGTGTAGAAGAAGCCTTTCAAGAAGATACAAGATACATCACTTAGCAATGAAGTGGAGAGAAACTGTGCACTTATTCCTCTTGGAGATCCTGATTGATGAAGATTGAAAAGTCTGACTGTAGACTTTAAAACAAGCGCTTATGGGAGGCAGCCCATAGAATTTTTTCATTTATTTTTATTTATTTATTTATTTGAATAATTTGGATTTTGATGCAGGATTATTTAGTATGAACAAAGAGCTGAAAATTGCAAACTATGGCTGATTAACCATGAAACCAGGGAAGTTCCTTTCATTTATTTAATCTTTCTCATTTTTGAATTACAATGAGGACATTGTTTAGTTTAAGTTTGGGGGTGTAAACTCCTATAGTTGTTTTGTCTTCTTGATTGTTGGTCAATCTTTTTTTATGATTTTATAAGTCTTGAGTTGTTGGATTCTCTTACCAAGCATGTATTTGAATATGATTGAATTCTCTATGACTCTAAAATTTGTGATTGAGGATGGGATTGAGAAAAATTTTAAAAAATTTCTTTTATTTCAGGTTGAGTTTTGTGGGTACTTTGATTTAAATCTTCGTCCTTCAATATAATTGAGCACATAGTCATTTTTTCTTTATTCCATTTTGCTTATGAAGAGAAGAAGTTGAATTAAATGGGTCAGGGAAGTTCAATCTTGCTTTGCTCTAGAATCTGTTGATGGATCCTTGAGGCGAAATCCTAGTTGATACCAAATATTAGAGAAATGATCTAGGCAATTTTTTTGTTAAAACCAAAAAGCTTTCCCAACCGTCTTGATTATCATTACATCATTGCATAGTGTATTTCCATAGTCAACCCCCATGAGCCTTATTTTACATAATCCTTTATTTGTTCTTTTAACTACATAAACCATTCCCGTTCCGAGCCTGAAAAACCATGATTTACCTTTTATAGTTTGAGAAAATACTTTGGTGGAAATCTACAATTAAAGAGAAAGTTAGTTCAAAGGAAATTTTGCTCTATACGATCCAAGTGTGAAAGAAAAAAAAAAGATTAAAAAAAAGTTGAAGTGGTTGAAGATTTGAAATGGCTACAAGAATTGAGGTGACTGAACGAAAAAGGTGGGAGGCTGGAAAAAAAAAGAAAAAAAAGTATTATTGCTGGGTTTGTCTTTTATTCAGAGTTGATTTATCCATCATGGCAGAAAAAAATAAAGAAAATTCAATAAGTGGAGTGCAAATCACTTCAAATTTTGTTGAAGGTGTAGTTGGTATTACTTCATTGATTACAATAACAATATTGTCATCAGTATGAGCATATAGGCGATGAAGAGTTATGGTTTGAATCCTGTGGATATCTCTTTCATTGTTCTTTCCACTAAGTATTTTCCCAGTTTGCTTTGATTTTTCATATCCATTTCTTTCTTAGTCCTCACCTTGTGGCCTGTCATTACAACCTGATTAAAGACATTTTGATCTATGATTTTAGTTTGACTACATTAGTGGAGAGGATTTCTGAAAATTGGACTTATGGGGTTAAGTTTTGAAAGAATTCTTCTGATTTCAGTTGTTCTACTTTTATTTGAGTTTGCAGGTGGTTTGGAGTTAAATTGACTATATCACACACACACTCAAGGTCTTAGCTTTAGGTTGAAGTTAACGCTTAACTCTTGATTGACAAATTGCTAAATTTTTTATTGATTTTCCTGCTATCATTAATGTTAAAAGAGTAAGATAGTGGTGATGAAATCTAAATTCAGATCATGGCTTGGTGAGCGATGAGACCTCTCTATGGGATCTAGTTGATAGTCTATAGTGATATTTTATTTTATATTCTTTTTGTTTGAGGACAAACAAAGTTGTAAGTTTGGGGGTGTTTGATGACTTACATAATTTAAAATATTTTATCACTTCTTAATTTTAACATTAGTCTAAATTTATTTATTTTTGTTGATTTTTAGCTTCATAGTTATTATTTAAATTTTATTTTAGATTTGAAGAAAATTAAAGATTCTAATTTTGGCAGCTCATTGTCTTGTGACTCTCTCTCATTCAATGAAGAATTAGGCACTTTGAAAAATAAAAGCCAAGAGAGAGTTTTACGTAGAGGGACCTTTTCTCACGCATGAAGTTTTGGCTTTATGTGGGTTTCTATTGATGAAAAGAAGGGGGTAGAGAATGATTTTGGCGGTTTGGTTTTTAGGAGAGTTTCACGCGTGGGGCCCTTTTGGTTTTGACTTGGAAATGAGATGCAAGGCTGGTTTGACTTGGACGCTGGGTTGTTGGAGAAAAAAAAGGTTCGGCATTTTGCATGCGGGACGCAAGTCGTGAGAGCTGAACAAGACTCACGAAACGACTTTTGCAAGCACGGACGAGCAAGAGATTTTTGAATTCACATTTCTAAAAAAGAAGAGGGAGAAGGAGCAGAACATAGTCCGCACGGAAGAAAAAGAAAAATAGAGAAAGAGAGAAACAGAGAGAATTACATTCAATTAGTTAGATGAGTAGAGCATAATGAGGGGTTAGGTGAAATCGATTTCCTAGAAGTTTTCTTCCTCATTAATTTGATCTTCGAACAAACAATTTTCTTTATATTGAGTATTTTCTTTGAATTAATTTTATTTTAAATTGCAATTACAAAAATCTTAATGACTTTTCTAAATAAAGTCGAGATTAATATAATTTTAGTTTTTGTAAAAGTAAGTTACCAATCCCTGAGGACGATACTCTTCTCATCACTTTACTATAAAACTATGATACTGTGCACTTGCAATTTTGCACCGATCAGTGCCCTAGGCGAGTGGGGATATTAAATTGGCTCTTCCTTGGGTGAAACCGAGTGAAAAGACATCCCCAGTGAGTGGGAGCACCAAGTTGGCGGCTCCTCGGGATAAACCAAGTGAACTGACTACTTTTGTGGCGCCACCAACTCTCTCCATGGATGATGTGATGGCTCTAGCTGAAGAAGACCTTGAGGCCATGATCACAACGGAGGCTACTGCCGAGGTTGCTGCTCAGCCTTCAACCACACTGACATATGATTTGCAGAAGAAAGGCGATGACATCCCTTTGGGAGAGGATGATGTCATCCTTTTGAATCCTAACATGCTTATGGTGCCTCCATCCACTCAAGCAGATTTCCAATCCTTCGAGGCTCCTATGCTTACATTGCCTTTATCCCCACCTGCCACTGTTTGGTCCCTTGCTATTCCTGCGGAATCTCCACGGGTGGAACATGTCGAGGAGGAATATGTCGAGGAAATAGCAGCAGTCTCTGGTTCACCTCTTGCTTCAACAATTTAGGGTGGAGTTACTCCCGATTTGCCTTTTGTGTTCCCGACACTTTCCCTTGCTAGTGGGAGCAAGGTTTTGATCCCTTCTCCTCCCTTTAGTGTTTCTCTTAGGGGAGAAGGCGAGCCATCCCTGATTGTTCCTGGGGAGGACCTTCAAATTAATCAGGCATCACCTCCTCGGGATGAAGCTGGAGTGTGTTCGGGTCTTCATGCTGATGTACCTGCTAGCATTCCTTCTATCATTCCTTCTGGCCAAGTCGAGGGAGCTTCTCCTTGGGGACATTTTGCTAACACCCCTTTTCAGGCCTTCAATCTGAGAGGATCTTCTAGTCCTCATCTGTTGGGCTCTTCACCGTCCTCACATGCTCGCCGTGAAGAGGCTTTCAACGCCGTCGTTCAACATCTCCGAAATATTTTTGCACCGATAATATTTTTGTTCCCATTCTTTTTTTCCGTATACTTTTCTCATCAGTTCTGAAAAAGATATATTTTTATTTTTTTAGGGGGTCGATCGCCTTGTTGTCGACTTGGTAGAAGATAGATAGGTTATGTCCAGAGGAGGAAAGGGATCAAATGGCCAATGAGTTATCCCAGCTGGAAACTCGTTCCTGTACGGCTGATGATGAATTGGCTGCTCTCCGTGCACAAGTTGATTCACTTCGGGAAGAGTTGGCAAGTTTTGTTGCGGACACTGATCACTATCGCCAAGAAGTGACTACACTTGGGTGGGAGCGAGATGATTGAGCTGCTCGCCTTCACCAGGCTAAGGTGGCTGTGTAGGACCGGGATGACTTGGATGTTCGCCTTCACCAGGCTGAGGTGGCTGTGCAAGATCGGGATGACTTGGATGCTTGCTTTCGCTAGACAGAGGTGGCAGTGCAAGATCGGGATGACTTGGCCGCCCAAGTGGAGGCCTTTAACAAGGAAATAGATGAATTGGTCACTCAGGAGGAGCTAGCCTTGAAGGGGCGAGATGACATGGCAACCAACTCTGATCGGGCGAGGGTAGAGCTTGAGGAGTTAAAGAAGACCAATTATGACAATGCCTCACGCCTAGTTTCCCTAGAAGACGAGTGGCAGGAATTGACCATACAGTTGGGTGTGGCGGAAAGGGTGAAAACTGAGGCCGAGAAAGCTTTGTTTGAGGTGAAGAGCCACCTTAAAGATAGTGACTGCCAATATCTCCAACTCAACGATGTTGTTGAGTCTACCAAAAAGAAAATCTCTATTTTAGAGAAAGAGGTGTCCAAGCTGACTCTTGCTTTGGAGACTTCCCAACAAGACCTAAATCGGGTTCTTCCCCAACTGGCAGCCACTCCCAAAGTTTGGTCGTGAGCCTGGGGTATAGGCTTCAAACTTTGTATAAAACAGCTTCGTGAGCTTCTTCTTCGCAACCCCGAGACAGACCTGCACAATTTGAACTGGAAATCTATTCGTGCCAGTGAGGTTGCTCTTCACGTTTGCGACTCCATTGGTCGGGCTAAGATGCCAGAAGCCTTCCTTCACCCATGCTAAGACCTGTGTATTTTGAAGGCTTTCTACCCCGTAAGGGAATACTTTAACTTTTTTTTTTGACACTTTGCTTGTAATGACATTGCGTTGTTATTGTTAAAGCTTTGTACCCCGCAAGGGAACTGCTTAAACTTTTTTTGATGCCTTATACGCCTAAAATTTTGTTTATTGGATACTAAGCACCTTTTGCTATTTCTTAGTGATTTGCACAAAGATACATTGTTCATACCTTAACCTTAAACGTCCTTAGGGTTAGAGTTCCTCGACCACATCACCTTTGGTGAGAAGGTGTCAACGGGAGATCCCTCGACCGTTTTACCTTTAATTTTGAGGCTAGTGGGGGAGTTCCTCGACCACGTCACCTTTGGCGGGAATGAGTTAGCGAGATATCCCTCGACCGTTTTACCTTTAAGTTTGTGGCTAGTGGGGGAGTTCCTAGACCACGTCACCTTTGGGGAGAAGGAGTTAATGGGAGATCCCTCGACCTTCTTAGCTCTAAGTTTGAGGCTAGTGGGGGAGTTCCTCGACCACGTCACCTTTGGTTTTACCTTTAAGTTTGAGGTTAGTGGGGGAGTTCCTCGACCACGTCAACTTTGGCGAGAAGGTGTGAATGGGAGTTCCCTCGACCGTTTTACCTTTATGTTTGAGGCTAGTGGGAGAGTTAGTCGACCATGTCACCTTTGACGAGAAGGAGTTAACGGGAGATCCCTTAACCATTTTACCTTTAAGTTTGAGGCTAGTGGGAGAGCTCCTCGACCACATCACCTTTGGCGAGAAGGTGTCAAGGAGAGATCCCTTGATTGTTTTACTTTTAAGTTTGAGGCTAGTGGGAGAGTTCCTTGACCATGTCACCTTTGGCGAGAAGGTGTCAACGGGAGATCCCTCGATCGTTTTACCTTTGAGTTTGATGCTAGTGGTGGAGTTCCTCGACCACGTCACCTTTGGCGAGAAGGAGTGAACGGGAGATCCCTGGACCATTTTACCTTTAAGTTTGAGGCTAGTGGGAGCGTTCCTCGGCCATGTCACCTTTGGCGAGAAGGTGTCAATGGGAGATCCCTAGACCGTTTTACCTGTAAGTTTGAGGCTAGTGGGAGAGTTGTTCGACGACGTCACCTTTGGCAAGAAGGTGTCAACGGGAGATCTCTCAATCGTTTTACCTTTAAGTTTGAGGCTAGTGAGAGATTTCCTTGACCACGTCACCTTTCACGAGAAGGAGTGAATGGGAGATCCCTCGACCGTTTTACGTTTAACCTTTAGGCCTTGGCCACGTTTATTTGTGGTTGTCACAAAAAGTCAAGGAAAAAATTGGAAAGATATGTACAAGTATTTATTATTGAAAGAGTAATTCCACTTTTAGGCTGCTTAAGTCTCCAACACTACACACCAGCTAAGCTGGCTTGTTTTTTATTTTTTATTTTTTAAAATGATTCGTTAGACTACTCCAGACATTCTCCACATTCTCCCTGAATCTTCCATTCGAATTTCTCCTCCCACGTTCTCCCTCTACGCTTCCTTCTCTGCTCTCCCCCCACCCTTCCTTCTTTGCTCTCCCCCCTCCCTACCGAAGCCCAACCAAATAATGCATATGGACCTTTTTTTCTTTTTTCTTTTATTCTTGAAATTATGGAGGCACCTAAGCAACCATATATTGTCATTAAAATATTAAAAGCAGGGTTCACAACAATCAAATCTAGAACAAATTCTTCATCCTAAAGCAAAATTTAACATGACTTGGAAGGTTTGCATGAGGCAAGCAGATAAAACTTCCTACAGCAGAAAATTTCCCATTCGGATAGCTTTTTGGTTCAGTTAGTGAGAGTCCTTGTTCAGATCATTGAAGTAAGGATGTTCCATAACTTTCTTCGTTGAAATACGCTTTGAGGGCTCATACTGCAACATTTGAGATAAACCCATCTTTATCCAAACTAGGAATAACGGTTGACAGAGGTTTTGGCCTCCATTGGAGGTACTCATGCCAATGCATTAGGCTGCTTACACCAAGCCACATTTTTTATTTGGAGTACCTAATAACTTGAATATGTGGAGGAGTTGTTGCAGTTTAGAATCTCCTTGGAAGAGTGCTTGCTTTGTGACGAGCTCAACAAATATACAACCAACAGACCACATATCTACAGCAGATGAGTAATGGGTAGGTCCTAAAAGGACTTCAGGAGCTCTATACCATAGAGTCAATATCTCATGAGTATACTTCTTAATTGGCATGGTAAATGATCTAGGAAGTCCAAGATTTGCTATTTTAAGCACCAGTGTCTTTGGGTCCATCAAGAGATTGTGAGGTTTTAGATGCCTGTGTAAGATTCCATGACTGTGGCAAAAAGCAACACCCTTGCAAAGTTGGAACATTAAACTCTTAATGATTCTGGCAGGAATGTTCTCTCTTATTTGAGTAAAAAGCTCTAAGCATGATAAATATGAAAACTTTACGCAAATAGTTTCAGTGGTGTTCTTTTCTGGGTAAGGCTCGGACCTGTCGATTCTACCATGTTAATGTCCTTCTCTTTCATTCCACTGGGTAATTTCCAATTGAAACAATACAAAAGATTGGCGAGTGCAAGAGATTCACCCCTTCATTGCCCATGATTTAGGTGAAAAAAAAGGTCACAAAAGATCAAAACCACAAAAACCACCCATATAAAACCCCACCAGTAATTACTGCTTGAACCCAAAAAAAAAAAAATGCACAAAGGAGAAAACAAGCACCAAAAGAATAAGAACTTCAAACATTGTACTTGGGCTCGCTTTCTCTCTCTAGAGTAACTGAACTCCGATTTCAGGAGGGGAGAGGGATTCGGCAGAGGGAGGGGGAAGAGTAAAGTCAACGTGGTAGTGGTTTGGGAGGGGGGGGAGAAAAAGGTTTCGGCAGGGAAGAGGGAGAGCAAAGGAGGGAGGGGGGAGGGGGAGAGAGAGAGAGAGGGAACTTGAGCATTAGACCGTTTTTAAGAAACCGGGTTTGCCACATCATTAGTGTGTGGTGTTGGAGGGTAAACTGGCCTAAGAGTAGAATTACTCTTATTGAAAATGATATCGATAAGTAAATCAGTAAAAGTAAAAATTTACATATCCTCCCCTTAGACGTAGTACTTTTGTAAATGCTCTGCATTTCAAGGGTGGGGTAGTTCACGCCCCACGACATCTTTGAGATGGTAAGCTCCCGGTCTGTGGCTTGATACTACAACATAAGGACCTTCCCATTGTTGGCCTAACTTTCCTTCTTCTCTCGTGGTGACACCAGTCTCCTTCAGCACTAAATCGCCAACTTTGAACCATCTAGGCCTTATTTTCTTGTTGAAGTATTGCTCTACCTTCTTTTTAGAAGCTGTCACTCTGGCCTCTACATCCGTCCTTATCTCCTTCAACAGATCGAGGTTTTCTTCCAACCCTGCCACATTCGTGTATGGATCAAAGCTTTCTCTTCTGTAGCTTGGTAGCCCAACTTCCATTGGTACCATGTCCTCACTTCCATACGCTAGGGCGAGAGGTGTTTCGCCCGTTGAGGTTTTCGGTGTTGTCCTGTAAGCTATAAAGTCTCCGAGAGCTCGTCGGCCCACAATCCCTTTCTGTCGCCTACCTTCTTTTTCAATATTCCAATGATGGTTTTATTGGATGCTTCAACTTGCTTGTTCGCCTAGGGGGTGGCTTGGGGAAGCGTTCTTGACCTTGATTCCTAGCTCCGCACACCATTGGCGATAGTGTTTAGAATCGAACTGCCTTCTGTTGTCAGAAATGATACATTGAGGTATCCCGAATCTACATACTACTCCTTCAACAGAACTTCGTCACACTTTGGGCTGTTATTGTTGCCATTGCCTTAGCCTCTGCCCACTTTGTAAAGTAGTCGACGGCTACGATGATGAACTTGGCTCCTCCTTTGCTGGGGGCATAGGGCCTACTAGGTCTACCCCCCATTGGGCGAAGGGCCAAGGTGAAGTTATGGATCGTAACTCATTGGGAGGTGCGTTCGGCACTGGTGCATGAATCTGGCATTGGACATACTTTTTTACAAATGCCTTTGTATCTTTGAGCATGTTTGGCCAATAATATCCAGCCTTTACAATCTTTGCGGCTAGTAATCATCCTCCCGAATGACCCCCGCATATCCTCTCGTTTATTTCCTTCATCACATATTCTGCTTTTTCCTTTGTTACACATCTTAACAACGGGTTTGAAAAACCCCGCCTGTAAACCACCCCGTCTACCACAGTAAACCGGGTTGCCCTGCTTTTTAACTTCCTTGCCTCTTCTCGGGATGGGGGAAGATCATCCGTCTCCAAATACTTTCTTATTTTGTCAGTCCATCCTGGCATACTCTCTCCAATTTGCAGACTCTCCTCTCCTACTGTTGGACTACCTACTGTTCGTAGATCAACTTTCCACTGCAATGGCTCTTCTTGCTTTGCTGAGGCTGCTCGTGCCAACCGATCAGGCTTGAAATTATCTCCTTGAGGTATTTTCTCGATTCAAAAGTACTTGAGGCATTTGCACTGCTCCTGAGCCTGGTGGAGATATTTTATTAGTTTGATCCCCCTCGCCAAATATTCCCCGATGATCTGCCCGAGTACTACCTACGAATCGGCTTTCATTTGAATCTCCTTGCCTCCTAACACCCTTATTGTTGCTAAACTGATGAGCACTGCTTCGTATTCGGCTTCGTTGTTTGTTACTTAGAAATCTAGTCCCCTTTGTTTGTCACCACGTACACACCAACTCCTCCCCTTGCTCAGCAGGATGATCCATCCACATACACTTGCCCGGGGTTCTTCTTGGGTGACTTAGGGATTTCTTCTTGGAAATTGAAAAATTCTGCCACAAAGTCAGCCAGGATCTGCCATTTCACAACGCTTTTTGGCATGTAATTGATGTCATACTCACTTAGTTTGATTGACCACTTGACCAGCCATCCCGAGGTGTCTAGTTTCTACAACACTTTTTGCAGAGGTGATGAGGTAATCACCTTTATTGGATGGGCTTGGAAAGAAGGCCGTAATCGCCTTGTTGCTACCACCACGATGAAGGCGACTATCTCAACATTTGGATACCTGGCCTCAGCCCCTCTCAGGGCCCTGCCTACGTAATACACTGGCTTTTGTTCCTTCCCTTCTTCTCGTACCAATGCAGCGGATACAACGTCTGGGGTCACTGCTAGGTACAATGACATTGGTTCTCCTTGCTTGGTGTGGCTGAGCAATGGCGGGTTAGCCAAATATTCCTTCTGTTGGGTAAACGCCTCCTCGCACCTGGTGTCCCAATCTTATGCTTTCTTAAGCATATGAAAGAAAAGAAGATATTTATCTGTAGATCGAGATACAAACCTATTGAGAGCTGCTATCTTTCCCGCCAGCTTTTGCACTTCGTTCAGATTCGTGGGCAACTTCATCTCTTGTAACACCCTCTCATTCTTTCTGACATAAGCAAATTAGACAGCGAGTGTGGCGCCCCCAGCCCCCGCTTGGGATTGGATGGTGACTTAGACACCGGGACATGTAACACAAAGCTACACACCCCTAGTACATGACAGATAATATGCTATGTACCTAAGTACACTAGCAGTATGCAATAACAATGCAGCAGAAAAATTAATAAAAGTCGGATAACTAAGCAACGCGATAAGCAATTGCAAAACATATGGCACCATAAACTAATATCATAACCTAAATCATTGTCCAGAACATAAACATAGGCCTTAAAGGCAAAATATCCCAATAAGTAGGGGTAGGACCGAACGGACCGACCATTTCGGTCCGGACCGGACCGGATTGAGACTGAGACTGGTCCGGTCCGGTCCACATTTTAGAGGACCGAAAAGTTTCGGTCTAGTCCACGGTCCAGGGTTTTTCCGGACTGGACCGACTGAAAAATAAAAATAAAAAAATATTATATATATATTTTTTATATAATAATTGTACAATTAATAATATAAAATTTTAAATATGTTATTACTACTTGTTACTGTTTTATAAATTAACAATATTTTATATATATCTTCATCTAACCTATCACTATTAACAATATAAAATTTTAAATATGTTATTAACACTTGTTAATATTCTATGAATTAACTAATATATAATATCAATTAGTTAATTATATAGTAATTATATAAATTAATATTATACTTTTCATCTAATTTATTATCATTGACTATATTAAATATTTTTTTATTGAGTTTGTTATATAATCTACATTAATAAGTCACTTAATTTAATTTAGTATTTTAAATAGTTTTTTTTATTAATTATTTAAAAAAAAAAGAAAAAAAAATAGGCCGGACCTGACCGACTAGACCGGACCGGACCGATAGATATCGGTCCGGTCTATCGGTCCGGTCAAGTCCCTTTGGGTGTTCGGTTCGGTTCGGTCTGGAAAAACGATGGATCGAAAATATTCGGTCCATTGCCGGACCGGACCTGACCGGACCATTTGCAGCCCTACCAATAAGCTTGAAGCATAATTTTAAATTTTTCAAAACACGGGATTCCCACAAAAGAAACACGAGTCCACAAAAGTTGGCCACAATGCTATTGCCTTCTTCTTTTTTCCTTCTTTCCACAAAACACTTATACTCCCGTACTCTTCAAGAAGACTAGGGCTTCACGCGCTTCTCTAAAGCCTTGTCCTTGTCTCGGTTGTTACGACTCTTGAACTTGGCGATGAATTCAAGTATACCCGTGATCTCTCGATCGATGGCCTCGTGATCTCACTCTGGCATTTTTTAAAAAGAATCCATTCGAGGCTCGTCGACTATTCTTCGTTGACTTAGGGGTTACCACTCCATTCTTAAGCACTCCAGAGTGGACAGAGGAGTTCCACTAGGACATTTCCTCGCCCTAGCACTTGGGGTCTTAATAAAACTTTTTATTTGAAAACATTTTCTTCAAAAACACTTCTGAAACACTTCTTTGAAAACACTTCTTTGAAAATATTTTTTCCCAAAATGCATGTGACATGAGACTTAAACATGTTTACTTATGCATGACATATGACATATGAGATTCCTTGCATATAACAACGAAGCATAACATGTTCATTTCATAGCATGATCACATAAACCATGATAGATATCAAAACATGTGCATAGAACCATAAAAACTTGCTTAGGCTGAAACTCATAGGCACAAAAACATGAAGATTCATCACATAAACATGTTCCAAACTTCAAGCAAATAACATAGAAATCATAGTTTAGTAAAACAAAGCATGAAATCATAACATTTGACCAAGATCCGAATCATTCAAGACATGGTATGGCCGAAATATCATGATACACATTCAATCATTCTTAACATGTGAAAACCGAAACATATACAAGTATTTCATGGCATATTCATCACAATTTCAAAGCATATAATTCCTTCCATAGATTGATGTAAGATCATATTAACATAATCAAGCAAGTAATCAAGAAATAATAGCCAAAACAAACATGGAAATGAAAAGATTTACACAATCATATACAAGTGTTAACCAAGAGTAGGTTGAGTATATACTTACAAAACCCTTGTAAAGAAACACTAGCAAGCTGTAAATCTGAACATAACATATTAGAAAGAGCATCTAAAACCCTAACTCATGTTCTTGAGTGCATGTGTGTATTTCTAGGGCATCACTTGGTCTTAAACCAGTCGGCTTCAAGAGTTATTAGGTTAAAACCCTGTTCATTTCACACATAAGGTAGAACAAAACCTAAAGTAGCCAAGAATATATGTGATGGTTGAAACATGGAGGATAAATTCCCCCTTCGCTATTCGGTCTCAAGGGTTTCTAAGAGAAACCCTAGGTTATTTTCCAAGAAAATAATAGAAAGTGTGTGTTCTATCATTTCTCATAATCTAATGAGATTTGAATCTCATTTTCGGATTGAGAAAAGATTTGTCTGTGTGAGCAAGACTTAGGGAAACCGAATCTTATCTTGCAAATCCTTGGATAGTGCCCAAATCCTTATCTTGCAAGGATCTTTCTTGTTTGGTTGGTGAGAAAACACAAGAAAAATGAGAGAGCTTTCAAAGGAACTTGAGAGAATTGTGTGAAGAGAGTGGAAACTCATGCAAGAATCCGAAAAATGGCAAGGGAAAAGCCTCCTAGGCTTGTACCCTTCTCTTTATATAGTGACCCTTCCCTTCACTCCTTGTTTGAATCAAAACCTTTGCATGAGAGACAAGTGGCAAGGTTCCTTCTTCTTCCTCTCTCAAAAACCGAAAACCTCTTGGAGTTTCCCCACTTAGATTGCATTGGGAGAGGGCAAATCTTGGAGGTGGCGTGTGGGCTCCACTCCTTGGCCGAAAATCACATTTTCCTCTTATACCCTTCCTTTCCTTTAACAAGTCAACATCTTCTCAAGGGGTAACTTGGTAAACCATGCATGACCTTTCCTATTCCCAACAAAAGACTCTTGCATGGAGGACAAGTGGCATGGGCGTGTGCTATAGCCCTAGCCGTCCCTATTACTTTCAGTTCCCAAGGTGTTGCTTCATCTTCCCAAAGTTCATTCCCTTGGTGACCCTTCACATTTCATTGATCCAAAATGCACTAAGTGACAAGTGGCAAGCAAATGGAATACTTGGGGTTATGCTAGCCGAAATCATAGGGGCAAACTTGTCCTTGACAAAAAGTCTCATCCAAAAATCTTCTAGAACCTTGGAGCATGCTTGACACTTGGCAAAACCTAACAAATTTGAAATCCCAAAGGCCTCCCTTCAGTTTCCTATGCAAAGCTTCTAGAAAGATACCATTTCACTTCCCTAGGCTCCCCCCCTTTCCAAGAAACCTACCTTGGAACTCGATTTCTGGACAAAAAGCAATGGGCTGGGTGCGTGTAAGCCCATCTGGGTCCTTTCCTACACCTCTTTTCCCCCTGAGCCCACTTTCAAGACTAGGTTCAAAGCAAAACATTCCTGGGTCATAAAGCACTTAGCAAATTTAGAATTGGATCATGGGCCTAAACCTTTGGACCTAAATTCCCAAGGGTCGAAATCCTTAAGTAAACTGGAGCCACTCTTCTCTTGGGCCTAAGTTACTACATCAAAGACTTCTAAGGTTCCTAAAATACTATGGCAACCTAGAACAATTCTAAGGGCCAAGCCTAGACGAAACTAGGCCATCACAGCGAGTCTTGTTATGCGTGCTGAATCTCGATGGCGTGTTTTTAAAGATATTATGTGATTTCTAAAGTAAGCCAGTGTTTTAGAACCCTCGAATGTTTTAAATGCTCTGAAAATATTTATATGGGGTATTTCCAGTGTTATTGAACAAAATATGATTTTAATTAAGACAATTATAATATTTTTGAAGAGCTCCAAAAATATTAAAATTGTAGGAAATCATTTTATTAAAATGATTTCAGTTGTTTAAATATTATGGGATTTAAATTATGTTGAAAACTCTAATTAATTAGATGGTTTCATTATCTTAAAGATATTAAATAAGACTTCATCATTTTATTAATGATGAAGGAATATTATTTTATAAACTAAAGTTTAGTTTAAATAATATTCTATCTTAATTCCTCTAAGTGCTTTTAGTTAAGTTAATGTTTACGCATTTTAAATTAGTGTTTTAATTCCCCACCGTTAGATCGTTTTGAAGATCCCAAGATGAAGGGCCTGGATTAAATACCCAAGCCCCCCTCTTTCTCCCTTACTTTCCCTTTTCCCTCTCTCTCCTCCCTCTCCCTTCAGCTTACACTGCACGCCCCTTTCTCCCTCAGCCCAGCCCGGCGCCGCCGTGCGCTGCCCCCAGCCTCACAGCTCCTCACGCATGGCTTCACCATGGGCAGCCCCTTGCACCGCCGTACGCGGTCACCCTGGCTATTGAGCACCACCACAAGTCTTCCCTAGCCACCCTCTACCGAACCCAGCCACCACGAACCTCCCTTTCCCTCTCCGTCGCACACACACACACACACTACCCATAAATGGGTTTCACACAGTTTTACCGCCACCGATGGCCCTAGCACCGCCGTGCGTCAGTTCTAACCCCACCGAGCACCTCCCCTGACTACCACGACTCTTCCCCGAGCTCCTCCATGCTAGCCAAGCCCTCCACCTCTCTCGAGCCCTCTCTCTCTCACACGGCTCCTCTCCACCCATTTGGCCCAGATCTGCCGCCGTAGGCCGCCATACTACCCCCACCTCGCCACCATAGCTCCACCAGCAACCCCCTTAGCTCCTCCATGGCCAGCCACGACCAGCCAAGCTCCCCCTCCATTTCCATGCTTTGAGACACACGGGTTCCCCTTGGAAACCCATGGCTCCACCTTGTTCCACCCCTCACCGCTACCACGAGGCCACCATGAGCCCTTCCAAGACCACACCTAGCTATCGAAATGCCCAAACAATCACCATGTAAGGCGAATAGCCACCGTATGTGGTTTAGCCGCCACGTGCGACCCTTCCAACGTCATCGATTGTGACGGTCAGTGAACAACGCACGGGTCAACCCCGATTGTGGACTGTGTTGTTGGTATTGTGAAGTTCACTGTGTAGTGTGGTAATGTGATGTGCTGTGTACGTGAAGTGTTGGGCGTAGCTGGGAACTATGATGTGTAGTGTCGTGGACTGTGCTGCAAAGAGTACACGTGGAGTGTAATCTGTGTGGTGTAGCATGTGTGAAGGGAGTACACGTGAAGTGTACTCGATGGGGTGAAGCGATACACAGTGTGGCATGTCGTAGAGATAAGGATGGTTGCACAGTTGTTGAGCGTAAAGCGTGGTGTGTAGTGTTGGGAACTGTGAAACAATGTCTTGAAGTGGCTATGATGTGGCCTGTGGTCTGAGGTGACAGGTGTCACCATGTAGTTGACTTATGGCTTGGAGTATGTGTGAAGTGGCAGGATAGTATCAGAGTAGTGCAGCGGAAGCATGACTGGGGAATGTCACGAAGTGACATGGTTAAACTAGAAGTCGTGCTTGTGATGGGTGAGGAGTTAGCGTAAGAGTGATGTAGCGGGATGTTAGGTGACGTGACAAGGTCTTGGTGTGGCTTGGGAGTAGTCTCGAGCTACGACGTGACGTAAGGTGCAGTTATGAATGGAGTCTTGTTATGTTAAGTGTTGAGATGAACTGTCAAAAGGGACGGGTAGCATGAAAAGTCATGCAAGCTGGGTTAAGAGAATATTGGTATCGGAGTATGGTGTTTGTCCTTACGAGCATGTGATCAACGGATTATATGTTGGTCTTAGGTGATAAAGGGGTAAGGTACGTGTGTAATCTGGTTAGACACATGTGTCGGACGGATTCACCATATGTAATGGGTAATCTGTCCAAAGCATGGTTACATGGCGCTTAAGCCGCAGAGTTGGCTTAGAGCCGTGCGGCGTGTATGGATGGGAATGAGGATTTAGTATGAGCTAAGATGCATGAAGGTAGTGATGGGTGTATTATCTAAGATTGGGATGCATGACTTCGTCGGTAGGAATCATGCACCGGAATGTTGTCAATAGGAAGAGTAAGATGAAGGTCTTAGTGTCTTAATCCTAAGGTGAATCATGGGTTCACTCTAGTGGATACGCACTCGAAGTAGAGCGTTGAGTTTGGAAGAGGTAGTGACCGTAAGCGGATTCCAAAGGTTTTAGCATAGTAAAGGGCACGTAAGAGCATGAGATAGAAGGAGAGCGTTTTCAAGTGAAGTATAGTTCTATTCTAGTTTAAGTTACTTATGCACTAGATAGAGAATGATATTAAGGTTATGTGTATGCATGTAGGTTGCCATCTGACACGCACATGAATGGACTATATGATATGAAAGCAGCATGGAGTCCAGGTAAGTATTACGTTCATACTCTTCTAGAGTTTTCTACAAATTATGAAATAAAAATGAAATGTTTTTCCTTTACGATGCCTTACAAAACGAAAGGAAACGATGTTTTACGAAAAGCATGCTAAGTGTTCAAAGGTATACTTATGTATGGCCCTCCTTGGCAGCCCATTTTTATTCAACCAAAGTATTAATTGTATGCATGTGAATGGATGACTATACGCGGTATCTATTGTATGTATTTTCTACGAGTTGAAATGAGATGTGAGGAAATGACACGAAGAAAGTGTTTTAAAACATCCTTATGAACTGATGCTTTATGGATGCCATGAAAGATGATGTTTAAGCCTATACTTTTAAATGACACTTTTCCATGAATGGACTGTTAAATGAAAGGACTGGAAAGGAAAGGACTGAAATGAAAGGACTGAAAGGAAATGATGGTTTACTGTATGAAAATATGTAACGGCCATGACTGAATGAAAAGGGTACCAAAGGACTGGGTAGATTGCAATGCCGGGTAAGTTATACTGGTAGTGCACCCAGTGCTACTCTTGACTGAAAGGGGTTCCCAACCCGTGGCCACGGGCTGAATCCGAGTCCAAAGGAAGACCGTTAACCCCAGCACACGGGACGTAACAGTGTGCAACAGCCAAACAAAGCGATAAGAAAGAATGTATGAATGCATGAACTCTTGAAGAAATGAAGGTACTGACGGGAGAAACATTTTAAAAAAAGAAAGCCCATTTTTAAAGAAAAACCCCGTCCAGTGATGCTTTCGAAAGGAATGCATGTCCCATGTACGCATAATATGTATGGAATGATGAATGCATGACTGAAAACCTATGTTATAATATTTTAACTGTATGAAGTAATGCTTACTGAGTATTCGACTCATTTTAGTTTTTATGTGTGCCCCTTCCCCCACAGGAACTAAATGAGCAGTACGCGGCAGGACAGACACGGCCCAAGGGGAAGAGCACGAAAGTCTAAGCATGAGTTTTAATTGCATGAGAGGCCTTTTTATTTTAAGATTAATGTTTTCCATTGTAAACCTCTTTTATTCTCAAAGCACATTTTATTTTATAACGTAGAGTCTTGCACCCTGGGTATGGAAGTAAAAAGTTTTAAAATGAATGGTAATTCCCGTCGTTCTTTCTAAAATCATTTTATAAAAGGTTAAACCACAAGGACGGGCGTTACATCTCTATTATTGCTCTAAGTTTCTCAAGATTTGCTTCGATTCCTCTTTCTGATACCATCGCAAAACTTGGAAAGCCTCTTCAAGGTCCTCTTCAAGTGTAGTACTTCTCGATTTGTCTCCAGTTATTGTCGGATGGTACTTCTTTCATTTTGTATTGGTTATGTGCGCTGTAGTAGTGTACATAAACGCCGTTATGTCTTCTCAAATTGCTATCATGCGTCTGGTCCTGTTGGCCTCTTATCACCTTCTGAACCCCTTCTTGATCTTTCCTCTGACTTCTTCTCGGTTCCCATTCGCACCTTCCTTCAGATCGGGCGGTTAGGGCAATTAGTGTATCTTCGGCATTTAAGAAGTCCTCGACCCTGTCCATGAATTCTCGCAATGTGGAAGGGGTTTTTCTGGCTAGTTCAGCCATAAAAGAACTCCTTGGCCAAATACCTCCGAGCAAGGCCACCAGCATAATCTTCTCGTCTTGATCATTAGCTATCATCTTTTCCTTGTTAAAACGCGTCATATACGCTTTCAGGCTTTCGTCTTCTGTTTGTTTAATAGTCAGCAAATACATGGCTGGTGTTCTGCATCTTCTACTCACCATGAACTGGGTCAAGAACAGTCAACCCAATTCATTGAAACTGTCTATGGAACCTGGCTGCAGTGCTCCAAACCAGCCTCTTGCCGATCCCATTAAAGTCAAAATTTCCCCGAGGAACCCGTGAAGGTTTCAAAGTGCTCCATAGGATATTTGGAGCCATCGTATAGATCTATTGAAGGAACCTTGAACTGTGGGGGTAGAGGCGCTGCCATGATTTTTGCTGAGAATAGCAGCTGGTCGACCGGGGAGGACGTTCCTATTTTTTTTGCCATCTCTTCATACTTGTCTATTATACTACGTAGGTCTTGGTGTAGCTTCTTTGTTTCCTCATCCTCCTGGCGGCCCTTACCAACACCCGCACGGTTTGCTTCCATCTCTACCCTGTCAACCTGACTGGGTGTCGCATCCGCTCTTGATGGCCCATTTCGTGATTTCAGAGCCTCATTCTCCTTTCGCAGTGAATCAACTTCTATGGTAAGCTTCTTTATCATCTCCTCCATTTCCGCAAATCTTCCTTCCATGTTCTATGATGTTTTTCCCCTGATCTCTAGTTGCCTGAGACCTAATGGTGGTGGGCATGTGAAAAGTACGCTGATTGTGAGACTTAGAGATCTCATAAATGGCGCTAACTATTTTGGACGTGTTTCACCACCGCCACCTCACGATCGCCTGGAACCAAAGAGTAGATGGCTTGGGGGTTCGATAGAAAGCCTTTGATGCCTAAGTCAGTTACTGAAAATAATTAATGTAATTCTCTAGAATCCGATCCCTTTTACGTACCTGAGTTCTCTCCTTATATAGAGCTCCCTGAACTGCCTTTGTTCCTTATGTGATAATAGTTATCCATTATTCGAATTCAAATATGGAGATGGAGGTTTATCCCTTATTAGACTTCAAATGATAATCGTTCTTATCCTCACGTCCAGGCCCATGTGGGGGCTAACCGTTCGGGATGTCCTCTCCAAAGGCAGTTGCCATTTGTTGATGAATTTGAATTTTGGAGAGATTCCATCTACAGAGAGACTCTGTTTTTACTCTTTTTTTTTTCCTTATGGCTGTCAACGTGAGGTTGGCCTTGGAGGGTTTGCTCCACGAACCTAATATTGAAAGATTTTAATCGTTTACAATTTTGGTTGATCTTATACTACACATATCTCCTAATCCTTTATGTATACACGTTCGCGCACTACGTGCCAATTGTAGTACAAATCTATTGTCCTCAATTTTATACCCAATTCATGAAAAATTCAAGTCGTGCCTTCATAGTACACCTACTTTTGTCCCATACTTCCATTACACTAGTTTATGAGTGCTATTTGTCCATGCTTTCCTCGTTTACTGCATCTTCTCTCGGGATCTTTGACCATTCATTTTTTTAATAATCCTCAAAATTGAAACACTACAACGATCCAAGACTTGTGGGTTATGATTTTTCTATATTCATCGTGCCTTTCTCCGATTGTACTCGTCCAAATTCTATATCTAGTCTATTAAGAAGTAGTACCTCAGTTATACCTTTATTAACATCAACTAAAACCTCAAAACCTCTCGTGCTTGTCATCCATTAAGCACATATATATATATATATAAATACACTATTTCCTCCCATTCTATTCGCTAAGGGGAAATACAGGACTCCAAAGGTTACCAAGTGGGCTTAGGAGCACGTGGATGAATATCAAACAGACATGCTTACTTCGAAAAAGAACTTGAAGGACTTTCTCAGCTTTGAAGGTCTGCTCGATCTCCAGAAAACGATAAGCTCCTACTAAGCCTATTCAATGCTAGAAAGATCCATTAGATAAGAGATTACACCAATAGCCACTTTAGAAGGGACATGAGAGAAGGGGTCCAACCTCATCCACGCCCACGCCTCGACCCTTCTGACTTGTTTGGAAGATGTACCTGCTCTAGGTGTCACATGTAAATGGGCAGAATGAGATTCCACCACACCTTCTGGATTGGTTGCCCATCTAAAGACTAAACCATTTTTTTTTTCTTTTTGAAGAATCCAATGGTTGTGGAGATGTAAGGGTCTGGGTTTGATAAAAGGCAACTATAAATCACAAATTGCCATTAGGATTCTTTGAGGGATCCCTTAGCCTCCAAAAGCAAATAGATTCTTCCAAATTTTTCCGGATGAGTCTCTACCATTGCCTCTACGGTTTACATACCCACGCAGTCCTAACAAACTACTCTACTAAGCTTCTTACACGTGTCTTTATTACAATAGGAAGGAAATACAACTTATATTGAAAATGACAGTGCTGTAAAACACAATGAAACGACATTCCTCTATGAGCAGAACGACAAGCCTTCTTAACTCAAACGGTGCATATCCTTCTTGCCACAAATGGTTCGTTCCGAGCTTAACACAAAACGGTGCGTATTGAGTTTCCTCATAACCCTAACTTCCACTTCAGTTCGACATAGTTCCCAAATGTTCCTTCCCTTACCTTAGAGCTCTCCCTTTGTCTTCATCCTATCTCCCTCAGAGAACCTTAGCAATCCTCCTTCCTTAGAGCACCTTGCCCACAAGGTGTGGGTAAAGGGCTCACAACTTCCACGATGACTCCCAGTTGTCATCCTCATGGCCAGTATCGACCCATTTGATTAACACCTCGTTGGTGGCGTGATGGCCCGTTTTCTTCAAATGCCTGTCAACAATTTTCTCAGGCTCTGGCGAAACTTCGTCGTCGGTATTAATGGGTGGAAGGCTTGGTAAAGGGCAGATCTGAGCCTCGAGTTTTCGTTTCAGACATGAAACGTGAAAAACTTGGTGGATCCATGAGTTTGGGGGCAGATCAAGCTTGTAGGCCACTTGGCCAAGACGTTGGAGTACACGAAAAGGGCCATAGAAATGCGGAGAGAACTTTAGGTTCTGTCAAGTAGCCCCTGACTTTTGGTGGTAAGGTTGTAAATGGAGGTAAACATAGTCTCCCACTGAAAATTCCCTATATATACGTCTTTTATCAGCATAAGGTTTCATCCTTGATTGGGCTGCTATAAGCTTGTGCTTGAGTAGAGTCTTAAGTTGTTCTCTGGTGTGTAAATGGTTGTTCACTGAAGCATTTGGGGTAGTGCCGGGGATGTAAGTAGTTAGCTTAGGTGGAGAGTAGCCATATAGGGCTTCAAATGTGATACCTTAGTAGTTGAGTGATAAGATGCGTTATACCAGTATTGAGCCATGGTTAACTACTGAGCCCAAGTCTTTGGCTTAGCCCCTGCATAGCACCTAAGGTATCCTTCTAGGGTTTTGTTCAGGGCCTCTGTTTGGCCATTAGTCTCAGGGTTATATGTTGAGCTATAGTTCAATGTAGATCCCTACAGTTCGAAGAGAGATTTCTAGAAGGAGCTAAGAAATATAGGATCTCTGTCTGAGACTATGGTCTTGGGCTTGCCATGATGCTTGCAAACTTCTGAAATGTTTTTTGAGCCACCACCACTGTAGTATAAGGATGAGAGAGAGCAACGAAATGACCATACTTGGTCAATCGATCCACCACAACTAGTATAACAGTAGCCCCTTGGGACTTAGGTAAACCTTCCACAAAATTGAGATAAAATGGCTTCCCACGCTTGCTTAGGTATAGGAAGTGGTTGGAGTAGGCCAGGATAGGGGGCAATCTCATTTGTATTGGCCCGATAGATGTCACATTCACGCATTGTCTTTTTTATATCTTTCTTAATGCTTGTCCAAAAGAAGTCCCTTTTGGCACGCTGATATGTTTTAAGAAACCCTAAATGACCTGCATGAGGGTCATCATGTATAAACTTCAGAGCCTTGCCCTTAAAGGCAGATTGTGAATCCACCACTATTCTCCCCTTCTTTATGATTAAGCTTGCTAAATAGAGTAACCCTTAGGAAGCTCTTCACCTGAATTAAACTTCGAAAATAATTCTTGTAGTTCTTGAGAAGCTGCATAAGTGCCCTTGAGTACCTCAACCCACAGTGGGTAGGGAAGGTAATAACGCCAGGGAGCCTTCCATACTATGATCATTTTCATGTCTTCTAGACAAGGTATCTGCAACTTTGTTTTCCTTCCCTTGATTGTAATCGATGGTGAAATCAAACCCCAGGAGTTTAGTAATCCATTTTTGTTGGGCCACTGTGCCCACTCTTTTTGCTCCAATAAGTATTTGAGTGCTTGTTGGTCTGTCTTGACCTTAAAGGTTTGGCCCAATAAATATGGGTGCCACTTATGAACTGCTGTGATCAGAGCTAAAAACTCTTTTTCATAAGTGAATAAGTTTAAGGCCTTGCGCTTTAAAGCTTTGCTAAGAAAAGCTATTGACCCCCATACCCGTGACAATATGGCCCAAATATCCAACTTCTGGTACCCCAAATAGACACTTAGATCTCTTAGAAAATAGGTAGTGGTTATGAAGGGTCCTTAAGACCCGTTTGAAGTGGCCAAGATGATCCTCCATGCACTTGCTGTATACTAGGATGTCATCAAAGAAAACCAATACAAATCTCCTCAAAAATGGTTTGAAAACTGTGTTCATGAGCCCTTGAAAGGTGGAGGGGCATTGGTAAGCCCAAAAGGCATTACCAGAAATTTGTAGTGGCCTTCATGTGTACGAAAGACCATCTTGGGCACATCTTCAGAAACAACCCGTATTTGATGGTAGCCATACCATAGATATAGCTTAGAGAAAACTAAGGAACCATGCAGCTCATCTAGTAAATCATCATTTACTGGAATTGGAAATCTGTTCCTTACAGTCTGTTGGTTGAGTGCTCTGTAATCAACATAGAGGCGCCAACATCCATCATGCTTTCTGACCAACAAAACTAGTGATGAAAAGGGACTGTTGCTAGGTCTAATAATCCATTGAGTGAGTAAATTAGATACAATTTTTTCAATCTCGATCTTTTGGTAGTGAGGATATCTGTATGGTCGAGTAGAAATGGGATTAGTGCCTTCTTTCAACACTATTTTGTGGTCATGGGATCTGATAGGTGGGAGTCCCACAGGTTCTTGAACAACCTGGTGAAACTGGTCTAGCAATTGGGTGATTGCTGGGAAACAACTTTTTGTTGGCCTTTCTACTTCCACAACCATTAGTTGCAAAAGAAGTCCCTTTACCATTGTGAAATGTACTCACTAATGACTTGTCATCATCATTTGTGAAGGTAAAAGCACTGGGCTGAATTCCCTTTAGTTCCACCCCTTCATTCTCCCACTGAAACTTCATACTGGGACTAGACAAATTCCAGGTAATAGAGCCCAACCCTTTCAGCCACTGTATCCCCAAGACAACATCATAACCAGCTAGCAGCAAAATAAAAAATGAAGGGCTAAATGTAGTTCCTTGTATAGAGGTTAACGCACTGGTACAACTACCTGGACTTTGTAAAATCTCCCCATTTGCTACCTTAACCTTGAGTTGACCAGACCCATCCATACATAGGCTATTTTTTGAGTTAATGGAAGGATCTAGGAAGTTATAGGTACTTCATGTATCCACCAAAATTACCACCATAGAGGTGCCAATTTTACCCTTCAATCTCATAGTGTTAGGGCAAGGTGTACCAGTGAGGGCATTCAATCAAATTTCTGGGTTGGTTTCAGGTTGCAAGTTGGGTACATTATCAACTAATTCATGTGAATCATAAAAAACCTCCTCTATCTTCTCATCAGAATTTTCATCAACAACATGCATTACTAAATTTTAGGGGACTTACAAACATGTAAGGGGTTCCACTTTTCTTCATAGTGATAACATAACCCTTTGCACCTCTTCTCATCCAATTGCATAAAATAAACTTTCTTTGTTGGAGCTGCTGGTTTGTTGAAATTGTTGTGACTGTCATTTGTGTAACCCCCATGAAATGAAGATGAATTGTTTTTATCTCCCCATGTCCTACTGATTTCCTGGAGCTAAGCAACTATTCCTCCTGAATTCGTCTGAGGCCATATGCTGCATTTAAGTTGATGGGATTCAGCATTTTGAGAGGGAGTCTGATCTTATCTTTGAGGCCACTAAGAAAACAACTCAGTTTGTGTGCCTCTGGCAGTCCTTTGAGTTGATTAGAGAGAGCTTAAAACTGCCCTTTGTATGCTGCAACCGTGGTAGTCTGTTTGAGTCGTGTGATGGCCTCCATGGGGTCATCATATGCAATGGGTCCAAACCTCAGTTGGAGGGCCTGTGTGAAGGTTTGCAAGAAATTAAACTGGCCAGTGTCAGCTGCATCTTGGTACCAGATGAGGGTTTCACCATTCATGTGATAGGAAGTCATGAGAAGTCTATGGGCAGGAGGTGTTTGGTGAAAGTCAAAGTAGTGGGAAGCTTTGAAGATCAAACCTGCTGGATCCTCCCCATCAAAGTGTGGAAACTCTAATTTAATTTCCCTGGTCTGTGGTTTGCGATGGTCTTGCTGCTCTTGCTCAGCTTCTGCATGTGGATCTCAGTGAACGAGTTGATATTGGATCCGGTTCTGGGTAATAAGAATGGTTCTCATCATATCATTCATCTGCCGCATCTGCTCCCGTAACTTCACTATGCTTTGGTCATGGCTGGCCAACATTTCCTGCTTCTGCTTGGTCGATCGAGTTTTTTCTGTCATTAGGACCGTGGGCGCTCTGATACCAATTGTAAGGGTTTGGGTTGGATTGTTGGTAATAGATGATGAAAAAGAACAAAATGAATGAATTAAAGTGTAAGAAAAAGATGTAGATCAAGTGTTTGATAAAAGGAACCTATAAATCACAAATTGCCATTAGGGTTCTTCGAGGAATCCCTTAACCTCCAAAAGCATACGTTCATACATTCATGCAGTCATACGTTCATACATTCTTTCTTATCACTTTTTTGGCCGGTACACACTGTTACGTCCCGTGTGTTGGGGTTAGCGGTCTTTCTTTGGACCTGGACTCCGCCTGTGGCCACGGTTTGGGAATCCATTTTCAGTCAGGGGTAGCACTGGGTGCACTACCAGTACTACTTACTCGACATTGCAATCTGCCCATTCATTCGGTACCCTTTTAACTCATTCATGTGGCCGTTACGTATTTTCATACATTAAACGTTCAGTCCTTCCTTTCAGTTTAGTCCTTTCCTTTTCAGTCCTTTTCATTTAACAGTTCATTCAAGGAAAAACATCATTTAAAAGCATGGGCTTAAACATCATCTTTCGTCGCATCCATAAAGCATCAGTTCATGGGGCATTTTGACATTAGTTCATGGGGACCTTTTAAAACACTTTCTTCGCGTCAGCCAAAGCATTTGTTTAAAGCTCGAGGCACAGGCCTCACCATTTCTTTTCTTTTCTTGAAGAATACATACAATAGATACAACATATAGTCATCCATTCACATGCATACAATTAATATTTTGGTTGCGTAAAAAAGGGCTGCCAAGGAGGGCCGTACATACGTATACCATTGAACACTTAGCGTTGTTTTTCGTAAAACATCGTTCGTGTCGTTTCAAAGCATCGTAAAGGAAAAAGAGTTTCGTTTTCATTTCTTATATTTTAGAAAGCTCTAGAAGAGTATGAACGTAACACTTACCTGGACTCCATGCTACTTTCATATCATGCAGTCCATTCATATGCGTGTCAGATGGCAACCTACATGCATACACATAACCTTAACGTCATTTTTTATCTAATGCATAAGCAACTAAACTAGAAGTAGAACTACACTTCACTTGGAACACTCTCCTTCTATCTCGTGCTCTTACGTGCCCTTTACTATTCTAAAACCCTCGGGATCTACTTACGGTCACTACATCTTCCAAACTCGAGGTCTTGCCTTGAGTGCTCATTCACTAAAGTGAACCCATGATTCACCATAAGATTAAGACACTAAGACATTTGTCTTACTCTTCCTATTGACCACATTCCGATGCATGATTCTAACCTACGGAGTCTGTGATGCCCCGACTCCCACGTACAGGAACGCGAGAATCGTGACATCGGGATGATGACAACACGGTCATGCATCCCAACGAAATGTGCCCAAGTGTGAGCAACATGCAAAAGTGCACAACAAAAGTCGCAGCGGATAATATAATAAGTAAACTAAGTACCAGAAATTTAAATACAAGTATCCAAAATAATTTACCTTTTAAAAAAGCTATACAATCATCCCAAATATATTACAAAAGATAAATACATAAAAGAGTAGGATAATAAATCTCGATACATGAGAGCAATCCCAGATCGCTCTTCCAATGGAGCCAAAGCCTAAGGCTCGTCATCCTCATCTGCATCAAAATCTGCGATACCATAAAAATGGTACCGCAGGTAAGTAAAAATCCAAACAACCCTCGAGATAAAAACGTATTAAAGCAACCAACTAACAGATCACAAAACCTCATTTTTTCCCAAAAACGAGTAATTTTCCAACACACGCTAAAATCTCATTTGGCTCAAACTAATCCGTAAAACATTTTCCCAGAAAATGATTTACACAAAACTCAATCATTTATCGGACGCTGTAGGCAGGAATCGCAGTCGGGACTACACCACCATCCCTGCTTACCACCATTCCTACAGTTCTTTTCCACACAATGAATACATATCAGAGCACTGTAGGCGGGAATCACAGGCGGGACTCTACCACCATCCCTATTGCATGCACTGTAGGCGGGAATCACAGGCGGGACACAACCACCATCCCTACCGCATGCACCGTAGGCGGGAATTGCAGGCGGGACTCTACCACCATCCCTGCTTACCACCATCCCTACAGTCTCTTTCCCTTTTTCTCAAACCAGCCAATCCAAACATTTCAAACATACTCAAAATCATTTCTCACATCAAAACCCAGTTTTCAGTTACAAACATGAACATGCGTGCAAAATGCAATATACATGAACACAATATCCAAACCAACAATTACCAATCCAAACAAATCCAACCAAACAACTCCAATCACAAATCCATCCGACCCCCGAACTCCTCGAACTCAATCCAGCATGTTCAACCAAATACAGTGAAATGAGTTAGTACAAAAATACATTTAAATCACGAAAGTTCTTTGGAGAAATACTTATAGTGCTATATAGCAATTTTTGAAGGATCACGAAGCTGCAAGAAGTGACTTCTGAGCAACGTAACAGTGAAAAATGCACTGTGGCCGTGGGTCTCAAATACCCACTTTTCAACGGAGACAAACGAAGACCCAAAATTGATAGGGTAGGGTCTAGGGAGGTTGGTGAAGCTAGAGGTGGTGAAGGTTGGCCGTGGGTGGCGGCGTGGGCGGCGGTAGAAGACCAAAAACACCCAAATCGGAAATGGGGTTGGTTGTGCTTCACCAGTGACGGATCGGAGCTGGGGTTGGGTCCAATGGGTTGCTAAGAAGTCGAGGATGAAGTGGTGAGAAGATGGTGGCCAATGGTGGTGCGACGGCGGCGCAGCGGCGGAAAGAGTGCCGCAGCTTGGAGAGGCTCGTGGTGGCTAATGGCGGCCCGAATGGAGCTGAGGTTGGTGGGGTGAGGTCGCCGGCGGCTAGGGAGGCTAACGGGCTGGGCGGTGTCGACCACCGCCGGCGCATGGCGGCTCTGGGTGGAGACGAAGAACGGACGGAGAGAGAGGGAGGGGGGCTTGGCTTCGCGCGGGAGGAACTAGAGAAAGAAAAAGAAAAGAAAGAAAAGAAAAGAAGAAAAGAAAAAGGAAGGAAAAAGAAAAGAGGAAAGAGAAAATGTAGGGAAAGAAATGAGGTCCAATCCTCACATCTTAGGTCACAAAAATGATCCAACAGAAACGATTTTTAAACAGCAAGTAAAATAAAATAATTCAAACGTAATGATTAAAATGAAAATAAATAATTAAACCCAACAATAAGTTAATTAAATATGAAAAGAATTTAAATGCATAACAATAAATAATATTAAGAAAGCACTTCAAAATAATTTTCACAAAATTAAAAATCATAAAATAAACCAACTAAAAATCCAATAATTTTAAAACAAGGGAATAAATTTCTGAATAATAAAAAATAATCTCCCATTAAAAATACACTAAAATGGGCGGTGGTTAGAGGATGTCTGGTCACGTTATGCGTCGGGCGTAGAGCTGGGCAACGCTCATAATGAAATCACACGCGTGGTCGTTACCCGTTGTGTGACGAAAGGAGCCATGTTGTGCGGGTGGTCACAAGGGGAGACCATGGCGTACACTGTAATAAATGGTTGTGTTTTGGGTACAAATGGAATTTTTGGAGTGAGTGGCTGTAATTAAATGGTTTTTGGGAAGGTTGTAAAAATGGATATGTTTGGGTAGTTGCTTTCATGACTACTAAACACGTTTACTTGTATAATTTCATGTTTGAATCTCTTGATTGTTATTCTGTTGATTTATCTACTGAGATTGCAAAATCTCATTATGGTATTCGTACCTATGGTTCATCGTAAACTTTGATGCAGAGGATGGGTATGAGTAGGAGGGACTGACCTGTAATACCCCGCTCCTTCTTCTTACATACGGTTCTTCCTTCTTACGTACTTTTCTCTATTTCTGACGTAAGATTTATTCCTTCTTACGTAAGCAAGTGTTGAGGACGGAAATTATGTAAACCGTCCGCCCCGTCCGCCCCGATGGCGTGTCTTCAAAGATATCGTGTGACTTCTAGGGCACGCCCAGTGTTTTAAATGTTCTGGAAATAATTATAAAAAGTATTTCTAGTGTTATTGAATTAAGATTGATCTTAAATACGACAATTATAATATTCTTGAAGAGCTCCAAAAATATTATAATTGCCAGAAATCATTTTAATATCATTATTAAAATGATTTCAACTATTTAAGATATTATGAGATTTAAATTATGTTGAAAGCTTTAATTAATTTAATGGTTTTATTCTCTTAAATATATTAAATAAAACTTCATCATTTTATTAATGATGAAGAAATATTATTTTATAAACTAAAGTTAGTTAAAATAATATTTACCTTAATTCCTCTAGGTGCTTTTAATTAAGTTAATGTTTTACGCATTTTCAAATCAGTATTTGAGATCTACCGTTAGATCGTTACGTGGACCCCAAGACGAAGGGACTGGATTATAAACCCAGACCCTCTCTCTTTCCCCCTAACTTTCCCCAGCCCCTCTCTCTCCTCCCTCTCTCCTTCGGCATACGTAGTACGCAGCGTGACTCTCTTCACGCCGAAGCCTCCAATGCACAGCCCGTCGCCGCCGTGCACTGGTGAACGTCACCTCCACCACCAACGGCTTGCTCCCACTCCGGCGAGCCTCCCTAGTCCCGCTCCTCTCCCTCACGCTGCCTCTTCCTCTCCGCTGGAAGTGCAAAGCCCGAATGGGCTTGCTGTCCTTAGCGCCGCCGTGCGTCGTCCTCCAGCGCCACCACCTCCACGGCAGCTTCCTCTGCCACCGGCCACCACCCTCCAGCAAAACCAGCACCTCCCATGCAGCCACCTTCCCCCTCCGTCGCACACACGCAAGCACAAGGAGACCCACGCACGGCTTCACCGTGCGCGGCCTCTAGCGCTGCCGTACGCGGCACCCTCGACCACCTAGCGACACCATGGCTCCTCCCCGAGCTCCTCCAAGTCAGCCAAGCTCTCCACCTCTCTCAAGCCTCTCACTCATGCACGGCTTCTCCCTCTCTCCAATGCACGGGTTGCACCCCTCTACTGCTGTGCGCCGCCACCCACGGCTGGTAACCGCCACCTTGAGCCTCCTCAGGCCGCCACCAAGCCAACCCAACCAGCTACGGCCCCGATCTGGCACCCTCGCATGCACACTCTCTCTCACTCTCCCACGGCCTCTCATCCACTTCACGGCCTTGAACTGCTGCCGTAAGCCACCGTGGCTCCACCACGAGATCCACCGCACCTCCCTTAGCCGAGCCCTAGGTCCAAACCACCACTTTATGTGGTGGGTAACCACTGCACGTGATAGACAGTCACTGCGCATGACTGACCGCCACTGTACACGGCTAGATACGCTGTGTACCGCCTTTCACCATCATCACAAGGCCACCATGAGCCATTCCAAGACCACACCTAGCTATCCAAATGCCTAAACAGTTAACGTACGTGGGTTAGCCGCCACGTACCACTCTTCCGACATCATCGGCTATGGCGATCAAAGAGCAATGCACGGGTTATCCCGTCGATGGTATAACCCTCTATCCCTCGTTAATTATGTTAGATATTAATTAGTTGACTAGGTTGTGGACTGTGCTGTTGGTATTTGTGAAGTAGTTGTGATGTGGTGCTGTGTAACGAAGTGTTGGGCATATCTATGTTGTATGGAGGTGTATTGTGCCGTGTAGTGTGCTGTGAAGTGTTGGGCATAATTTGAAAGTGTGCTGTGTAGTGCTGTGGACTGTGTTGTAATGGTGGGGTGGTGTAAACAGAATGGGAAGAGTACACGCTGTGTGTACTCTGTGTGTGGCGTAGTGTGAGACAATGAGAGTATGTGTAAAATATACCCTCCTGGCATATGGTGGAACGAGATGAGTACACGTAGAGTGTACTCTGTGATGTAGTGTGTATAAAAGGAGTACACGTGGAGTGTACTCCATGTGGTGGATTGATGCACCATATGGCATGTATGCCATAATGGTGATGTGGCGTGATGTGTATGAAGGGAGCACATGTGGAATGTACTCTGTATGATGGTGTGATGCACCATATGGCGGATATACCATAATGGTGATGTGGCGTGGTGTATGTGGAATGGGACGAGTACACGATGAGTATACTCTGTGTGCCGTATGGTATATGAAGGGAGTATACGTGGAATGTACTCCATGTGGCGGAGTGATGCACCATATGGCGTGTATGCCATGATGGTGATGTGGCGTAGTGTATATGAAAGGAGTACATATGGAATGTACTTCATGTGGTGGAGTGATGCACCATATGGCGTGTATGCCATAATGGTTATGTGGCGTGGTGTATGTGGAACAGGAAGAGTACACGCTGAGTGTACTCTGTGTGACGTGATGAGTATGAAGGGAGTACATGTGGAATGTACTCTGTATGATGGTGGGATGCACCATATGGTGGATATGCCATAATGGTGATGTGGCGTGATGTGTTTGAAGGGAGTACCTGTGGAATGTACTCCATATGGTGGATTGATGCACCATATGGCTGTATGCCATAGTGGTGATGTGGCGTAATGTGTTTGAAGGGAGTACACGAGAAGTGTACTCCATGTAGTGGAACGATGCACCATGTGGTGGGTATGCCATAATGGTGATGTGGCGTGATGTGTATGAAGGGAGTACATGTGGAATGTACTCCGTATGGCGGATTGATGTACCATATAGTTGTATGCCATAATGGTGATGTGTTGTATGTGGAATGGGACGAGTACACAATGAGTGTACTTTGTGTGGTGAAGTGATGTATTATATGGCGGGTACGCCATAGTGATGATGTGGCGTAGCATGTGAGAAGAGAGTATGCATGGGATGTACTCCATGAGGTGCAGCGATATGCTGTGTGGCGTGTCGCAGTGATAAGGATGGTTGTGTGATTGATGGGCGTGGAACGTGATGTGTAGTGTCGGGAACTGTGGAACAGTGTCCCAGAGTAATTAAAGTGAAGCCTGTAGTCTAAGCATAAGTATAAGAGTACACAGCGGAAGCATGACTGGTCAACGTCACCTCGTGACGTGGTTACTGACAGTCGTGCTTGCCATGTGGTTAAGTGATAGGGTATGAATGGTGTAATGGGAACGTGACAAGATGTCACGATGTGTTTGGAGTATGTGAGGAATTGTACTCATGATGAGTTAGGAATTTATGTAGCAAAATGTTGAGTAATGCGACAAGGTCACAGTGTAGCTTGGTTATAGTCTCGAGCTATATGACGTGACATGAGACGTAGTTATGAATCGAGTCTTGTCGTGTTAAGTGTTGGGATGAACTGTCAAAGGGACGGGTAGCATGAGGAGTCATGCTAGCCGGGTTAAGAGAAGGTTGGTATCAGAGTATGGCCCTTGTCCCTCCAAGCAGGTGATCAACGTGTTATATATGATGATCTTAGGTGATAAGGGGTAAAGTACATGTGTGTCGTGGTGAGACACATGTGTCGGACAGATTCACCATGTGTAATGGGTAATCTATCCTGAGTATAGTTACACGGTGCTTAAGCCTCAGAGTTGGCTTAGAACCGTGTAATTTGTATGGATGGGAATGAGGGTTAGTATGGGCTAAGCTGCATGAAGAAAGTGACGAGTGTACTGTCTAAGGAAGGGATGCGTGACTTAGTTGATCTGAGTCATGCGTCGGAATGTGGTTAATGAGAAGAATGAGACAGAGGCCTTAATGTCTTAATTCTAAGGTGAATCATGGATTCACTTTAGTGGAAGGGCACTCGAGGCAAGGCCTGAGTTGGAAGATGGGGTGACCGTAATGGGTCCCCGAAGGTTTTAATTTAGTAAGGAACACGTAAGAACACGGGATAGAAGGAGAGTGTTGCAAGTGAAGTGTAGCTTATGCTTTCTGAGTTTAAGTTGCTAATGTACTAGATAGAGAATGACGTTAAGGTATGTGTATGCATGTAGGTTGCCATCTGACAAGCACATGAATGGACTGCATGATATGCAAGTAGCATGGCGTCCAGGTAAGCGTTACGTTCATGCTCTTCTAGAGTTTTCTAAAAGATACGAAAATGAAAACAAAACGCTTTTCCTTTAAGATGCCTTACGTAAAGACGAAAGACGTTTTAAGAAAGAAAATGATAAGTGTTCAAACGTATAAGTATGTACGGCCCCTCCGTGGCAGCCCCTTTTTACGCACCCAAAGTATTAATTGTACGCATGTGAATGGATGACTATACGTTGTATCTATTGTATGTATTTTCTAAGAAAATCCACGAACTGATATAAATGCACGAAAGACATGAAAACGGACGCTTTCATGGATCCTACGAACCGACGCTCTCATGGACACCACGAGGTAATGCTCGTGGACACCACGAGAGACGACGTTTAAAGGCGATGCTTGTGGATGCCATGAAGGCCGACGTTTTAAATGTTTTACGATGCCACGAACGGATGTTTTACGAATGTCATGAAAAGAAGATGTTTATGCACATACTCATGAAAAGATGTTTTCTCACGAAAAAGAAGGTTTTCCCATGAAAGGACATGTTAAACGAAAGATAAGAAAAGAATGAAAGCTGCAGCTCTTTAGAGCTGGCATGAATGAATGAATGAAATGAAAGGACTGAATGAACTGAACGTTTAATGTATGAAAATACGTAATGGCCACATGAATGAATGATACGGGGTACCCAATGAAGGAATGGGCAGATTGTAATGCCGGGCAGTAGTGCTGGTAGTGCACCCAGTGCTGCACCCTAACGGAATGGGATTCCCACCTGCGGCCATGGGCGAATCCATTGGCCATAGGGCTGCTAACCCTAACACATTGGGCGTAACAGTGTGTACCGGCCTATGAAAGTGAAAAGAAAATAATGTATGTACGCATGAATGTATGAATGCATGAAAGCATGAGAGCACGAACTCTTGAAGAATTGAAGGCACTGACGGGAGAAACGTTTTAAGAAAAGAAAGCCCATGTTTAAAAGCTAAACCCCGTCCAGTGACATTTTCAAAAGAACGCACGCACGACACGTATGCATGCACGTAATAGTATGCACGAATGATGAATGCGTGAATGAAAACCTATGTTGTTATATTTTAACTGTATGAAGTAATGCTTACGAGTCTTTGACTCATTTTAGTATTTATGTACGCCCCTCCCCCCACAGGAACTGAATGGCCAGGAGGGACATGGCCCATGGGGAAGAGCACGGAAGTCTAGGCACGAGTTTTAAAAGTATGAGGGAACCTTTTATTATTAAAATTAATGTTTTCCGTAGTAAACCTCTTTTATTACCAAAGCACATTTTATTTTATAAACGTAGAGTCTTGCACTCTGGGTATGTAAGTGAAAAGTTTTAAAGGGAACAGTAATTCCCGTCATCCTTTCTAAAAATAATTTATAAAAAGTCCCACCTCAAGGACGGGCGTTACATGACCCCACCTCAGGAGTGATGGCTTGGACTTTACCCGTCATTGTTGTTTGACCTTTTTATTCATTTTCTTTGATACTAGATGATTGTATTAACCTCTTGGAGGACCTTTTGTTGGGTTGTATTTGCTTAAACTTTTATAGTTCTTATTTTTAGACTTCTTTATTTTTTTTCCTCTACATTATATATTGCACACTTATTGAATGTTCGCACACACTTGCACTTGGCGATGGGATGTGTGACCTGAGTGGTTATCACCCCGGTGTCGCGACTCCCACCAAATCACACTTGGGGGTCGAGGGTGCCACAGTTATAATGGGCCTCTATCGTGAACTCGTCTTCTACTAGCTTATTTATCCTGTCCATGATCTTGGGTACCTGTCACCGCTTCTACCATTCCGGGTGGGGAATGGTAGAGAAAACTGCCACAATGAGATTTCCAGAAATCTCAGCAAGTAGACATACAACATACATCAGTTAACATAAGCATGCAATGGTAAATCATGAAATGAGTGCATGGACATGTACTTGACATAAGACTTGACTTATGCAACTTGACCTTTTTCAAAACATGAGATAGAGATCCTTAGACTTTTCAGAAAAATATCTTTTGACATCATTTTCATGTTGATCATTAAACATTGATATCATATAATTTCATGTGAGCTCATGACCATGTTCATTTCATATAACATATGGTGGACACATCACGGCTCCCCTAAGCATCGCATGTTCCTGCTAGTTACCGCACCACCAACGATCCGTACACCGTGTTCAACACGTCTTATTCATATTCATTATGACATGATAGTATTTTGTCGAGTTATTTGCCTCAGTCCTGGCACCCACTAGTGTTAGGTGCTACCTCACTCCGGCATCCTTTCCAAAAAGATCCATTCGAGGCATGCCGACAATTCTTTGTTGACCTAGGGGTTGCCACTCCATTCTTAAGCATTCTAGAGTGGATAAAGGAGTTTCACTAGGACATTCCCTCGTCCTAGCATTTGGGGTCTTGATAAAACATGCCCTTGACTTTTCAAAATATCATTTACTCAAATGTATGTGACATGAGACTTAAGATGTTCTTTTTCCTTACATAAGACATGTGACGTATGAAATGTCGTGTATGCATGAACAAGCATATCACATTTGGTTTCATGGAATGGTAATTTATGAGCATAACATGATACATAGGCAATATTCGAAGCATATTACAAATAAAACATCAAAACGCTCAAACCAAACATACATAAACATGCTTGGCTGAAACTTAAAGGCTTCATTACCAAGTGAAATTCATCTTTAACATGAATTAAAACTGAAACACAATAGACTATACATCACATAATCCGAATCATGAAAATATGACAATTCATCACACAAGCCGAAACCCTAATCTCTGGCCGAAACCCTAAATCACATAAAATCATGGCGTAACATCATGCAAACCGAAACCCTAATACACATGTGGTCTTTGCATGGCATCATAACCGAAACATATAATCATGGCATGTTCTTATATAACTTACAACAAGATATTTGTTCACAAAATCCCGAAATAACATGCATAAACAATACCAGACAAGATGAAAGATTCACAAAGGTATGTACATGTTAACCGAAAATAGGTTAAGGGTTTACTTACAAAAAATCCTTCAAAATTTTCACTTGCAAGATGTAACAGAGTTGATACGACTTATTAGAACAAGGGTCTAACCCTACTCCGTGTGTGTGTGTTATGGAGTTGCTAGGGTTTGTCATTTGCTCAAGGTGATGGTTCAAACATTCAATTCAAGGGTTTAGAACACAAAGACCTTCAAGTTCATGTGACCGTGGCTAGGTCATGAACATGTGAGTAGTGTGCGTATGTCATGGCCGAATGCCTTGAGGATATGAGTCCTCAAACTTTCAATCTCCTCCCCTTAGAGAATCCTAGGGTATTTCAAAGATGAAATGACCCTTCATGTGAGTACGTGTGTGTTCTAGGTGATCTTCCCACTCGAGATTTTCATCTTCATGGTGTAGGCATGTATGTGTTGGTGAGAAAGATGATGCAAACATGAATCTCACCATGGAGTTCCTTCTTTACTTGGAGCCATGGCCTTTCTGTGTGTGGAGAGTGTTTGGTCGTCGTTTGGTTGGAAGGAAAGTGTGAGAAAGTGAGAATATCACCAAGTGTTCGTATAGAGAGGTAGAGTGTAGAGAGAAATGGTTGAAATCCAAAAATGGCAAGAGAGAAAAGGAATGGGTGTGTGGCACATGGCCTTTTCCTCATGAATCCGATTGGTGAATCAAGGGACAATGCATGTTGGTCTAGTGGCATTGCCCTCTTCCCTTTGGCCGAAATCTTCCATCACTGGGTGGCTTTGGGAAGTGCAAAGCCAGCAAAGACCACCTTGGAAAGTGGTGTGTGCCTTGCCCTAGGTTGACCCCAAAAAGTCTTTCTTGCCCTTCTTTAAACCATCCAAGTTCAATGTACCTCAAGTGCATAAACATAAAAATACACAAGGCCCCTTCATCTTCCTAAGAAGGACTATGTGCATGCATTCCAAGTGGCATTGGCGTGTAGAGGGTGTGTGTGTGCCACCCCCTTTCTCTTTTCCCCATGAGGATCCATCCTCTTCTCCATGCGTGTCTCTTCCTTTTCCCCATGCATGTTCCCTAGGTGACTTCCCCCAATCCCCAAAGTCTTCTAGAATCCCTAGACATGACATGTAGCAAGTGAGGGATAGTTGGGTGAATGTGGTGGCCGAAATCCTAGGGTTTGGAGGGTAATTTTGTGTGGTGCCTCTTCCATTTCCCTAAGAAACATCTTTTAGAACATCTCTTCCACCAATGAGTTAGTGACAAATGGCATAATGATCTGGAAATGCCCTTGGGTGGGCGTGTGGCCTAAGAATCTGAAATGCCCCTTTATGTTCCCCATGCAAATCCTTAGGAAGATCAACCTTTGCTCTTCCCAAAGTGTCATTCCCAATGCAAAAAATAAAAATAAAAAATCTCTTGGGACTCTTCACAATAAAAAGTGGCGTGAGGTGGAGGTGCTTGGGAGTGTGAGTGGCGTGTTGGCCGAGTGGCCCTTGGCCTCCCCTAGGTGAATCTCATGATGTTTCTTCTAGACCCTCCATGCATGGATGACAAGTGGCTAGTCCAATGGCTTGTCACTAGGGTAGGCGTGCAAGCCTCCCTTGGATTTCATGAAACCCTATTCTCTCTGCCCTTAGCCCATTATCACGTCCAGATACATTAAGTTGTGGATGCGCAACAAGTGTCGCAAACCACTTGGTGTTGGATGTGACCTATGATCCTTTAGGGCATTTGGGCTTAAGCCCACCTAGTTGGCCGACAATTCAAGGGCTTAAGTGGCCCTTCTCTTAGGCTTTGAATGCCTAATATTGAGGCTCAAGGCCTTAATCACTCTATGCCTAATCCATGACCTTTAATAAAATAAAACATAGGCAACGAAATACAGATGAAAAATCTAGCTAAGTTTGAGTTATCACAACAATGATCATGAATGATGGTTTCCTACAACCATACATACACAATATCCTGAAAGTAAGTTAGAGGCTAACTTACAATGATTGAAGTGTGACGTAAACTAGCACAAAAGAACATGAATTGAAAGGAGATATTTCTAAGAGTTAGAAACTCATTAAAAATAATTAGATACATAAAAGTAGTTACTCCATAAAAATTACCATTTTACCCCTCTACTTGTAGGGAACTGACCATTTTACCCCTAACATAAGGATTTTGCATTCTAACTTCAACACTCACCAAGATTTTCATTCCTCATGTAAATTTTGTCCTTATACCAAGTATCTAATTAGAAAAATTTAAAACAATTTACAACTAGAAGTACTTTACTACGTTCGAACCACTCTAGGGCAAGATCAATACTTTGTTGCGATTCTTTCAAACTCCAACTTTCATGCTATAATCATTATATGCAACTCATAAAAATCATACCCTATGTTTAAAATCGTGCTAAGCCCATAAAACATACATTTTACAAAAATCATAAACTCATCATGCTAAGAAAATGCTAGAACACCAAATCAAATAACTCTTTGATGAAAATTGACTATTTCCTTTCCAATAAACTTCAAGGACTCCTCAAGTTCATAAACATACTCTGAACATGTTTATGAGTCAATCCTAAGAAACATCATGCTTTAAAAAGGTAACATACGGGTTTGAATTTAGGATTTAGAATTAAGATTATTATTATGAAAAATCTTTTCATCATCCATTTTCTCATTATCCTCTCATCATCCCATGATGTTGTAGATGATAGGTTCACAAATAAAATATAATAAATAGTCTCCAATCATCTAATGCCACATCATGGGATGATAAGAGGATGATGAGAATTGAGATGATGAATAACACTGCTCTATTTTTATTTTTATTATTATTATTACTAAATTAGTAGTTTTAGTATTTATAGTATTTTAATAAAATATGTGTTTTATTTTCCTTTTCCGGGGGTGATTTTGATTGGGATTTTCCTCTATGCACGCCCATATCCCTCCTATTTGATTTCCTAGTTTGAATAGTTTCCTGATTGGAAACCAGCTCTCACCTCAAAAACCTAAAAAACCCTCCTAGAAATCCTCTCTTTTTCCTAACGCTTTTTCCTCCATCAAACCAGCAAGCCCCACGTCGAAAATAGAAGCCATCGTAACACTTTCTCTCCATACCAAACCGCCACCTCGCCAGGAACTACCACAAAAGATGCCGCCGCCACCGTCAACCACAAAGGATGTTGTAGCACAACCCACGCTGCCCAAAAATCACGGAACAAGCAAACTCCATTGAATCCCCACTATTCCAAGGGACCCTCTAGTTGCACCATTGTGACCCTTGGCCAGCCACCCAGACCCACTGTTGCAATGGTTCTTCTCTCCCTCTCTCAGTCAAGAGCTACAGAGTGATTTTTGGAAGTAGTGCTAAGAGGTAAGACGCATGATCATAACTTTATGTGTGCTATAAATATCATGTTTTTGCATGAAAATTGTGATGTTTACCTGCTCTAAGCTACAAGCCAATTCAAGGTTAGTCCCTTTTCATGAACCTCAATAAATTTTGATGATATGCTTGTGAATAAGACTATGCATGCTATGTTGATATGGATTCTTGTTAGATGGATGAGATTTTATGAAAGTCACATGTATGCCATGTAATGATCATGTAATGTTTAGATCATGTTATGCCTTGCCTATGCTATGCTATGTGTGTAACACTCATGCTAATATGCCATGTTTAATGTTGTGCCTTGCACAAGAGTATGTCATGCTATGTAATTTCATGAAGTCAAACATGTTCACATGCACATGAATGACAAGTAAGCTTTAAAATTGGCCTTATGTTATGGGTGGATGTGCAAGCCATTGACTCAAACGTGGTCCACCACATGAAAGCTATGATATTGAGGTGACGTAGACCTAAGCGTGTTTCATCATAGGTTATGTTATGTGGTACCACGGATTTGAGTGTAATTCACAATATGATATGTGATAACACGGACCCAGGCATGTTTCACTACATGTTATGATACATTATGAGGTGCTATAGACTCAAGCATGGTTCACCATATGATACATGATAACACATACACAAACATATTTCATTACATGTTTTGATACATTATAAGGTGCCAGGACCCAAGTGTGGTTCACCCTATGTTATGATATGTTATATACGGTCAATGACAATTCGACCATTGCACACATGTTAGTATGGCCACTAAATAAGTGAAAGACAAGATGAATAAGTCATGTACGAATGATAGGAAATGCATGGAGTCAATCGTTCATGCATCCATGTTACATGTATTTCCATAATTAGGTTGGATTCTGCTTATGCTGCTAAAGAATGATCTAGATGTTATGTGTATATTGTGATGATGTATGTAAGTTTTTAAAATTAAGCCTAATGTTAAACTAAGTTAAGTTTATAGTATGATGTGCTATTATTGAGTCTTTGACTCATTTGTTCGTTTCTCTGTTTTATGTTTTAATGTTTTAATGTCCCAGATGACAATTTTATGGATACAGAGCAGGAGTGCCAGAAGTAGAATGAATTTCCAAAGACTTAGTGTATGATGTAGACATTCAAACAATGTTAGTATCACATAGAATTAGTTTATATCATTTTTTTTATGTTTTGACTTTTATGTTATGGAAGACTGACATGCCAAGTTAGTTTTACGATCCAATAGATAAGGCATTTTATGTAATGGAATCTCTTTACTTGTCATTATGTTATGAACATATGTAATGTTCCTAACCTACAGGAAGGGGTGTTAGAAATTGGTATCAGAGCCAGGTTGACAGATTTTGTAGACGTTTAGAGGAAAGAATCCAAAGATAGGAAATACCTAGGATGACTTGCAACAGCCTGCTAGAAATTTAATGGTGGAATTTCTTAGGCTTTAGGAACCTCGTGAGAGCTCAATAAGTTTTCAAGAATTAATCAGTCACGTAGGTTTTAGTTTGTCTGCATAGTCAGTGTTGCCACTCACAGTGGTGTCAGAAACGCGATTTTATTTATTTGAGATAGTTAGAAGTGTCAGAATGCGATATGGTCTGCACCATTAGACCCAGTTGGTTATTTAGGCTTCTATGGCATAATAATCCCATTTTCAATTTTCGGACGAAACGCTTATTCGAAAACATGTTTTGATTATTTCGAGACACTTTGGGGTGAATTTCGATAAACAAATTTTAAGGTTAGTTTAGTATGTATATTTAGGATTTTGCAGTGTAAAATTTATTCTACACTTTCCCAGAGTGAATAGTAATCTCAATAGTAGCACTTAACGTAGTGTTTTCTGAATCACAGTGTGGAATGTCCAAATTAGGTTGGAGAAGTTTTATTTGGATACTTTGCAAGATCTTAACCACAGTTGGTGAATAGTATTGGACACTTGTCGCCAATAGGAACCATGAGATGGATTATGAAGGAAATCAAGGTGTGAGATCAAACCACCTATGCCAAAACCCTAATTGATCCAATTTCCTGCTTTGTGTTTAATCACTTGATTAAATCACTTCCACATGCTATAAATTCTTCAAATTCATGTTATGACATCATTATCCACCCTTTTAAATCTTGGAAATTTGATTGAGCCAATAAAAATTAGATTTGGGCTTGATAGCATCTCAAACCCTAATCAAACCCTCTCCAAACCCCAAATGACGCTCATCGTTTAAGGCCCACGAATTTTAGCCACTTGGCAAAGCTTCTTGAGTAAGTTTTCCCTCCGCCATGTCAGACCACCCTCTGCCCAAAGAATGTGTAACAACCCGATCCTAAAATTAGGCCATAAGATGAGTTTTATGTATTTTCATATAACTATAAACATTATTATTATTATTATTATTATTATTATTATTATTATTATTATTATTATTATTATTATTGTTTTATCATATTTTATATTAATAATAAATTTTTATATTTTATAGGATTATTATCGTATTGTTATTATTATTACTATTGATATTTTATTTGTTATTAGGATGACTTATACTTTTAACTTCCACGTTTTCCCTCCTCTCCACTCCACGTTCTCCCTCTCCTCTCGACGTTATTAGTTCCGTAACCGACGAATTAAAACTAGTATTTATCTTTAGACTCTTCCTTCCGTTCAGAAATCCTCCCAAAAATGGCAACAATTATCCTCACGGCAACACTCTCTCCATAATCACGCAGCAACGTCCTTCCTCGGCAAACAAAACAACAAGCCTTCCCCCACATCTGAGCCCTTACTTTGCCATAAATCACAGTGGAGACACCGTCAAACACAAGCAAACAAACCGAAACCATGGATAACACCATAAACAACCAACATAAGTCTCCTATTTTCTCTTCGTCAAAATAGAGCACTACCGTGTTCAAGAGAAACCAACGAGTCTCCACCATGCCGAAGCAGCTATGGATAGCCCAGAAATTGCCACCGCTGGAATACACCCAGAATACGTCGATGCCTCGGATAGCCACCGTAAGCCAATGGCCAACCGCGTCTCTTCCACCCCATGCCTACTTGCATGTTGAAAACCAGCAAAGGAGGGGTCATACTCATAAACTGATACACCCACCAAGCATCTTGCTAGAAACCACCTAGACAACCAAGGAAACCACTGTTTGAGCACTCTTCGTTAGCCTAGATTTGCCGCACGTTACTTGTCTCGCTCTCTGCTGTCTCACTCACCACCATCAGTCATGGCAGCAACCATGTGGCATTTCTTTTCTCTCGACGCAACCACCACGCACAGAGGAAGCCGACTAGCAACCATTGTGATTCTCAGCCCAAGTAGAATTTTGAGTTCTTCCTCGTGTACTGCTAGGGTTGAATTTTAAGTGACATTACAATTTTATCCTATCAACTTTTTACTTTTAGTAGTTAAGACTTTTCAGAAAGCATGCGTAGATCGTACTCCTTTTTTCTGAAAACATGTATAGGTTTGAGTTTTTACAAAAATATGCCCTTTTTAATCCCTTCCCGTCTGGTATTCTGTGAAGTATCTTGAAGGATTGTTTTAAGAATAATTACATTTCTAACCTTACACTTAAGTATATGTTAAGTTTGTCTCATTTATATGGATTGGACTAAATTTTTTACATTGGGCTTGACTTTATTTTAATTATGGAGAATATTACGCCATTTTTAAGTTGGTTTGGACGTAATATTTTAAGTTGAGCTTACTTTTACTTCGTCCAGAAACTTAATTTTATAGCAACTTGATATTTCTATAGTAAATAATTAAGGAGTTAAACTATATTAGTTATTATTAATTTTTACAATTTGATTTCTAAATAGTAAAATGTTTCATCTTTAATTTCAAACACTTAAAATTTATTATAGACTTTGATATATTTATGATATTGAAGCTTTACTTTTAAAATAAAGAAATATATTAAGAATATTTATTGTGAAATTGAATAATTATTGTTAATTATAAGAAAGTAAACCTATTTTAAGAGTTGAGGTTTTCACTACTAGTTTATATTAGAATTGAATACAGCTCAAGTATTCTTCTAAATTTTAATATGTTGTTAGTATTTAAATAATTTAAAATATTAGTATTCATTCATTTTCGTGATAAAAATATATTTATTTGATTATGTTCTACGATATGAATTTAATTAAGTGAGATATTAGGACACGTTTTCCACAATTTTTTCCTCCATGACTACCGCTAGTGGAAAATAGTGGGATTATGGCACAAAACCCTTTCGTCACAATAAGTTTTGCCATATAACACGAGATTTCATGCATCGGGTGAAAACCCGTGGTGAAAAACGACCTTTGGCGACGAGATTTCATTCGTGTTAAAAGGTTTTAGGAATTACTAATTTCGTGCCCTAATACAAGAGCTTATTCCATGGATTGCACTTCTAATTGCTTCGCAATTTATACTCACCGTGCCCTCAACTAGCGATGTTGCCTTCACCTTGCAACCTCACTGCCGATGGTGGTTTCCGTGCGTCGCCGCCCTTCAATGTCCACTCACTGTCGATAGTTGCCACCCCCTTCAACCTCAATGCCACCAGTTCCCACCACTCATGACCAGGGCGTTGATTACTTTCAACTCCAACAAAGGTGCATCTCTCTTTCAAATCTTTGCCTATTGATGATTTCTCTTCTCAAATCTCTGTCTCTCCCTCTCCCCCTTGGTAAATCTGTCGCCTATTTCTGCCTCTTCTATGTGTGTGTATCTCTGGTTCATGAGCCCGATTTCTTCTTCACAGTTTGTCATTGTCTTTGTGGTTCGTAAAATAGTTTGAATTGATTGGATTCATGAGTTTGGGAGACCAACATATACATTTGGCTCACATCAAATGTATTGACAGTCTTCATGTGTGTACTCATAGCTTATTACTGACTTTCTATGCGTGCATGTGTCTCCTAAGCTAGCTTTGTCATATGAACTTCTATGCTGTGTAATTTTGAAACGATATAGCTCTTTTGTAATAATTAGGAGAAGAACCTGAAGCTTTCTATTTGTGAAATCTGTGGAATGTTTAGCTAGAAGACTACATGATCCATGCTTCAACATCATTCTTATTCATTATTCATTATACATGTATCACATTGCTGTGTAAATGCTGGAATTATGGTTAGTGCCTTATGTGGATGTTACGGGCCAACCCTCATTAGTCAGCTGTTATGCAGTTTTGTATACTAGTGTTATATTTATGTGCAAATTTTCTTCACAGCAGAGAGAAAGAGTCCTAATGGAAATAAAAACTCACATGTTCAACACCTATCTTTTATTGACATTCATCTATTTTATTGCAATTATTTATATATTTTTGTTGGGGGTTCAGTTTAGTAGGGCTAGTTCTAATAAAAAATTAACAAGTCAGGCCTTTGAAACTGATTTCTTACAGCCTTTCAGTTCTTGATAGCACAAATAGTACATTCTATACAGCCAAACAGCCTTCCAGTCCTTCTTTTTATTCTTTATTGTTTTAATATGTACTTTTTAATTAGTTTATATTAAGCTAAATACACTTTGGTCTTTTCTGTTTTGATAGCGGTAGTACTTACACTCTCTTCTTACACATCGTCCATCTCAACAGGTATAAAATATTTGACTTCACACCCATTACCTTTGTTATGTGTTTGTAATAAATTTTCTTTAGTACCCAATTATCATGTTGTGCAATAATAAATAGATTTTGCATTGCTAGTCTTGTATTGTTGTATTTCATGTATGAACTGTTTTGTTTTGTACTTGAGTATGGTTGCTTTGTTTGCTTATATTACAAACAAATACTTGAATGCGGCTGCTCTGTTTGCTCATGTCATATTTCATCATGTTGTCTTTAAATCTGCAGAAACTGACCAGGCTAATTATCCTTGGGGTTAAATTATGCAATAGGCTAAATTTAGCCCTGGGTGGAAGCATGACTTGATCCCAGAATAAAGTCACACATGCCTTATTTTGCAGTAGGCTAGATGTTGTGATTAGGTGGGGTTGGAGGGTTGTTTAGGGTGCATATTACCTACCGGTTAAGGGGAAAAGGTTAGGGAGATAAATTAATTATTATGCAATTGGCTAGATGTTGTGATCATATATAACCTGATGCGCGAGTATGCTTAGAATTTCATGTTGGTGTCAACTTGGCCTTGGCCATTGCTTTATACAACATTCCATAGGTGTGTATTCTTTGTTTCGTTAGCTTATTTATATTGCGTAAAGTGATATTAGTTCTTTCGAATGCTTGCACTTGCCATGAATAACATGAATTTTCAACTTCCAACTGCTCTCAAATTTTGGATTGTTATATATATTGATAACTTAAGGATCAGTCCTTTACATCCCACCAGATGAATAAGAGCTGATTATACCCGTCTTCTGGTTTCATAAGCAGCCATTTTGGCATGCATGAACGTTTTAATTTGTCTCATATTGTCTTAAGTTTATAAGCATATTGATTGTAGTTGCGTTGATGAGAACCATCCCCCCCCCCCCCCACTGGGAATCATTGATTAGTGAGAGAGAGATCATAGCAGCTTGCAATAATTCTGTGAATAGTATCAATGTTAGAATTACTTAGTGTGTGCTTGTTAGCAGTTATCATTAATGACTCCAAGTGCCAGGAAACAACTTTATTCACATACCTTTTCATTCATGTGCTAGAATTAACATGTCTGCAGTAAGATGTCAATTATTACTTGCAAAAAAGTAACTTCAAAAAAGTAACTTCTTGCATAAGGCTTCTTTCATCAATTTAGTAAGTTTATTTTAGTTGAGAAGAAAGGCATACTATTTGTTTCCACGTGTGAGAATCATTACTTAAAGCTAGGCTTTAGAAATTAGGAGCTCACTTGAAATAGGGAATGTATTTTTAGGCTAAAATTGGGCTTCTGTATATCAGGGGTTCTGGAGAACTTTAGCAAGCAAAAATTGTGAATATCGATGTGATTATTAAAATTTGTGAAACTAATTAATCAGACTACGTAAAGTAATCAAAGAAATTCCATGAGATAAGGTTTAGTGAAAAAAACTAGCTTTTTCATGAAGTTTCCTTTAATATTGATATGTAGAACAAGGCAAAATAGAGACCCTTCTATAATTTGGCAACAAGTCTGCAATATCAAAACGTCTAAGTGCATGCATATATGGCTTTAGCATTTATTTTTTGATAGGAAAAATAGGGCTTATATAAAAATTTCAGTGATTCTATCCTGCTTATAATTGATCCGTTTAGATTGTACCAGTTTTATTCTAAATCTGCATCATTACTATCTAGGAAATATTCTTTTGGACTGTAGGTGTAAACTGTTCTCAATCATTCTTAGATGGCCTCTATTTGGGTATCTTGATGCAACTTCAATTATGTTATGGAATATAATTGTAATTTGATTGGTCCATGAAAGAGTTGTTTTTAGATTGGTTACTTCCTACAAACCTCTATCAGATACCATTTATGATTGGTGTGGTCGGTTAGTGCTCTCGGTTATGATATAGAATTAGAATGGTAATTAGATTGGGCCATGAAAAGTAGTATCACGGTACTGAGCTTAGTAGAGTTATTGGAATGTCACTTTTCGTATCTCTGGCAACTGAAAACTTCATTGTGTGATCAAGATTTCGGAAATCACAAAATTAATGATTTGCTTCAAGTTTTGAGCTCTAACTGACCACATGTCAGGCAGCTAATATAACAATAGTAATTACTTAACATAACAATAGTAATTATTTCATAACACATGATATTAAGCCAAAATCAATAAAATCCTAGTTTCAATTTCCCTTGGTTTTGGAAACCGAACCTGTCTTTGCATCGAGTAATTACCATTTATTAACCAGACATTTCATTCTGCCCTTTTTTTGCTTTTCAAGGTGTTGCTGTTGAAATTCCTGTTTATTTTGCAACACAGAGGAGAGACTCTTTAAAGGCACATTTGCTTCAAGTTTTTGAAACTATTTATATGAGTTATCTATGCCATATATTTTCTTTTTTCTTTCTGAATATTTATTTTTTTGCCTATGTTGCAATGCATAAACTAAACCCTGGGATATCATCCTATATGCAAATATTGATACTTTATCATAAATATGAAAAGTGTTTAAACGAGTAGCACTGATGTTAGTATGTGATGAGAATTTTCTGTAGAAATCATGCCATGGACATTACAGTTTCTAGATTTAACAATGTCCCAATTTTTCTTTTAACATTCTTGTCGTGCATATTGAAGAATAATTTATGAAGCTATAGTAAAGTAATAGATATCGCCTATGTGGTTAAATCATACAATGGTTGTTTCCTCTACAACCCGCACCAAATGGCAAGCATTCGAATTTGTTACACTTTCTAGTTTTGCTGAGCCCTTGGTGTTTTAGTTGTAGGTATGTCAACTGATTTTTTGTTTATAAAAGCCAAAGAAGGCCTTTCTTTCTGCTTCTGAAATAATGGAAAACATAAATCTGAGTGAAAGCCTTATTTTAACTAATAGATGTGATGTTTGTGAGGTTTAAACCTTGGTGTTGAAGTAAGGTTTTGAGCCAGATACAGTGTGCGCTGCTCATTTGCAAAATTGTTTAATATTTTTTTATTTGTCTATTTGGCCTTGAAAACTAAACTTTTGGATGTTTTATTTGTAGCCTATCTATTCCCAAGTAGCTTGAGTCCTGAAATTCTGATGACCCTCTTTGTCAAGGCCGCATTCACGCGATTTCTCAGACTTGGTGTATTGAATAATTAAGTACTTCTGTTCTCAACGAAAAAACTTGTACAAAATATTTGTTGCTGTGTAAATTAATATAGTTTTTTTTGTTGAGGTTGTAATTTTTATTAATGCACCGAAAACCTCTGCCTAACTGGTCCCTCTAGACTCTAATGCATGGTTCCCAACGCTTGGGAATCCACTTGGGAATTGTCTCTCTTGTTGTATTATTAATATTTATAATTTATATTAATAATGTACATTTCATATTTATTACTTGCTGCAAACAGTTTCTTTTAACTCTTAATACTTTGCATATATATATATATATATATATATATATATAAATAGACCATGACCTCACCTATATAATGTATAAAGCAGAAGTTGTTCTTAGTTCTCTTAATTTCTATCTGTTGCTCATATATATTCTCTTAATTTCTTTGAGTTGCTCATATGTATATGGTGTATGGAAATTACTAGGAAAGTAGCTAGGAATGTTGAACTGATTGACAAATAGTCTTTTTTTTTTTCCATGTAAGAATTAATTGACCAAAGTTCAATTCAAATTAATATATGTTTAGTTGGAAGTAGAGAGTTGGGCATATCATCAAGAGACACCCTACAATCATAACACTTCTTACCTGTCTGGCCTAGAAGCCGCCCTTTAAATAGTTTTTTACCTTCAATACTCTAGTGACTTCCTTCAACTAGTTTCGTGATAATCCATTACAAACTTTCAAGGGTATCTTTAGTCTACCAAGAATTTCCTCATATCCTTATTAACTTGTACAATTCCCTGTTACTCAACTAGATGGATAAGGCTTGGATGCATATTGAAGATAGATTGCGTTCAACGAATATGCAATTGGCGTTAAACAATTCATAGATATGGCGAAGGTCCATGCACTGGGTAGAGAATGCATAAGGTGTCCATATAGGAGATGCCGAAATTGAACTTTCCATCCTATTGCTATGGTTGAGGATCACTTTTTCACCGTAGGTATTGATCCATCTTATAATGGAATGTATATTCCCTGGTGAGGAGGTAACTTTGCTAGACGCCACATTTTCGGATGAAGAAGGTGATGATGCCTATAGCTACAAAGACTACGATGATGTAGACGAGATGTTAGATGACATCCGTGTGGGATCCTTCATGGATAATTCTGGTAGAACATAATTTAATTGAGATGCAGGGCCTTCACAACACACCTCTGATACTCCAATACACCCTAACTTTGACGAGTTGCCAGATGAAGCAAGAAAACCACTTTATCCAAACTCCACAGAGTTTTCAAAGTTATCATTCATAGTCAAATTGTTTCACATAAAGACAGTTAGTGTGGCGCCCCCAATCCCCCTTATAAAAATACACGGGGATCGAGACACCAGGATGGTGACAACACGGTCACACATCCTAACGAAGTGCCAGTGTGTGTACATGCAACGGTGTACAATTAAAAAAAAAATAACGCAGCGGATAGTCAACTAAGTACCAGAATTTAAAATACAATTTAAATATCCGAAGAGGTTTAAAAGCAGTTATACAGCTATCCCAAATAAATTACAAAAGGCAATATATAAATTGATAAAATAAGAAACTTGATAAATAGGAGCAATCCCAGATCACTCCACCAACGGAGCCAAGCTAAGGCTCATCATCCTCATCTGCATCAAAATCTGCGTTACCACAGAAGGGTACCGCAGGTAAGTATAAACCAAATAACTCTCAGGATAAAAACATATTAATGCAACCAACATGCATTCATATGACAAAATACACTTAGCCATAAAATACCATTTTTCCAGAAAATGATTCACACAAAACAAACCCTTTATCGGACACTGTAGGCGGGAATCGCAGGCGGGACTCTACCACCGTCCCTGCTTACCACCATCCCTACCGCGTGCACCGTAGGCGGGAATCACAGGCGGGACACAACCACCATCCCTGCTTACCACCATCCCTATCGCGTGCACCGTAGGCGGGAATCACAGGCGGGACTCTACCACCATCCCTGCTTACCACCATCCCTACAGTTCCTTTCCACACAATGAATACTTAACACACACAACGAATACTTAACAGAGCACTGTAGGCGGGAATCACAGGCGGGACTATACCACCATCCCTGCTTACCACCATCCCTACAGTCTCATTTCCTTTTCTCAAACCAGTCAAACCAATCGTTTCAAACACACTCAAAAATCATTTCTCGCATGAAAACCCAGTTTTCTTTACAAACACATGAACATGTATGCATTCATGCGAAAACCCAATTTTCAGTTACAAACATGATCATGCATGAAATAATGAGATGTACATGTACCAACAGAAATCCACAACCAGTTCACAGTTAAAAAGAGTTAGTGCAAAAATATATTTAAATCACAAAAGTTCTTTGAGAAAATACTTACAGTGCAATATAGCAATTTCCGAAGGATCACGAAGTTGCAAGTGGTGATGTCTGAGCAACACCACAGTGTAAAATACACTGTGGCCGTGGGTCACAGATGCCCACTTTTCAACGAAGAAAAACGAAGACCCAAAAGTTGTAGGGTAGGGCCTAGAGAGGTCGGTGAAGCCAATGGTGGTGGTGGTTTGCCGTGGATGACGGCGCAAGGGGCGGTTTTAGGCCAAAAAAGTGCAAATCGGAAATGGACTTAGTGTGGCTTCACCGGTGACGGATCGGAGCTGGGGTTGGGTCCAATGGGTTGCCAAGAGGTCGAGGATGAAGTGGTGAAGAGATGGTGGCCAATGGTGGTGCGACGGCGGCGCAACGGCGGAAAGAATGCCGCGGCTTCGTGGGGTGCGTGCGGGCTACCGGCGGCGAGGTAGGGGCTGAGATTTGGGGGGTGAGGTCGCCGGCCGGTGGGGGAGCTAGTCAGTCGGGCGGTGTCGCGCACGGCGGCGCGACGGCGGTGGGTTGGGTGGAAAGACGAAACGCACGGGGAGAGAGAGGGAGAGGCTGGGCTTCGCGCGCGGGAGAGAGGAAACCGAAGGAGAAATAAGGAAGAAAAGAAAAGAAAGGGAAAAGAAAATGAGGAAAGAAAAATAGAAGGAAAAGAAATGAGGTCCAATCCTCATAACTTGGGTCACAAAAATGATCCAACGGAAACGATTTTAAAACCACAAGTTAAATAAAATAATTTAAACGTAATGGTAAAGTCAAATTGAAATAATTAAATCCCACAGTAATTAATTTAAATATTAAAAGCAATTTAAATGCATAACAATAAATAAATATTAAGAAAGCACATAAAAATAATTTCTCACCAAATTCAAATCATAGAAATAAACTCACTAAAAATCAACCAATTTTAAAATAAGAGAATAAAATTTTGAATCCATAAAAATAATTCTTTCAGTAAAAATACACTAAAATACGGGGTGTTACAGTTAGTGGTTGGACTGTGAAGTCGTTTGGCATGGTTATAAATTTTTTGCAAGCAGCATTTCCGTATGCTCTATTCCCTGCCTCATATAACGAGGCTCGCCGCTTACAATGTGGTTTGGGCTTTAGTTACACAAAGATACATGTATGCCAAAATGATTGTGCCTTGTTTTGGAAGGATCATGCTGATAAAGATGAGTGCCCTAAATGTAATACATCTAGGTGGTCACAACACACCTCTGATACTCCAATACACCCTAACTTCGACGAGTTGCTAGATGAAGCAAGAAAGCCACTTTATCCAAACTCCACAGAGTTTTCAAAGTTATCATTCATAGTCAAATTGTTTCACATAAAGACAGTTAGTGGTTCGACTCTGAAGTCGTTTGGCATGGTTATAAAGTTTTTGCAAGCAGCATTTCCTCATGCTCTATTCCCTGCCTCATATAACGAGGCTCGCCGCTTACAATGTGGTTTGGGCTTTAGTTACACAAAGATACATGTATGCCAAAATGATTGTGCCTTGTTTTGGAAGGATCATGCTGATAAAGATGAGTGCCCTAAATGTAATACATCTAGGTGGGCCTCAAGCACAACTAACCAACAGAGGATACCTCAAAAAGTCCTTTGATATTTTACTTTATGTTTTTTTGTCAAAGTAGAGAGCTTCGGATAAGATATTTATGTTTTCACATCTTTTAAATGTGATAAGTCACTTTTTTTAACAAGAGAACAAAATGTGATAACTTCCTTAATGTTTTTTAAATTCACTTCCTTTGATTAAGAGGCCAGAATGTTAAGATAATGTGATTATACATTGTCGTCTCTGGGTTGAACATAAGTTGAAGTAAGAGTGTTCATTGGATTTGCATGTGATAAGTGGGTATTAATTGGTGACTAGTGAACCATAGGTATATTTATGCTATATGGGTAGGCTAAGATGGCATGTCATTACCAATTATTTAGAATAGATGACATGAGTGCATTAGGGCCCTGGAAAATTTGTAAACATGTTGCTGTTTTTGTGATAATGTGACTTTATGTGCAATAGCAAAGTGTTTTGTAACTTGAGGAAGCCATGTATATTTTCAGGCACATTCACATAGTGATGTTAACTTACACAATGATGTTGGTGGGAAATTAGAAGTAGATAGTAATTATGAAAAAGCTAACACAACTTGGTATAGTGTTGATAACTAGTCATATGTGGTTATGTTAGATATTCGATATTGATTGTTGTGTTGTAATTACAGGAAATACAACAATGGTGATTAGAGTAAAAAGAGGCCGGGGTCTCCAACACAGACGTCCGCAAATCGTATCAAGCCCTATTGACGAAGTTCCTGAATTGGTGCCTTCGACAAGGAGCCTAAGAGATGAGGAGGATCCCATAGTTGATGCCTCAACTGATGTAATACCAGAGGTGGGCATAGAAGAGTCCAATCACGACGTACAACATGATGGCAATGAGGGGGATAACATCACAGGCTTGGCAGGTAAAGGTTATGATGTTCACCACATGTATCTTTACAAGTTTTTCTGTTTATAATCCTTAGCCATGATTCTGTGTATTTAACAAGTTTATTAATGTCGTTAATACAGTTCCACGCATTAAAAAATGAGGATGAGGGCCTGCAAAGGGTATATCATTTGAAAGGTTGAGAAAGTTTGGTAAGATCCCTTTAAATATAAAGGATGGGCATAGGGGTCCATCATGCAAAAATGCCACTATATTCAGTAGTCGAGTGAGCTGGATTACAAGAGTACATGCTAAAATGTGACATGCTAGTTGGAGTGTGGTAGACAACAAGGAGAAGCATGAGCTCATCAATCATGTTAGAGTAGGGGTTTAATATATATGCCTAGTCATTATTATTTATGATTATGCATGCGATTTGTTTAGTGATAACGTGTATGTGAACTTGTACAATGCTTTGCAGGGTGATTTTGTCTTGGATTGGTCAAAAGATAATCATCGGGAGGCTGTAGTAAACGCACTCACTGATAAATACAATGCGTACCATTATAAACTAGACAAGCACTTCCTTAAATATGCATCGCATGAGGAGGCACTAGCTGGTCGGAGAGAGTCGGTGGAGCCACATGTTTGGGAGTGGCTATGTGATAGGTGGGCCAGCGTGACATTCAAGGTAAGTATGAATAGTGTTATGTCCATGTTGGGAAAACTGAGTATTGTTTTATTTTTGCTCTTATAGGTGTCATCAATATATATTTAGTTTTGTTGAGGCATTGAGCACCGGTGTTTAAGTGCATGACAATAAATATTTGGAATTCTTTCAGGAGCAGTCTCGTAGAAACACAAATAATAAGAAAAAACAGACGGTCAAACATACTGGTGGAAGGAAATCATTTGTCAGGATTATGGAAGAGAGGGTAAGATACGTAGTGTTTAAAGTGAATGTTCTGTATTTTCTATCCATACAATGCTTTTAAACCTTAATTAACATAAATTGATCCATGAAAGGGGAGGAGGCACCAAATATGATTGCATTTTACAAAGAAACACATTGATCTATGTAGAAGGGAAAATTCATCAATGTAGCAAGTGAAAACAATTATGTGAGTTAGTTGATACAATGATGATTTCTAATTATTTAGTTCGACTATGCATGGCTGACCTGCCTGCAATGATATTTTTCTTTATGAAATTTCAGAATCTGATGGTAGAGAGGTTGAATGAGAAAGAAACTGAAGAGGCTCGGGATGCTGATGCTGCTGCTGTTGTTTTCAAAGAGGTCTTAGGGTATAAATCTGGCTATGCACAAGGGCAGGGCCACTCAGTCATTCCTGAGCCCTCCCCTTTTATGCAAAAGAACAAATCATTTAAACGATTGGCAGAGGAGAATGTATGAAACAAGACTTTGCAGACATTTACAAGACTCAACTAGAGTCACTTTTGGGTGATATGACTGATCTGCACAAACAGTGTTCTGAGCATGACAAACAACTAAACACAATAAACTCACAGTTGGAGTCAAATAGAGAGTCTCAACAAGAGACTCCAGGAGATGCTTAGGCATCTCTAATATGGTTAATATTTTTTGAGTGTTGGGGATTTTTGTGTTTTTTGTTCCCCCTATGGAAATTGCAGTGTGTTAAATGTCAATGGTTAAGATGTGTATTGTGGGCAGGTTGGGGGTGTTTTGATAGAAAGGGTGGGAGGTGGTTATATAAGTGGGCTTTTGTATTGGGCATCATAACCTAGTTTCTTCATGGAAGTAGGTTAAGGCAAATGTTTGGTGATTGAATGCATTAGGTAATGGTTTTCACCATCAATATCAGTATGTATCTTCTCATATACAATGATAATTATGGTTTGTAGGGCTCTGTATATTCTTTACGTGAGTGGGAACAATTGACAATGATCAAGTTTTGTTTTTTTTTCCAGGGATATTGCTGCATGCCTGTAGGTAGCTGCATAGTTTGAATGGTTCCAGCAGTGTACAGTTCTGTTAGTATATGACAACTGTTCCATCACAATTGAACATGAAATCTAGTTCACAAAGAGAAGTGAAAAATATAAATGGATAGAAGCTCCAGATCCTGTAATGATGGTATATGCTTAATTTATCTATTCTTGTTTATTAGTACTCGTAATCATAGTGCATGATGTTAGCATATGGAACTTAGGATAGATGAATGTTTGTTTAAATTAGATCCTGTTTTTGGTATTGACTAGTGTATTGAAAGAATAAGTAGTTGGAATTAATAGGTGGTTCTGATGTTTGTGGAAGATAAGAGTCAGTTTTTGTAGTGAAAATACTTAACGTGGTTCCTTTTTTAACATGGTGTGTATAGTATGTAAATTTTACATCTTTATGCATTTTTGAGTTATATATAGGCGATTGAAACAAGAAAGGAAAAAAATTATAAAGTTAGAACTTAAGATCGGTTTGCTTTCAATATTTAAAATGAGGATTGTGCAAGAAGCAACTTTGGTCTTTCACGTGTATAGCAAAACAGAGGTGACCTTCATGATGGCCTTGCTGCATGGAATACTGGTAGTATGTAATAATGTACCCTCAATTCGAATGGGATGTGGTTGCAGGAAATTATATATTGGAGTTGTCATGCATATTCATTGTTCACATATGAAGTAGTTTTATGTCATATTTCATACTGGATTGATGCTGGTGACAATATATGGTATATTGTTCATATATTGGCTAAACATGTGATCAGAAAATGGTGTTCGTACAACAATAGTTCTGAATTTTTTTGTATCTTGTTTAGCACTCATAAATAGTGATCGATTAGCTACACAAGGAATTAAAAATGATACAATTTTAATCATATGTTGATCATAATTAGTCATATATATATATATATATGGAATTAATTAAGAAATAGGTGAGGAAAGGTAGCGGATGACCTCTGTAGCCATGATTCAGTATTCTCTGACGTTGGAAGCAAGCTATATAGCAAGACATTATATATAATCAAGTACTTAAAGTTTTGATTTACTTCATGACTATATGTTAATTATATTAACATAGACCGAAGGATTCAGTTTTTGAATGTAGGTCACCTTTGATATTTTGGAATAATGGGTTTTCTTTCTTTCCTATAATTATATCCTAATCATATTAGAAATAATAATCAAGTAGAATTCTAATCTTTTAGAGATATTAGTTATAAATTAATTAGAAAATCTAATGATCGTATTAGAAATCAAGATTAAAAAAGAATATCTATATATACAAGGTAGAAAATATATTTTAATTAATTTATCTAACCATATAATTAGATATCTGCGCTAAACTAGAAGTAACCAAGCTAATATATAAAAAACCAAAAAACAAACTAGCTCTAACGAACTCTGATCATTTGATGTAACATAAAACATTATCCTCATGATCATACGCATGACGATGTTTGAGCGATGATCTGCTAGCACTACAGTATATATCATGTTTGAGTCCGCTTTCATAATAAATAAATTAAAGCACATCATGCTCCAAAGATATATATATACTAGTAAAAATGTTACGTGCCTGAGGCACGTATGCCCAATTTAATTTTTTTTCTTTTAGCCAATCATTCATTAATTGAAATCTGGGTAAAAATAATCGGATTTTTTTTTTAACTCCATTTGAGGACTTTTATCAAACACCGACTGTGCATCCATTTTCTTGTGGCTTCCAGCGTTTTGTTTACTTTCTCCTTCAACATTTACATTACAAACAGACTTTAATACATTAAAAGGGAAGGTTTCTGAAACAAAAAAAAAAACTCAGGGCTTCAGACAAATTTATGCCGAGAAACCAATGTCCAAGAACAACTTCGAATTTGACTTTACAGTCAGTAACAAGTACTGGTATATCCAAGAAATTAAAATCTAAGGTATTTACTTTTATTCAACCATCATGCTCAACGATAGTAGCCTGAAAAAGTGACATCGTTTTCCACTAACCCATTACTTGATAGGTGTAATTATTATATACCGATATAGATGGAAAAAATGATCGATATTGCTTGACACCCAAAATGAGAATTTTATAAAACTCGAGATACTTGCAAAGATAGTCCCAGATCTTGCTCTTTTCTCAATCGATCAAAGAAACAATTGGGATTGATCTGACCTTCTTTAGTTGCCCATCATTGCAATTCAATCCGCAACCACACTGAGGGCACTCCTCAAAGTTATCAATAGAAAAATCCGCACCAGCTTTCCCAACTGAGAATCCGAGACTATCCCCTTTCCTCTGTACCTCAACAATGTCAACCCAGAAGAAGAGCTCCACACTAACGCCCTCCAAGCTCGAGAACTTGCCTTGCGAAATATAACCTCTGATAGTGGATTTGTACTTCAACTGGTACGACCCTTCGAGCGAGAAACTGCAACTACTGCCCAAGTAGGCAGGAAATTTTCCAGTGGAGGGATCAAGATTATAGCCTCGCACACCTTTAGGGAGGATGCCGATAGGGAAGTTGTAGTCCTCGCACATCCCAGATCTTGCTCTTTTCTCAACCGATTGAGCTCTTAGTAAAGGAAGAGAGAAAGAGATAGTGTAAGGGACGACGAACACTGTCATTCACATGCGCAAACCCATTCTCGGCTCACAGAGAAACAGTGGTAAAGGACTACGAACCCATTCTCGGCTAACAGAGAAGCAAAAGAATATTTAGTACCGTTTATTGTTACTATTTATTACTGTTCATGTTATAGGTGATTTTAAGTATAAGGCAGATATATGAGTCAAGTACCCTAACAAACGGTACTTGACTCATATGTATAGATATATCTATTAATATATATTTAGCGTCTATGAAATAGAAAGTCTTGTTTTAACGGTTTATGTTATTTTTCTGTTAACGCAATTCGTTTGGCAGTCGCTGCATCATGTACTTCAATTTATTATTAAAAAAAAATTAAAAAAAAACTCAAATGCTCGAGATACGCAACTCATCCATGGAAATAAAAGAAAAATAAAGATTTACACTGGCAAGCAAATGGTAACTTTATTGCCGAACAGTAAAAAAATTATAAAAAAAAAAGAAAAAATGCATCTCTTCCGTCAGTTCATGCATCTGCCACTGCCATGATAATGAGAAGTTGTCATTACCGAGGTCCACGTCAATTCATTCTCATCCATTGCCATTATGTCCGACGATACATAATTCCAACAATTATATATAGTTCCAACAATTATATATAGATGTTGATGGCACGTCATTTGGAGAGGACGCTGCACATTAAAAGATTCTGGTGGGTTAGTCAAATTACGAGCCATTTTCCTGATTTCATCCTGTTCTCTTTTGCTTCTGCATATTGTTCCTGTGATTCACAGGTGATTTTTTGGAAAAAAACTTTTACTTCTTAATTTTATTTGTCATTTCTTCATTTCCGTTTATTTGTTTGATCATATGTGTGAATATGGTTTTAAATTTATGGTTTTAAGTATAGTATTTTTTTTTTCTAGTTACTGCAATTTTTATGATTTACTTTCAGGTCATATCGGTTAAAGACTTTCAGAATTCGACATTTCTATTTCATCTTTGCAAGTGTACGGTATAATAATTTTGAAAGTTTTTTCTACATAAACTATTTTCTAGATTTTTTTATTTATTTCTATTTATTTCAGTCAGTCAGGTAATCCCAATAATTATATTCACGCAATACATTTTATGGCTTCCTCACATTTTTTTTTGGTCAATCGTTATTAACTTCTGTATGAATGTTTTTGTCATTCGTCTTCAGGTTCTTCAGGTCTTTTGGTTGAGGAGTCGGGACATTTTTGGATACAATCTTTATAAGTGTATAGTATTATTTATTTTGTAAAGCCATTTGTTATATAATTTTTTTCCTATTTTATGGAATTATGAGTGTTTTGGAGAAGTTTGGCAAGAATGATTTTTGTTCCAAACCAAGCAAAACATTCAATATATACAATCTAACATAAAAATCATCTAAAAAGCATTCTAAAATCATATGTTAAACGAAATTTCTCTTTTTCATCTATTATTTTTCTGTTTAATACTGTGTTTATGGCTTCGTTGGTGTTGTGTATAAGGACGGTATTCTGTTAGAACAAAATCAACAACATATGAAAATATCTAAAAAGGAATTTATGTTTTTAAATCTTTGAAATTTGGCAGAATTAACTTTTGTCACAAACCAAAAGAAACTTACAATACTTTTGTCACAACCCAATTTTTATATTTTACATCTTTTTAAGTATTTGATACTTTCAGATCTAATATTTACATCTAAAAGATATTTAGACAAGTTCATAACAGAATAGACATATGCATGACAGAGAAATTATAGGTAAGAAATAAAAATTAAACCTAAAAAGATTAGTAATCAAGAAGTTCCAATTTTCATATCTTCAGACCCAATATTCACGTCTAAAATATAATACATTTTTATTGTTTCTCGGAGACAAATTTTTTTAAAGTTCAAAAAATTTGGACTTTAATTCTTTGAGTCCCAATAATTAAATGTAAAAAATAATTACATAAATTGATAAGAGGATAGGCATATGCATCACAAAGAAAGTAGAAATTACGGATAAGCAAAAAATTATTAGGCCTAAACAGATTACTCACCAAAGTTTGGCAGAAATATTTTTGTCACAAACCAAGAAAAAAAATACAATATATACAACCCAATATTTATATTTTAGATGTTTTTAAGTATTTGATACTTTCAGGTCCAATATTTACATCTAAAAGATATTTACACAAGTTCATGACAGAATAGACATATAGACTAAAAGGTGTAGATCTGTTGAACTTTAAACAAACAAGGAAGAAAGTTTTACACATCCACTGTGACACCCAACGGATCTCATCTTTCTGGTGTTTGTTGGTGGACCAAAAACATGGAGCTCAAAGACAGAGCTTTCAAGAGTACCAGAAACAGAGAGAGAGAGTGAGAAAAAAAATTGGAAAATATAAAAATATCATTGGTTGAGAGGAAGTCGAAACCATTGTGTGTGCTGTGGTAGTGTGGATGTGAGACAGAGAGATGAAGAGAGAGAATGGAGAAATCTAGAAACCATGAGAACGAAGAAGGAATGTGCTTCTTAGGAGAGAGAGTGAGGGTGCGTTTGGATGTTGAACTGAGTTGAGTTGAGTTGAGATGATAAAATATTGTTAGAATATTATTGCTTATTATTATTATTATTTTGAGATTTGAAAAAATTGAATTGTTTATTATTTTTTGTGTTGAAATTTTAAAAAGTTATAATGATGAGTTGAGGATACAAACGAAACCTGAGAGAGAGGGAAATGATTGCTGAGGATTAGTTCACATTTTGTTTATTAAAAGAGCAGTGCTACCCATAAGCCTTACATTCTGCACACCCACTTAAAAATATATTATTTTATTTTTTTTATCCTATTTTACTTATAAATATGTCTGGAATTATTTTTATTACGTAGATAAAAAAATAAAATAATATATTTTTAAATCGAACGTGAGATTTATGTTTAAATTTTTCTTATTAAAAACTATGATACGTTGGTTCCGAAATGAAATTGTCGGTGATAAGGGTTATGTACTGTTCCGCCACCTACGCATTATTTACACGCTCTGTTAGGAGGACATTCATTTTTTTTATTGTGCCTGTCGTGTCAAGTAAGGCTGAAGATGCCCATGCCTTTGCACATAAACGAGTTGTGATTGGTGCGTGTGATATACATGCTTTGCAGGAGTGTCATAGTGGATTGCCTTGTTTGAAACACTAGGTTTCTCTTATGAGTAATGAAGATGGTATCTAACCCTAGCAGAGTACAGAGTACAGATACAACTGACTTAGGTATGTGGAAAAGATACATCCCTAAATTGGTGTGAGAATCTAAATAGTTTCCAGTACTCAATCTAGCTAATTAATTAGGATTAGGATTTAACCACGCACTCACGTTAATCAGTACACGCCAATAACTGTACAGTACCTATTATAAAAAATGTGGCAACTCTTTCTACACACATAGTGCACTACGACTAGACAGTCTCCTGGAAAGGGTCAGGTACGCTAGCTTTATGGCTTTGCAAGCCATGATTATTTTTCAACATATACGATGATGATATGATCATCAAATTTACAATTTTTCTCCTTTTAATTAATTAAATTTTCATTTTTTTGTAATATATATCATCATCTGGTTATTAAAGTAACATGCGGCTAAATTTAGAAAAAATGACTTGGTCGATCAAAATAGAACTTTTCTTGTACGTTTAATTATTTACCACATTGTTTTAAAAAAATAAAAATTATTTACCACATTGCTTGGTGTAGCTAGCACTGAAAAAAATAATCGAGAACCCTTTTATTTTCTTTGCAAATGATAGATCATTAATGTATCCAATAAATAGTTCCTTCTTAACAATTTAAAATTTTGAATATAATGAAACATTCATTTGTTATCATTGCAAAAATCAAGGCATTTCATAGTCATAGTACGTATGATTCAAATTAATTTTATAAATTATGACAAATTTAATGTATAATTTGTTGGGAAATATTTTGAAATGCTTTGTAAACTAGAGAATATGTAAAATAACAAGAACAAATTTGAAAGAGAGAACCAGGAGTTGAGGCAAGTTGTGATAGACGCTTTCCTTAGAGTAGATTCCGCCGCCTCCAATATTAAACATGCACTAGGCTTCTTGACAGTCTACTCCCAAGATACAACAACGTTGGTTCCCGTTAATCTCCTCGTCGATGCACACAAAAGGAGATCCTCGAACCCGATATAAAATAGCCAAAGCCCAAAGAATGAAAGACAAAGAGAAGAAGGAGGTGTTTCTCTAAGTTTTGTAAAGAATTTTGAGTTAATGAATTTGTGGGTGGAGTTCTCTATTTATAGAGAATGAAAGGTCACATGTGAAAAGTCACAACTTATTAAATTAAAAGGTACATGTGAAAAGTCACATCACATAAATGAAATGGTGTTTGTGAAGGGTCACAACTTAAATGAATGAGCACTTTTGAGAAGTCACAACTTCTCAAATATTAGAGAATACATTGAAAATGTTTCTAATTCACCAAAGGACACAACCCTTTGTTTGGTTGGGAAGCGGTTAAGGCTCATATCCCTAAGAGGCATATATTGGTTCAAGTACCAAGACACAAAATCTAGATAACCGAGCCAATACATTGAACAATGGTAATGGTTCACATTATTTTTCACTTTACATCAAATATTTTAATCATTTATAAGATGAAAAACTAACAATCCCCCACCTGATTAAAATATTTTTAAAGAACAGAATAGAATACAATTTTATTTCTTTGGACTAAGTACTATGCATCAATAGAGGTAGCTTGCGGCTTTGAAAGTCTACCTAGTGTTAGCGTGTTTCCATCTGAAAGATCCATGGTGAACCAAGTCTTGAACCAGAATCTTTAACTCAGGCTTCTTCACACCACATATATCAGGTTTCTTTCAAGGTGGTGCATAAAGGCCGTGCACCGTATCTTGGATTCATGAGCGCTCTAGGAAATAGCCCAATTGCCATAGACTGTGGCCCCACAGTCACACTCACATAGGTGAGTCCTCCAAGGGTACCTGCAATTCAATACCTCGCCTTAGTCTTGGACTCATTCAAAGCATTTCGCTTTTCCTTTGCCATTGCATTTGAAGCATTCACACCCTAGGGATGAACCTATAATAATATTTTAATAGTGTTATCCAGTCACTCAAATAGTTTGTTCTTCCCATTGAACCTTCTTCTTGGGATCTACAGTCAGGAAGGTTGGGTTGCCACTATTTGTGACCTAATTAATGGACTTCAGTCCCATCCCCCTTGATGTACGTATAACTTTCGACTTTGCCAGTCCTTTCGTCAAAGGATCCGCAAGGTTATCTTCTAACTTTACATATTCCAAAGTCAGGTATCCATTCTTTATCAGGTATCTTATCGTAGAATGCCTGATACTTAAATGTCTCCTCTTATGATTAAAGTGTTTATTATTACAAATACTTATCACAACCTGATTGTCACAAAGAACAGAAATGGCTGGCATTGACTTTTTAACTAGTGGGATTTCTGATAATAAATTCTTAAGCCACTCTACCTCATGTCCGGTAGTATCTAAGGCTATTAATTCAGCTTCCATAGTAGATCGTGAAATCACAGTTTGCTTAGAAGATCTCCAAGCCACAACTGCTCCATCGAGAGTGAAAATATATCCACTAGTTCCCTTACGATCTATTGCGTCAGTTATCCAACTAGCATCACTGTATGCTTCTAATACAGTGGGATACCCAGAATAATGGATACCATATGTCATGGTTCCTTTCAAATATTTAAGAATTCTTTCCAATGCCTTCCAATGAAATTATCAGGCCTACTAGTATATCTGCTAAATCTACTCACAACATATGAAATATCAGGTCTAGTAGAATTAGCAATATACAGTAACGTACCAATAATCTGAGAATATCTCAGTTGTGACACAGGATCTCCAAAATTCTTACTTAAATGCAAACAAGGATCAAGAGGAGTACTAACAGGTTTGCATTCGAATCTCTCAAATTTTTTAAGAATCTTTTCAATATAATGAGATTGATTTATGTTAATACCATCACGAGATCTCATTAATTTAATACCAAGAATTACCTGTGCCTCTCTCATGTCTTTCATGTCAAAATTCTTAGTTAAAAATTTTTTAACATAAAAAACAATATCTATATTGGTACCAAAGATGAGAATATCATCAACGTAAAGACATAGCATTGCGCATGCACCATCAACTATTTTAGTGTATAAACACTTATCAGATTCATTTATCTTAAAATCATAAGATAAAATTATTTCATCAAAATTTTGGTGCAATTGTTTAGGAGCTTGCTTTAAACCATAGAGAGATTTAATAAGTTTACAAACTTTTCTTTCTTGTCCTGAAACCACAAATCCCTCTGGTTGATCCATGTATATCTCTTCTTCTAGATCGCCATTTAGAAATGCGGTCTTTACGTCCATTTGGTGAACTTCAAGTTTATGGATCGCTGCAAGAGCAATTAGAACACGAATTGTGGTTATTCTAGTAACAGGAGAATATGTATCAAAATAATCGATACCCTCTCTTTGTGTAAAGCCCTTTGCAACCAGCCTAACTTTAAATTTATCAATAGTACCATCAGGTCTCAATTTCTTTTTAAAAATCCACTTACATTTAATGGTTTTACATCCAGGTGGAAGATCACATAAATTCCAAGTACCATTAATCTTAAGAGATTCTATCTCACTATTTACTGCTTCTTTCCAGAAAGTAGAATCAATAAAAAGCATGGCTTCCTTGAAAGTCAATGGGTCTTCCTCCATAGAATAAGTATAAAAGTCATGTCTAAAATTCTTTTCCTTTCTAACTCGTTTTCCTCTTCCAAGTTCATTTTCTAATCCAGATACACTATCAGGATTATTTATAATGTTAGGTTGACTACTGGTGGAAGGAAAACTTACTGTAGGTAAAGATCTTTCTAATTTATTTTTGAAAGGAAATAGATCTTCAAAGAATGTTGCATCTCTAGACTCCATGATGGTGTTGGGATCAATACCTTGGACTTCTGATTTGATTATCAAAAACCTATATGCAGAACTATGTCTAGCATACCCAATGAATACTGCATCTACTGTGTTGGGACCTAATTTCCTTTTCTTAATTTTTGGAACATTAACCTTTGCAAGACAACCCCAAACTCTAAAGAAATTAATATTGGGTATTCTACCCTTCCAGAGTTCATACGGTGTCTTGTCAGATCCCTTAAATGGTACCCTATTCAAGATAAAACAAGATGCAAGTATTGCTTCCCCCCACCATTGCTCAGGTAGGCCGGAACTAGAGAGCATGCATTTGACCATATCCATCAAGGTTTTATTTTTTCTTTCAGGAACACCATTGGATTGAGGAGAATATGGAGCAGTTTCTTCATGTATAATACCATTCTCCTCACAGTATTGAGCCAATTGATTAGAGGAGTATTCACCTCCTCTATCAGACCTGATAATTTTAATTTTTCTCTCCAATTGGTTTTCAACTTCAGTTTTATAGATGACAAATTTACTAAATGATTCATCTTTTGTTTTCATCAAATAAACATAACCAAATTTGGACATATCATCTATAAAAGTAATGAAGTATTTATTACCACCTTTAGAGGAGATACCATTTAAATAACAACCATCACTATGAATTAATTCAAGTAGCGATGAGTTTCTTATAATAGATTTAAATGGTTTTCTAGGCTGTTTTGATTGAACACAAATTAAACATTTTTCATCCAAATCAACAGGAATTTTAGAAATAATCTCTAAATTTATCATTCTTTTGACATTATGATAATTAACATGGCCTAATCTAGCATGCCATATTGAAGAGGAACATGTAGAAAATATAAATTTATTACTAGAATTAAATTTGTCTACTACATTATTTTGAATATTTATTACAAACAAACCACCACTGACATAGCCTTTCCCCACAAATGACCCATATTTAGTTACAATAACTTTATTGGATTGAAATAATAATGTGTAGCCTACCCCATTGAGTAAAGATCCGTTAATTAGGTTTCTCCTCGCCTCTGGTACGTAAAATACTTCTTCTAAAGGAAGAGTATTTCCAGATGTTAATTTGAGTACAATTTTTTCTACTCCAAATACTTGTGCAGAGGTGGAGTTACCCATCGTCACTTTCATGCCGCTTGTATCCTGATATGTTGAAAAAATTTTGCGGTTAGAAGTGACATGTACATTGGCTCCTGTGTCTACTATCCAACCAGTAGCACTACAAGCCAAATAAACTTGGGGACTTATGGTTACATACCGTTCATTGGTTCCAACAGAGTCGGTCCCGGAAAGCACCATATGAGCCTGTGGGTTAGGCGATCTTGGTTGTTCATTGCCTTGATATTTCCTCTTCTTATAGCGACAATTTTTAGCCAAATGACCCGGTTTGTTACAATTAAAACAAATAGGTCTTTTATCATCTTTGTTAATATAGGATTTTGGTTTCAAATTATTCCCATAATTAGTTTTACCCTTATTGAATTTGGACTTCTGATGTAGTGGGTTCTTATGAGTTTTATGGCCTTCTACAATATTTGCTTTAGACTGAAAATCAGAAACCAATGGTGGGATGAGATCATTTTCCAAGTGTTGTTCTTGGATCCTAATGGCAGAGATCAAAGTTTCCATGGTCAAATCTTCAGTCTTATGTTTAAGAGATAGGCCAAAATTCTTCCATGAAGGAGGCAACTTGTCTATTGTACAAGCAACTTGGAGACGCTCGGTAATACCCATTCCCCGTTGGCCCAATTCATGGTAAAGAATAGTTAACTCATGGGCTTGCTGTACCACAGATTTGGAATCATCCATCTTGAAAACAAGAAATTGGCTTGCGGTGTACTTATCCATTCCGGCATCTTGTACACCATATTTCTTCTCAAGAGCATTCCAAATATCTTTGGTAGATTTAATGTGTAGATAAACATAAAAAAGTGTGTCACTTAAATGATTTAAAATCCTACATCTACACAAATTATCTTTTTCTGCATATGTTTGCAATTCAATTGTACGTGCGGGCTCATGTAAATCATCAGAAGGAGGATCATTCTCAATAACAAAATATAATCCAAGCATTGCAAGAAAGATTTTCATCTTTTCTTGCCAACGCTTAAAATTGATTCCTCCAAATTTCTCGGGTGCAATAAGTTCGTTTGAAGTCATGGTGACAACCAATCAATTAAAATACACCTCTAGTTTAACAAACGGAATCTACTCTAAGATTGTTGGAAAATATTCTGAAATGTTTTGTAAATTAGAGAATATGTAAAATAACAAGAACAAATTTGAAAGAGAGAACCCGGTGTTGAGGCACGTTGTGATAGACACTTTCCTTAGAGTAGATTCCGCCGCCTCCAATATTAAACATGCACTAGGCTTCTTGACAGTCTACTCCCAAGATACAACAATGTTGGTTCCCGTTAATCTCCTCGTCGGTGCACACAAAAGGAGATCCTCGAACCCAATATAAAATAGCCAAAGCCCAAAGAAAGAAAGACAAAGAGAAGAATGAGGTGTTTCTCTAAGTTTTGTAGAGAATTTTGAGTTAATGAGTTTGTGGGTGGGGTTCCCTATTTATAGAGAATGAAAGGTCACATGTGAAAAGTCACAACTTATTAAATTAAAGGGTACATGTGAAAAGTCACATCACATAAATGAAATGATGTTTGTGAAAGGTCACAACTTAAATGAATGAGCACTTTTGAGAAGTCACAACTTCTCAAATATTAGAGAATACATTGAAAATGTTTCTAATTCACCAAAGGACACAACCCTTTGTTTGGTTGGTAAGCGGTTAAGGTTCATATCCCTAAGAGGCATATATTGGTTCAAGTACCAAGACACAAAATCTAGATAACCGAACCGATACATTGAACAATGGTAATGGTTCACATTATTTTTCACTTTATATCAAATATTTTAATAATTTATAAGATGAAAAACTAACATAATTTTTATCAATTATAACTTAAGATGATGTTTCCATTACATTTATAGTGCTCGAGCATATGTTGAGCTTGACGATGGTATTGAAAAACTAGATGCTATTATGTTCGGTGAAATTGCAGAAAAAACATTGGGTTGTTCAGCAGTTGAGCTTATGAATCATATTAGCGAGGTATCTTTTTATATTTTTTGTTAATAAATTGAGTTTGGAATTAAAAAAGACTATTTTGTAATTTTGAGATATTTATTACATTGTCTATAAGTATATTGACGTTTATATTAAAAAAAACTATTAAAAGCAATTATAATAAAAATCATTTTAATTGATTTCTATATATTGGTGTGTTGCGGTAGTTTTAGTTTTATTTATAACATCCATAATAATTTAATTAAAAACATTCCATTTTAAGATTTGTGTTAATTTACAATACTTCAAGTTTCAATATTTAAGTTGTTTTGGTTTTTATTAATAATGCAAAGCTAATCAAAATTTATTTTGTAGGAACATTTGCAATATATAAAAAATCTTGCAAAAAATGCTTTAGAGAAAGAGTGAATGATTCAACTTTTCAAGATCCTGACCGAATCAAGCAACATAAGTATAAGAATTTCAATGTCATATCTATTGATGCCGTACAAGATGACAAAAAAGATAGATCACAATAGAATTATCAAGGGGATCAAATTTTAAACTGATGTGTTTGTTGAAGTTGTATTGAACATATCACAAATAACTTTTCTAAAACTATTGATATCATAACAATATATGGGACTATGTTACTGTTTAAACTAATGTTTTAATTTTATAATCTATGCAGATATGTAATTATTATCCAATACTTACATTTTGTTGATTATGCAGTAAATTATTGATTGAAAGAAGCCAATGACATCATTAATGGGGGAAGGACTATGCAGGCATGTAATTATTCAGAAATACTATTCTAACAGAAATTTCTTGTCGAGAATTTCCACCGAATTTCTTTTGTAAATAAATTATCAATAAAAAATCTGGAAGATTCAAGTTTATGCAGATTCAGAGAAACTGAAGGAGAAAAGATAAGCATTATAATATCCTCTCTATTGAGGCAATGCAATATGAGAAAAATGTTGGATCGTTATCCTAGAATCAAAATTATCTCAAATAACTTTCATAAGACTATGGACGGCGTTTATTTATAAGACCATGTTATAGCTTCTATTAATGCTTTCCTTTTGCTTGTGATGTTAATTTATATGACATAAATATTATATCGTTATTTAATTAAGCTAAAAAATTATGTCCTTATTAATAAAAAATTAATTCTTAAAAAAAATATATAAACTAAGCAAACGTGCATTGCACGTTGCTTTTACCAAGTATATATATATATATATATATTCCATAGATGATCAAACACAACCCCTAATTGTGAGAATTACTTAATGGAATAGACTCCAAAATACTTTATATTAAGTCTAAAAAACATATGATGCAGTTTGCTTCTTAATTTGTCATTCCTTTGGTTAGTTGGTACTATAGCTGGTAGTATAGCTAGCTAGGTAATTACTTTCTTGGAAAATACAGTCGATCGTTCTACGGTATTTAAGGTATTAATGTCTTCTTTTTTTTTTTAATCAGAAGATGAGCACCGAAACCCGTAAAATGTAAACTTCGCATTAAAGAATGACCTAAGAAAGGATTGAGTACTCTTGTATATCCAGATTCCCTGCAGAATCAAACACATCATAATTGTCTGTAATTTCAACCAGACACTTCTATTAATTAGTCCTACAACGCACAACAAAGTTTTAAAAATCGTATGGTATTGACCGATACGGTCGAAATATATAGTTCCGAAATAATAATTAGCATAGAGGAAGTTTATATTTCATATTGGTAAAATTCCGGCTATTTTAAACAGTACAAGCCGGTTTTCGATATTTCAGCCTGTATTTGAATTTCGACCGGTATGTAAAATCCAATAACGTGAATCGTGATTTTAGTGGATGGCAATTTTGTAAATAAACTTGTTGACAAAAGCTTTCCATTAAGATGTACTCAAAAGGAAAGGCTTTTTCGATTTTTAATTTTTTCAAAACCTCAACTACTCAGATCGTCTCTCTCTCTCACTCTCTCTCTATGTACCATTTCTATTAGGCTCATGAAAGGGATTTTTTACTTTTTTATTTTTTCAAATTAGATTCACATTTCAAAATCTATATGGGTCATTAAATTTAAAAATTAAAATACTATATAGGTTATTGAAAATACACTAGATTGGTAGTTGTAACTTGCTATTAGATTGAATTGATTCTATTGATGTGAACTGTCAAGCAGATTGTAACTTGGTAGTTGATTGAATTGATTCTATTAAAATTATTGATAACTTGTATTGAAAAGTACTATTATTAAGTTTGTTCTTATAGTGTTGCTATTTTGGAATATAGTTTATATATATAAACTATTCCAAAATAGTATATGAAACGGTACTGATATTGAAATATTTCATTCTAATGCCTCAACCGAAACAGTATTCAAAACATTGCCACATAGTACCTATTGAGAGAAAAAAATAAAAATATAAAAAATAAAAACAGGTGTGAAATATGGTTGCTGACCAAAATTTTTCTTGTAACAAGCAATAGATCACTCCCAAATATTAATAAGGGTAACCTACAAATTAATAAAAATATATATGCTTCTTTGGATTAGGGTTTAGGGTTTATCAATACAAATTATCAAAAGATCATTTAGTTTTATTGTTCGGATATTTAATCCAAATATGAACACCGTTTTGGTAATTGATACGACACAGATTTTGGATAAACCAGTACTATATACGTACTACCGCATGCAAAGAAGCATGCATGTATATGCAGGCGAAAGCGAATACAAGCAATACCCATACAAACAGAAGTTTTTAGACATTATAAAAAGATAATACAAGTTTTTATTGTTCTAACTAGTAGATTTCTTGTTTATTCCTGGCCTTCTGCTTTATTCCCCATGCAACTGCCTAATAATTTATGACAGTTGATGATCCGCAACTTCAATATTAATTCTTAGTGGTAGAGGAGGATCTCCCGGCCATTGAGAGGTTGCACTGGTCTTGCGTTCATCTCCGCATACTGCAATTAATTAAGCAAAGCATTAATTAACTTACGTATATAGTAATTAAGAAGTATCTTGATGGAAATATATAGTATTGTGATCCTCTCAAATTTTCTAACCAAATCAGATCATGATCGATCCAATTCTAAAGAGAAATAGACACATCGTATATATGCACTATACAACATTTAATGCATGCAGCCTCTATAAAATTTTCGGACAGTGTAAACCTCATATAAATAAAGGTTCCGTTTGGATATAAAAAGTGTTTTATCTCATCATTATAATTTTTAAAAACTTTCAAACAAAATTTAATAAACAATTCAATTTTTTCAAAATCTCAAAATAATAATAATATTAAATAAATATATAATATTTTAACAATATTTTATTCAACTTTCAACTTTAATATCAACTTATCTCATCTCAGAGTATTAGCATTGGTCTATATATATGCATATGCAAAATCACCTCTTTTGCATAACCACTTTGCCATTCAAGCAAAATTCTCACATTGGCTTATGCATATTTGAGACAAAATAATAATAAAATATTATTATTAATTTTTTGCTAAAATCAATTTTTTTATATATATTTTACAATTAGCATCCACTACATACATTTAACATTAATAATATAAATGCAATAATAAAAAAATAATTTTTTTATATATTATATTAAAAATATAATAAAATGAAAAAAATATATATAATATATTATAATAATAAAATGAATATGTAAGTGAAGGTTTGTTATGTTGTTGAAGGAGGGAGAAAAGGAAAGGATTGTGAGAGAGAGTGGAATGAGAGAGAAATAATAATTAAAATATTATTTGTAGGGTGAATAGTGGTTATCCAAATTTGGATAAGCACTGTTCATAGGTAGCTAAATATTTGGATATGCAAAAGCCAATGTGGAGGATTTTAGAATCATATTATCCAAATATGACTTTGCATATGCATATGCATAAACCAATGCTAATGCTCTCAACTCCACTATCCAAACCACTTCTTAAAGTTGTACCTATTTCTTTAATTAAATTATAATTATCCATAAATTTAATCAAGTAATAAGAGAGAATGTCACTCTTAATTAAATTAATAATTAAGATCAAGAATAAAAAAGGGAGCTGGTAGAAACAATATTTAACACAAATTGATTGAGCTTATAAATAGTGCAATCATGGGTACGTACCTCGAAAACAGCTTCACGAAGCAGCTCTACTTGTTCTCTTGCAACAGTACTTATCTGAGGATCGATAACAAATTAACAGATACGACATTGGAATTACTTTGAATTAGAATCCATACTTTAATTTGGAAAAATCAGATCAGGCAGAAATTATAATATACGTACCGTTTGATTGACAATCCAAATGACAGTTTCATTACAGGGAGGAGTAGTGAGAGAGCCAAGGTAATTGTAATACACGTTGGCAGAATCCGTTCTTGCGCTTCTTGGATCGACCACGCCCGCTGTCCTATTTCCCACTTGGTTAATCAGAGATCTAATTTCCGCCGTGAACTGAAATTAATTAATTAATAAATAAAGCAATTAATCAGAGTACTATAGTTTTAGATCAATATAACATCATTCAGATCAAGTAGTACTTGTAATTATTAGCATATATATGATGATCTTTGAATTCTGTTTTTTTTTTCCTCCGAAATGCTTCGATTCAATATATATATATATATATGTATAAACATTTGTCATTTAAATGCCAAATACTTAAAAGTACTGGAGTAGTTTGAACTCAAGTTTCACAACATCATGTAGTACTCTTTTCTTCTTGTTTTTTTGCTCCAACCTGTGAGAGGAATGGATCGGGAGTACGGCCAATTCGGTATAGCTTAGCAACAACAAGAGCGACTATACCGCTTGAGTTTGTGTGAACCATGTGCAGCTCCAAGTCATACCTGCAAATTAATGCCGATTTAATCAATTAACTAATATTTATTGACACAAGATATGAAGTAACTTATATACATGTGTGTATAAGCTAGCTAGAGATCAGAGAGAGACCTCCTGTCATCGATGAGATGCTCGGCGGGTGAGTGCCAGTGGCATTGTACGAGGGAGTAGTTAACGCCATTGAATTCAGCTGATCCGGCATCACCATTAATCCATTGAATCTAGATGATGATCATGACATTTTATTATTATACCGGATGAATACTTCATCTCTCCCTAAACTACTATTAATTATATATAATATTTAATATTCCAGAATTTATTAACAAAGTACAACATGCATTAAGAATATATTTTGATCATAATTACTACTTTTTTTTCAAACTAATCATTATAACTTTTTCAAACCTTTAAATAAAAAATAAAAAATAAAAAATATTTCAACTTTTTGAAATTCAAAATAAAAATTACATTCTAATAATATTTTAACTTTAATAATATTTTTTACTCAACTTTTTCTCTCACCCTTTTCAAAGCGTAATAAATAATTAACTCAAATCAACTCTCTATTATTCACAAATCATCTTACTACTATTTACAAAATTTTAATCTCATCTCATTCTGCAATAATTCCTTACAAGATTGACCATGCACTCAATTAATTAAGAACTCAGTACTAAGACCAAATTCAGTGTGGCAAACGGGATAAAATCCTAGTAGTACTAATTCAATATAAAACATTAGATATTTTGATAATTTCACTAACGGATAGGATCAACTCATCAGCATATATATGTATATATATGTATATATACACACACACACATACACACACTAATATTCAATAGATCATATTATCCATACATTGAACTTGAAATGAAGAGACTTTTTAAGTGGCAAATACAGAGGCTGGTGTCTTACAATTTTAAAAGAAAAACAAAACGCAACAAACAGAAGATCATTGAAATTTTGAAATAAAAATCACGAGTTATTTCCCCAGTGTTCGAAACAATGCTCAATATCATTATAAATCCAGAGTACATTACTCTTACCTCGATGTCATGACCTGAATTACGTACGATTGCATTAGCAGGCTTATAATTGAACTTTAGCTGCCCTCTGTTGGGGACTGTTCTGACTATCGAATTCACAATGTTTATGGGAGATTGCCTGCGTCCAGTCCTACACTTTGCCCATTCTTCCCTAAGGCATCCCCAGCGTTCCGGACCCCTCTTGCTCCCTGGGTCATACTCAAACTCACCTTCAACCTCTGCCCGCCCCCACGATTTCCAACCACAATATATATCAGAACCATCGCAATAATCGCAGTAATAACACTAATAATATTAAATATCGACGAAGACGATCATGATATCAACATCGATCTCAATAATGACAGTACAAAGAAAGAAAATACTTACAACCCCCATGATTTGAAATGATAGGTATAATAACTATAATATTAATAGTAGTATATAATTCTTAAATAATAATGTATATATATCTTTGGCATGCATTACCAGCTGGCGGTACTTGAGCTGTAGTGCATATTGCCTGCTGAGAAAGAAACAACAGAAGCCAACAACTGAAGATGGTACTTATGTTGTACTTATTCATGTTTCCAAAACAAGTGTCTCAAGAGAAACTAATTAAAAGGCAGATTAGTGATCGAAAGCAACTCTTAATTACTTGAGATAATGCTAAATGTAAAGGATATTTGATGCGTTTATATAGGCGTTAATGCTGACGCCGTAGTTTTTGTCCATGCATGCATCAGATTACTTATTCGGCGCATCAAATTAATCACATTGTCTCTTTTTTTCCACGAATCATTTAAAATGCTCTTAAAATCCTTGTCTATTTTAGGGTTTGGCTGATCCTAGTTTCGTTTCTTATAGGATGGGAAGCTTTAAATAATGAATCTTCCTTGATAAGTTCGATTATACAGCTCAATGAACTAGCTTGCTAGATTTGGGAGATTTAATTTTTCTCTCAGGAATGTACGTATTTTTCTTTGCGTAGCTAAGAGTAGAGCCTACTCTATTTACATATATATACATATACATATATATATACATATATACATATATACATATATATGTACATATGTACATGTACATATGTACATACATATATATACATATATACATATATATAGTGTGTGGCAGGGTTGAAACGAGGATTTTAATGTAGGAGAGGCCAGGTTTTTTGTAGGCGAACAAAACCATCAGCACAGTTTCATGCATCTGGGAAATACTTTCCAAAAAATGTTTCCCCCCATTCTAATATTCGTCCCTGTGTGCATGGTTTGATATTAAAATTAGAATTCACTCTTATCTCCTAAAACCCTAACCCTTTTGGGATTCAGTACATCCCAATTTATCTCTTAAGAATATGAGTAATTACTCATATTCGGCCTGTTTTCGTGGCATTAAAACTCTTTTAGAATTGTCAAGAAAACAAACCGATAAAAATTATTGTGCAACCTATATATATATATAGTGTTCTCTTTAGTTTTCTAACCTATAAATAGAGCCCATCTCCATAGGGAGGCTGAAGATCATTATAATATTTTTCTACTAGCTGAAACATATATTCTTGCATGTTACGGTGAAGATAGGCAATCTTCGAAGATCACGTTAAATTATTGTCTTTTATTTTGACTTTCTTTCCATTTTTCTATTACTTCTCTTGTGCATTAAGTCTTAGGAATTAAAACGAAAAATAAGTTACATAGTTTAAGGTGAGTAAGTTTCGTGTGATTCCTTTAAAAAAATGAAGTATATCTAGAAATGTATGAAAAAATTATTCTTTCATGGTGGGCCCTGCTTTTAAAACGGACTATGCGTGAAACTTGCACACTTTAAGTCTATATGATATTCTAGCATTACTTGATATAAAAAAAAATCCACAATATTTTGGAAATTGGATTGCAACCAATGTTTTGAATACCGTACCAGACGCCGTACCGGTCAAGGCACTGGAACGAAATATTTCGGTACCAGTACTGTTTCGGGATAGCGTTTCGGGATAGTCGATATATAAATAAATTATATATAAAAATTATATTCTAAAATAATAGTCTATATATAAATAAATTATATATAAATACATATATATAAATTATAAATAGTCTAGTCTGAATTAGAGGTTAAAAAATAAGCTTGTAATTTGAAAAAAAAAATAAAACACTGGCCGAAATATCGGCTGGTACAGGCCGAAATTGAGGTCGGTACAGGCCGAAATTTAGGCCAGTACAGGCTGAAATTTAGGCCGAAATGGCCGGTACGAAACAAATATAGTACTTATATCGGCCGGACGACCAGTACGAAAAATTTCAATCGTACCGACCAGTACGGTACGAAATTTACAACACTGGTTGCAACACCCCAATCGGAGAGAGAATGGTTGACATGTAATCATCGTAATAAAGTATAGAAAACTCGGAGCAAGCATTTAATCATAATAAATTAACTACTATTAGGTAATTAGAAGTGTAATGGTTGACATGTAAACTTTCAAAACATATCTCATGAATTGAACTTGTAATTCTAAAACATACACCCAACCATTTTGAAAAAGGTTGAGTTAAACATATTTATTTATTATTTTTATTAAAATTTCGGTTAAAACTTTATTTGCATCTCTAAATATTCAACTTAAAAGATTTTTGAATTTCGATATTATTGAGAGAGTGCATATATAAAATTGAATTGACAGTAAAATAAATAGGCGCCCACCAAGTAAAATACTTTTGGTGATGGACAAGTGGTTGCACTCCATACTATCATTAGGGTTGAAAATAGAGCCAGTCAGTTCGGTGTTGGCCCAGAACCGAAACCGATCAACTAGTGATTTTACATAGAGAAGATCGGCCGAAACTGACGAATGTAGAGGCGGGAAACTGACAAGACCGTTTCTGGCCGGTTTGGTCGATTTGGAACTTTTTTGAGTTGATTTCAAATCGTAATTTGCTGAGTTTTTAAAGCCTATTTTAAATATTCAAGTTTTATTTTAATTTTAATATCATTTGTAATGTTAGCCTTAGGTTAAAAAAATTAATTAGCAATAATAAAATAGTAATGTCATGATAGCGTAAGTACTAATTAGTATATACTATTATACTAATTACTAGATAACTTTAAAAATAAAAACTCCATTAGATGTTTAATACACACTACATATAAAAAAAAATTATCCTAAGCAACAATGCAACTGCAAAACATAAAATAAATAAATTGTAATAATTCTTGATCTTCAGTCTTCAATCTTCAATAGTTATGACATCTGATTGTGCTCCCAAATCTGAAATCTGATGGAGAATCAGGAAGAAGAAGAGGGAGGGGAGGGGGCGGGGTTATTAAACCCTAGATAGAAACAACAGAAGCCAACAACTGAAGATGGTACTTATGTTGTACTTATTCATGTTTCCAAAACAAGTGTCTCAAGAGAAACTAATTAAAAGGCAGATTAGTGATCGAAAGCAACTCTTAATTACTTGAGATAATGCTAAATGCAAAGGATATTTGATGCGTTTATATAGGCGTTAATGCTGACGCCGTAGTTTTTGTCCATGCATGCATCAGATTACTTATTCGGCGCATCAAATTAATCATATTGTCTCTTTTTTTCCACGAATCATTTAAAATGCTCTTAAAATCCTTATCTATTTTAGGGTTTGGCTGATCCAAGTTTCGTTTCTTATAGGATGGGAAGCTTTAAATAATGAATCTTCCTTGATAAGTTCGATTATACAGCTCAATGAACTAGCTTGCTAGATTTGGGAGATTTAATTTTTCTCTCAGGAATGTACGTATTTTTCTTTGCGTAGCTAAGAGTAGAGCCTAGCTACTCTATATATATATATACACATATATACATATATATATATATATATATATATATATATATATATATATATATAGTGTGTGTGTGGCCGGGATGAAACGGGGATTTTAATGTAGGAGAGGCCAGGTTTTTTGTACGCGAACAAAACCTTCAGCAGTCTCATGCATCTGGGAAATACTTTACAAAAAATGTTTCCCCCCATTATAATATTCGTCCCTGTGTGCATGGTTTGATATTAAAATTAGAATTCACTCTATCTCCTAAAACCCTAACCTTTTGGGATTCAGTACATCCCAATTTATCACTTAAGAATATAAGTAATAATTACTAAGATTCGGCCTGTTTTCGTGGCATTAAAACTCTTTTAGAATATTTGTCATGAAAACGAACCGATTAAAATTGTGCAACCTATATATATAGTGTTCTTTTTAGTTTTCTTACCTATAAATAGATCAGCCCATCTCCATAGGGAGGCTGAAGATCATTATAATATTTTTCTACTAGCTGAAACATTCTTGCATGTTACGGTGAAGATAGGTAATCTTCGAAGATCACGTTAAATTATTGTCTTTTACTTTGACTTTCTTTCCATTTTGCTATTACTTCTCTTGTGCATTAAGTCTTAGGAATTAAAAACGAAAAATAATTTGTATAGTTTTAAAGTGATTAAATTTCGTATGATTCCTTTTGAAAAATGTAGTATATGATCCGGACACGTATGAAAAATTTACTCTTTCATGGTAGGCTCTACTTTTAAAACGGACTACGCGAGACTTGCACACTTAACCATAATAAAAGTATAGAAAAATCCGAACAAGCATTTACTCATAATAAATTGACTACTATTAGCTAGGTAATTACAAGCGTAAAGGTTGACATGTAAACTTTCAAAACATATCTCATGAATTGTTCTTGTAATTCCAAAACATACACCCGCCAACCATTTTGAAAAAGGTTGAGTTGTACATATTTATTTATTATTTTTATTAAGTTTTCGGTTAAAACTTCATTTGCATCTCTAAATTTTCTACTAATAAAAAGATTCTTGAATTTCGATATTATTGAATAAAATTGAATTAACAGTAAAATAAATAGACGCCCACCACCTAGTAAAATATGTTTGGTGATGGACAAGTGGTTGACTTGCACTCCATACTATCATTAGGGCTGAAAATTGAGCCGGTTAGTTCAGTTTTGGCCTAAAACTGAAACCGATCAACTGGTTATTTTACATAGAAAAGATCGGCCAAAACTGACCGATGTAGAGGCGGGAAACCGGCCGGACCGTTTCCGGCTGGTTTGGTCAGTTTGGACTCCTTTTTGGACCTTTTTTGTGTAAGACCCAGCCCATTTTCAGGCCCAGGCCCGTGAAACACCTCCAGTTTTGACGTCGCGTAGAATCCCGTCCACCTTCCTTTTTCATGCATGCCGTTCTGCCCTCTTCTCTCTAGGTTTTTCTCTTTACTTCTTATAGCTTACTTATATATGTTATCCTTCTTGACCTAGTTTCAGTGCCGCTACATTATCTTCATGCTCGCAGCTGCTCAACTATCTGTGTCTCCACCTCTCACCGTGAACCTCAGCCAGACCGCATCACGCGCACCAACCATCACTCCCCCGTAAGCTCCAAACCAGTGAACTGCCACCTTCTAGCCGAGACACGTTCTGCAGCCACACCAAACGAAACCCACGCCGGTACCTAGTTCGTTCGGAGTCCATCACCCCAGCCGCACGCCACCTCAGTCTCACGGTGCTGCCACCCAACGCACGTAGCCCCGGTTTCAAGCCCTGAAATACTCTGTTTTTGTTGTCAAAAACAGAGCATCGTCCAAGCCGCTGCGATCTCCCTCCATCGTGAACTCCGCCGTGCTGTGCCTCCACAGAAACTACCGGCGAGGACCTCCTATCATCCCAGACCACCGCACGCCGCCTCTAGCCTCGAAACGAAACCCACGCCATTTTTTTTTCGGTTGGAGTTCCTCTTCTCTCGGTCTCTCCCCGTCCTCTCACCGTGTGTCTCTCTCTCTCATTTCTTTCTCTTGCTCTCGCAGCTAGTGACCAAGCACCACCCTCATCCGCCGTAGCCAGCACCAGCTCCACGCCGTCGTGCTTCCCCACCCCTCCGTAAGTGCTTCTACCGCTCGGTGTGAAGTAATTTTTTTTTCGTTTCTGTGTACATGCATATACATTATATGCGGGGATATATATACGTAAATCTTTTTTTTTTCTGGTGTAAATATATATATATATGTATATATATATATATATATGCGGATGTAATCAATTTTCTGGCGTAAATATATAAATATATATGTATATATATATATATATATATATGCGGATGTATATGTAAATTATGTTAACTTAATAATAGGAAATAATATCGTTTTGTTTTTATATTTCCGTCCTCTTATAGTTCGCCTCCAAGGTTAGTGTTTAGGGTGTTAGCCTAATTAAGTTTATGTTATGTACTTCAAATTTGAAATCATGAGTATATTGCGTGGGTTGTAAAGTATGTTTTAATTAGGCGTAGACGCTTGGATTTATTTTGTTAAAGGAGTATTTTTTTTAAAGGGCTAATATTTTATTGGAATGGTTAGTAATTAGAATAATAAGTAACATTTAAAAAGAATATTTTAAAATACAATTTTAAATTATCCTTTAAAAAAAAATCTTTGTTTTATTATTATTTAAACAAAAGTATGAATTTCTAACTATAATGAATTTATTATAGTCATGTTACTTTGTATTATAAATTATAGTAAGATCTCTTTCGTAAATAAGTTAGAATTAAATGTTTAGTCGAAGTTGGATATTGATGGGTTTAGAAAGTGATGTTGGTATTTTGAGAATTTTGAATTTGAGGAATTAAAAATAGACTATTTTAGAAGTTGTAGGCTTGAATATCGAAATAATTGATTGGAGACTTATGGAAATTTACGTGATTATCTTATAGGTGACGATTAATTTTGTTCGGCATTGTTGAGGAAATTTTCAAAAAGCTAAGAAGTCCAGGTAAGCGGGGTTCCTATGCTGGATTTGCATAAAAAGAAATGAACTGAAGTTGGTTTGTAAAAATGTGCATGTTGTTTTAAAAAGAAAAAGTGAAAAACAACCTCAGTATATGTTTTGCATTCCCTCATGAGATACGTATGAAAGAGAAAAGAAATGTTCTTGACATGAAATGTGTAGACATGAGCAATATTTGACATGTTTCTGATATATGCAAAAGAGCGAATATGATATCATTGAAATTTTTATGCATGTGATATGAAATGATTTGGATCTGTTTTTGATCAAATAGAAATGATATGAATATGTTTCGTACGTGTTTTGATATGATATGTATATGATAAAACTTTGGCATACTTATCTGTTCTGAATATGGTTCTGATATGATGATACTGTTCACGTGATATGGTTGGTACCACCATGATATGATATGAGTGCACCCACTTTGGAAACAAAGTGGTCTTTTTACGTGTTCTTTCCTGTGTGCACACTCGGGGCTCCGAGATTGAAAAAGGGGAAGTTCACCACATGATACTGCCTGGTTTGGCCACTGGGGATAGCACAACCCTACCACGGGGGTTAAACATGGTATATGATATGATATGATAAGATGAAGATGTTCAGTTATGTTAGCCAAAGCGTTTTTGAATATGAAATGAATTCTTAAATATGAATTGTTGATTTTGAGTATGAAAAGATTGAAAAGTCGCTCTGATTTTCTGATAACATGTTTTTATGAGATCTGCATATAAAAATAAAATGTTTTTGTTTCTGCATACTGAACTTTCTGAAAAGGGCTCATGTTTACATACTAGTATATGTTCTCTGCTTACTGAGTTGTTGATAACTCACCCCCCCTTATCTTCATATATTTTCAGATGATATTGATTTCCCAGCTGGGGGTCAGGAATAGAATTGAAGCTGGCTAGATATGGATGGAAGGATTGGGTACTTTAGAGTACCATTGTTAGTAGATGGATTTAACTTGAGTATTTGAAGTACTTTATGTTGTTTGGACCTATTGAGACCTAAAGATGTATTGTTATATTTTTGAGGTTATTGGGAGATTGTGGACCCCTTTGGTTTATGTTTTGTAATGATGACTTATGGAGTTTTATTATGGTTATTTGGAAAAATATGAGTTGTGTGCTAATCATGAAGTCCTTGGAGTTTTAAGTGCTTGGAGAGACAGGTCTGTTAGTGACAGGTAGTAATTCTCCGACCCTTCCGGGTGCAGGGCGTTACATTTTGAATTGATTTCAAATCCTAATTTGCTGAGTTTTTAAAGTCTATTTTAAATATTTAAGTTTCATTTTAATTTTAATATCATTTGTAATGTTAGTCTTAGGGTAAAAAAAATTAATTAGCAATAGTAAAATAGTAATGCCATGATAGCGCAAGTACTAAGTATATACTATTATATTAATTACTAGATAACTTTAAAACTAAAAACTCCACTAGATGTTTAATACACATTACACATATAAAAACAAATTATCCTAACTAGCAACAATACAACTAAACCATGCAACCAACTAGCAAATTATCATTACTTATGAGGTTTAGAGAAGTATTTGCAGGATTAAAATCGTGCACTAATAATTCTCACATTAACCACACAGAATACGAGAAGACCGAAAAGTGAAAAAAAGTCTGAAGATGCTCTGTAAGTAGAGATCTGTAAATTAGGCTATTATATAATTACAATAGAAGTGGTTTAAGTACTTTGGGCTATATGGACCTCGAGCTGAGAACCATGTTAAAATGGCTGTTCATGGGGGTTCGTGTACTTCGTTCGAGCCGATAGACATAACCAGGACACTTGTACGCGCGGTTTGACGGGCTGTATCAATGTTGCTTTATCATGTAGAAGTATGAAGACATGAGAAAAATGAAAGAAAAAGATTATGTTTATGACAGTAATATTTCATGATGAAAGAAAAATAATGGTCAATACAGTTTTAGGGTGTGCAAGTTTCGCGCACTCCTTTTAAAATAAATAGTACCCAACATAAAATATATATATATATATATTTTCATGTGGATTCCACATTTGCCCATTTTTTTTAAATGTAGTGCGCAGGACTATGCACTGCAAGAAGTAAAACATCCTGTATTTCTTTAGTCACTACGTTCACAGTGTCATCTCTAGTTTTCTGATTATGGCAGTCTCTTTTGATGTTGCCCATCTTGCCACAATTCCAACAAGTCGTTTGTTGCCTAGACCTTGACTTGCTCTTACTCCTAATCCCGGAACTTGATCTATCTTGTCCCCTATCCTCAGTATCAACGTTTAGGGTAGAACTTGAATCCTTGATCTCACAAGAATCTCTTCTCTGCACCTCCTTAGCTAGGGTCAGATCTCGTATGTCATCGAACTTCAACTTCGACTTCTTGGCAGAATTACTCCCAGTCATCCTTATGGCCTCTCAATTATTGGGCAATGATGCTAGTAGGATCAAAGCTCGAATCTAATCATTAAATTCAATCTCAACGAATGAAAATTGTTTCGTGTGAACTTTGCATTTTAGTTGCTTATCTTGAATTAATGAAATGCTATTTTGTTACATGCTATGATTGGTTTATACCTTGTATATATTCATGCTATGCTCAAATGACACTTGCTGGAATTTTTGGTTCAAATGACTTTTTTGGAACTATGGAAAGTGATACATGCCATGTTGGAGTCTTGATGTGGTATATCCATGCATATGTATCTCAATCTTCTACTTATTTGAATTTGTTCATGTAGTGCAATTATTGGCATATTGAGTACAAGTACATGAGATGATTACATGAAAAGTTGTATGGTTTTATCACAAGTCCATGTCACATGTTTTTGGATTGTGCATTGAAAGAAAAAGGTTTTCGTCATGACCTCAAAGCTAAGATGGGGGGATATTTTAGTGAAACTTCTCTGTCTCTCTAGAGTGTCTAAATTGGGTGGTAACTCCTGAGTTAACGAAGTATAGTTAATGGACTTCGAATATGTTCTTTTTAAATGATTTTAGAGCCAAGTAGCCATATCTAACGCTAGTGGATGCAACGCATTAAAGATACGGTGATGGAGAATTTTGAACTATCGTATCATATTGTAAATACTGTGAAGGCGAATTGTGAACTGCCGTATCATATTGAATTAGACGTACTCATACCTGGTCAAAGGACCGGCAATGTGATGTGGTAAGTAGTAGAGAGCCCACTGTTCTTATGGGTAGCCGTGAAATATCCACCTACATTGTTATATGGAATGAGATTACAAGTGAATAATGAGAAATGGAACATTCTTATTTTGTTAAATCGTTATATTGTTGCATGGTTACAAGATCAATGGTTCTTGAAAAATGAATCTAGATGAGTAAGAAATATGGGTGCTACTTGCACCCTACGGGGCGGGGTAACCCCAACCCTGCATTGGGAGGGGGGGGGGGTGTTTCACCCTCGGACCTCTCATCTGTCCCACCTCTGCCCACTTCAATAATGAACTGCAGCCCACTAGGCACAAAAATTATTTCTGAGTCCAAAAGTGTATTTTTAACAAGACATTTAGAAATTTCATATATATATAATGCTTCTTTTTAACATGCAATTTAATTAGACTTTGTTTCTCCTACATATAGAAAAACTTATTGACTAGTGGATGTGATTTAAATTCAAATCACCAAATCAACCCAGGAGTTCACCTTCTTAGAAACATATATTTATAGTAATTAGTAGTCTCCTCTTTGGTCTAATCTCGCTTTGAACCAGAGGTCTTGAATCAGTTTTTCGAGCATCTCTACTCACCCAGGATCCAATATGGCACGAGAGGGGAGTACCAGGTTGGATGGTTTAGAGGCACAATGGAGGAAACTCAGTTTGACAGATGAAGAAGAGGCGGTTCTAGAAATGGATAGCAATGCGGGGGGGGGGGGGGGGGAGAAAAGCCTCATTGGTAAGGTTTGCTTAGAGAGGGCAGTGGGGAAGGTACTCATTAGCAACACAATGTCAAAAATATGGTGGATTAGTAAATGGGCTATCTTCAAAGAAGTTAATCAAAACGTATTTATTATTACATTCGAAACTAATGCCGACGTGCATAGAATCTAGGAGGGCAAGCCATGGATGTTCAATAATGCTTTGTTTCTGCTATTGCCTTACGATGGGACCAAGTGTCCAGGAAATATCACTTTCGATAGGGAAGTTTTTTGGATGCAAATACATGACCTACCATTAGGTTGCATGACAGAGGATTGGGGGTCTCAAATAGGAGGTCAGTGGGGCGTGTCTTAGAAGTGGATGCCGAGGACGATGGCATTGGATGGGGGAGTTGCCTTCGAGTTAAGGTGGGGATGGTACTTTGTAAAGCCATTGCTAGAGGCCATTTTATAAGCTACCAGGGAAAAAAGTATTGGGTTCACTTCTGTTACGAGAAGCTCCCAAAGAATTGTTTCTAGTGTGGATGGATCATTCACGGTGATCAGGGGTGCCAGTCAACCCGTGGGGCTAAAGGTGATGAAGCTGCTTCGGGGTTACAATTCGAGCCTTTGTTGTGTGCCAAAGGAACCAAGAGAAGATGGTCATCTCCATCCAGATATGGGAGAGGTGAGGGTGGGAAGGAAACGGGAAAGGAGAGCGGCTTGATGGAGGTGGAAACCTCTACAAGTAACTTAGCCGAAGGGCTACCGGAGAAGGAGGCTGAAACAGACCAACATGGCACCACCCCTGCCATGTTTTAGAACCCTAGGTTCGTACAAAGCTATGGCAACTCAGCCGTGGGGAGAAAAGATCAATTGTCAGCAAAATCAGAGGGACTAGATGCAGTGTTGGGAATTGCTACATTGCCTAGAATGGGGGAGACACAATCACAGATTTGTCGAAAAACTGATGTCCTTGCGACGGCATATTCAAAGGGAACTGAGATTGATGGGCGGGAAATCGTTTGGGGGACACAGTTTCTAAATGGGCCTGGGCTAGGGAACGGGCCCAACTTTACATCAGGGCCAGCCTCTTTCCAGAAGAACTCCAAAGCCCCTGTCACCATATGTCCAACGGCTAGTTATACAGAAGATGAAGAAAAACAACAAGAGGAACAGTTGGTTTCGGCTCAAAAGCATCGAAGGAAAGGGGATGGTCGTAAGTGGAAGAGGTGTGCCAGGATACCGGGGATTCCCATAGCATTGGCTGACTCCAATTTGTCTCCTGGGAAAAAGAGGGAAGCAGTTGTTAGCAAGGTTAGCCCTATTCCCTTTAAAAAACTCAGAAAAACTTAGGTAGATGATAAACTGGTGGACGGTGTATGTCCAGATGTATCGGCAGTGACTGCGAGTCAGCATCGCTGGTCCCAATGAAAATTTTAAGCTAGAACTATCAGGGTCTTAGGAACCCCCGAACAGTTGAAACCCTTCACACAATGGTGAAGGAAAAGTTGCCCGATGCAGTCTTCTTGATGGAGACTAAATTATCTTATGAAAAAAGTCTCAAAGTAGCAAAGCGATTAAACTATGATGGATGTATTATAGTTGAGGCTAGAGGAAATGGTGGGGGACTCATGCTCTTGTGGAAACAGGAGGACTTATTAGAATTGATTAATTATTCTCAACATCATATTAATGTTGAGATTAAAGATGCACGGTGCAACTTTAAGTGGCTCCTGACTTGCTTCTATGGACACTCAACAGCTAATCTGAGTTAGACCTGGAAATTGCTTTCATCCTTCAAGCCTAGAAATGGTTCAATGAGGTGTTGTATAAGGATGAAAATGTGGGAGGGAGGCCTCGAAGTGAGAGTCGCATGTGTAAGTTCAGGAAGGTGATGGAGGAAGGAAATCTCAGTGACTTGGGATCGAGGGGAAACAAATTTACACGGTGCAACCTCCATGAAGATGAGACTTTTACAAAAGAAATACTTGACCGAGCCATAACAAACAGTGACTGGAGGGATACATATTCTGAGTTCTCAGTGGCAACCCTAATTGCAGTCTGCTCTGACCATAGCCCAATACTGCTACAATATGGTCTTGGTAGGCCATCAACCCGTAGGCCACATATCCCTTTCAAGCATGAAGCAAGCTGGTATAAGGAAGAGGGATGCAATGAGGTAATCTCAGAAGTTTAGGGAGTCAGTACTGGGAGGGATAGGTGTATGAATAGAATGATGAGCAAATTGGAACAAACAAAAAAGACTCAACTCTTAGAGAAAAGACTCAACTCTTAAGGGATAGAACTAAAGCTATTAGAGAAAAGACTCAACTCTTAAGGGATAGAACTAAAGCTATTAGAGAAAAGACTAAACTCTTAAGCTTATTACATAAGGATGAAAGACCTGAAAACATGGCTGAACAAAAAAGACTTCGACAAGAGTTGGACTTCCAGCTAGATCAAGAAGATACCTAGTGGAGGCAAAGAGCTAAGAAACATTGGTTGATAGGAGGGGACAGAAATACCAAGTTCTATCATGCATGTCTGAACCAGAGAAGGAAACAAAACTCCATCAATAAAGTCATAGATATGAATGGGACAAAACTAATCGAGAAATCTGACATAGCAAAGGGCTTCAATAGATATTTCTTATTAGTTTTCCAGTCTTCCCTACCAAAACCAAAATGTATAGCTCACTGTATTAAGGGGATATAACCTAGACTGTCAATCGAATTGCAGCATCATTTGGACAAGGATTTTACAGAAAAAGAGGTGAAGGAGGCCCTCATGCAAATGTCCCCATATAAGTCCCGAGGCCCAGATGGATTCAATGCAGGTTTCTACCAAGACCATTGGAAGTCAGTGGGGACAGAAATAACCCAGGCTGTCTTAGAATTTCTTAAAGAGGGAAGGCTGCCAAAGGACCTCAATCACACCCATCTGGTACTAATCCCCAAGGTAAATACCCCAATTTTAGTGCATGATTTTAGGCCTATCTCCATATGCAATGTAGCTTACAAACTGATCTCCAAAGTGTTGGCTAATAGAATGAAACGGGTTTTGGACAAGTTGATATCTTGGAACCAAAGTGCCAAGAGGCTAATCTCAAATAACATTATGGTGGCTTACGAGCTACTCCATACAATGAAATCAAAACAGAAGGGTAAGGAAGGCACTATGGCTATCAAGTTAGACATGTCAAAATCATACGATAGAGTGAAGTAGCTTCCTAGAAAAGCTGATGTTAAAGATGGGTTTTAGTAAGAAATGGACTGACCTTGTGATGGAGTGTGTAAGGTCAGTCTCTTATGCTGTCCTTACTAATGGTGAACCTGGTGAGGTCCTTTTTCCTTCTAGAGGATTGCGTCAAGGTGACCCATTGTCTCCTCGATACCTGTTTATAATCTGTGCTGAAGGCCTCAGTTCTCTTTTACATAGTGCTAAATCTAAGGGTCTGATCAAGGGTGTTGCAGTCATAAGGGGTGGTTTGAGGATAAACCACCTCCTTTTTGCTGATGACTGTGTAATCTTCTGTAGAGTCAAACTAGTTGAGTGGTACCAAATCTGAGATCTTCTGTTTTATATGAGAGTGGATCTGGCTAAACTTTGAACAAAGAAAAAACCTGTGTGTTTTTCAACTCCAATATTAGGATGGAAGCAAAGGAATTAATTTTGCAGCAGGTGAATGGGTCAAGGTGTAATGATTATAATCGATATCTAGGCCTCCCAACTGTGGCTGAGAGGTCAAAGTATAATACTTTCAAGTCTTTAAAGGAAATGAGATGGAAAAGATTCAACAGTTGGAAGACCGAATCTTTATCCTCAGCAGGAAAGAGATCATCAAGAGTGTGCTGCAAGCAATCCCAGCCTACACCATGAGTGTAGTCAAACTGCCTGAACTTCTTCTCAAAGAAATTGAAGCCCTCTTGTCTAGATTCTAGTGGTGCCACAGTGGAGAAGGGAAAGGAATCCATTGGAAATCGTGGAGGGCAATGGGGATGTTCAAGAACCAGGGAGGCTTGGGGTTTAGGGACCTCAGCAGTTTCAACAAGGCTTTTCTAGCCAAGCAATGCTGGAGGATGATAAAGGAACCAAACTCACTGGTCTCTAAGGTATTCAAACAAAAATACTTCCAAAATTGCAACCTGTTGGAGGCAAAGTTGAAAGGTGCCCCTTCTTTTATATGGAGAAGTATATGGTCTAGCTTGGATCTGATCAAAGAGGGGTCTATACTGAGAGTTGGAAATGGAACTAACATAAAAATCTGGAGGGATAAATGGCTTCCCAGTCCAGTGACCTACCAGATTCAAACACCCATAAATACTCTTGATCTTGAGGCCAGAGTAGACAAATTGATTGTGGAAGATAGCTGTGATTGGAAGAAAGACTTGGTGAAAGCAGTTTTTAATGAAAATGAGGCAAAGATTATTTGTTCCCTACCAATTAGTAAGAGAAGAGCCAGTGACAGGTTGATATGGATAGGCTCAGGAAAATTTGTATTCTCTATAAAAGTGCCTACTATTAGGAGACAGAGAGGTTGCATAGAATGGTAGGAGAAGCCTGAACAAGGGGAGGGGATAATGGGGTATGGAAAGAAGTATGGCAGCTAGAGGTTCCAGGCAAGGTTATAATGTTCATTTGGAAGTGTCTCAATAACATTCTTCCTACAAAAGACAATCTTAATAGGAAGAACATTATTGAGATCAACATATGCCCAATCTGTTTAAGGGAAATTTAGACACCAGTTCATGTTCTGTGGGAATGCCCTACAACAGCAAATGTGTGGGTGGAGAGAACAACTTGCTCAGTAAATGGAAGAGGCAATTCTCTGACTTTCACTTTCTGTGGAATGAAATGAGACTTAAGCTGAGCAAGGAGATTGTGGAGTTGGTATCAATAATGTTCTACCATCTATGAGATAGGAGAAATGCCTTTATTTTTCAGAATCAGTTTTCTAAACCTGAGTCTATTGTTATAAGGGCTCGAGCTGACTTAACATAGTTTAAAGAAAACAACAAGGATAGTTCCAAGTGTGTTGCAGGGACTCAAGGGAGAACTCCAATTCCAAAATGGAAACCTCCTGCGTGGCCATATCTCAAAGCTAATTTTGATGCAGCTTTAGACAAAGATAAAGGGAGTATGGGAGGGGGAGTGGTGATTAGAGATTCAGATGGCATATTACAAGCAGTTTTGACAACTTTTAAAGATCATATCTCGTCACCTCTCCAAGCTGAGAGTACTGCTCTCCTAAGAGCTATGGAATTTTGCATTGAGCTTGGTTTTAACCAAGTCTGTTTTGAAGGGGATGCTAAGATTGTTGTAGATGAAGTGAACTCCAAAAGGGAAGATAACTCATGGCTGGGTCAAATGACAAAGTATATGCAGCAAATGATGAAGCTCAACCAAGCATGGCGCCTTAACTTTGTATACAAGTCAGCAAACAAAGCTACCCACACGGAAGCAAAACTTGCTATTAGGAATGTTAGTGAAACCATTTGGTAGAGGATGGTCCTATGGAGGTTTTAAATTATGTCTAGGGGGACTCATTCATGTATGATGTAATCGCTTCCTGATCAATGAAATTTCTTTCCTTAAAAAATATATATATATATATATACATATTTATAGAATTCAGTGTACATAAAACTAGGGCTGCAACCCGTTCAACATTTGAGCCCAATCCAATCCGATCCGACCCGTGTTTCTGGGTGTGTCAGACCGACCCGAAGATTCAACCCGTCTTGTTGTTGTTTGTTTGTTAGTTTTTTTTTTCCTTGCCAGGTACACGCCCAAGCCAACTAGAACTACTTATTGAACCCTACAACACCACCTCTTCGCGCTGGTGATTCCCGTTGGGTTTTGTGGAATACTTCACCTAGAGTTGCGAAGGAAAGCAATGGAGAAAAGCAACAAAGAAAGAGAGATCGAGAAGGACCGACGAGGTGGAGATCTGCTGCAGAGCTTCACGGTTTGACGACACATGGGATCTTCGACCAGAACACCCATCTGGTTTTTGAGCGGTGGCACACGAGATCTTTGACCAGAACCTCCCTCTACTTTCTTACCCAGTTGCTGAGTGTTGTAGATAGCCCAGATCACCTTATTCTGGAATTGCGTCAACATCTTCTTCGCCCAGATCTAAATCTCTAGCCAAGGTTCCATACTCTTCGAGCCGGTGATTCCACACTTATTCAAATGGTTGGAGTCCACAAAATGAGAGAAAGTTGAAAATGGGTAGAAACATAGATGGAGAGAATCAAAGAGAGTGGCAAAGGAAATACCGTGTGTCGTCGAAACCGTGAAGGGGAACAAAGGCGATGGTGAATGGTATCTTGAGGAAGAGAAGTGGCTAGGGTTTCATTTGCAAAGGATAAAAATGTGGGTTTGAGTTTTTAAAGAGGTGGGTCGCCGAGTTGTACGGGTCGAATCCGAACATTAGTTAAAACCGATTTGTCGAGTCGGGTCGAGCTTCACAGACAGGCTGAGTCAATCTTTTTCTTGCACAGGCCTACGTAAGATGTACTTTTTTCTTCTTTCTCACTCTTATCTGTCCCAGCTGGTTTAATGAGATGAAACTGCCAGCTAGCGACACAAAATAAAACCGAAGTGGCAGTACATCAGTCATGTATGAATGCATCCATGTGGCATTCATCTTTACCATTAGTCATCATATATGACTAAATTGGTAAATTTACATACAATTAAAAAGTTAAGCAAGCTGCGTCTCTCCCTCTCTCTAAGTGTTACATGAGCTTGGACAACATGAAATTTCTCGACACATACAATAAGACATGCCGTAAATTATAACAGTACTAAAAAGATGAGCCGTAAAGGAAGCAATGTTGACTAGTGTACAAATGACATGCATAAAGTTAGTGGGTTGGGGATAACATTATCAGTTTAAAAAAATTAGTTAAGTGGGATGACTAGAGTAAAAATCTTGCACTACAACAAAATTTACTTTTAGGGCCGAACTGAATTTTATCCCTAAAAGTAATATTTGAATTTCATCTTAAAAAATGGATGATCTTACAAAACGATTCGAACGACTATATATCCAATCAAACAGGATCTTCTTTGACGAATTAGATCGTCTCAAAAAAATCACATACGTTTGAATGGAAAAAAAAATCAGTTCGAACGGACAAAAATCCGTTCGAATAGACATATCTTGGAGGGGAAGTAATTTTTTTTGCCAGGAAAAGTTCAAAACCATTCAAACGGCAATTGTGTTGTTCGAATGGAATAGATTTGGTGGCAAAAATCTGGCGGGAAGGTTTCTAGACCGTTCAAATGGCTCATATTTAGTTCAAACATAATCAAATACCACATTTATACATTCGAACGTATAATATTAATCTCTGTACGTAACTCAAATTATAAAAAATGTATATATATCCTATATACGAATTCATAAATTAATTTTAGGTAATTAACTTAAAAATATTTTAGTGATTTCTTTTATGTTAAATAAGATTTGTAGTTAAATAAATATTATCAGTCATATACAACATAATATAAATCAATAATCAATCCAGAAAAAAAATATTTAATTCATAACTAAAACAAATTATCAAAACCCAATATATTGTCCATTATAACAAAAACAAAAAGAATATAAATAAAAGATAGAAACTACTGTGATGCACGGTCTTTGCACACATCCTCGATTGCAGCTAATCGTCTCTCTACACGTATCAGTCGAGTACTGAGCATGACTTGAGTTGCATTACTGGCATGAATCTCTGTACGTAACTGATATATGCTACCATTAATCTCTGTACGTAACTCAAAGATACTAGCAGTAATCTCTGTATGCAACTCAGACAGGACAATATGCACTGCATTGAACACCGCTGATGTGTGTATGCCGATCTCAGCATGCAGTATGTCGGCCATCTCCTCACAAATAGATGTGCGTGATGCCTCGGCCTGTGTAGATGCCTCATCAGCTGATACTCCAGGATCTTCCGGTTGTGCATCTCTCTGAATATCAACCCAGTCAGGAACAGGTCCACAAAAATGATGTCTCGAGTGTCCCGTGCTCCATGACAGGGTGGTGCTATTGATTGATCCCATCGGCTCCCGTGCATATGCTTGGCAACATTTGGCACGACCCCGGAATATAGCAAAAATCAAATGATTAGGATCCCAAACAGCAGTATATCTATCGTAATGTATCGAGCCTTTGTTCGGATCCTCTTATGTACCCGACGAGGTCGATCAAAATGCCACAAGCGACCCGTATCATAAATTTCGCTCGATCCATTCCAACCTTGGTCTTGTGATACCGAGGGTCAATATTGTTGGCAATTATCAGATTCATGATCTTGAAGAAAGAAGATAAATCTACCAGCCTAATGCTCTTCGTCCCATCATACACTGGAGCATCTGGATCAACAATCAAGTCTCTGATCTCATGATCAACGAGGTATCGACCTCATCCGTGTATACTGCTCTCTCGTCCTGAGCCGTCCTCGCATCACTTGAAGGATCAAAGTCTCTAGGTATTTGGTTGAAATAGGCATTGACCGGCCTAGAAATACTGAGATATGCAGCCAGTGCGTCCACTGAAAATATAACAGGAGCTCCTCGGACATAGATCCTATATGCCCCTCCATTGTCTGGGTTGGCACCACCAAGCTCTTTATAGAACTCAGTGACGATGTCAATATAGGAAATGAGCTCCATTGCTTCTTCTCGTTGATCTAGGATAGGTGTCCAACCACGATCGTTGAATACTGATGGGAAGGAATGATCCTCCCATATAAGAGTCAGAAAATCATACAGTTTTACCGGCCGCTCCAGTAAAACAGTCTACTCTCAAACTCTTTGGATGGAAGGTTCGCCTAATTTGCCACGTTTATGGCCCTTATAAGACATTATTATGAACCTGAAATTTAAAAATAAAATATATATTCAACATTAGTAATAAAATGTAATATGAGAAAATATTCACAAAATTTTATAATAATAGAAATTTATTAAATTAATTGATAAAACAATAAAATAAAACGATGAAAATAAATTAATAAGTTAATATAAAGTAATTGGTTCAAACAGACTCTGTAGTGGTCGAACGGACACTAATGGAACAAATTCTAGTAGAACGGACAACATCTTGTTTGGTTCAGACTGTTCAAATGTCAAAAATAGTGTTTGATCGGATATGTTAAAACATTCGAATGCGTTCGGACAGAAAACAGATCGAGTTCGCCCATGGCTGAGTCAACTCAGCGGCCATGAAAACACCTGAAATACATCAATTACATGGGTTTCTTTGACAAAACACATATTACTCTTCATTTCTAAACATCCTATGGTGGATTTGTGGTATTTTATGGTGAATATTGATGGAAAAATACAATCTTTCTAGAGAAAACGAATAAAACTATAAAACCATAAAAATAAACAATAAAATAACTTTTAAAGAGCATACCTTCACTTAGGAGGAAGAGTGTTTGACGTGGGTGGTGATTACGGAGGTAGATGATAGCGATTGATGGACATTTAAACGTTTTCTCTCGGTTTTCAAACGATTGGGGATGACTGTGTTGAAATGCCTCCGTCCGCGATAACTTATATGTGCAGAACCATTCAATCGTTATATTTAACCCTTCAAATAGTTCTAAATAACTGTTCGAACGGTAGTATTTACCGTTCAAACGGTATTTGTTTCAAATTTAGTAAAAATGTATATTATGTATATTATAATTAGTATCTGTTTTAAATGAAATTTATAATACTATAATTTGGTATAATATATATACTATTATAGTAGATTATATATATTGTAATATATATGATACTTTATAGTATACTATTATTTAATATGTATAATGTAAAAAATAAATATATTTAAACATTATGGAATGTACGTTCGAATAGTATCCATAAATCGTTCGAAGGCTATATTTGCGTTTGAACATATGAAAAAACCATTCGAACGGTTTATTGCAGTGGTGGGAAAGTATCCCACCAATTAATAACTTGTGGATTACCATTCGATTGTACTTTATCACCTTTCGAACGCTTGGCCGAAAAATTTTGCAACAGGAAAACTTGCACACTGAAATGTTTTCGTGTTCGACCGCCAATTATTTCCATTTGAATGGTAAATGAGACCTTAAAACATTTCTGCACGTCGTCAATCCCTGATTTTGTTTTCCTCTCTTCTCCGTTTTCTCTCCAAAATCCTCAATTTTCTTCACACAATCTTTTATTCTATCATCTTACAAAAAAAATTGCACACTTGTATTGATTAAAGGTATGGTTTTATTTTTGATTTTATTTCCAAATAAATTATTGATTCTATTATATATATATATATATATATTGTGTAGGTGTTTATTGGAGAAATCTATACTTTAATATAGGTGTTTATTGATTTTATAGTTTATATATATATTGTGTAGGTGTTTATTGGATTAAATTCGAAATATATTAATCATATAGACATATTGAACGATTTTTGGGAAAACTTAAGCGATCTGTGGGGAATAAAGCTTGTCCGGAAGGTTCGATTGCAGAGTCATACATTGATAATGAGTGGTATACCTTTTGTTCAATGTATTTCCATGGGGTGGATACTAGATTTATGAGACCGAATTGAAATTATGAAGGTGGACAAATAAGAGTCTCATCGACATTTATCGTGTTTTCCCAGACCGTACGTCCCATAGGCGTACAAATGGGCTATGATCTATATGGGTGAGAGTTTGAAAGAGCTTCATGGTATGTTTTGAAGAACTGCGCAGAGATTGACCACTACTTGAGGTTAGTGATGATCCTCTAAATCAATACTATCTTTAAGTTCATTTATAATACTATAGTATAACTTGATAAAAATTAATAGTTCGTATGAACATGTGCAGCGAACATATACAACTACTTCGCACGAATGGTGTAACTGACGTAGAAAAGACACACGAAGAGGAATGTTTCTTGTGGTTTGAGCATACGGTGTTACTGTAAAGCCCCATCTTATAATACGAATTTCATACCACCAAACTCTACTTTTTTTCTATCTAATATTGATATAACTATAATAATATTTATTGATCTAGGTCATATCGAAATATGGTGAAAATTCAGAAGAAATCTCACCAGAATTGTATACTCTGGCACATGGTCCGTCTAGGTGGGACATCCAATACTCAGGATGTTTGGTGCGTGGATATAGATTTCACACAGTTGACAGAGAACGATATAGAAAAACTCAAAATTGTGGGGGTTGTAGTCGTAGAAAGCCATTTGGATGATAATATTGACTTCTATGGAATTGTGGAAGATATCATAGCATTAAAGTACGTGGGAGGATATATGGTCTGGTTGTTTAAATGTAATTGGTGGGATGTCTCAAATCCTAGGTTGGGAGTGCTTAACAGTGAATATTTTGTGAGTGTCAGTACATCTCGCCCATGGTATGAGGACGATCATTTCGTTCTTACTTGCCAAGCGAATCAAGTTTTTTATTTAGATGATCCGGTGTACGGGAACCCATGGCTGGTAGTAGAGAAGTTTGCACCAAGAAATATATATGATTATATTCTAGAGGCAGACGAACCACATGAAGAATTTGATAGTCTAGCAAATGAAAAAGCATATCAAGAAAATGAATCAGGCATGAATTTATTTGTTGATCTAAGCCAATATGACATCGTCCCATTGCGTAGAGAAGATGTTTAACTTGAAGTAATTGAGGGTGAAATATCGGAAGAAGATGATTCAACTGAAGTGTCTAGTGAGGATGAGGGCGACTACTCCAGCAAAACTGATAATGAATTAATTTCAAACATATATTTTTTTAAGTATTGTTCTTATAAATATCTATAACGTTTGTTCAAATAATAATTTGTTACAATTTCAAATAGATATACCTCCCAAGCGCAAAGCAACACGTGCACCATCCACATCCCTTACCAATTGCCTGCCCGTGCGGTTCACCTGCTATCAATAGTGGGCCAACATCACCAGACACAGAACAAGGTATTTTATCAAATTAAATACCATATTTTATGGTCAATTTAAATAATATATATCTATAAAATAAAATAATTTAATTAAAATATATGTTTTAATTACTGTATATATAGCTGCTGTAAGCTAGCGCCGAGGTCGAGACACTACGAGGGGTGTCTACATAGAGAAGGTAAGGAAAGTAGGTAAAATTAAAGTTGATATTCTAGATTATCACACCAGTGGCTCTGGAGATTCCGCATCGTGGCTTGCTTCTTATGTTGGTACGCTTGCTCGCACGTATGCACCGATGGCTATATCCTCCTGGTCTAAAGTTTATCAAGATGTGAAAGACCACATCAAAAATAGTTGCTTGGTAATAAGCTAGATCCCAAGCAACTAAGTATATAGCATGTTAATTTAAAGATACTTTGTATTTATACTAATTGTTTATAATTTTTGAAAGGATGAGTTTGAACTTAATTTTGGTCAACGAGAGGATCAATTAACGGTTGAGGAACTGATATTGAATGCATTCCGGAGGTACAAAGATCGATGTCATGCACACTATAAGAAGTTCAATACTACAATAGAGGCGTGCCGAAATCCATTACAAGCAATGCCACCAAACGAATGAGAGAAAGTTTGTGATATGTTTAAAGATCTTGCTTATTAGGTAATTTCATTGCTATATTTTTTTAATAGTGTATGATAGATGTATTAAACATATAGACATAATATTTTTTTAAGCAACGGAGTACTGTGAATAAAACAAATAGATCAAATTTAACGATACACCATCATGCGGATTCTCGATCTTTTCATTGTTCGTCTAACAAAATGGTAAGTTATTCTAGTCCATGTTAAATATTAACATATAATACACTTTTCTGATTTAAGTTCTAATATAGATTTTCCTTTTGTAGAAAGAAGAAAGTCATGCTGACTATGATCTGACCCAATTGTATGTTAAAGCACATAAAAATCATGATGGTATTTGGACTAGTCTCAAAGTAGAGACAAATTATGTAAGTTTGAATTTCTTTCATTTCATTGTCTAATAATATTTTTGTTACTTATACTAACTTTAATGTTTTTATTTTTGTAGGACAAGATGATCTCTTAAGGAAACTGTTGCAGATCCATCTGATGAATCATTTGTCAATGAAGCTCAGATCCTTTCTCAAGTTCTTGGATCACGTTCAGGATATTTGAGGGGTTTAGGACGTTGCATGAAGCCATCCTCAACATCATCATCCTTTCCTCGAGCCAGATCAAATGACGACAAGACTAAAGAATTGGAGGAAGTAACACTTGAGATAGAATGATCGAGGTCCAAGGAAAAAACGTTGCTGGCCCATTTAGATCAAGCAGCAGATCTTGAAGCGAGATTAGAAGAGAGGTTACAATTGTATAACTAAAAAATGTTTGAATAGTTCCAGTCAAAAGTGATGACCCAAAACTCTATGTCACCACCACAATTTTCAAATTTATTTTTTCTTTCATTGTCTTTCTATTTTGATGTTCCAAAACATTTGAATAATTGTGATGTTTGAATTACAATTTCTGTAATATTAGTATTCTATTTTTAATTAAATTTGGTACTGTATGGTTAATACCGTTCGAACGGCAAAATACCATTTATAAGTCCATTCAAACAAAAACAGACCCATTCGAATACAAAATAATGCATTCGAACGACAATCGTGAAATACATTCCATACGTTCGTTCGAACAATTAAATATTTGTTCGAACAATATTAATTTAAAAAATCCCGTTTGAACGGACATAATTTATGTTCGAACACAAGTACTTTGATAAATTTATTGGCTTGAACGAATAAAATCTATTCGAACACTGTTCGTTCGAACATAATCAAATATGGTCATTTGTTCGAGTAAATGTTTTGTACGTTCAAACGGTAATTGTGTCGGTTCAAACCGATGTTTTTTCATTTGAACATATTTTCGAGACGAAAAGTTTTCATCTTAAAAAAAATAACGTTCGAATAAGTTCGACTGGTTCCACCCAATTTCATCCCTAAAAATCATTTTTTGAGACGAAATTCGATTTTCGTCTCCATAAACCTTTTGAGACAAAATAAGGATGAAATGTTTTCATCTCCTAAAACAATTAGGGACGCAAATTGGGTTTTTTTAGACAAAATGATTTGTCTAAAAACATCCAATCTCTTGTAGTGTTGAATAGTCCAAATATTAATGGAGTATCATACGCATGCAGACTACTTATTTTCAATACAATAATAAAAAAATCATATACATGTCAAGGCAATACAAAAGTTCTACATTGTTTAAGTGTGAGACTTTTATTGCCAAGGTAACCTATAAAAGGACGAACCTACTACACTATAATTTACACAAAGTATTAAATAAAAGTTCTATTTAATAAATATTGCTATATTTATATATAGTTAAAATATTTATATATATATATTTATATAAAAAAAATTAAATATGATGGAAGGGGATTGGGCCCTAGGCAGACGGGGGCGGGGTTACGGGTTGAGGGTTGTGAGGCCCCGCTGCCCAACCCTAGCAAGAAAGGTGTTTTTGTCAAAGTACATGTTCATGCTCATGCATTCATATTTATGGTTTATGTTATACATGCTTATGTTAATCTTTGTATGTGTTTTTTGTTTAACTTGCTAAGATTTCTTAAAACCTCATTAAGGTAGTTTTCACTACCATTGTTCACAAAATGATAGGAGTTGTTATAGGACCCGAGGATAGTCATGAGTAGGATGGGAAAACATAAGTATGAAGAACGTAGGAATGAGGATCCTCAAAGGGTCAAAGGGTCAAAGGAAGTTCAACATCTAGTTCTTGACCTATGGACGAGGATAGTCTTGAGGACGTTGTAACCTTGGTAGCAGGAATACTAGAATGAGTTAAGGAAATCTAGAGGATCTGAAATCAGAAGGACAGATGTACTTGGAAAATGGAATGAAACAATTTTAAGATACATTTGGATGATTTTGGAAAAAGGGTCGTGGTTTAGACTCTTATTTTGTATTGGAAGAATTTTTAATCAAGATACTTTTTAATCAAGAGTTTTTAATCAAGATACTTTTGTGATCATAATAAATAGTATTCTTGTTTGGTATCATATTAAATTGTTCAACATTTGATTAGTTTTAAACTTGTCCCCAACCAATATTGCACACTGCTAGTAACATGATAGGTGCATTGCATGTTAACTATCATGAACAAGGGGTATATGACCTTGTATTATATGTCCAGACGTTTCAGTCTCCATCAAATCCCAAGTAAGATTTGGGGACGTCACAGAATCAGTATAGAAGAATTAAAAAAAAAAACACAATCGCTTTGGTACTCAGCAGGTTTTTATTTTTAACTGAGACACTCATTCAATTCATGTAATTCTATTTGAACTCCTACTTCTTGTACTACGATTGCTTTCAAAATTACCATCAAAGCTAGCTCAAAACTCTTCAAGTATCACAAATCCATCGCTAAATATATGATTTACTAAATTAAACTACAAACTCTAGTTTTTATAGCCTAAACCAAAACACTCTTTGAAGTCTCCTCCAAAACTCTCATTATCAATCATCACATATGCACCACTAAAATCACCAATCATTATATACTACAAACTTAATTTTTGCATAAACATAAAAAATCTACATAAGCTTTAAACACGTCAACATCTACAATCATTTTGAATAATTTGAGTACCACATCCAAGGTCTAATGTTCCTTTTGAATTCTGCCCCCATATCTGAACATAATTTTAGGGCAACTTGTCACTTTATGGCTTAGTTGACCACATCTATAGAAAGTGTGACTATATATTTATGACATATTTCAAAAGAGTAATGCTACTCATCATCCTAATTCTCATCATCCTCCCATCATCTTATGATGTGTCATTAGATGATTGGAGACTATTTATTATATTTCACTTGTGAACTTTTCATCTAATACCACATCATGGGATGATGAGAGGATGATGAGAAAATAGATGATGAATATATTTTTTCATTCCAAAATATAGTGTCCCATAATGATCCCAACTCAATGCATCACTTTCAAGCGTTCTACTGGAATCTATTCTCCCACCTCTCTTTCTAAATCCCATATTCGGCATTTCTGTCCCTTCACAAAATTAGAGTATCGACTCAAACCCTGAATCTTTTTGGGTCACAATTATGTAGAGTACAATTGTTGTGATCTCTTCATCAAAAAAATTTATTTGCCTAGGCATATTTTCTTCAATGAAAGTTCCTTTCCAGATAAGGATAGAGCCACATCATAGTTATCTTCCCAGTTGCTAGTTTAAGGTCATTCACCTTTCTCGCTCCCTGTAAGTATGACTCTCTTCAATTCATACTCACCTGCTTCTTCATCACCATCATGTGCAGAGGACTGACTCGGGCATGCTCAAGACCTAGTAAGGTGAGCATTGAGAAGTAGCTTCGGAAGAAGGACTGACATGTATTGACTCAGGCGTTGATAGCCAGGGCAGTACTCCTTGGTTTTTCCTAACACCACACCCCTAGACTCTCCTTTCACCTTCATCATTCAATCCTCATTAAGTTAGAACCTACTTCGTATGGCAAGACAATTGTAAACTAGAGACAGGAAGAGGCCATGTGTGCTGAGTTAATTGAAGCTTTTGTCTCTATCTAATAATAGAAGATTATCTTTATGCCTATTGTCCCTTTAACACAATATTATTATATAAATAAGTGAGTTTATAGAATTACACAAAAACATTACGGCAACGTAGAAAGTTTTAAAGCTCAATTGGTTACTAATTAAGGGATTTGAGCAGCAAAGTGGTGTAGATGACACTATCATTTTTAGTCCTATAATTAAACCTCAACAATTAGAGTTCTACTTACTCGGGCATGCAGTGTGTTTTAAGTGGATCTCGAATTTCTTGATGTGTCATGTAATGCCCCAATGGAAGGCCCAAGACAAACAGGTTATACTCCAAAATGACTAGTCAATGGTATAATTGGAGCCCCATTGCAACATTATAAATAGCAAAAACTTCTCCTTCCTAAGCTATATGGGATTCCATACCCCATCTATCCTGATAAGTGAGACTTCTCATTCCCAAGTAATGTGAGATCCCATACACCATCTACCATTATCACTTATCAAAATGAGACTTCTCATTTCCAAGTAATGTGGGATCCCGTTCATGTAAACCTTTTAGAATTGGACTTTGAGGAAGAAAAAAAGCTATTATTTTTTTTTTGTCTATTTATTTTATTCACTTATTTTGGGAAGTCAACCTCTTTGTCCAACTTAATGAAATATTTTTGGCGACTCAGGTAGTGCGTTGACAAGAGTTTTGACCTATTTTGCTTTTATGAATGTTTAGAATTTTTTTCTTGTATTTTTGTCAAAAGAAAAGTATTCAATGGAAGGACAAACCTTGAACCTAACAACTTTGTTGCAATCTTCCCATCTCCGATGCAAATCAATTCATTTCTTGGCGGAACACATCTTTGGTATCGATATACAAGGAGCTACTCGATTTTGGATTCTTCTAATGGTGACTTCATTCGTTAGATTATGTTTTCTCTCCCTCACGATAGGAAGCATACGAGTAAATTCCAAATACTGATGCTTTGTTTGGTTTTAATCTACTCCTTTCTAACCACTCAATCTTATCCATATCAGAGGTTTGACTTAGTGCATAGATTTTTGAGATCCTAGTATCAACTCAAAAAAAGTGATGGAAATGATGTTTTTGGTAAACCCTATTAGATCACCCCTTTTAGCGTCAAACTTTACCTCATTGATATGGTGATATTATTGTTATGTAGGTTGGTGTGTTTAGGTTGTTAGGTATTGAGTATGTGGTCATTGATCACATATGTATATTCAAGGAGTATTGATTTTAACTAAGGATGAAAGAGACTTTCTAGGAATAGGTGTTAGAGTTCATGGTTTTGGAATTGAATCTATTTTCTATCAAGGTGAAGTAGGAGTTTTCACATAGGTATTGAGCTTGAATAGACTCGATGGTGATATATTTAAGAGGTCTTACCTTTAGGAATTTTTATGAAGGTATCAAAAGGCGTAGTAGAAGTGTGGTACTTAGTTTCATGATGGTTTGAGAGTAAATTTCGTGAGAATCTAGAGGAATTAGTATTAACTTGAGATCACTTAGGAATAAGATTTGCAAGTATACAATTCATGGTAGTTGATCATGTTGCAATACCAACTTATGGTCATTAATGGTTAATATTACAAGAGTCGGTAGGCAAGTGACGAAAGTGGAGTGCAATAAAGGCTTGGAAGTCGAAGCTTAGGCGTGGACAATGGACAACATTGTCAAAATTATGAAGGTAATAATCATTAGGATCCATGGGTGTCATAGGATATTTGTTATGAAAAAGGAAATGTTTGGATTATATGAAATATTTTAGGATGGCAATGTGCTACTTGAGCAATTAGTCATGGTCACATAGGATGAACCACTAGAAGGAGATCTAGAATGTGTTTGACTTCATGAGTCCTTGGTGATTAACTATAGTTATACGAAGCAAATTTCAAGGATGAAATTTTTATAAGGGGGAGAATGTCATAAACCAGATTTTTTAATGCCCGTTAAGGTTTAGTAGATGATTTTGAGATGATATTAGTGGGCCAATATCTTTAGAAGTCCAATTAAGGTTTACTGGATAACTTTGAATAGGCCACAAGCCCAACATTATTATATCGATTATAGAATCATACACATAATCATATATATATATATATGTGTGTGTGTGTGTGTGTGTGTAGGCACACACATAATCATACACAGTAGCCCCTTCCACACATGCCAAGCCTTCCCTCGCTCACCCCCTCTATTTCACAAGAACCACCACCAGGACCCTCTAAACTAAACCCTTGGTCATGCACGACTCCACCAAGCCCATGACATCAATGAGTGAACCACAACTCGACATGTCCAACAACTTCGACCTGTAAGAAAACTGCCAAAAACCACCTATAACACCTCGCCTAATTAACCATTAGGATGAATCTTGAAACGCCCATAGATTAAGCTTATGATTTTGGGCTTTAAATATTTTTATTTTTATTACTATTATTATTATATTATTTTGTTTGTTTATTTTATTTATTTATTTATTCAATGGAGATAGTTAGATTTACTTAGACCATCGTACTTAGTGTCATTAATTATTAAGCATGAAGGATTAGAGAAGCAAACCCATTAGTAATCCTATTAAGGCCTTTGGAACTTTAAGGCATTTATGGGCCAAGCCTTAAAAGCCTTAACCCAAACCTCATAGGAGTACAAGTCTTGGTAGGATAGCCTTGACCCAAATATGAGGAAGGCGTAAGGCCTTTTCGACCAAGCATGGTAAGCCTTTCAAGCCCCATCTTTGTGGATCTTGAGGCCTCTATTAATCCCTCAAAATTTGGAAACAAGGTCTCTCATCCACTCAAACCCAAAGCCCATGGACCATTAATCCACACTCCTAGCCCTTTTAAGCCCCACAACACCCAAAGCCTTGTTTTGATTCTATTCACTCTTCAATTTGAAGTCCAATACACCATACCATGGGTTTCCTAAAGCCCATGTCATACCCTAAGTGCCCAAATTAATTTTTGAAATTCAGTTAAGACCAATAATCAACTTATCCATAATTAGTGATCTTTAAACTATGTTTTGGAGCTTAATTTTCTTTCTTAATATTTTTAGCCTTTTTTATCTGAAATTTTATTGTTTCACTATTCAATTACATCATTCTTAGATCATATTAGGACCCTAGATAAACCTCTACACATGTAATTAGAAGAAATGACAAATCAAAACCCCATACTACACCAATCGGCACACATGTGTGCCCTTTGTGTGCAATGGACTATTTTGCCCTTAAGGCCAATCTTTTTGTGCATTTTTCTCAAGGGCACTATGGTATCTAAGCACCTCATATGATCCCTTTAGACCCAGACCAAGCCTTGGATGAATTTGGTTTCAAAAAAAAAAAACCAAACCAAAATACCAAAATCGATTTCACCTTAGGCACTATTTGGGTGGGAACCAATGTTCCAACCCCCCTACTGCCCATGGCTGAGCCACCACCCCATGCCACCTCTATCATCACCCAATCCCCAAGAACCCTCATGTTCATCATGAGCTTTCGACCAATTTTTCCCACCCAAAGAAAGCACCAAATCGAAGGGCATCAAACCACCTTCATTTCGGCAACCCACTTTCCTTCACCCCTTTTATTTGAGCTACCACTTCATGATCACTTGGTAGCCAACCAAGAATGATTCCCTCACCTGGAAAGCCTTCCAAGAATGGCTTATGACCTGCACAAAGTAGCCATGGAGAAAAGATAAGAGGGTGAGTCAAAGCCATGATCAAAACTGCCCAAGTAAACCATCCTTGAACCCATCAACTTCATGCTTGATTTTTGTTCATTTTCTTCTCTTCCTTTTGCACCACAACCTAACCAGCACCCTTAGGATCAATGTAGAACCTGAATTAATGAAGTCATGGTGATTTAGGGAGCTATTCACTCTGCACAAGTGACACAAGATGATGAAATGAAAGCTAAGGTTTTAGCTCCTTACACCACCGCCCATATCACCCAATCCCCATGGACTTAGGCCAATGTCTCCTCCCCCTTGGCTACCTATAAAAGGCCCATTCACCCTCTCATTTCCTCCACACCTCATCTCTTGCTCCACTTGAGCATTGAGAGCCATCTTCCCCCTTACCCTTAGTTTTGAGAGAAACCGAAAGGTGTGTGTGTGCTTGAGTGTTCTTGAAGTTCATGTAAGTTCCTATGTTGGAAGCTTGAGTGGGCCACGAAATTCGTAAGTTCTCTTGCCCTAGATCTTAGTTTACATGTCAAGTTGTGATTTTATGTGTTGGAGTAATTTTAGGATGAATTTAGAAAATGTTACCATGCTTAATTCAAAACTGGGTTCATTAAGAATGGTTTAAGTGTTTAAATTGTTTTAAGTGGATTTAGCTATGGCATGTCTTGGCATATTTTGATATGATTTATTAATGTCTTAGAATGATCATGGAATTTTTTATTTTTGATTAGAAGCATGCAATGATAGGTTTTAATTCTATCTTGTATTGATCATCGAAACATGCATGGGTTTTAAGTAAGTTTGTGATAAAGGCATGAAGTTTGATTTATTCCACCTAGGCTTGATGATTAAACATTTAGAAAACCTTCTAATTGGGACAAGAATGAAAATACATATTTTGGGTGAGTTTCGAAAGCATGTCTTTGTGATTTACACTAGGAGCATCTAGCTTGATTAATGGAGGATTAATGAAGATTAAGATTTTTAGCCATGATTAAGTATTGGGATGAACTTTTTCACCCAATAATTGGGCTTTATCATATCATTAAGGACTATAGTGATTATTTGTGACTAAATAAAATTTGCATAACCATGCATTCATAGAGATTAATTGTTGAAGTCAGATTAAGGCATTAACAAGAGTGCATGTCACGGGTTGGGAATATTTGAGCTAATTCCACTTTGAAATTTACACTTCTAAGGGTATAGATGGTTTTAGAATATCCAAAATATGAGATCCATGAAGTTTGGTTAAATTTGAGGTTTGTCTGTAAATAGTGAAAAATTTAGGGCCTTAGTGGCAATTTTTGAAAGTTTAGGGGTATTTTTGTAAATATCTATTTTTGAAACCTTTGATTATGAACATGTTCCATAGTACTATAAATCCTAACTAAGTATGAATTTGATTTCAACCGCTACGACTTTTCAAACTCAGGAAGTTTGTAAGTTAGTCTCTAACTTACACCCTGATAAGTTATTTATGATTTATTTATAAATGTCACATTCATGTTATAAGTGTCATTTTGAGCATAAAATATCATGTTATATGATACATGGAATGCATACTTACTTGACATGTGATATTTTCACCATCTTAGCATATTGCATCTATAAATGTTATTGTCACATATGCACATGTCATGAAATACATTTTTCAACATAGCCTGAAAAATAATTTGTGTCACGACCCCAAAGGCTAGGATGGAGAAATATCCTAGTGAAACTCCTATTTCAACTCTGGAGTGTTTAAGAATGGAGTAGTACCTCTGGGTTGATGAAGAACAGTCAACAAGTTTCGAATGAGTTCTTTTTAAAGAACGCCGAAACAAAATCAAATGTTATGACACCAAAGGCTGGTGGGTATACATGATGTAATGTTATGTTATGTTACCAATCCATTGAGAACGAGTTTGCAGACAACGCAGTTTCAACGTGAGTTGTGCTACGATCACCAACAAGTACTCATAGTGCATATGGAGAACTGTGACGATACCACACGTTATGATGTTACGATTAAGTATGAGTTGCTAATAATTATGAAACATTATGATTATTTTTGCCAGTAAAGTGAAAATTTTTCTTTGTACGAAAATGTGTGTCTCAGTTTTTTGAAAGTGTTGAGGAATCTAGATGGGTGACACACACTTATTTATCGCATTATATGCATTTCATATTTATAATTCATCATGCATAATTTATCTTTGTACACTTTGATTGTTTAACTTACTGAGATTTCAAATAAATCTCACCCCTTGTAGACCCACTATCATTCCACTCAAAATGATAGAAGTTGTGTCAGGACTCGAGGAGGACGGATTGGATGGAAGGGTGGATCCAACTGATTGAGGAGGAGCCAGACCTCGAGTAAAGACTAGACCTTACCTTTATGTTTATAGCACTCCTTCATACTCTAGAATGCATGACGCAGTTGATCTAGCTTTGGAGACTTTTTATGATGATTTGTTGTACTAAGATTATGCTACTATTTGCTTTGAACTTATGATGATTATTAATGAATTGTGATGTTTTTAGTTATTCTGGCATAAGTGTAAGTTTTACCCTTAATCCGTTGCAAATATTGCATTTTGCTAGTTGCACTTATAGGATGCATTACATGTTAACTGTCATGTACGGGGGTATGTAACTTTGTGTTACATGTTCCAACGCTCTGAGTCTTTATTCCATCCTAAGCGGAGGTTGGGGGCGTCACACCACCGTGCGCTGTCATAGCTCTGTGACCCAAAACCCTTGGACAAAAACAAATGTCCCTACTTAGCCTTCTACACCATCCTCAAGACACCGAAATTGAATCATGCACCATTGTAACAGCCCGTCAGAAACTTACTGGATGAAATTCTTTAGACCTTAGGAACGTTGTAAAATCCCGAAAAGATTTCACGAATCGAGCTACCGCCTAGGGTTTAGTCTGTCAGCATAGTCAGTTTCCTACCAACGATGGTGAGAGAAATGTCGTTTTAATTGTTTGAGTTACTTAAGGGTATGAGTTTGATAAACAAATTCCACCATTAAACTCAGCTGGATATTTAGGATTTTACAATGCAATAATATGTTTCTTAGTTTTCAGATGAAAAGTGGTCAGAAAAGCTTTTTCATTTATTTGAAGCACTTAGGAGTCAAAATTTTCAAAACAAATTGCACTACTAGACCCTTGTGATTATTTAGGATTTTTTGGTGTAATGTATATTTTTGCATTTTTGTGGGTGAATAGTAACAGCCAAGATAGCGCCATGTGGCACCAAATTCATTCTTTAGGTATTTACACCAAATAAAGAGCAATAAAAAATATGTAAATGCAGCTATAATGCCTTCCAAATATGTGTTGGATTAATATTTTTTAGCAAAACTTCAAACAACTCTAACAATATCATATGAGCTTAACAGCAGTGTTTTGGCAAAATCTAACCTGGTATTTTCACTCCTCTCCTCCTATACATTTCTCCATGAGCCAAACACATTTCTATTTCCTCAAGCTCAAGACGTATTTCGTTGAGCCCCCCAACATCAGCATAAATACAGGCACATTCGCAAGGAAGCCCAAAAACGATGCTGACACCTCCGGCCCTTAGAGTGGAGGCGTATATGTGTTGATAGAGAGGGATTCAATATTCAATTCATCCCAGGAATGCCAGAACCTCCTATTGGCACCTAAGGATAGAAAAATAGTGCTTTAATCCCTAGAGAAGAGAGAGAAAGAGTAGGAAGAAGAGAGGGAGAGAGAAGATTGAGAGACTCACTAGCTTCCCTTAGTGGTGACGGCACGACAGCTGGCACAGGCATCATAAACCTTAAGAGAATGGAGAGAGAGATTATTGCGCTGGAGAAGAAAGAAATAAGTGGGAAAAGCGTTTTTTATCTTCAAATTATTTGCGGCGGTTTATTATCGCCACAAAATCTAGTAAGGTTGTGCTTTTAAGTGTTTTATTTGGCCGGATTATTTGCGGCGACAACAATTTGCCGCAAAAAGTTGTTTTTACTGACGAAGTTTTACTCGTCAAACTTGATTTTACAACAAAAGGTCAATTTTTTATTTATTTTTTAATTTTTTACAGACGAGATCTATGCCATTAGCCAAGTATTTGACACCAGCGTAGATCTTGAAAAAATAAGGGAAATAGGTAAATGTGTTGTAGTGTGATAAGATCTCTTGTTGGAGGTGTTCATGAACAATCTCAAGGGAGTCTTGACCCCAATATCATGATAATATATGGCAACTGCACAAGGCCCTCAAGTGTTCATGGGTTGATAGTTCCTATTTATTTATCATTCTGAGGACATCACTTTATATATACATATTTATGCTAATGATATAATACTCACGGGTTCAAACTCAGTTGTTATTAGCTCCCTTATTCTTAGATTGCAGCAGGAATTTCCAATTAAAGATCTTGGGCCTCTCATTTTCTTTTTCGGTGAACCAAGTGACTCGAACATTGGGGGCATACATCTCAGTCAAAGCAAATATATCTAAAACATTTAACATTGTTCCCAGATGACAAATGCTAAACCAACAAACTCACCTTAACCAACTGGTAGAAGCTATCCTAGTTTGATGGTGATCTTGTTTCTAATACAATAGCATACAAGCATATTGTCTATGCCCTTCAGTATTGCACTTTGACAAGGCATATTTCTTTTACTGTCAACCAAGTAAGCTAGCACCTTCACTCTTCTTACACAACCCACTAGTCAGCTGCTACGATAGCCTAGAGATACTTGCAAAGGTATTGCTGATCATGGCAATCTGTAAACCTGAAATCTCTTTAGTTGGATGTCTTTTGCGATGCTAATTGGGCAAGGAGCCTTGATGATAGACAATTTACCTTAGACTCAACTACTTTTCTAGGTGATTGCTTGATTTCTTAGTGTGCCAAGAAGCATAATTTGGTTTCCAGATCCAATGTATAAGAGGTTGGATATTTGTCCCTTGCCTACACAACTACTGAGCTTTTATTTTTCTCTGATGCTCTTTTTTGAAATTGGAGTTCTTCTGACCGTGGTTCCAATACTGTAGTGTGACAATACATGCTAGCTAAGACTAAACATATAGAAGTAGTTACTAATTTGTGTGAGAAAAGGTTTTAGACCGCAATGTTTTAGAGAAGTTTATCACCATTGATGATCAAGTTGTTGATATTTTTACCAAGGGTTTATCTTCTATTCATTTCTCAAGCTCAAGTTCACGTCAATGGTGCTTCCTTTCCCTATTAACTTGTGTTGGAAGGTTATAGCACCTGCTGATATTGCTAGTAGCCATGATACTCAACCAACCAACCATGATAAATTAGCTCAAGGTGTCAGTCCAACCAGCCATGAATGATCAAGTACTCCATGATTCAGTTTTGATTCTAACTCCTTATCAAATCTACTACTGCAAGTTGAACCTACCTTATCTCATAAGCTACTTCCAGATGAACAATATCAAAGCTGATGGTTTTGTATCTTATAATCTTTTCTCTATCTTTTTGTTTGCTGTAATTATCATTTTGTTGTTTTTTTATCTTTATCATGTCATGAATAAGCTGTAACGTCTAACAACGTGTACGTATATTCTTTGTATATATATGCATGTATATATGTATGTATGTATATAGGTATTTATGTGTATATATAGGTACGTATGTATTGTAATACAAATTTTCCAGTTTCAGTAGCTTGCCAAAAATATTCAAGTATCTACTGATCTTAGTATTGGGATTCTACACTACTTATGAATTAAAATGTGAAACTCCATTCTCAATTAAAGTACTTCTATGACGTTTAAGACGCTCCTATTTTATAGGATGGGATGGAAATTGCCACTAAAGAACTATGCTTCTTTTCATTGTATATTTGTAAATCCTATATAAACTGCACTAAACATGCAATCCTAGGATGTTAACTATCAGCCTTGTATAACAAAAATATCTAAAGTTAGACAAGTATTTTTGTAAATGCAAGTTTTTGGCTAGAACTATGTGACTAGATGGATATAGATTTGTTGTTAAGTTAGTTGGATGAATGTAAGGTATTTTATCTTTATCTATAAACATTTGAATTATATCAAGAAGTTATTAGATAATGTTTTGGATAAGTCAAGAATGTGTATGACTGTAGTTCTAAAGGTCAGGAATTATCCAGTTGAAGAAATCTACATCTGCTAAAAAGATTTAGAACCAGGTGTCAACAGACGCATCAATAGAGTTATTCACAACAGAGTCCTTCCCAGCAAAGTCCTTCCGTAGATCAAATTCCTACCATACTCAATTCATTAGCAGAGTCCTACTGCAGATCAAATACTAATCAGAATATTTATGATTGGGATTTCGACTGGATGAGAATCTTGATAATTTATTTTCAGAGCCTGGAGAGATCGAAGAATGATTCAAGTGCTTGAGTGTGAGAAAATTCTCTAGTTCCTTTTTTTTCCTCTTTCTCTCATTGAGTGCGTGCTTACTCCATGTTGGAGTTTGATTGATCAAGTTCGGCCATTGGAGTTCCATGAGAGAAATCAATAGTTTGAATATCGCCAGAAGTTCTGGTTACTACTGCAGTAAAGGCAAACAAGTATTTTGTCGAGTCAAGTAAAAGAGTCAATTAACAAATGTTTTACAATTGGGAATTACTTGTAACTAATCTTCAAATAACAAAATTGACTTTTCTGGATTTGGCTATCTCGTAGGGTTTTACCTTTGAGGAGTTATTCAAAGGGTTTCCCTTTGTAACAAAATTTGGTGTTACGCACTTTATTTACTCTATATATTTGATTGATTATCAAATTATTTCATTATTGATCACTAACCAATTTGTTGATTGAATTAGTAGAACGTGGCAATAGAGAATAGGGGTACTTGGGTAATTTCAATTGGCATAAGAGCGTGGTTCACTCATTCGAGTGTGATCCATGCCCCTGTTGACCATGTTGTTATTGACAGCCCCGCTATACTTTGATGGAAAAATTATGCATATTGGAAAGTTCGTATGAGGTCTTTCGTTAAATCGTTGGATGAACGTGTGTGATATGCAGTTGAGCGAAGATGGACTAAACCCGAGACAACTATTGATGCATGGACGAGATGAGATTAACAACTGTCGTTGGAATAGCAAGGGACTTAATGCTATTTTTATGGCTGTATCTTTTGAAAAATTTAAAAGAATCTCCATGTGTGAGATGGCTAAAGAAGTTTGGGATATCTTGGAAGTTATGCATGAGGGAACAAGAATTGTAAAAAATTCTAAACTGCAATTACTCACCTCAAAGTTTGAAGAGATTAAAATGCTGAAAGATGAGAGCTTCAATGATTTTTATGCTAAACTTAACAATATTGTAAATTTCAGGTTCAATCTCGGCGAGAAGGTGGAGGACTCAAGAGTTGAAAGGAAGATCCTATGATCATTGCCTGAAAGATTTCGCCCAAAAGTGACTACCATAGAAGAAAGCAAGGATTTGGATGTAATTAAGGTTGAAGAACTAGTAGGTTCCTTACAAACAAACCTATGAGTCTTCACTGCCTCAAATAAGAAAAGGTAAGTCCATTGCTCTGAAAACTGTGAGCGAAGACTGTGAAGATTTTTCTAATGTGGAGAATCTAAACGATGAAGATATAGTGTTTGTTGCAAGAAAATTTAGAAAATTCATGTTTAAGAAAAGGGCAAATGGAAAGCAAAAGAGAGGTAAGGAATTTTCTGCTAAGAAAAATGATTATAAAAATTGGAAGAAAGAGAAATTTGAGAAAAATGATAAGGTTAAGTGCTATGAATGCTTAGGTTATGGTCACATAAGGATTGAATATCCAAACTTTAATAAGAACAAAGGAAAATCACTAAATGTCACATTGAGTGACAGCTCAGATTCTGAAAATTCCAGTTCAACATCTGAGGATGAAAGTTCATTTATCGCCTTTTCTACTACTATTAGTAAGATTCCTGAAATTATGCTAACAAATCTTGAAAGTGATGATAATGACAGTTACTCGGAGGTAACTCTAGTTGAGGTTGATCATGAGCTGAGTTTACAGGAAGTCTACAATGATTTATGTGAAGAGATGGTTAAGTTGAAAAAATTGAATAAGAAGCTATACAGCAAGCTCAAAGCCGTGGATAATGAAAAGAATAATCTTTCTAAGGCACTAAAAAGTTCTGAAATTTAAGTATCAACATTGAACACTCAAAGAGAACTACTTGAGAAAGAATTGGGAAAAGTTCAAGAATACAGGAAAAAAACTGCAACTTAGAAATTAGAAGAGATGTTGAGCTTTCAAAAATCCAGTTGTGATTGAACGGGTTTGGGGTACATGACTTCCCAAAGCAAAGACGTTCAAGCCTCATCATCCACTGTCACTTCTTTTGTCTTTGTTAAAGGAAGCCAAGGTGAGGATGCTCCAAAGAAAGTCGTGTCAAAATCTAACATTCTGAGAGCCACTCATGAAAGATCAACGTCAACAAAGCTTAATCGAGGTAAGTTTGGAGGTAAGTTTATTCCTACTTGTCATCATTGTGGTATTCTTGGTCATATAAGGCCACATTGTTTTAACTTGAGAAAAGTGCAGAAAAAAGAAGGAAAAAGAAAATATACAAGAAAAGAAAAGAAAAGAATTTAGAAAATAAGGTTGATGACTTGAGTCATCAAATAACTACCATCCATCGTACACTTGGTGAACTAGCAGATTTTTGTCGTCTCAACAAAGGAAAAAGTATGCAAAGTGGTATGGACAAGACAAAACTCAAGGCTAAATGGGTGATTAAAGAAGATGTCGTGTGTTTAGCTGCTCACACAGCACTCAAGTCAATGGACAACTGCTTATGGTACCTGGAAAACGTTTGCTCAAGACATATGTCAGGTGATAAAGCTCTATTCAATAAGATTGAGTCCACAAATGGAGGAGCCGTGACCTTCGGAGATGGAAGCAAGGCCATAGTTGAAGGAAAGGGGACTATTGAAATACCTAGACTACCTACTCTTCATAATGTTTTATTTGTGAGTGGCTTTAAGGCTAATTTACTTAGCATTAGTCAATTTTGTGATGATGATCTCTGTGTGCAGTTTTCAAAGGATGAATGCAATGTCTATAATCAAGCTGGAGAATGGGTCTTGAAAGGCACTAGAACTTCCAACAATTTCTATGGAGTCTCCTCTACATCAAATTTAAGTTGCCATAGAGTGTTATTAGATGAAGCTGAGCCATGGCATCAATGTCTTGGTCACATCAACCTAAGAGGCTTGTCAAAAATCTCCAAAAGAGAAGCAGTAGCTGATTTACCGAAGTCTCTAAAAGCTAAAAAGATAGTGTGTGGAGCATGTCAAGAGGGAAAGCAAACAAGATCTCAACACAAGAGAATTTTAGATATTATCACCTCTCGACCTCTTAAGCTACTTCACATGGATTGGATGGTCCAACACAAACTGAGAGCCTTGGAGGGAAGAAGTATATTATGGTTATTGTGGGTGACTTTTCCATATTTACTTAGACCATACTTCTAAGGGAAAAATCCGAAGCATTTGATCTAGCCAAGAATCTGTTCAGGAGACTACAAATAGAGAAGAATCTTTCTATCTCTAGAATTCATAGTGATCATGATAAAGAATTTGAAAAGTCTAACTTCTCCTCTTTTGTGATGAACGAAGCATTCATCAAGAATTTTTTGCTCCCATTACTTCACAACAAAATGGAGTAGTGGAAAGAAAAATTATAGCTATTCAAGAGATGGCTCGAACAATGTTGAGCAGCAAAAATATGGCCTTATACTTTTGGGGAGAAGCTGTGAACATGACAAGTCACATTCTGAATAGAGTCGTCTATAGACCTGGAACAGAACATATCCCATACGGGTTGTGGAAGAACAAGAAGCCCACTATTAAATATTTTAGGGTTTTCGGCAGTAAGTGCTACATCTTGCGTGATCGAGATAATTCACATAAATTTGACTGCAAGAGTGATGAAGGGATATTTCTTAGATATTCCTCAAATAGAAAAGCCTATAGAGTTTACAACCTACATACAAAAGCTGTTATGAAATCTATAAATGTGATTGCAGATGATGTTTCAACCGAGACTACAAAGAGGGAACTTGAAAGCTTGAAAGAGTTAGCCTAGGCCACGAAAGAGAATTCTGTACTGAAAAGTGATGTAGGTCGTGTAGAGCATACACCTCCAAACTCTCCTCCTCTACATGACAAAGAACCCTTCTCAAGGATTAGTCATAATCATCCAAAAGAGAACATTCTTGGTAAGCTAGATGAAGGAATGAGACTTAGAAAAAGAGTTATAAATCAAAATTCTTTTATGTGTTATTTGTCGTAGGTAGAATGCAAGAAAGTTGAAGAAGCTTTAAGTGATGAAAGTTGGGTGAATGTCATGCATGAGGAACTTCATCAATTCACATGAAATGAAGTATGAGAGTTGGTTCCTAGACGTGAAAATTACAACATCATTGGAACCAAGTGGATCTTCAAGAATAAGTCCAATGAGCATGGCACCATAGTCAGAAACAAAGCAAGACTTATTGCACAAGGATACACACAAGTAGAAGAGATCGATTTTGATGAAACTTTTGCTCCTGTTGCAAGTTTAGAATTTGTCGTCATATTGCTTGCTATAGCTTATTATCTAAATTTTAAGTTATATCAAATGGATGTTAATAATACATTTTTAAATGGACTACTATAAGAAGAGGTATATGTAGAACAACCAAAAGGATTCATTAATAACTTCTATCCTGATTATGCGTACATGTGAAAAAAGGCACTTTATGGATTGAAGGAAGCACCACGAGCTTGGTATGAAAGGTTGGCAACTTACTTGAGCATGGTTTCACTAGCGGATAAGCTGATAGGACTCTTTTTCACAAGAAAATCATGTAAGCAACTTCTTATTGCTCAGATTTATGTAGATGATATTGTTTTTTGAGCAACTCTTGACTCACTATCCCATGATTTTGCTAATGAAATGAAATCTGAGTTTGGAATAAGCATGATTGGTGAGCTACATTTTTTCTTGGGCATTCAAGTTAAACAAATTAAAGAAGGAACTTTCATCTCACAATCTAAGTATGCTAGAGAACTTGCTAAGAAGTTTGGAATGGAAGGAAAGAGTCATGCTCGTACTCCTATGATCACTTCAATAAAAATCAGCACAGACCCTATAGGTAAGAACATTGATCTGACTCTCTATAGAAGCATGATAGGGAGTTTACTTTATATTACAACAAGTAGACCCGATATAACATTCAGTGTTGGTGTGTGTGCTAGGTTTCAAACTAATCCTAAGGAATCACATATCACTGCAGTAAAAAGAATCATTAAATATCTAAGTGCAAGTGTAGATTATGGGATTTGGTATTCTAAGGACACTAACTTGACACTAGTTGGCTATTTAAATACTGATTGGGCAGGAAATGCAGATGACAGAAAAAGCACGTCTAGAGGATGCTTTTATGTAGGTGGAAACCTAGTTGCTTGGATGAGTAAAAAGCAAAACTCTTATCTTCTTGTTAGGGGTGTAACCGGTCCGGTCCGGTCCGGTTTTGGACAAAATCTAGGACCGAATCGGTATGTACCGGTTTTATATTTTTCAAAACCGATTACGCCCCGATTACCCTCCTAAACCGGTACCTCCGGTTTTACCGGTTTCCGGTCCGGTCCGGTCCGATTTTTCGGTTTTTTTTAAATGCAAAAAACATATAATAAAGTGTTAATTCTTATTATAAAATGTTATTAATAATTTAATATATATATTATGCTTAAAGCATATGATCAATTAAATTTTCATCTTTAAGATTAAACTTTTATTTTATAAATTATAACAACATTATCTTATATATAATTATATTAATAACATATGATCAAATAAATTACAAATATTCATATTTAAGATTAATATTTTATGTTATTATTTATAAATTAAAATATGAAATTTTTTCATACATGATATATAATTATATATATTATATATAAAAATTTAACATATAATTATATATTATATATATAAATATTTTGTATAATATATAAAATTAATTTTTATATTTTTTTTCAACTGGTCCGGTTCGGTCTGGTCCGGTCCCGAAAACTACGGAACCGGAACCGGACCGGAACCGACCGGTTTTCATAAAATAGGAACCGGTTCCGGACAGGACCGATTCAAAACCGGACCAACCGGTCCGGTTCGGTCCAGTCCGGACCGGTTTCCCGGTTTAAATTTACACCCCTACTCCTTGTCTAGAGCTGAAGCCGAGTATATAGCGGCAAGAAATTGTTGCACTCAGCTTCAATGTATGAAAAAAAATGCTTGAGGACTACAGGTTCTCTCAAGATACTATGATAATTTATTGTGATAATTCTAGTGCAATTAGTATCTTAAAAAATCTTGTTCAGCACTCTAGAACCAAGCATATAGACATTAGGCATCATTTTATTAGAGACTTGGTCAAGTCAAAAATTGAGTCTTTGGATCATGTGTCCATTGAGCATCAATTGGCTGATTTTTTTACAAAACATTTATATGGGTTAATGTTTGAATTTTTAAGGAAAGCCATTGATGTGTGTGACATCGAGTGAAAATTTCACTACTCACTTGTATTTAAATTTATGCACTTCAGTAGGTTAGATCATGCTTGTGTTTTTTTTTTTTTTTTTTTTTGTTTCACTATTTTTCTAAATTAAATTATTTTTTATTTGATTAATATCCCAGATCAAGTGGATTTCAAGTTGAGCAAGGTGCAAGCCTTATGTGTATGCCATGCCTTGAGCATTCGGGTCCTCACATAGTCAACACCTTGGATTGAAACAATTTTTCTGATGTACATCTCATTTTGGGAGTGCTAACCTTATGGTTCAACAAACAAAGTCACATTGTTATGCACCATGTGGAACCTAACCTTACCCTCGTTATGGTTATTGGTTATTAAATTAAGAGATGCTCACAAAAAGGGGAAGTCAATGACTTACATTGACTAATACTAGTTGAACCTAGTATTAAAAGGAAGAGATCTCCCCTTGCTAAGCATAAAGGTTGATTCATATAAAAAAAGTCCGTGTTTATTCATTGCGGAAAAGACAAACACTTAACACAGATCTCCCATCTAAAGTCCTTATAAAAACAATCGTTGCTCAAATCACTGTGGAAAAAGATGAGCAAATACAATAATGGACATGACAAGGGCATAAAGACCTTGTGCTTGGTGGAGGTACTTTTTCAAGTATCTAGGTCCTAGCATAGAGTTTGACTTTTAAGGAAAAAGACAACCCCTTTGGGAGTATCTAAAAGAAAGACATGTGTAAGTGCTACCCTTAAGGCATGAGCATTGCTTAAATTACAAAATTTTTTCCTGGGAGACAATCAGTTTTAATCCACCATTTTTAGTTTATTTTTTTATTTGGTTTTACTTTCTAAAATAAAACAAAACTTTTTTTGGATAAATATGGGTTTTACACCAAAAGTCAATCTCTTTTGAGTGCTTCACTTCACCAAAAGCAGAAACAGCCTATAAAAGCATATTCTCTCACATACTAGTATTGGGTGAGAAAGAGGTAAGCAGAAATGACTTTCCCTCACTTGACTTTGAGGTCATCAGTCGCATATTTGTGGAGCGAAAATGGGAGAAACTGACACTCCCCTCACCCACTCCTTGGGTAGAGGTAGTGTAGCCACTCCATAGGTAGAGGTAGTGTGTGAGTTTTACTCCAACATTGCACATTTCAATTTGGATGATCATAGAATTACTTCCACAGTGAGGGGGACTAGGATTGACATAACTCTACCTGTTAAAAGAGAGTTGTATGAACTCCCTAAGGTAAACACACATGGTTATCCATATAAGGGGTTGGGGGCTCCAACAAAGGTAGCCATGTGCAACCTGTTAGCTAGCCCATAAGGCCCAAAGTGGAATCCCAAAGTACATTGGATGCCTCTTCATGTTATGCTCCCACCATATAGATTGCTGGCCAAGATTGTGTTGACAAATATGTGGCCCATCAGTTGACACACTGAGCTCCTTTTTGAGAGGGCACACTTCATGTATGCTTTGGATACAAGGTCTCTATAGACTTTCCAAGGCAATGTTATTGTCATTATTCATCGCTCCTATGTGGAGAAAGAGTTGAGCTTGCCTTTTGGTGGTCTAATTACTAAACTGACTATGACAACCAAAGTGCCTCTGAGAGCAAATGAACTCACTATGAAAGTGGCTAGTTCAATTTCTGCTTTAACAATGATTAAGTCAGAAGCTGTACTGACCAAGAAAAGACAACACACCACAGAGTCAGCCTCCTCTCCACCCGAGCCCACTATACCTATTTCTAGGGTGTTGGAGCAAATCAATCTTTTGAGATTGATGCCTTTGCTGAAAAGTGGGAAGCAAGACAATCCAAGTTTGAACAACAAGTTGCGGCCATACGCTCTGATAGTGTCCAAACCAGTGACAGATTGGTCCAGTTATCCTTGGATGTGCAACAGGTGAAGGAAAGTGTGATGGATTCAGATGCAGAATACCAGCCCCTTGTTAAATTGCTTAAAAGAAAGGGGGAGTAAGATAGGGGCGCAGCAGCAGCAAGGGAGCAGACTAAGGGGGAGCAGCAGCAGCCTTCAAACGTTCAACTTTAGAATTTATGTTTGGTTATTTTGAAAATGTTATATGGTTTTCTGATTTTTTTTTCTATTCAGTGATAGTCTGTCTAGAATAATGTGATACTTGTCTTGAATATTTGATAGACATAATTTTCGTTTGTGTTGAAAGATTTTGCATGAGATCTTTTGCTGCTGGCTATTTTTGTTTTAGGTACACACTACATTCATCAACTAAGTATTTTGTCACCAATTCACCAAAGGGAGAAATTGTAAATGCAAGTTTTTAGCTAGAACTAGGTGACTAGATGGATATAGATTTGTTGTTAAGTTAGTTGGATGAATGTAAAGTATTTTAACTTTATCTATAAACATTTGAATTAATCAAGAAGTTATTAGATAATGTTTTGGATAAGTCAAAGAGTGTGTACAGTTGTAGTTCGAAAAGTCAGGAATTATCCAGTTGAAGAAATCTGCATCAGCAGAGTTGTTTCCAGCAGATTCCTTCCGTCAACAGAGTCCTATTGCAGATCAAATTCCTACTAGACTCAATCCGTTAGTAGATCCTACTGTAGATCACATACTAAGTAGAATATTTATGATTGTGATTTTGACTGGATGAGGATCTTGATAATTTATTTTCAGAAATTGGAAAGATCAGAGAGTGATCCAAGTGCTTGAGTGTGAGAAAATCCTCTTGAGTGCTTGAGAATTTTCTAGTTCCTTTTTTTTTCCTCTCTCTCATTCAGTGCGTACTTACTCCATGTTGGAGTTTGATTGATTGAGTTTAGCAACAGGAGTTCTAGAAGAGGAGTCAATAGTTTGAAGATCGCCAGAGGTTCTGGTTGCTACTGCGGTAGAGGCAAACGAGTAGTTTGTCGAGTCAAGTAAGAGAGTCAATTAACAAAGGTTTTGTAATTGAGAATTACTTGTAACTAATCTTCAAATAATAAAATTGATTTTTCTGTGATTGGCTGCCCCGTAGGGTTTTACATTTGAGGAGTTCTTCAAAAGATTTCCTTTCGTAACCAAATTTGGTGATACGTACTTTATTTACTCTATGTATTTAATTGATTATCAAATTATGTCATTATTGATCACTAACCAATTTGTTGATTGAATTGGTAGAATGTGGAAATACAAAACAGGGATACTTGGGTAATTTCAATTTCAACCTGATTGTAAAACCTATGATCGTTGGAAAAGTTAATGTGATGAATTCAAATTCGATCTTCTGTTTCCCAACAAATCAACTTGTGGCATGACACATTTTGATTAAATATTAGCATCAAAGTGTGATTAATACATATAAAATCCAGTTATTTTATATCAAATTAACATAATATTCAATATTAATGGCTTGGTAATGAAGCTGATGGTAGTTTTATTTATAAAATGCATATAGATGCATTGTACTACACTTAACTAGCTTCAACATTGTATTGCTCAAAAAACTGTTGCTAGAACTATTATACAATATTGGACAAAAATTAGAATAAATCATCTTCCGAACACTCTGTGATCTTGTAGTAGTTAGTTTTTTGTTCTTCTTAACGTTTGACAATATAAGTGGACCTCACGACGGTTGAGTGGTTGAACTGGTCTTGCATTCATCTCAGCATACTGCAATTAATTAGTAAATCATAAAATTTAGAAATTTAGAAGCTATGTTTTTTGGTCATGTAGCTAACGAATTAAACTAATGACTCATCAACTCTTTAATTTCATTGTGCTTTTTGCCTTAGATTGTAAAATGAAAGGTTATATATATTACACCTCCATCTCATGACTTTTGTGTTACCCGCGTGTTCATTTGCTCTTGTTTTTTATTATTGGAAAATTCTATATACAACATTGAAATTCTACTCCTATCATATTGTAATGATCATGTGATATTATCTATCAATCATTATTTAAAAAAAAAAAAGAATTGATATCATTTTTAATGCGTAATATCTGCCATCACAATGTTATGAAAATGGCACGAGAGTGTAGTATATAAAACACATCTCTTTGTTATTTTTATTTTTATTTTTATTTTTTTATAAAAAATTGGATCTGTTAAGGGTCTATATTATATGAACACAATGGGATGAAAATAGGACGATGATTATATAATACATAATCCAATTGGTTATATATATATAGCTAGATGAAAACAGTAGTTTTGTTACTTACATCATGGACCACCTCTCTGAGCAACTTTACTTGCTTCCTTGAGACAGTCCTTACCTGTGGGTGTATTTTAAATATATATAATCAAATATTATCAAATGTCTCATTCTAGCCTAACAAAAACAAAAGAAAACCTAACAACAAAAAACTCATGAAGAATTTACAAATTAAGGAACAAGGGCTTTACCTTCTTATTGATTATCCAAGTAACACCTTCAGTGCATGGAGGAACAGTGAGAGAGCCCATGTATCTGTAGTACCTCTTTCCACCCATTTTTATTTCTGTAGGATCAATCAACCCCATATTTCTTTCTGCCTTTTCATCGGCCATGGATGTTATGTTTCGCATCAACTGAAATTCGAATTAATAACATGTTAAACCACAATTTGGAACACAGCTTGGGAAAAAAACAATATCATCTTTTGATTGGGGATAGTGTTTTTTTTTTTTTTTTTTAACTTGAATCGTAGGTGACATCCATTTTATGATCATCTTCCCACATGTTTCAAGAGTACTAATTGTATCCGCGTTGTCGTTTTTCATTGAAATTGGCCAATTCCTCGGAAGATTGTCCTGTCTCATTGCTTCCAATTAATTTCTTAATTTGATCATAAATATGAAAAAATGATTTTTTTTTCCCCTTCTTGTTGACCTTTTAAGGGTTTGTGCTACATATCAATTAACCAGAGGAAAAAATGGCAAACGTATTAATTTAGGAATCCTGGGGGAGTATTTGCACCTTTGAGAGGAAAGCATCTGGTCGACCAATCTTATAGAAAAGTCCAACAACAGCAATCTTATTTTTCATGTTGATGTCCTGGCTTAAGTGAACCATATGCAGCTCCAAGTCATACCTGATTTAACAAGAAGACAAAAAAAAAAAGTCCATGAACTTGTACAATAACCTCCTATTTCTTCCAGATGTAGAAGAAGAAGGATGTACAGAGAGAGAGAGAGAGAGAGAGAGAGAGAGAGAGAGACCTCCTGCCATTGATGGAATGCTCGGAAGGTGAGTGCCAATGTCCTTGTTGGAGAGAGTAATCAGTGCCGTTGATCTGTATGGAGCCGGCATCACCTACCCATTGCACCTGCATCCATGACATTGACATTTTATAAACAAGCAAATAATTGTCTTCATTGCTGGTGCGGGATAGCCAATTAATACTAGTGTACATTTACGCGCGAATGCATGTCCTATAACGTCAGTTTTAATTTATAATATGTCAAAATCATAGCATTACTCTTACCCTATACGATCTGCAACAAGCTCTGGATCAACGTGATAAAACTCCACACCCAATATGATATTGTCCTTTTATAGCCAAGCTAGCTAGCTAGAAATGTTCTACTCATTAATATGATCTCCCTTCTTTCAATTTATACTTGTATTTGGTTGTCAAAATGCTACTTGCTCAGGAAAGGAATTGAAAAAAAAAATAGTAAATCTGATATGATAGCTAGCTAGTGGAGTTGACGTTTTGCATAGTAAGCACTTCAGCTACCCCATTAGGATGGCGTCGAGCTTGATGATCTCCACTATATATGATAGGGCCACCATTTTCCGAGGCCGCCGGGAAGTAAGGAAGCGTTTTTAGTACCCTAGCTTGCAGATGGTCCACCTCACTGAACATCAGTATTAATTATCTTTCTTGATCATTTTAAACTCTCTTCATTTGCAATCACAATATTTTAAGTCGATATGAAATTTATATAATAAATATATAAAATCATTTAAAATATAAAACATCAGCAACTATGATTAGATGTAATAAAATCTAAAATGAAGAACAAGATCGCCCGGAAAATTAACTCAAGTTCAATGGATATAAACCGGAAAAGATACATGAAATCAAACTCGATCTTTTATAGTGGTCATCTTCTATTAGCATTTAGTTGTATGCATGGATCTAGTTGTATGCATGAAGTGAAAAGACGGCAGCTTTCCTTCCTTACCGAAATATCATGCCCTCTATTCTTGATGGTGGCATTTGAAAGTTTGTAGCTCCTTTTTAGTTCCCCCAACTTGGGAATCAATTTCACTCTCCGACTTGACAAATCTATGGGAGACTGCATATCTCCATTCTTACATGCAGCCCATTCTTTCCGGATGTCTCCCCAATGACGTGGCCCCATCTCGCTACCTTCCAAATAATCAAACTCTCTCTCATCCTCTGCAGCATATGATTCACAGATTATAGATAGCAAAGTGAACAACTCGGAAGGGAAAACTTATATAAGGAGAAAATAAAAAGGAAAGCAAATGACACATGTATATAATATGTGTGTATCTTCTGCATGCATTACCGACTTCCTGAGATGCGGTTGACGTTAGATGTGAGAAAAGAACTACAAAGATCAAAACGCTTGATATAAAGATCGATTTGCTTGGATTCTTCATGCTTTGCAAACCTTGGCGCAAAAGAGTTTCGAGAAAACCACTGGTGCAGGTTTGGAGAAAATGCTGGTTTTCTGTTGGAGGTATGCTGTGGCAAACCAGGGTCTCTAATATATATAGATTGGTTTGTACAGTACTCGGGAACGAAAAGGGAAATTTCCTACAGGTTTCTTGGGTCAACCATCCCGTGTATGAATGCGAGAATCTAGATATATTAAACACCCATGAGAGAGAAGGTTCCTGGATACCTGATACTAACCGAGTACAGACGTGAAAGTCGGTAGTAAAGATTAATAAAATGGAATGACATAATTAAACAAAGCAAAATAAAATGACTCGAATTCGACCCGTTGAATTTACACCACGTCACACATCTTATATCTTTACTAATAATATTATATGACATACATCATGACGCTATTAATTCAATAGATTTATTAACAAGTAGACAAGCCAATTTCAATGAAAATTTAATCGAGGTTCATCAAGCAAAGGATGGAGTATGGTTTGGGTCTAGTTTCAACAAAGAGTAAATAAATTTATTGGGTGAAGAACACATGTTTCTTTATCTTATTATAAAATAAGCGTCCTATAACTAATATTGAATCAATTTTCAACAAGATCAAACCCGGCCAGATTAAATAATTCTCAACATAAAGGAAGCATCCATCTGAAAAACCAATGGTTCAGATCCCAAATACACCTAGAGGGTGAATTAGTTTTCAAAAATGCTATATACAACCGCCCGGGGTAACCTTTGGGGAACCGCTGCCCACGTGGAGATGAAACGCCCCGTTTCATTTGTTGACCCAAACGCCCCTCCCATTCCCTTCGTCTTCTCCACTCCAGCCAAGCAAATTCCTTCGTCTTCTCCACCCTGGTTGTCTCCACGAAGCCACCATCGAAGACCTCATCATCTCCACTAGAGAAACCCCTTCTCTTCTCCACTAAGATTTGGTCTCCATGAAGCCACCATCGAAGCAACCTTCCTCTTCTCCACAGACCCACAAAGCTAACCCCTTCGTCTCTCCACAGACCCACGAAGCTCCCTTCTTCATCTTATTTCCAACTGTATACCATCGGCTCTTGTAACCATGAAAATGAAAACAAAACACAACAAAAACAGAGGGAAAATTGTTGAAGAGGGAAGCTGGAGGTTGTGCCGTCTGGAAGAAGGGGAGAAAAGATCTGCTCTGCTCGATCTCTGAACTGGAAGAAGAGATTTCGCCGCTTGGGTATGGGAACTGTAGATCGCGTCGTCTGGGTTTGGGAAGAAAAACACATTTCGATCTTTGGTCTGGGAAGAAAAACTCGGGTCTGTTCGATCTCGGGTTTGAAAGAAGAGATTTCTTTATTATGTTTTGCTCAAACTCATACTTATTTTCTCATTTTGTTGGTTTTCTTTATGGTTTTGTTTTGATCTTGATTTTTTGTGTGAAGATTTCATTAAGATGGGTGCGAACAGAAGTCTGGAGTGAAATTGCTGGAGGGAAAATTGTTGAAGACGAAGGATCGCTGGCGGAGTGAAATTGTTGAAGATAAAGGGGAGAGGCAGAGAAGACGAAGGGAAGATGAAGGAAGATGAAGAGACGAAGTCTGGAGTGAGTTTCGAAACAGGGGAATGAGTGAAAGAAAAACGTCCGCTTTGAGTCAACAAATGAAACGGGGCGTTTCATCTCCACGTGGGCAACGGTTCCCCAAAGGTTACTCCAGGCGATTGTATATAGCGTTTTTCATTAGTTTTTTCCAAATTTATTGGACTATTTAAACTAATAGCGAATCAACCAACCAATTAATGAATCAAATCACAAGATTTGATTGCACTATGTTAGAATACTAAGGGCTCATTTGGACACTTGGAGTATCTAATAATTTTGTGAAGAAAACTGATAAATACAGTATTTTTCACAGCACTTTGCACAACTATATTCTAAAATGAGGTATATTTTTCTAAAATCCTCATAAAAGTAATATTATTTTACAAAAATGCCCTTATTTTAAAACATAGTAGTGAAATAGTTTGTGAATAGTAGTAAATTGATTTGAGTTAAGATGTTTTATTAGGTTTAAGAAAATGGAAAAGAAAAAATTGAATAAAAATATGTTATAAGTTAAAAAATTATTTGAATATAGTTTTTTACTATAATATTTTTTAGCTTGAAAAAATGGTATTGATTTTTTTATTTTGTTTTGAAATTTGTAAAAGTTGTAATGATTAGAAAATGATCAGATGACAAAATTGAATATTTGAAATTAAAAAAGTATTTTGTGTTTAAATGATGTTTGAGAAGAAAATTGTGAGAAGTTTTAAAAATTTCTCATCCCATCTCATTACCCATATGTATCCTAAGAGTAAAGGATAGTGCTACAAAATATGCCGCTTAGATTTGACCACTGAGTGTGTCTCTAGTGCAAATTATACTTTTTTTTTTCTTTAAAAAATTTTTAAAAAATAAAATAAAAACATCACTATTCTAATAGTTACTTTCTTAAAAATTAAGTGAAACATAAATTAAAAAACTAAAGTAAAATATATGATTGGTCAAATTGATGGGACAAATTGAGGTGACATATTATCATTTTCCAAGAGCATGCAAATCTCTTCGCCTAGCTACGCATGCATGGGAATGGGTCTTAATTAGGACCGGTACTCTGTCTCTTATTGACTAAACTTTCTTTTTCCTAAGCAAGTTGTCTTTTTTTATTTTAATTGCATTGCAGTCCTTCCATTTGACTGTATTCGATCTAAGCCTTAATTTGTTACGTTTTATATTTTAATGGTTAGTGTAACCTAACATTAGCTGTAGTGAAATAACACTATCTAAGTTGAGGCGCCTTAATTAAAATCTTGGGTTGACCTTAAAGTTAGAAAATTCATATATAGGAAGATGAATCGAAGTTAATTCATTTGATCTGAATAGTTGATGGTAGGAATATATTAGGTTCACGTTTGAGACAAATTGCTAGGAGCCCAAATGAATAAATTATGATACATATATAGTTATTTTTCCATACTCTTTATACATCTATTTTATATTTAAAAAAAAGTGATGATTATATCAACAGACAAGTACGTAAAAATGACTTTACATATTTTGTAAATGAAATCGATGGAGTACTCATACCCAAGATCATAACATTAATTAATGTGTAAAGTTTCTAATTATGTGGACGTACACAAGCATCGACGTCATTACCTTCTCGGCCAAGGTAAAACAAATAAATTGACTTTTGCTGCATGGGGTGCCAAATCTGACTTTGATACTGACTATGAATTAGGTACGTACACGGACAATAAATCCATGCATGCATGACATTTTATCTACTTATACCAGTTGAATATATAATCGATTCATTGAAGGCTTCGTTGACAAGAAAATACTGGGAAAATGGGAATAAAATATCACTACAACAGAATGTGTGTTTTGTGACAGAGAAAACTGTCACAAAAAAATGGCAAACCGTCACTAAACATATTTGGTGACGGTTTGAAACCGTCACCATGACCGTCACCTAAAGTGCGTCACAGAAAACATTTGATGACGGTTTACTGTTCAACCGTCACAAAAAATATTTTTAGTGACGGTTGGAAGTGTTCCGTTCGGTACAACGTTCGAACGTTCCTTTTTTTGTGACGGTTATGAACTGTCACAGAAAATCACGTTCGGACGTTATACCCGACCGATTGGCGTTCGAATGAGAGAAGTTGACGTTCGTTGGATATCGTGTTCGAACGTATCATATTTACGTTCGAATGTTAATGCGTCCGAACGTTAATTACAATAAACGTTCGAATATTTGTTCGAACGTAAACGTAAATGTTCAAACGTAGCGCGTTTAATGTTCGGACGTTATTTCGAATGTAAACGAAGGAGCGTCCGAATGCAAGTTCTTTGTTCGAACGTTAGTCGCTTTACCGTTCGAACGGTTTGTTCGTTTTAGTGTGAGTACGTTCGAACGTATAGTTTAACGTTCGAACGATTCAATTGTATTTACGTTCGAACGTTTGTTACAGTGTGAACCAACGTTCGAACGATTTTTATTTACATTCGAACGTACAGATCAGAAATACTAATTTCATAAAATTTAAAAACATAATACCAATTGTATCATATTACATACCCAATTAACAAGTAACAATGTCTTATAAAAGCACAAAATTAGATATTAAAACTAGTCAGAAATATTGATAAAATTTATTTCTTCTTTTTCCCTCGCCCACGGGGATTCTGTTGCAACGACATAACACGCTCCATTTGCACCATCATCTCCCGTTGCACTTGCTCTTGCACTTCACTGCGTATTCTTTCCTCCTGGTCTCTCTGTTGGTCCTGCAAACGCGTCTCTAAATGAGACTGTCGTTCTAAGAGAGACTCTAACTCTTGTTGTCTCGACCTCATATACTCATTCTCACGCCGTGCAGCTTCTAAATCTGCCGTAAGATTATTAATTTGTGAAGCCGATGAGGTTGAGGAGGATGAACATTTATGCTTGATAGATCGTCCCAAACCTCTTGCCATACTAGACTGCGGCCCGAGCACTTGCGTGAATATGTCTATGTCACTAGGAGAGGATTCCTCAGAAGCCGACTGCATCTCCAACATTTTGCTCTGCAATTTAAAAGGTAATGATCGTAAATAATTAGTAACGTATTAAAAGAAATAGAAATAAGAAATAAACTATTAAAATATTATATAAATAATTTATTTAACAAAATTAACACTGCTTACATAATTATCTGCAGCGACAGGATCCATCCACTCACTATGCTCATTAGTGTGAGCAGCAGCATAGACATGAATGAGGGAAAAGTTTTCAGGATCATCACGTTTCTAACAAAGCGACAATATTAGCAATTTTAAAAAGATAATATTAGTACTTATCAGAAATAATATCAGGAATGACCTTGAACCGGCACGATGGTGGACAGTCAGAACGGATCTATTCTGTGCATTTGTAGAACTCAAGTGCTACAAAATATATTAAAAATGTTAATTGTAATATGTATACATATAATATATAAAACGAATATGAATGTAAATAATTAAAAGATATAAATGTAAAATACCTGATAATCTGGAGATGCGAAAAGATCACAACACTTTCTCCAATCATCTAACTTCATCTGCTGAAAAGGAGACTGCGCAGCCTCTTCCAACGTCTCAAACTTCTTGAAGTGGTCATGACATCGTCCTTTGTGACGTCGGAATAGTGTAGCCATCAACTCATTCACGGTTCTCAAATCTTCGCTACGGCCAAAGTTGAGGTCGAATTCATCCTAATAAGGGAATCAGGTAAAAAATATAATATATTAATCTAGGTGAAAAAAATGTACTGAAAAGTAAACTCACCAGCACACGACTTCGAATGTGCTCCTTAATCTCATTCGGAACATCTCGCCATGAGCGCACATAAAATGGAGCATAAGCTCGAACTACTGTGCCAATATAGGAGGAAAGCGCTGCTGCACTATCATCCACTCCTCCAGTGGAATTATCAGGAATTGTGATCTTCAGTTTACCATGCCTTCTATTTTTTTCAAGAGAGATTCCACTTGTATAGCCACGACCGCGACGTGCAGATGCATCAACTACATGATAATAGATATACTATAATTATAATTATATAGTTATTGAGAAAAAAGTATTAACTATATATATAATTATCAACGACAATATTTCCTTACTGGTAGGTGTCGACTGGCTGTTGTTCTCTTCTGTCTTAGCTTGATCTTCAGGAACGGATTCCTCGAGTGGGGAGTCCTCAATGGATTCAGGACTTGGACTTCGTTGTCGTTTTGGCGGCATTCTTTAAAATAATTAATTATATCAAAGAAAATTAATTAGAAGAAATTATGAAAATTCAAGATATTTTATAGTCACCTATATGAATAAAATATTTAGTACTTTTATTCTTCAGATGAATTTTCCATGCTTGTTTCAGAATCTCCATCAATAACATCTTCATCATCATCATGCACCTCTTCTTCATCATCTTTATCCACCTCCTGCCCGGATAGAAATACGTCTTCATCTTCTGACTCGTCTTCTTCTTCTTCCTCCTCACTGACTTGAATTGAATGATCATTTAATACAGACGGGTCGATAAACAAGGGGAGCAACTCGAGTGCACCGAGGTCAACAAACAAGTTAATACCCTCTCCATCTTCCTGGTATGCCTCAACAATCGGAGTGTCATCTTCATCTCCACTATTCTCGTAATCTGCACTCGTTCCTGCTTCATATATATTTCGAGGAACAAATTTTTGTACGACTCGCCAAGTTATCTCCCCACTATCTTCATCAGCACTTTTCATTGGATCAATCAAGTAATAGACTTGGGTAGCTTGACAAGCCAATACGAATGGATCATCTTCGTACCATTTAGATGCAGTATTGACACTCGTAAAGTGATTATCCCTATGTATCGAAACCCGACCACCGCCTAGATCCCACCAATCACATTTAAAGACATATGTTACAGACCCACCCAGATATTTCAATCCGATAATATCACGTATGACACCATAATAGTCAATATCATCTGTTCCATGACTCCCCTCGACCAACACACCACAATTTTGAGTCTTTCTATTACGTTCACGGTCCAAAGTATGGAATCTATAACCTCGAACCGTGCATGCAGTATATCGAAGTGCTCTATTTGAGGGACCACGAGCCAATGCATACAATTCAGAAGAAATTGATCCGGGATCACGAGCACGTTGTTCCAAAATCTATAAATTGAAATAGTATATATTTATTATTTCATTATCCAGAGTTAAAAATTTCACAATATAACATATATATAATTTTAGTTCATACACGTTCTTCAAACCATCCGGGAAATTCTTCCTCGTGTCTTGCCTCTATATTTTCTACGCCTTCCGTCCTAAGTTTGTCCATGTGGTCACTGTTATAACATGTTGCAAAAGAAGTATATTTTGAGCACAACAATTCTAATTAATTTAAAGAAAACTATAATTATTCAAAGAAATGAAATGACATACCTAAGATAATCATCAATCTCTCGGCAGTTATTTAGCACATACCACCGAACTTTACCCAACTCTCCATCAATTAAATCGTAACCTGTTTGTGCACCCAAGGGTCGTACATTCTGGGAAAACACTGATAGCTCACGAGGAGGCGGAGTAGCAAGATCAGCATTTCGCTCTTGACGATTAAATCGTGTCTCAACACCACGAAGATATAGAGAGCAAAATGTTAACCATTCATCGTGTATATAGGCCTCTGCTATTGAACCCTCAGCTTTGGCTTTATTCCCAACAGTACGCTTCAATCGACCCAAATATCTTTCAACTGGATACATCCAACGGAACTGCACCGGTCCACCCAGAAGTACCTCTCGCGGTAAATGTATTGCTAAATGGACCATGACATCAAAAAATGATGGTGAAAAGATCTGCTCGAATTTACATAGTATAGTAGCAATGTCTTCTTCCAATTTCGACAACACATCTCGATTTACTACCCGAGCGCACAAATCCTTGAAAAACATACATAGTTCAGATATGGCCACACGTACATTAGATGTAAGCTTCCCACGAATTCCCACAGGTAATAACTTCTGCAAAAATACGTGACAATCATGACTTTTCAATCCATTGATTTTCCAATCATCAGGACTCACGCATCTACCAATATTTGAAGCATAACCATCTGGCAACTTCACACCTTGCAACCATTTGCAGAAATCCATCCTCTCCTCCCTCGTCATCGTAAAACATGCATGCGGCATAACCACCCTGTTGCCTTCCACCCGCAAATGCAGATTATGTTTAATTCTCATTCTCTCAAGATCTTTCCTTGTCTTGATCGTGTCTTTCGTCTTTTTGTTAATACTCATCAATGTACCCAGTATATTATCACAAATATTCTTCTCTATGTGCATTACATCCAAACTATGTCGCAACTTGCATGACGACCAATACGGCAAGTCAAAAAAAATACTACGCTTTCTCCAATTCAATTCTGGTACGGCTCGTTTTCTCTTGTTCTTTCCCCGACCTTTGCCAAAATTGTTCGCTCTAACATGTTGCAGTTGTTCCACTATCTCTTCTCCAGACAACTCTTTTGGTGCAATCCTATCCTCTACTCTCCCATCAAACTTGGCACATTCTCTTCTCCATGCATGATTTGCTGGTAAATAACGTCGATGACCCATGAAACACAATTTCTGAGAAAATTTTAGCCACTCACTAGCAGTTTCTTTATTACACGTCGAACACGCTAACTTCCCTTTCGTACTCCAGCCGGAAAGATTCCCATACGCGGGAAAATCATTTATGGTCCACATTACCGCAGCATGCATCTGAAAAGATGTCGACTTAGATGCATCATAAGTTCTAACCCCTGTTTCCCATAACTCTTTCAGCTCTTCAATCAACGGCTGCATGAATACGTCAATATCATTCCCAGGTGATCTAGGGCCAGGGATGAGTAAAGTTAACAAAAAGTTTGGCACCTTCATGCACCTCCATGGTGGAAGATTGTACGGAATCAATACCACGGGCCAAGTGCTATAACTTGTACTCATATTCCCAAAAGGGTTGAATCCATCGGTTGTGAGTCCCAGGCGCACGTTCCGAGCTTCTAACCCGAACTCTGGATACTGATTATCGAAAGACTGCCACGCAAGTGAATCAGCTGGATGCCTCATATACCCGTCATTCTTAACTCTTTTCTCCTCGTGCCACCTCATATCATGAGCTGTTTTCTTACACATATATAATCTTTGCAACCTAGGTTTCAAGGGAAAATACCGCAACACCTTAACCGGGACGTTTTTCTTACCTTTCCACCTCGACTCTCCACATACAGGACATGCTTGTTTCTCCTCGTTCTCCTTCCAGAACAATACACAATCATTCTTGCATGCATGTATGGACTTGTACTCAAATCCTAATCCCTTTCTCAACTGCTTCGCTTCATAAAAGTTCTTAGGCAATGCAGACCCTTCGGGAAGCACCTCATTAAATAAGTCCAATACCATGTTTATTGCTTTCGTCGACATCCCACACAATGATTTAATGTGAAGCAACCGCACAATAAACGACATTTTGGAATGTTTTGTACAACCTGGGTAAAGCTCGCGCTTTGCATCTTCCCACAGTGAAGGGAAATTTTCACAATCAGTCCCTGATCCACCAGTTGAGGCATTGTCGTTAACCTCATCCATAAACATCCCAGCTCCAATGTCACCCAACATCTCCTCCATCTCATCATGCTCATAATCATCATCCATGTGCCGCAAATAATTGTGATGATCGACCAATACATCTGCTGACCCTTCATACGGCTCACCATGCAGTACCCATCGCGTATACCCCAGATCCATACCGTTCACAAATATATGACGCTCTACTTCATCCAATCCTATCGCACACAAATTTTTACACCCTCGACATGGACACTTAATGTAACCACGACTATCAGCAGAAGCCCGTGCAAAATCAATGAAAGTTCTTACTCCACATGCATAGGGTACGTAATCCTTTCCAAGTCTATCGTCCAGACGCATCCAATTTTTGTCCATTTCTAAAAACATCTATATATTAATAACACGTACATTGAAAATTCACATGCATGTCATGCTCCAATTCTCATTACTTTTTTGATAAGGTAGTTGGTCCTATCTCATTCGAGATTATATTCTCCATATTGCACAAATCTCGTCACTCTACTAATTTCTACGTTAGTAGAAATTTCGGCAGCACCTCCCCATAATTCTCCAAGTATACATGTTCAAATATCGGGATTGTGACCCTACGAACAGTATACCCGAAGAACAGTAGAAGAAGACACCGAAACTTCATATTAAACGTGGAAAGTAGCGAGTAACAAAAATGTGCAATACAGATAATATAATCTCAAACAGTCCACACTAGACAATTCAGGAATCAGTGGACACATAAATGTACACTGATTCCCAAACGGGTCTAAGGGTATTTATGAAATGTCACACGCATCTAGAAAAAAATCATACAACAATATCTCCATATTGTTAAACTAAAGAAGGATGGAAGATTATGTGACCCTACGTTTCGTGTCTTGTACACAACGAGGGAGAATGATCTTGAATAAATGTTTAAATTTTAATCTAATTACTTAACCGTCACAAACTATCTGACCTTGACAACTCTCAAGGCCGAAGAGACTATGACAGTCAAGCAATTAGACTAAAATTTAGAAATTATAATTGTTATATATAATTTTAAAGGTTATTATATAATTTTAATTATTATCATTCCACAATTATAATCTTAATTGTTATACTTAATTGAGTGAGTTATTTACTTATATAGACAATAAGTATATAATTTTTATATAAGAATCTATTTAATCCTTATTTCCTTTCTCTTTAGTTTATAATAAATAAGTATATTTACATATTCAAACTCTACTTATTTAGTAGTTTCAAGACTTTTTTATTGAAGAGTATTTTAAAGGTTATATTATAATTTTAATTATTATCATTCTTAAAATATAATTTTAATTGTTATACTTAAATTTTAAAAGAAGTATAAAATAATTTTAAATATTATAATTCTTAAAGAGTTAGTTTTATTTGTTATTACTTAATTTCAAATATTATTATAAATATTTAATTATCATTCTTAAATTTCAATGGTTATACAATAATTTTAATTATTATAATTCTTAAAGAGTTACTTTTATTTGTTATTACTTAATTTGAAATATTATTATCACAATTTTTCAAATCCATATCACAACATATTCACAATAACTCACAAACTATTTACAAACTATACAAATAATAATCAATATTTCAATATATTCAATTGTACATGCATAAAATAACATGCCACATGTATATAATAACATGCCACATGTATTAATAAAACTTAAGGACAATATATTTGTAACAATGTAAACATATTCAAACGTCATTCACAAATAATAATTTAAATATTTCAAGTCCATATCACAACATATTCATAATAACTCACAATATATTCACAAAATAACATGCCACATGTATTAACATATTTCTAAAGTTGAGTAAGCAATAAACATGTATTAACAAAGCCTAATGAAAATATATTTCTAATAATAAACACAATATTTCAAATTCATATCACAACATATTTACAATAACTCACAAACTATTTACAAACTATACAAACAATAATCACAATATTTCAAGAGTAAGCATAAAATCACAACAACATATTGATAAAGTTTAGAAATATACCTAGCACTCACAATATCCTCTTACAAATAAAAATCTTCCAACTTCCCAAAACAAGCAATCCTTCAAAAAAATACAACACTAACTTATTAGAAATATTCTATAACAAAAACACATTGTATAAATATCATAAAATTCAAATAAAGACAAGAAATAAAAAATTTTTCTTACCAAAACTCAACTCTCTCTAACTCTCTAACTCAACTCTCTCTCTCACTCTAACACCTCTCTCTCTCTCTCTCTCTCTGTTGCGCGCACGGGAGAAGAAGAAATGATCCGCTTCCTCCCGTGCGCGTACTGATTAAGTTCTAAAATTATTAGTTTAAACGTTCGAACGTTTAAGTTGTACGTCCGAACGTTATATTCTAAAATTATTCCCGCCCAGAACGTTCGGACGTTTACAGTACACGTTCGAACGTACCCTTCTTATTTATAACATAAAATCTAGCGGGAAAGTTCCCGCACTTTCCTCATATATGTTCGAATGTATCACAATTTTTCGTTCGAACGTTCGTAAATTTACAGATGAACGTTCGAACATTTAACTTAAACGTCCGAACGTACATGTCATCAAAGTGTTACCATATTTGAGCGGGAAATTTCCCGCACTAATTTAATTAACGTTCGAACGTTAACATATTTGGTGTTCGGATGTACATAATTTTATGGTGATTTTCATCAAATAACGTTCGAACGTATAGTATAAACGTCCGAACGTCTGAATAATCACACAGATACCTTAATCAAGTGGGAAATTTCCCGCTCTTAGTTTAACGTTCGAATGTTAACTTGAAACGTTCGAACGTACAATTCCTACTATACTAACTTATAATATAATATATATACTACATTTTATATATATATTTATAACTATATACTACATTGTATAGTATGATAGCATAATACTTTAAATGAGAACATAAATGTAACTAATATATAAACTATACCATATATATAAATCAATAATATATATTAAATTGTTACTTATTAAATTCTTTATTATATACTAACTTATACTATAATATGTATACTACATTTTATATATCTATAACTATATACTACATTGTATAGTATGATAGCATAATATACTTTAAATGAGAACATCAACGTATATAATATATAAACTATACCATATATATAAATCAATAATATATAATAAATTGTTACTTATTAAATTCTTTATTATATACTAACTTATAGTATAATATATATACTACATTTTATATATCTATAACTATATACTACATTGTATAGTATGATAGCATAATATACTTTAAATGAGAACATCAACATATATAATATATAAACTATACCATATATATAAATCAATAATATATATTAAATTGTTACTTATTAATTCATCAATAAACACCATAAACTCATAAACTATTCACAAAATTCACAAACAATAATCACAATTATTTCAAGAGTAAGCATAAAATCACAACAACATGTATAAACATATTGCTAAACTTTGTAAATATAACAAGCACTCACAAAAAAACCAATAATCTAATTGTCAATAATATTATATAATATCCTAATATATAACTTAAACATTTATAATATAATATATTATAGATAAAATTTTGGAAATTAAATTGACAAACGTTCGAACGTAATAATAAGTACGTTCGAACGTTCTGTGTATATAAGGCCAAAACCGAACGTCAAAACGACATTTCCAAAACGTATCCATCGTCTTCTCCGTTCTTTGCCGCCACGCCTCCGTCACCGCCGCCGTCAACTCCGCCACAACCGTCACTAAAAGGTAGGCATTCATCTTTTATTCAAATAACATGTATTTTATTGAGATTTAGATTGAGATTTGGATTGAGTTTTGTTTAAAACCGAATAAGTATTACCGGATTTTCAACTTCATTTTCCGGCCACCACGGCCAGTCATTGGCCGAATAGTCACCGTAGAAATGTTTCTTGAAGTGTATACTTCATTTACATGGTGACATTTCGGCATTTAGAACCTTGTAGAGAAATTTTCGAGATTTCAATAATGGCTGAGTCGACTCAGCCATTCTGCGTCGAAACGTTCGAACGTTTCACCAAGACATTCGAACGTACGACGTTTAAATTACAGAGCCGTTACGGCTTCCACGTTCGAACGTTAATCGTCTTACATTCGGACGTGAATATTATTAAACGACATACGTTCGAACGTAAATATTTACTTTCGCACGTAAATCACATACGGTCGGACGTTTAATTATAACATCCGAACGTAGTGATTTTCTACATTATTCATGCTTCGACGTTCGGACGTTCATATTTACGTTCACACGTAAAACAAATACGTTCGAACGTACATTCGAACGTATTTGTTTACTGCTTATGTTCGAACGTACATCTGTACATTCGAACGTATTTGTTTTACGTTTGAACGTAAATTTATTTACATTATTTTACGTGCGAACGTATAAATTAACTTTCGAACGTTTTTATCTTTAACGTTCGAACGTTAAAGATAAAACTTTCGAACGTTAATGCAGAGCATCTTAAAATTAATACAAAAAAATGCATTATTGTAAATAATTTTTTTTTCCTTTTCTATTTTCAGGATATGGCTCTTCCACTGCATACACGGAAACGAGGGAGGGAAGGAGCCACGTCGGACACTGCCCGTATCGAAGCTCATACTGTTATGGTAGACAGAGAGGTCTTAATTAATGAGTTCGACAAACTCTGTTGGCAGCAGACGAACCTAAGAGATGTTTTCCTCAGTAGAGGCTGGGGAAATATCTGCACATTGAGGGGGAAGGTATACCCCTCAATGGTTCAAGAATTCTATATGGGGATGTGTGACATGCCTCCGGATGCATCCTCTCACACCGTGACTGTACGCGGTGTTTCCATTGAGGTATCAGTAGATGTCATCGGCGAGCACCTCGGGATTCGTCAGGAGTTGAGACATTTACACACTCAACACCCCGTGAGGATGTAGGCACTTCTACATCATCTACTGGCCGGGGATGTGAGCCAGCATCAGCCAGAGATGCAGGCCAGTCAGAGGCTGAGGATACTGGCGTCGAGGCTCGGGATGATGACCGAGATGAGGATTTCTACATCCTCACCGGGAGGGATCGCATGCAGATCGAGCGGAAGAACGCCTTCAACCAGAACCATCTGCTGCATTTCTTCCGCATGTTGCACCTTATTGTTGCAACAAATGTCGATCCTGTGGCTCATAAAACCACATTTAGTCGGCTTCGGGCACAATTTTTGATACGAGTGGCACGTGGAGATCCTATAGATTTGCCACTGCACATTTTTGAGAGGATCCGTTTCGAGGCGAGCATCGTCTCCACGGATAATCTCCCATATGGTGTCCTCATCAGCCGACTATTACTTGCACGGGGAGTGCCGACCCAGCCAGAGGAGCGGGTCAAAGATCAGATGAGCCCCCTCGACATGACCACGCATCGACGTAGCATTGGACAGGCGAGGGACGTCAGCCACCCCCAGTAGAGGATCTAGTTCCTCCGACGCAGCCTGAGCCAGGTCATGTCGGGAGTAGTAGTCAGCATACGCCGAGTACATCTGCAGGAGATGTGCGGCCTGCTTGGGTTGATGCGGTCATCTCACAGCTGACTGCGCATATTGATCATAAGATCGATCGATCGCTCGAGGCTATATCGGCGTCTGTTGCCGAACTCACCCATCGTGTAACTATCCTCAACGACAAGGTTGATACCTTGACTGAGGAAGTACGAAGTTCGACTTTTGCGGATAACGTTATCATCTGACTGTTGTTTACTACATTCTATCAAATTTTTTATTTTATTTTTAATATTTGTAACGAAAAATATTATTGAATATTTTTATCGTTTTTTAATTTCAATTTTTAATCTTCTTTGATGTTATAATTTCCAACTTTAATACTAAATCACTGCATTTCAAATATATATAAATCAATAATATATATTTATATATTACAAAGTGTGTATATATAAATATATACAATTCAATTTTTTAGACTTGTTCACAAATTATGCACAATAAAAATCACATAATTTTTAAATTAAAGTCATTTAATTTAAATTTACAATGAACGTTCGAATGTTATTACTTAACGTTCGAACATTGGTGCAAACATTTTACGTTCGAATGTAAAATTAATAACATTCGAACGGTTGCGCCAAAACATTTTACGTTCAAACGTAAACAGACATAACGTTCGAATGTATATGTGACGTTCGAACGCATATTTCTCATACGTTCGAATGTAAAAAAATCTCATTCTATCTTTAGTGACGGTTTCCAGAAACTGTCACAGAAAATGCCTTTTAGTGACGGTCTAGGGACTGTCACAATTTTCCAACCGTCACTAAAAAGCAATTGTGTTGTAGTGTATGAGCATGCGCGCAGTTCCCCTGCGATCAGACGTGCATGATTTGGGTTTAATTACAATTGAGATTTGAATAGTTGGATGAAAAACACGTATCTTGCACGTATATACTTACGTTATTGCATGGATACGTTCCTCATGATCATCAGATCGTCCACTTTCTAGCATAACTAAATTTGAGACCTACCCCATTTAAAGTAATGATGCATATCTTTTGATCAGTAGGTATATGGAAATATTTTTCACACAAATTCATAAACACAATTAATCTATATCGATGGATGAGCTTCTTGTGCCTGCCTGTATGCATGGCGAAGAAACAACCTGGCCACGTTTCATGGATTGTTGGCCAACTGGCCTCAAGGGTCAAGGAAACATTTTCCCCCCACCTGCGTTGGAGAAAGTGGCCAACTCTGACTTCTGGCTTCTAAATTGCACTGGCAACCAGTGGTTGGCCCCCCTTTCCACCGAGAAAGAGCAAGTGGCAGTCTGGCAGATCAAATAGGGTAGTTGGCATCAACAAAAAAAAAAAAAAAAAAAAAGAGACCTTTTAATTATGAGTGCAGTAATAGCTAGCCAAGGGAGCAACCCCCAGTACTCCACGCGGCTAACATTTTCATACAAAAGTAAAGACGTGTTCCACAAAAAACAGCCCATGTCCACACGTGTCTATGGTCCACAGTCTACAAACAAATAGATCTAGAGGAAGAGCCAGAGAGGTAAGTGCTACGCTAGCTAGCTAGAGCCTAGATTCATAACGCAACATGGGTAATGAAAATTATTAAACTTCTCGGGCCTAGCTTTTAGGTTTTCCTCGAGATATATAGTTCGTAATTAATTGCAAAAGTACTTCTTCTTGAATTATCACATAATAAATCTTCAAAGTTAAAACTCCGACTTGTTAAAAATATAAAATATAGAATAATTATCCTCTTTTTGAAAGAAAAATAATGGAATCACTACAATAGAGAAGGTCTTTTGGGACCAAACTTTTCATCCCAAAAGACCCCAATTTTGTCCCAGAAAAATTTTTGGGACGAAAAAAATTCGTTCCAAGGTTGTTCCAACATCACTGTACCAAAAGGTATTTTGGGACAAAAATCACCATTTCATCCCAAAAAATATATTTTGAGATGAAATTGAAGGAAATCGTTCGAACACGTTCGAATGGAAATTTCTTTTTGTCACGGTTGAAATTCGTCCCAGAATATCGTTCGAATGGAAACAATTTTAAGTTCGAACAGTAGTGACGTGTTTGAACAATTACGAAATATGTTCGAACAAACATGAATTTGTTCGAACGGTATGAATTTATCTTTGTGTTCGAACGTTAAATGGTCAGGTCGAACGGTATAGTTTATGTTCGAACACGACTGAAATAAATGACGTTCGAACGTTGTGTGATCGTTCGAACTCTACGAACATAAATTTCGTTCAAACATCATGTTAACGTTCGAACGCTATTGTCGTTCGAACATAGAGTTCGAACGTTTTATGTTCGTTCGAACGAAATCTCTTTAATTTAAAACAATAATAGAAAACCAAATAGACATTCATAATATTTAAAAAAATACATTAGAAACTGTTTAACACTCACAAAAGTGTTATAATAAGCGTAAACAAAATAAATAACAGTCGAGACGGGCATTGTTCGTACATAAATAGATAATCCCAAAATCTGTACATAAAAAGCCATCAGTTGCTTGGAGGCCTGTATTGTTGCATAAGCTGCTGCATTTGGAGTTGCATCTGTCTTCTGAACTCTTCTTGTTGTTCTTCATGTTGTTTGAGGCGCATCTCCATATCTGCTTGTTTTGCCAATTGAGCCTCTAACTCATGCTGCCTTGAAGTCAATTTTTCGATTCTGGAATTTGCATTCTCTAGCGCTATAGAAGTCATAGATGCATTCCCAGAAGAAGAGGAAGAGGGATCAGGCTTTACACAGCGACCCAAACCCCTCAAATATCCTGAACGTTGACCCAAGACTTGTGTAAAAATATCAATATCACTTGTTGAGGAATTTTGATCTGACGCAGATTCAACACGTAGGGCAACCATTTTATCATAGACATATATAAGATACAGAATTAATATCGTCATAAATATTCTAATATATTTAATTAAAACAGGTTATAATACTTACATAATTTTCACGGGCATCAGGATGAGTCCACTCTCCATTACGATCAGTGTGCGATGCAGCATATAATTTTGTCAGATCATAATTAGTATCTGAATCTTGCTACAATAAATGTGTTAAGATATAAATTCATTATGATTCATCTAAATAATTAACTATATCGGGGAAAAAAATAGCAATACCAATTTCTTAGAAAGCGATGGAAAGATCTTGAGCCTGCATGATGATTAATCTTCAATTTTGATATATTTGTTTTGTTTATAGAACTTCACTCCTACGAAGAAATTGAAAATATTATGAAGCGAAATGACAAATAGGACAAGTAAAATAATTAAATTTAATTATACCTAATATGATGGATCCTCAAACATGTCACAAAGTTTTTCCCACTTAGAAGGTCGGATATCCTGAAAAGGATGTTGGCGTGCATCTTCCTTCTTCTCAAACTTATTATAATGCTCATGACACCTCGCCTTATATTTGTGGAATGCATTACCCATAAGTTCTTCCACAGTCTTATGCTCCTCTCTCCGACTAAAATTTAATTCAAAATCATCCTTGAAAAAAATAGTCACAAACACATTATCATTTATAATATTCTAAATTTGAGTAAAATATAGAAATTTATTCTACTAAATCAATGTTTTAAACATTACCGAACAACGCTTCTTGATAAGCTCTTTAACATCTTAGGGGACTTTCGTCCATGAAGTCATTGCCAAAGGTGCGTAAGTTCGTGTAAGAGCACCCACAAGCGATGCAAGCCAAGTTGCTGGTTGTCCTTCGCCCCCGGTATATTCATCAGGAATGTTAACCTTGATCTTACCCACCTTCCGATATTTTTACAATATCACCCCTCTAGTGGTGCCTCGACCTTGACGAGATTGTACTGTAGATTCTATAAAATATAACATTGTAATCAATTTCATTTATATGTCTATTATAGGACCTTAATTAATAACTTTTATGAGTATTAGATTTTTACCTTGTTCTGTAGAGTCAATCTCTAATGGTGAGTCTGAAGGAGAGCTAGGAACAGGTGGAGATGGGTTGCGAACTTCCTTCCTCTATGACGGCATAATTTCAAACTACTGATACATTCAATAAGTAAAATATTTGTCATCAAGTGTAATGTTAACACATAATTGGTCAATCATAATCTGTATCAGTTTCATTTGACAATTCACTTTCATCATCTGTAGATACTTCAGATGATTCAACATTTTCCTCAACTGTCGCATCAAGAATTTCAGCCTCAATATCTTCTCTATTTAATGGAATCATCTCATACTGGCTCAAATCCACAAACAAATTTAAGGCGGGTTGACTCTCTTGGTATGCTTCTTGAATAGATGGTCATCTTCTTCTTCATCTTGTCATTCTGCTTGAGGGATAACATCATATATATTTCTTGGAGAATATTGTTGTACTACTCGCCATTGATTTCCTAACTTCGAGTCATCTAAGTAGAATACTTGAAATGCTTAAGAAGCCAAAATAAAAGGATCATCTTCATACCATTGTTTTGATGTATTAACACTCAAAAACTATTAATCATCACAGACTCCAGTACGAGGATTGTTTAAATCCCACCAATCACAATTAAACATATACATCGCAAGCTCTCCCAAATATTTCATTCCAATTATATCGACAATAACCCCATAGAAATCAATATTTTCTCCATCATGACTTCCTTCGACTAGAACACCACTATTTTGGATTTTCCTATAACAATCTTGATCCATTGTGTGATACCTACTTCCTCGAGAAATACATGCAGAATATCGAGCAACGCGTCTCGATGGGCCACACGCCAATGCATACAGTTCATCCGATATATCATTTGGATTATTCGCATGCATTTGTACAACCTACATATTGAGTAAATCATATACTATATCAAAATTGAAATTAATATTTTTTATTTTTTCATTGGTTATTGAGTAAAGCATATGTAATGTCATTACCCGTTCCTCAAACCATCTCGGGAACTCCTCTTCATGTTTCTGGTTTATATCATTTACTCCTAGTTCCTTGAGCACGTTAATATGATCACTGAAATTGATGATTACCACAAATTTTTTATATTCTTAGACTTTTTTAAAAGTAAATGAGGGAATTTAAATGAAGAAAAAGTTAAAACTTACTTCAAGTAGTTCTCTATCTCAGGGCAATTGTTCTTCACGTACCACTGAGCTTTCTCGAACTCTCTTCCACACAAGTCATAACCACGCACTGCACCAATTGGACGAACTTGTTAGGAAAACACAGAAAACACATTCCGTTGTCTTGCTCGGTCAACGTCAAAGTTTCTTTCTGGCCGATCAAACCGAGTGTCAACTCCGTGGAAATATTTGAAACAGAAGGTATGCCACTCATCGTCAATATATACTTCTACAATTGATCCTTCTGGACGGGCCTTGTTACCCACTATACATTTCAACTTTCCAAGAAATCATTCAATGGGATACATCCATCTATATTGAACTGGTCCTACAAGCCGAGCCTCACGTGGCAAATGAACGGCTAGGTGAACCATGACGTCGAAGAATGACGGTGGGTAAATACTTTCTAGCTTACACAATATTATGGCAATTTCTCGTTCCATTCGATCCAAAACTTCTACATTCAACGTCCTAGCACATAAGTCTTTAAAAATGCACCCAACTCTGTCAAAGCCACACGCACATCTCTGGTCAAGTACCCACGGATACCAATAGGCAAGATATGCTATAAGAAAACATGACAATCATGACTTTTTAATCCAGTTATTTTTCAATCATTTGTTCTCACACACCTTGTTAGATTTGAGGCATAACCGTCCGGTAATTTTATCTTCATTAGCCACTCACAAAATGTAACCCTTTCATTCCTTGACAATGTATAGCACCCAATCGGCATGTAGACAGACGAACCAATTTCTTGCAATTGCATTTCCCGTCGTATTCCCAACCGCTTCAAATCCTTCCTTGAGTTTATTGTATCCTTTGTTTTTCCTTCAATTGACATCAATGTTCCCAATAGGGATTCGCATATATTTTTTTCAATATGCATAACATCAGGGCTATGCTGAAATTTTAACTTCGACCAGTACGGGAGTTCAAAAAATATACTCTTCTTTGTCCAATTCAACTCATTCGTAGCGCGTTTTCTCTTTCGTTATTTTTTACCAAATTCATTACAACCAACATCTATAAATTGTGCAAGTACATGTTCGCAAGACAAATATGGTGGAGGTTGGCCCCATTCAACAGTTCCATCAAACATTCTAGAATTTCCACGCCATCTATGGTCATTAGGTAAAAATCGATGATGACCCATGAAACATAATTTCCTCTCGTACGTAAGCCATTCAGATTTGGTATGTTTGTTACAAGTTGGACATGCCATTTTCCCCTTAATACTCCAACCTGACAAATTTCCATAAGTGGGAAAATTATTTATTGTCCACAACACCGCAGCATGCATCTTGAAGGACTTGCCTGTTAACGAATCAAATGTGACAACCCCATTCTCCCATAAATCTTTCAATTCTGCAATCAATGGCTATAGGTGTATGTCTATATCATTTCCAGTGACCTCAGACCTGGGATGAGCAAACTCATCATGAAATATGGATCTTTCATACACTTCCACGGTAGTAGATTATATGGCATAAGTACAACTAGCCAAGTACTATGACTATTACTCATGTTCCCAAACGGATTAAATACATATGTTGCCAACCCAAGTCTTACATTACGCGGTTCTTCAGCAAACCATGGGTGTTCCTGATCAAATTCCTTCCACACCTGGGAATCAGTAGGATGTGACAAAATATCATCGTTCTTTATTTTGTCCGATGAGTGCCATGTCATGTCTACAGCCATTGCGCGTGATATAAATAATCGTTGTAATCTAGGTATCAATGGAAAGTGGCGTACGACCTTTTGCGGAACATTTGCCTTGTCCGATGTCCATCTTGACTCGTGGCATATAGGACACTCGTTTGACTCCTCATTCTCTTACCAAAATAATATGTAGTCATTCTTACATGCATGTATTACGTTGTAATCAAATCCAAGTCCTTGTTTCAAATTTTTTGCTTCATAGAAGTTACGAGGTAAAGTATTGTCTGTCGGCAGTGCCTCTTTAAACAGCTCAAATAACATATTGACTGCCTTAATAGATAATCGACACATTGATTTTATGTGTAGCAATCTTACGGTAAATGACAACTTACTGTGTCTTCTGCATCCTGGATATAGCTCACGCTGTGAATCATTCCACAAGCGTGCAAAAGTGTTATGTCCCTCATCATTTGAGCTTGATCTATCCGTGTCACCTTCATCCATAAACATTCCCGCACCGATGTCACCTAGCATTTGCTCCATATCCTCATCGTATTCATCTCCAACATTCTCTGGTTGTACATCTTCATCGATCTCTTCTTCTTCATGTGGAGCCTCAAATGAAGTTGGATATGGTTCGCCGTGTAAGACCCAATCAGTATAACTCTTATCAATACCTTTGACAAACAGATGCTCTCTCACCAAGTCTATTTTATGAGAACACAAATTCCTGCATTCTCTGATGGGCATCTTATACGCCCATCACTATCACATGTACCCAATGCAAACTCTAAGAATTTCTTAACACCTTCAGCATATACATTATAATTCTGACCCAATCGATCACTAACTCTCATCCAACTCTTATCCATGCCGACTAAATTCATTACAAACAATCATGTGTGCATCAGCAAATAATCATGTATCATGTACCAATCAATGAGTATGCCACCTTTCACCGGATAGTTGGTCCTATCCCATTCAGGATTGTAAGGTCATAGTCGCCAACCTATGATCTATTATCTGTCACGTCCAACAACAATTTGGCAGCATCTCCCCATAGTTCTCCAAATATGCTCGTTTGGTTGTGTGCACTGACGATTAACACGTCGTTGCACCATCACCGAAACTGCATATTCAGAGAACAATGAATGAATCTACCAAAATCATAATGTTGGACGACAACAGATATAGTTCTATAGTTTGCGAGAATGATCATACAATCCCAAACTGTCCACTCTGGACAATTCAAGAGTTATCAATCAAGCATTCATCCGGATTGATAACTCTCGAACGAGTCTAAGGTTTATTTTGATGAACAAACAATGCAAGATATGCTAACATATGTCAAACAATAACAACATATTATTTATACAGCAATACAAGAAAAACCTAATTAGTAGGTATTATTTCAAGATTTATTCCAGATTTTAATTTAAATATTAGTTTTATTAATTTTGAATTAAGTATTTAAGTATTATTAAATCTTAACTATTTGTATTTTAATTTAAAGATTTAGTAGTATTTTAATTTACAAACTTCATTTTATTAATTTTGAATTAAGGATTTAAGTATTAGTAAATCTTAACTATTTGTATTTTAATTTAAAGATTTAGTAGTATTTTAATTTACAAACTTCATTTTATTAATCTAGAATTAAGTATTTAAATATTATTAAATCTTAACTATTTGTATTTTAATTTAAAGATTTATTAGTATTTTAATTTACAAACTTCATTTTATTAATTTTGAATTAAGTATTTAAGTATTATTAAATCTTAACTATTTGTATTTTAATTTAAATATTAATTTCATTAATTTAGAATTAACTATTTAAGTGATATTAAATCTTATACATTTGTATTTTAATTTAAAGATTTAATAGTATTTTAATTTAAATATTAATTTTATTAATTTAGAATTAACTATTTAAGTGATATCAAATCCTAATTATTTGTATTTTAATTTAAAGATTTAGTAGTATATTTAATTTACAACTATCCTTATATATTTGTATTCTAAATGTAAATACATTGATGTAATGTTGATGTTCGAACGGTACTAACCTATGTTCGAACATAATAAATACGTTCGAACGATAATCCTAACCGTTCGAACGTATTCGTTCCAGATTTCAGTCATCTTCAACAACGCTGAAAACCCCATTAATCACAAACTCACAACAACACAAACAACAATATCAAAGCATACAAATTTCTAACATTGCAAAATATTAAGTTCAAACCATGCATGTACCTAAATTTTTGGAGATGAAAAGGGAAGGAGATGGTGATATGTGGTGCGAAGAAGCTCCCCTAGAAGTAGTAATCCGAGAATAATTGAGTGAGATGGAGATTGTTTTGAGTTTGGGGGCTAGTTTGAGGAAGAATACCTTTGGTACGCGAATGGGGTAAACTTCGGCACTGAGAGCTAGGGAGCGCAGGAGGAGAACGAGGGAGGAGAACGAAAATATTGTGAGGTTCTGTCGTATTTTTGCAGAAGATTTCATGTTCGAACGTGATAATATTTAGCGGGAGAATTCCCTCATAGATTTTCCCGTTCGAACGTATAAATAATATGTTCGAATGTTATTGAATTATTCCCGCTCGAAAATTAACCGTTCGAACAACTTTTATTTTTAACTATTCGAACGATATTGTAAATGTTTATTAATATTTTTTTTGCATTATACCTTTGAATAAAAGAACAACATTAATATATATAGACATATTAGATGATACTATAGTTTAATTGGCGGGATATTTTCTGACCACTGCAATAATCCGTTCAAACTATAACAAATTACGATCGAACGGTAATCTAGCAGTCTTTAATTGGCGGGATGTTTTCCCACCACTGCAATAATCCGTTCGAACTATAACAAAGTACGTTTGAACGGTAATCCAACAGTCTTTCATTGGCGGGATGTTTTCCCACCATTGCAATAATCCGTTCGAATGTTTGTTTCATACGTTCAAACGCCACATATGTGTTCGAACGGTTTACGAGTACCGTTCGAACACATAACCTTTATGTTTAAATATAATTTTTTTATCATTAAATGAAAAGTACTATAAGATCATATGTATTAGTTATATATACTATCATATATATAGTAATATATACTATCATATATATAGTAATCTATACTAAATATATAGTATATATAGTAATATATACTATCATATATATAGTGATCTATATACTATCATATGTATTAGTAAGATCATATGTATTAGTAATATATACTCACATATATATAGCCTCAAATATACTAAGGTCACATAATAAAGTATAGAGAAATTTATAAGATGATAGTATATTAGTAAACTATACTCTATATATATATATGTTGTATAGTATCATATATAACTTATATAGTAAAGTATAATCGAATATATAGAATGACATATATTAGTTAAGTATAAACTCATACCATATAGTACTATATGCTATCATATAGTATTATATATATATATTACAACCTCATATATAATACTTTGATAGTAAAGTATTATGATATATTACTATTATACTATAAAAATATATATATAAGTTATTATGTTTTCATTTAAAGTATTCTACTATCATAATATATATTATAATATTACATATATATTACAGTATATATAATCTACTATAATAGTATATATATTATATTAATTTATACGATTATAAATATAATATACATTTAATATAATTTTTACTAAACTTAAAAAACTTTCGTTCGAACGTGAAATATTAACGGTCGAACGGTTTTATATTAACGGTTATGCACGTATAAGTTATCGCGGGCAGAGAATTCTCTCACGCCGCCGTCCCCTCCGTTTGAAAAAGCGAGAAAACGTTTGAACGCACTACAATTGCCGCCGTCTGCCGCCATAATCAGCACCTACATCAATCACTTTTCCTCCCAAGTGAAGGTATGTATTTTCAAACTCATTTTACCGTTTATTTTATAATTTTATAGTTTTATTTGTTTTTTAAAAAAAAATAGATTTTTTCATCAATAGTCACCGTAGAACATCATAAATCTACTGTAGGATGTTTAGAAATGAAGGGTAATATGTTTTTTGTCGAAGAAACCACGGAATCGATGCTATTTTGGGTGTTTTCATGGCTGCTGAGTTGACTCAGCTATGGCCGAGTTAGGAATGGTTTCCGTTCGAACGATTTAACCTGTCCGTTAGAACAGTTTTTAAACGTTCGAACGTTCTTAATGGTCCGTTCGACCATATATTTAGGCGTTCGAACGCGTATTATTAAATTCAGTCCATTTACATTGTATTAGCTGATTAAATTGTTTTCATCGTTTAATTGATTATAAGTTCTATCAATTTATTTTTTAAAAATGCTATTAGTATATAATTTTGTAAAGCTTTTAGTCGTAATTAGATTTTATCACTAATGTTGAATGTATATTTTATTTTTAAAATTTCAGGATCATAATAATGTCTTATCGGGGCCGTAAACGTGGTAGATCAGGAGAACCTTCCATCCAAACAGTTCGAGAGCGGACTGTTTTACTTGAGCGACAGGTAAAACTGTCTGATTTTGTAGCTCGTATATGGGAGGGTCATTCCCTCCCATCAGTATTCAATGATCGTGGTTGGGCACCAATCTTAGATCAGCGAGAAGAAAGAATGGAGCTCGTTTCCTTCATTGAGATCGTTACTGAGTTCTATAAAGAGCTCGGTGCTTCCAGCCCAGATGATGGAGGGGCATACAGGATCTGTGTCCGAGGAGCACCTGTTATGTTTTCAACAGATGGACTCGCTGCATATCTGGGTATTCCTAGGCTTCTTGATGCCTATCAAAACCTGTCGTCTAGAGAGTCTGATCCTTCAGGTGATGCAGCTATGTCTCAAGACTAGGGACCAAATTACACAGATGAGATCGATACACTTGCTGATCATGAGGTCAGAGACTTGATTGTTGGTCCAGATGCTCCAGTGTATGATGGGAAGAAGAGTATTAGGCAGGCAGATTTATCTTCATTCTTCAAGATCATGAATTTGATCATTGCCAACAATATTGACCCACGGCAGCACAAGACCAAGGTTGTAATAGCCCGCTAGAAATTCATTGGTGGAATTTCTATTGACTTTAGGAATCTCATGAAAATCCCATAAGTTTTTACGAATCGACCAATCACACAGGTTTTAGTCTGTCAACATAGTCAGAGTTATCACTCACTATGGTGCTAGAAATATGAGTTTAATTATTTGAGGTAGTTAGATGTGTCAGAATGCGTTATGATCTAAGCCATTAGACTCAGTGGATTATTTAGGATTTTATGGCGCAATAGCCTATTTTCATAATTTTGGATAAAACGTCTGTTGAAAATTGTGAAATTATTTTTAGGGGCACTTCGGGGTTGAATTTCGTTAAACGACTTTCATTATAGGTTAATATGAATATTTAGAATTTTTCAGTACTAAGTTTATTATAAATTTTTTTGAGTGAATAGTAACCTCGATAAGCGCACCCAGTGTAGTGTTTTCAAAATCACAATGTGAAATGTCCAAATTAGGTTGGAGGAGTTTTATTTGGACACTTGGCAAGATCTTACCCACACATAGTGAATAATATTAGAGACTTGGTACAAAGAGGAACCGTTAGATAGATTTGTGAAGGAATCAAGGTGTGAGATCATACTACCTAAGCAAAGTTGTGTTTCATCTGTTCAATCAAATTGTGCCAAACCAAAGAGGGTTTCAACCCTAGCAAAACCCTAAATGGTTGGAATCCAATTGAAACCCGAAAAGCTTGGTTGAAACCAAAATCCTAAACGGTTTCCCTAAACCTTAAATGCATGCATTATTAACCTGTGTGGAAGTTTTCTGTGAACTTGCTAAGATTTGTAATCAAATCTCACTGTGGTAGTCCCAACTACCATTCCCCCCGAATGGTAGATTTTGTTACAGGATCTGAAGGAGAATCGGGAATCGACCAATTGGAAACGGTCGACTAAGCGATTGTGCAACGTAGATGGTAGTATAGTAGTTACCTCAGATTACTACTTGTATTTGTGGAGTTCAATCTACAGCACTCTTTTGATCATAACCATAGAGACTATTGTTGTGATCTTAGTTGTTTAGTATGTCATTAAGTATGAAGTATGTTTTAAGTATTTGAGATATTTTAGTTTGGTGCATGGTATTGCTAAAGAAAAAAAAATTATCCGCTGCGAATATTGCATAATGCTAGATGCATGTTAGGAACATTGCATCTTATATGTTATGAACGGGTGCAGGTAACCTTGTGTTTCATGTCTCGCCGCTTCAAATGTCCGTCCGATCCCAAGCGGAATTTGGGGGCGTCACAAAGGTCAGCATGGATCGAGCGAGATTTATGATACGGGTCGCTCGTGGCATCCCGATCGACCTCGTTGGTTATATATTTGAGAGGATCCGATCAGAGGCACGATTCATTACGACAGATATACTGTCGTTTGGGATCCTCATCACTCGATTTTTGCTACATGCCGGGGTCGTGTCCGAACCTGCCGAGCGTTCCTGATTTCTGATGGCACCGATCAACAACACCACCCTGTCACAGAGCACGGGACACTCTAGATTTCTTTTTCATGGGGCTGTTCCTGACAGGGCTGAGATTCAGAGAGATGCACAGCCGGGAGATACTGGAGTATCGGCTGGTGAGACATCTACACAGGCTGAGGCATCACGCACATCTATTCGTGAGGAGATGGCTGGCATATTGCGTACTGAGATCGGCGTACACACATCAGCAATGATTGATGCAGTGCATACTGCCATGTCTGATTTGCGTACAGAGATTATGGCTACTGTCTTTGGGTTACGTACAGAGGTTAATGAGTTACGTACAACGATTAATGCCAATAATGCAACTCAGGTCACGCTCAGTACTCGACTGACACAGGTAGAGACACAATTAGCTGCAATCGAGGATGTGTGTAGAGACCTCACAACACAGTAGTTTCTATTTTTTATTTATATTTTCTTTTGTTATAGTGATGAACAATATATATGGCGGTTTGATAATTTGCTTTATTTGGTTGATTAATATATATGTGGTTGATAATATTTATTTAATTAAAAATCTTATTTAACATAAAAGAAATCATTAAAATATTTTAAAATTAATTACATAAAATTAATTAATGAATTTGTATATATGATATATATTTTTTATATTTTGAGTTTCATACCGAGATTAATATTATACCTTCGAATGTATAAATGTGGTGCTTGAATATGTTCTAACTAAATATATTCCGTTCGAACAGTTTAGAAACATTCCCGCCAGGATTTGCCACCAAATATTTTCCGTTCGAACAAAAAAAATTATCGTTCGAACGTTTTTGAACTTTTCCCGCCATAATAAATTAATTCTCCGCCAAATTTTACTGTTCGAACGGGAAAATTTTTTTGAGACGATTTAATTCGTCACAGAAAATACTGTTCGAACGGTTATTTTAACGTTCGAACTATTTTGTAAAGTCATCAATTTTTTAAGACAAAATTTAAATTTCGTCCCAAAATCTCAAATTTGTTGTAGTGAATATAGGTTTCCCTCAAGATATATATATATATATATATATATATAGCAACCAGCCTGGCCACCTAGCTAGAACTCGTCTTCAATTTGTCAACTATACAATATTTCGTAAACCAAGAAATTAAACGGAATTTGTAAAATCCGTTTTGAATTCTCCGAAAGGCCTTTGTCAGTTTTGGCTTTGTAAAATGCTATGTCTACTTACTGTGCTGTTTTGCAGAGAGAGTTTGGGAATATGGTCATTTTTTCAGGCATTAATATGGGACATTTGTGTAGTTCACAAGAAATTCATGATATATGCTGTTAGGTAAAAGAGAAAGAATAAAAATAAATTCCTTTATCGTCAAAACGAATGAGAACAGCACGTGTGCTGCTCCCCATGTCAAATATGATCAGTAAAAATAAGTAAGAGAAAAAAAAAAGATTTATTTATGTTAATGAAATACATGCACAATGCAAAGGACGTAAATACGATTTATAATAGCTTATATATATAACAAGTGATCGATTTAACTATCTACTATGTCAAGTTTAGTAGGATCATAAAATAGCAGTAATAAAATCTATACAATAGTAAGGGTGGGCTGTGGGGCTCTGCGGCCTGTAACACCCTACTTAAAAATACCTTAAGCCTCGACACTAATAGCTTTAACCCTAGCTAAGTAGAGGTTGTGATAATTGAGAAGAAGGAATATTTTAGAGCTTGATTGGCATAAGAGCTCGTACCTTTGGATTAGTAGAATTATTAAAGCTTTATAAATTTTGAGGATTAATGCCAAGAGGCCAATGGAAGAATGACACATGGCATATTAATGGACTAAATAATTTGGGTTAATTACTAAATGGATCTAGGAAGACCCATGAGAATAGTTTATTAAGGGCCCAAGCTTTTTAAGTATAAAAGCTTAGGAGATACACTAAGGCTCAAGCCCAACTTGTTGGACACAAGGCTATGGGTCTATCTTATTGGGTATTTGATATTAGGTCCAACCTAATAAGCATAAGATTATTGGCCCAACTTAGTGAGAGTAAAGGCTATTGGCACAATTGAGGAAAGATCCAAAGATTGAGACCCAACTTAGTGGACTATTGAGGCCAAGGATAGGCCCAATAAAACTGGACACAAGGCCCATAGATAAGCTCACTCCTAGGCCCACAACCAAGGATTATTCATATGGCCCAATAAAAGCCCAACCCACGAAGCCCAAGCTTTGTATTTTATTTCATTCTTTCAAATGGGACCCACATACACCATACCATTGGTTTTCCTTCTTCCACAACTTAATCACATGCCCCAAGGGTTCCAAATTCAACCTTGGTTAAGTTTTTAAGTTGAGTTAAGATCATTATTCATCTCACCCATGAATAGTAACTCAAACATCATGCTATTGCATAGTTTCTTGAAACTCTTTCTTCATAATTTTTAAAATCTAAAATTATTGTCTTTTACACTTGTTTTGCATCACTCTCAGACAACTCTTGAAGGTTAGGATTAACCCAACCCTTGTCACATGAACCAAAGACATGTCAATGCCAACTAAACCATCAATCGGCTCACTTGAAGCAAACCGAGTACCCTTCTTCAAATCACCCCAAAACCAATTTAAAAGAGGATTTATAACCCTTAGATCCTCTTGATAGCACCCCAAAATAGACCTAGCTAGTGTACAAAATAGTTCCAAGAAACAAAAGAAAAAAAAAACAAAAACTTAACTATTCACCTAGGAAGTAAGTTGAATTCAAACCAGGTACCCTTAGCTCTTCAAAGAATTCTGCACCAAAACAACCACCCTCCCCCACGCCACCACCATTTTCATTTTATTCCTTGGAAGTGCTTCAAAGCATTCAAGTGCTTGAAAGCATTCAAGTGCTTGCTTGTCCAACTATCTCCCTATGCCAGCGAAACCGATTGGCAATTGAAGAGGCACACATTTGAATCACTTGGCTAAACCACCCCTCTTTTCATCTCTTGCATTTTCTGCCCAAGCATGATCACTTGGCAGCTTGGGATGATTCATTTATATTTTAAACCTCTGTTTGATAAGGAAAAGTTAGAAACATCATGCATATGCTCTATTTGATGGTTTTGTGATAATTTGATTTTAATCTATGCATAAGTGTTGGGATGAATTCGTGAGAACTGTATAAAATTGTCCCTAAGATCATATTCATGGTTGTCACTTGATGGAATTTGAGTACACATGCTACGGGTTGATTTATTTTGGCATAGTTGTGAATTGATTTTTGCAATTATAAGGGAATATATGGATTTAGAACATAGAAAATATGGGGTTGTAAAATTTGGGGACATTGTAAATAGTAAAAATTTAGGGCCTAAGTGGTAATTTCAGGTAAATATAGGGGCAATTTTGCAAATACTAATTTTTTAACCCTTTTGATTATAAACATCTTCCTAGTTATGCAATTCCTAACTTATAATACCTTTAATTGCATACGCATCAATTTCTTAACACCCGAAAAGTTTGTAAGTTACCTTTTAACTCACTCAAAGATAATTTATTTATGATTTATATATAAATGACACTCATGATATAAATGTCATTTTGAGCATAAAACATCATGTTATATGATACATTGAGTACTTAATTACTTGCTTACATGACATTACTTCACAAGCACATGCCATGAAAAATATTTTCAAACATAGCATGCAAAAGAAATTTTATCACGACCCCAAATGCTAGAATGGAGTGGAAATCTCTTGGTTGACAAAGAACTGTCAATAAGTTTCGAATGGATTCTTTTAAAGAATGTCGGAGCGAAGTCATTTATGGCACCTAACACTAGTGGGTTTATATGTTATGATGAAATGATATGTTACCAATGCATTAGGAACGAGTCTGCAGATAATGTAGTTTCAACATGAGTTGTACTATGGTCACAGGGCGACACTGACATTGCATAATGGAGAGCTATGATGATACCATACATTATGTTAATGATATTGATGGCTTTAATACTGATGAAGTATTATGTCTTGAAAAGATGAAGTGAAATATTCTTTGTAAGAAAATGTGCATTAAAGTTTTTCCTAAAGGATTTTGAGGAATCAAGGTGGGAGATAAATACGAATATTTTTATCTGGATAGCATACATCTCATGTTTATCATTAATCATGCATATTTTATCTTTGTGCAAATTGGTTGTTTAACTTACTGAAATCTCATGTGAACCTCTTAAGAGAGAAAGTTCTTTTTTATGGTTAATTAATATTTTGAGATGTTTAGTTCATTCTGGCATCAATTATTTTAAGTCACTCTTTATATTCCGCTGCGATTATTGCATACTACTAGTTGCCTACTAGGATGCATTGCATATTAACTGTCATGAACGGGTGTATGTAACCATGTATTGCATGTTCCGATGCTCCAAGTCTCCGTTCCATCCTAGGCGGAGGTTGGGGGCGATAACACGACCCGCCACCCTTGCCACCCACTCCAACCCCTACTAGGCCAGGAAATGGGTCTCCTTTTGTAGACGGGTAGGGAATGAGGGCAGATGCCCACACACTTTTGGCTACTGGGGGTCAGGACCCAGGTTGAGCCTAGGCCCAGGGTTTACCCCATTTGCCAGGGAAAAATTTATATATACATACACAAAACAAATTCGTAAGTATAACAAGTGAGTATATTTAAGCCAAAAATCCTAATTTTCCTATCATCTCTTCTTTCTTTCTCTCTCTCCTTCCGCCATTCTTACTTTTCTCCTCTCCTCTTTTCTCTCTTAGACTCTCTCCCTCGTCGTTCTCTCTTCTCCTTGAATTTGAAGCGTCACGGTCCACGGCCGCATTGGGGTCTTGTTGTGGCCATGATTTTGTTTTGTTAGGTATGTTTTACTGTTTGTAATTTCTTGGATTTGTTATTGGATGATAGATCTTTGAATTTTAAGTATGGTTTGTCGATTTATTATTGTTTTTTGGTTGTGTTCGATTTTTTTAGCTTTTTTGGTTATTTTTCACCGAGGGTACTGGGTGGGCGAGGTGGTGATGATGGTCATGGGGGCCAATCTGCCTGGATCTCACTTGTCAAGCAAGTGTTGAGTGAACAATCTGTATTGGATCTCGCTTGAGCTGACGGTCGAGCAACTGTCGGTCTAACAGTCTGTCTAAAGTTTCGCTCAAGCAGCAAATCCATAGCTTTAGTGAAAAATCTGGAAAGACACTTTTTCAATAGGAATCAAGCCACCTCTCAAAAAATCTCCACCTTAGCTTGAATTTTGTCAAGCCTAAACAAAATTCATTAAACAAAGAGCTGACCCCTTCCACCAAATCTCCTAAGCAAATCGCAAACTCCAAACACTAATCAAGACCAAACAAAGGTTGAACTTGTGTACAAGAACTGGCTTCGTCATCATATGCGCTGGATTCGCAGGGGTAGCAATCTTCTGAATTGTTATCACACCCTCTATAACAACCTCTCGAAGAAAATGATACATGAAATCAACGTATTTGGTTCTCTCATGAGACATTTTATTTTTGGTCAAATGTATTGCACTCTGGATGTCACAAAATACAGAGATTCCATCTTGCTGTAGTCCCAAGTCACTGATCAGACCTTTTAACCAAATGGCCTCATTCATTGCTTCTATTGCTGCTATGTATTTTGCTTCTATAGTTGATAAAGCAACAGTGGATTGTAGTGTTTCGAATACCTGTGTATCCATTTCATAGCCTGCCAATAAACCTTACTTGGATTACCCATATACTTGCTAACAACGCTCACTACTTGTGAAATGTTTGGGTTAGTACAAACCATTGCATACATAATACTACCCACTACACTGGAATATTGAACACTTGACATGAGTTGTTCCCCTCGTCGGCCTGAGTAGATAGGGATGCTGAAAGTTTAAAATATGTAGCAAGTGGTGTACTTACTGGTTTGAAATTGGACATTCTAAATCTCTCAAGAACTTTCTCAATGTACTTTCCCTAGAATAAGTACAAGTTTTCAGCTTTCTTTTTTTTGTAGATTTCCAACCTCAAAATCTTCTTTGTAGCACCCAGATCTTTCATTTCAAACTCACTACTGTGTTGAGGTTTTAACAAACTAACATCAGACATGTCTTTAGCAATAATAAGCATGTCATCAACATATAGTAGCAAATAAATGAAATATCCATCAGACAACTGTCTGTGGTAAACACAACTATCATAGCTACTTCTACAATAACCATGATTAATCATAAAAGTATCAAAACGCTTATACCATTGCCTTGGAGACTACTTCAAACCATATAGTGATTTCTTCATTTTGCGCACATGATCTTCTTTACCTTCAACAATGAATCCATCTGGTTGATGCATATAAATGGTCTCCTCAGGCTCACCATGTAGGAATTTTGTTTTAATATCAAGTTGTTGTAACTCTAGATCATACAATGCAACCATGGCAAGCAACATGCGGATTAAGCTGTGTTTCACAACTGGAGAGAAAGCTTCATTGAACTCCACACCTTCTCTCTGACTGTAGCCCTTTGTAACTAAGTGTGCATTGTACCTTGCATCTGCAACATTCTAGATTCCTTCTTTTCTTTTGAAGACCCATTTGTATCCAACAATCTTCGTCTTTTTAGGCAACTTAACCAAATTCTCGGTTTGCTTCTTATGGAGAGATGAAATGAGATGAGATGATTTTAGATGAGTTGAATAAAATATTATTATAATCTTATTTGTTAATATTATTATTGTTTTGGGATTTGAAAAAGTTAAATTTTTTGTTATATTTTGTGTGAGAATTTGATAAAGTTGTAATGATGAGAAAATATGATATGGTTTTTATATCCAAACGAGCCCTCAATCTCTTCAATCATTGTTGCACACCACTATGTAGACTCCTTACGCTTGACAGCTTCCGAATAAGTGGAAGGCTGCTGACCATCAATGTCCTCTACCGTAGTAAGTGCATACATCACCATGTTTACATGAGTATATCTTTGAGATAGCCTAATCTGCCTTCTCTGTCTACCAGTAGTTATACTGTAATCTTGCTCACCTTTTACGCCACTATCAAAACCAAAATCAAAATCATGCTCATAAGAAATAGCATGATCCTGAGTGCCACCTGGCACTCCTTATGACCCTTCAACGTGTAACTCCACCTTCTTGCCATTACTCTGCTCTTCACTTATATACACAACAAACTCTCTTCTCGGATTAAGCAAAGATTGTTCATCAAATACAACATCCATGCTAATTACAAACTTGGGTGCTTTAGGATCAGTACACTGCAATCTGAATCCTTTCACCCACTAGCATATCCAATGAATATGCCCTTCTTTGCCCTTGGCTCAAGTTTTCCTACACTAACATGAAAATATGTAGGACAACAAAAAATTCTTAAGTTGGAATAATTAGCAGGAGTTCCAGACCGTAGCTCATTTTGAGTTTTGAATTCAATAGTTGTGGCTGGAGGGAGGTTAACCAAATTGCAGTTGTGTTGACTACTTCAGCCTAGAAATCTTTAGATAAGTCGACATTCAAAAGCATACTGTGGGCTCTCTCCAAGAGGTTCCAATTCATCTGTTCAACTACTCCATTTTGTTTTGGAGTGTGTCTAACTGTACGGTGCCTGACAATACATCCATCTTTGTAGAATTCATCGAACTCACCTCTACAAAATTTCATTCCATTGTCAGTTTGAAAGTTTGGAGTTGCTTTACCTTCTTGCCTGTCTGATTTTCAATCAAAACCTTCTACTATTTAAAGTTAGCAAATACATCACTCTTTTGTTTCAGAAATTAAACCCAGACCATTCTTAGGTAATCATCAATAAATGTGAGTAAATACTGAGCACCACATTTTGATGGAACCGAAGATGGACCGCAAATATCAAAATGAATATAGTCCACAGTACGTTTGGTTTTGTGAGCAACTGTAGTAAATTGAACTTTCCACTGTTTTCCAAAGGCACAATGCTCACAAAAGTCAAGTTTCTCTATCTTCTTATAACACAACAAACCCTGCTTACTTAGAATAGACATTCATTTTTCACTCATATGACCCAGATGCATGTGTCATAAACGGGTATTGTCTGAGTCTAGATCATCTGAAACAGATACTGCAATTGCACTTGTCACTGTATTTCCTTAAAAGGAAATGAAGACCATCAGTCTTATCTTCTTTCATTACAATAATGGAACCCTTACTAACTCTCATAGCTCCACCTTCACCAGTGTACCGGAAACCCAGATAATCAATAACACCTAAAGAAATAAGATTTTCTTCAGATTTGGGATATGTCAAACATTAATAAAGTTCTGACAACCCTATCAGACATTTTAATCCTAACTAAACCAATCCCAGCAATTTTACAAGCCATATCATTTCCCATTAGAATGGAGCCACTTTGTCTAGTTCATAGGAAGTGAACCAGTCTCTCTTGGGACACATATGAAACGTACAAGATGTGTCTATAACCCACTTGTCACCAAAGCGATTGTTGGAGCCGCTTATTACTAAGACAATATCTGAGCCGTTAGACTTATCATTAGCAACGCTAATGACATTAAAGGAACTAGTACCTTCCTCCTTATTCTTCAGTCTAGGACACTCATTTTTGTAATGACCAAATTTCTGACAGTAATGACACTTAAATTTTTCTAGTTAAACTTTGACTGTGAACTGCCCTTGGATTTACCCGTACTCTTCTCTGAACCCCTTTCACTAGATCTGCCCTAGCTAGAGGAACCCTTAACAAACAAACCACTAGCTTGATTTTCTGTGCCCTTCAAATTTAACTTAATTATCAACTCCTTAGAATTCAAAACAGATTCCACATTTGCCAAGGAAATAGTATATCTACCATACGACATTGAGTTCACAAAATTGTCAAATGACATAGGCAAAAAACACAAAAAACTTAAGGCTTGATCTTTTTCTTCAAACTTAATGTCAATATTCCTCAAAATCCATGCCATAATAATCTTATTAAATTCATCTAGATGTTTAGAGATATGAGTACGTTCCTTCATTTTGAGCATGTATAACCGTTGCTTCAGATACAAACGGTTTGTGAGAGACTTCTTCATATACAGGCTCTCAAGTTTCTTCCAAAGACCAACAGTGGTCTTTTCATCATAAATCTCTCCCAAAACTCCATCAGATAATGACAACAAAATAGCACCATGTGCTTTCTCTTCTTCTTCCCTTCTCAGTGCAGGAGAATCATCCCACACTTTCCCATCCAAGACCTTTGACAAACCTTGTTGTCGTAGTAGAGCCTTTATCTTGATGCGCCATAGACTGAAATTATTCTGACCATCAAATTTCTCCACCTCAAACTTTTTCATAGCCATCTCTCAAGATCTTCCACAGAGCCTAGCACTCTAATACCAGTTTGTTCGGATTAACTAGTTATTAGAGGCTAATTTGAAGTCTAAAAGTGGAAGCAAACAAAATATTTAAGTGGTTCGGCTCAAAGTAATCCTAAGTCTACTAGTGGGATCGGTCTCAATGAACTAACAAAGGTGGAGCACAAAAGATCAATCAGAAAGTCCCAATAGACCCAATAAACTCTCAAGATTCTCACAAAATGATTTTTTTTCTCTCTCTGTATCTTGGCTGTTGTAATGTACAATACAGTGAAAATAAGCATGTATTTATACTGAACGGCGCAAAAAATCCTAATTATGAACATTTGCTAGTGTCAAGCAAACCTCGAGCAAGCAATACGTCCAGAACTCGCTCAAGCAGAATGTCAAGTGAACACTCTACCTGGATCTCCTTCAAACTGAGAGTCGAGTGAACAATTTGTATTGGGTCTCTCTCAAGATGACTGTCAAGCAACTGTTGATCTAACAATCTGTCTGAAGTTTCGCTCGAGTAGCGAATCCATGGCTCGAGCAAACAATCTAGAAAGGCATTTTTTCAACAACAATCAAGCCACCTCTCAACACAATATTCACAAGGAAGTGTGCATGTCAGTGAATGGTCATTTAAACCACTATGGAATAAATAAGGTTAAGTGACCACTATGGAATAAATAAGGTTAAGTGCTATTTGTACTAGAGTTTAGACCAAAAATAGGTTCATAAACTCTCAAATATCCATATATCACTTCATTTCCTAAAATAATAATACAAAACCATCTGTTTGATCCCTATATCCAAATAAGATAAAGCAAACACAACTGTTCGCCGGACTAATTAACAAAACTACGGTGGGAAAATTCAATTACTAATAATAGAGACATGCCTCTTTCACTATGCTAGGGCTGGGATGGTCCTTCTTCCTCGGGTAACTCTACTAGAGCTAACTCTGTATCAAAGTCTATGGTTTCGATAAGTGAAATCATAGGTACATTAAACAATTCTGACAAGATTGCTAATGCAAGACAATGTACGTGATGATATAATGCACAGTTTTATGTAAAAAGGACTGTGAACACATGCATAGTGCAAGGCGAGGAATCTCCTTCCGAGGAATTATCCTTTATGCAAAACTCAAGTGTGCCAATATCTATATCGCCAAGGCGAGGAATCACCCACTTCTCAAGCCTGTAAAACTCAACGTATTGCATTAGAGAGAATCTCATCACACAAAACCTCATCACATCTCATATAGAGATAAGTCAAATAGAGGGAAATCACTTCACCATTCAAAATTGGGGAATCACTCTCACCTGACCAACGAGCAAGCTAATTTGCCTATTTCAATTCATCCATTCTTACATAGAGATATACATGTTGCACAAGGAGAGCATATCAGTCAGGCCAACCAACTCGAAGACACCACACATGGTACACCCAGGGATATTCTCCTTCCCGTCTAATAAGTGAGGCCAATACGAAAATGTTTCATCCCATTCATCACGAGGCATTCTCCTTCCCATATGAAATCGGTGGCAACGTTTCATAGGAATGGCCTGAGGAAACGTCTACCCATCTATGATGATTGACACATAGTAAGACGAACACACATTCACACCCGAAATTACCTTATCACAAGTCCGAGCCATTCAAACGTCAAGATCTTATAATCACAAAGAAGGATATCTGTAAATATAATAAAGTAACACATTTATTATTTCATGAACATAAAAGAAAGGGTTACATAGTATGCAATGCAAATCCCATAACATACCCACAACATTTTCCTCGCATTTCCCAGTACTATTTTAGAAGTTAACCTACCTCACAGTACTATAAATGCTATGGCAGTATTGCACTGCTCCATTCACTGTTCTCTGTCCAAAGTTACTCATTCCCTTCAGAGACTTCAACTTCCAAAAGACTCGAAACCTTAGTTTCTCAAAAGTGAAATCTTGGCTTTTTCCTAGAGCCATTTATAGAACGGGATCGTCAGTTGTCCTTCTGACGTTTTTCTGAATCTAGGCATGCTTGAATAAGAGCCCTTTGGTCTCGGTCATCCCACTGCAGCATGACAGAGACATACTGTTCAGTTAAGGCACACATGTCCTTACGGCTTGCCTTGGTTCAATCAACAGTCTCTCCTTGAATGAGGGTCTCCCAAGTGGCAGCCGATCAAATCTATAGGTTTAGACAGTATGGTCTATAGTACCACCAGCCTGCCATGCCATTCCATCTAAGTGTTTCCATGTTATCCCAAAAATCTCATACATCCACATGGGTCTTTTCCTTCACCGTTGCTCGCCTTTCAGTACCAGCCTTCCTCCCCTTTGTAAGAATGGAGCCTTTTGTAGAATTATGAGCCTCTTCAGCTCTTCGTTCTTTTCCTAGGTACTTGCTCACTTGGCACGGGATGAAAGTCCCTGTTACAGCCTATGCTGGGATGCGTCTGCCAGGCTTTCTAGATGGTGCTGCTTACTTTTTCGTTGGACTAGCTGCATTAAGTAGACCACTTTTCCTCATTTTTCACCAAACAAATGAGTGAAAATCAACTTTGCCTTCCACTTGCCAATGAAATGCTCTCCTCTTCGCCTTCCCTTTACTCCCGGAAGGTGGTCTATCCTCTTTTGTTGGCACGGTCCTCACAACTTTTTCTCTACGCAGTGTTCAACTGGCAATGGGCACTTTTACTTTACCTGGTGCTCAGTTGGGGATGAGCACTTTTGCTCTTCTGGTGCTCAGCTGGCACCGAGCACTTTTGCTCTCCCTATAACTTACTAGGGATGAGCATTTTGTGTTTCCATCATACTCGTCAAGGTGGCAAGTTTCATGCTCCTTCACGTTGCTAGCCAAGTGATGAGCATGTTACTCTCCTTGGTGCTAACCTAGGGGCTTGCCATTTTGCTCTTCATGAATTTTCACTAGGGGCGAGCAATTTACCTTTCCACATTGCTCATCGAAGTGGCAAGCACTTTTGCTCTCTCTGGTGCTCATATGGGGTGAACACCACGATTTCCATGGTACACATAGGTGGTGAGCACTATGCTCTAAGTTGTGCTTGCCAGGGGTGAGCACTTTGCCTTTTAGTGGTGCTTGCTTGGGTGCCATGCACTTTTGCTCTTTATAGTGCTCACCTTGGGTGATAATTTTTGCTATCTCGATGGTTTCCTAGGATCGAGCACATTGTCTTTCCATGTTACTTGCTAGGGTGGTGAGCACTTTTGCTCTCTATGGTGTTCACCTAGGTGATATGCACTTTGCAATCTCGCGATGCTCACCTGGGAGAAAGCACTTTGCCTTTTCATGGTGCTTGCATGGTTGGGCAGCAGTTTGCCTTTCCACAATGCTTGTCAAAGTAGCGATTTTCATACTTTCCATGGTGCTCGCCTAGGGGGCAAGCACTTTGCCTTTCCCCAATGCTCGCCTGTGTGGGAAGCACTTTTGCTCTTCATAGTGCACGACTAGGGGTGAGCACTTTTCAAATTCATAATACTCATTCGTGGCTAGCGATAAATGGTTGCAAATCAAGAAAGCAAGCATTTATGTGATTCGGCAATGAGGCCTACATCCACAGCTCTTGTTTGTAAAATCCAATACAAACATGGCTCAATACAAGCTCTCTATTCTGACTAAGCTCTCAACAATCGTCTAAGAGCCCTTTCATTCTCTTCCTTTCCTCCTTCCATGTGATTCCCAGCTCCAAGGTAGCCTCAAGAGAAGTAGATCCCTCGCTCAACAGTCTAGCCATCTGCCCCCTTCAAGTCCCTTCCTCTTGCTTTATTCTTGTCCTCTAGCTTTATATATTGTCCTTTCTTTATGTCTGGTCAAGCCTTGTCATTGTACCTTTATATCTTGTAATCGAGATGACAATTTTGAATTAGGAAAAAAAGCAATGAGCACAATGCAACCATTGGTCCTTTAGGTCCATTAATTAGAACCTTATCCTCCTTTCCCTGCAAACAAATTGAGAAGCCAAAATGGGTAAACTGATATTCTCTTTTCTAAAAAGAATTAAAATAGTTGAGCAAAATAAAAACAAATTGAACATAGGAAGTTAACTCACAATGAACATTCATTTTACCACCATCGTTTTTGTTATACCAATTTAGCAACTAAACAAAGTGTAAGCAAGAGACGGGGTTGAGATTTTTCTAAAGACCATCAAAACCAAAAGCTAAATAAGCCTACGATAACAAAAGTAGACATCAAAAGCTAAACTAAAAACCACAAGAAAGTAATAACAAATATTATTACCACCTGGTTATGCTCTATTTTTTCAAGATAGATAAATATATACATTTTCATGAAAATGAAAACTAATTCTATTGCCAAGAAGGGTAAATTCAAATTTACGAAAAATGTGACTTAGATCTAATGTTAATACAGGAAGTTAATTGAAATGTTTACATATTTCTAAAGTCTCTCGTCTATTTTGGAACTGCCCAAACAAGAAAGTATATAATCTATTTTGCTCTCCATAGTGCTTGCGTGGGGGCAAACATTTTTGCTCTCCTTGGTGCTCACTTGGGTTGTTCCAAAGAATTCACTTTGAATCCAACAATTGCTTTGAATCCAATTATTTGGTAAGCTAAATCCATGTTGATGAATAACTAGCCCATAATGAAAATGTTCGTGGAAAATCTACTATATCCATAAATTTACTTCGTGGCAAAAGTCATGTATTTTAAGTTTTACCCACCAATTTATTCATGGGAAAAAATTACTCTGGATGGTGACTTCTTGTGGAAATAGGGTATTCCCACCACAATCAATTGGTGGGAAAAGAGCACTTGCTATGAACTGAAGTGATTGTAAATGGTTATTGCCGGTTAAGCTCATTTCGTAGCAAAAGCAATCATTACTATATCCCACGGGTATTATTTCATGGTAAAAGAGGTTTTCTCATCACAATTGTCGGTGGGAATAAAATTTTTTACTCAGTTTTGTTATGTATTTTCCATCATCGTCATCGGTCGAAAAAGATAATTACCCAGGAATAATAGTCGCGGGAAATACAATTGTTTCATTAACCTGTTTTCCCACCAAATCAACTCTTCTTAAAAAGTTCTTACGGATTACTGTCTACCACTATGAAAAAAGTCAGTTTCCTACCAATCAATCCCACAAACAATCTAACCAAAAATAAAGTCTTCCTACATTTATCTCACAAATAGGCCAGTATTGAACCTCTCTCAACACAATAATCCATCAACAAATGTAACCAACACCCAAAAGACTAATCCAACCAAAAATTCCGATTACCAACATATATTATACATAATTAATATTGTACTTTACAAATTTGTCCACTCGGTTAACCAGTCAATTAAGGCCATCAAAATACAATTATGTCTGCAAATATAACCAAAGTACAGCCCAAAAGTATGGATGATATGTTTGGGACTAAAATACGTCACTGTAGTAAACCTCTCATGTGACAGTAATGCTAATTCACTGAGATAGTCTTCGTTCTTGAAAACATCATTAATATTCCCCTCTTGATCCACAAAGCATGGTGTCCTAAAATGTAATACCCAGCTCCTTCTTCTTACGTACGCTTCTCTCTTTCTGACGTATGTTTCGTCTTTATGACGCAAGCAAATCCCGAAGGCAGAGATTATGTGATCGTCTGCCTTTCTCATTAGTGACTGCGAGTCACGTTATGCGTGCCGAACCATGATGGAGTGTCTCGAAAGATATCGTGTGACTTCTAGGGCACGTCCAGTGTTTTAAATATGCTGGAAATACTTATAAGGAGTATTTCTATTATTATTGAATTAAGATTTGATCTTAAATATGACAATCATAATATTCTTGAAGAGCTCCAAAAATATTATAATTGCCGGAAATCATTTTAATATTATTATTAAAATGATTTCAATTATTTAAGATATTATGAGATTTAAATTATGTTGAGAGCTTTTATTAATTAAATGGTTTAACCCATTTAAGTATATTAAGTGAGACTTCATCATTTTATTAATGATGAAGAATATTATTTTATAAACTAAAATTAGTTTAAAATAATATTTACCTTAATTCCTCTAAGTGCTTTTAATTAAGTTAATGTTTTACGCATCTTCAAATCAGTATTTTAATTCCTCGTCGTTAGATCATTATGTAGATCCCCAGACGAAAGGACTGAGTTAAATACCCAGACCCCTCTCATTTTCCCCGTAACCCTCTCTCTCCTCCTTCTCCCTTGCGTACTACGTACGCAGCCTCCACCCCACGCCGAAGCTTCCAACGGACAACACGGCGCCGCCAGCCCTCACCGCCGGCACCATTGGCCTTCCCTCCCTTCGGCGAGTCCATCCATGCCAATCTCTTCCTCTCACGCTCTCTCTTCCTCTCCCTTAGAAGTGTGAAGCCCGAACGGGCTCAAGGTCACTGCGCCACCGTGCGCCGCCCAATGGCTCCACTGCTCCCATGGCGAGCTCCTCTCCCATCGGCCATCATCCTCCACCGAAGCCAGCGCCTATGAAGCAGTCCTCCCCCTCATTCCACGGTAAGTACCCGAAATGGGTCTCTAGCCCATTTCCCACCGTGCGTCGCCGTACGCGGCCACCCGCGACCACCATGCGCCACCATGGACCTCCTCTCCCTTTCCCCGAGCTCCTCCATGTGACCCATGGCCAGAAACCCCCTCCTCGACCTCACGGCTTCTCCCTCTCTCACGCACGGGTTGCACGCCATGCACCACCATGCGCTGCCACCCATGGCTGATGACCGCCATGTCCAGCCTCCTCAGGCCGCCACCAAGCCAACCCGACCTCCATTGGCCCCGATCTGCCACTCACGAGAACACACTCTCTCACTCTCCCACGGCTTCTCCTCCACGGTATGGCCAGATCCGCCACCGTGGCGCCACCTCGACGCCACCATGAGATTCACCGCACCTTCCTTAGCCAAGCCCTAGGTCCAAACCATCACTTTATGTGATTGGTAATCACTGAACGTGATGAACAGTCACTGCGTGTGGTTGACCGCCACTGCACACGGCTAGAGCCGCCGTGTTATGCCCCTCACCACCATCACAAGGCCATCACGAGCCCTTCCAAGACCACACCTAGCTATCCAAACGTCTAAACAGTCACCGTACGTGAGTTAGCCACCACGTACGACTCTTCCGACATCATCGGCTATGACGGTCAACGAGCAACGCACGAGTTATCCCGTCGATGGTATAACCCTCTATCTCTCATATTTATGTTAGATATTGATTAGTTGACTAGGTTGTGGACTGTGCTGTTAGTATTAATGGAGTTGTGGCATTGTGATGATGAGTTGTGTGATGAAGTGTTAGGCATCCTGTGTAGTGAAGTGTTGGGCTTATCTGTGTTGTATGGAGGTGCATTGTGCCGCGTAGTGCACTGTGAAGTGTTGGGCTTATCTGTGTCGTATGGAGGTGCATTGTGCCGTGTAGGGTGCTGTGAAGTGTTGGGTGTATTGTGAAGTGTTGTGGACTGTACTGTGTAATGCAGTTGTGGGGTTTGTGCTGTAATTATGGAGTGGTGGTGTTGTGCAGTGTAGTTGTGGGGCATGTGTTGTGTAGATGGCGTGGTGTATGTGGAATGGGAAGAGTACACGCTGGGTGTACTTTGTATGTGGCGTAATGTGAGACAAGGAGAGTATATATAAAATATACCCTCCTGGCATATGGTAGAACAGGATGAGTACACGGAGAAGTGTACTCTGTGGATAGTGCGTGTAAAAGGAGTACATGTGGAATGTACTCCATGTGGTGGATTGATGTACCATATGGCGTGTATGCCATAGTGGTGATGTGGCGTAACATGCATGGAGTATATGCAGAGTGTATTCTATGTAGTGGAGCGATGTACCATATGGCGGGGATGCCATAGTGGTGATATGGTGTGTATGGATGGAGTACATGTGGAATGTACTCCATATGATGGGTGATGCACCATATGGCGTGTAGGCCATGGTGGTGATGGAGCGTATGTAAATGGAGTACAAGTGGAACGTACTCCATATGATGGGTGATGTACCATATGGCGTGTAGGCCATAGTGGTGATGGAGCGTATGTAAAGGGAGTACAAGTGGAACGTACCCCATATGATGGGTGATGCACCATATGGCGTGTAGGCCATAGTGGTGATGGAGCATATGTAAAGAATGTACTCCATATGATGGGTGATGCACCATATGGCGTGTAGGCCATAGTGGTGATGGAGCGTATGTAAAGGGAGTACAAATGGAACGTAGTCCATATGATGGGTGATGTACGATATGGCGTGTAGGCCATAGTGGTGATGGAGCGTATGTAAAGGGAGTACAAGTGGAACGTACTCCATATGATGGGTGATGCACCATATGGCGTGTAGGCCATAGTGGTGATGGAGCGTATGTAAAGGGAGTACAAGTGGAATGTACTCCATATGATGGGTGATGTACCATATGGCGTGTAGGCCATAGTGGTGATGGAGCGTATGTAAAGGGAGTACAAGTGGAACGTACTCCATGTGATGGATTGATGTACCATATGGCAGGTATGCTATAATGGTGATGTGGTATGTATGAAGGGAGTATACATGGAGTGTACTCCATGTAACAGCGACACTCCGTGTGGCGTGTCGTAGAGATAAGGATGGTTATGTGATTGATGGGCGTGGAACGTGATGGATAGTGTCGGGAACTGTGGAACAGTGTCCCGAAGTAGTTATGGCATAGCTTGTAGTCTGAGGTGACAAGTGTCACTGTTATGGACTTATGGCTGGGAGTATACGTGAAGTATCAGAGCGAGTATAAGAGTGCGCAGCGGAAGCATGACTGAGGAATGTCACGAAGTGACATTGACTAATGACAGTCGTGCTTGTGATGGGTGAAGTAGTGAAATAAGTGTAAGAGTACGCAGCGGAAGCATGACTGGGCAACGTCACGAAGTGACGTGGTTATTGGAAGTCATACTTATGATGGGTGAAGTGTTAAAGTGTAAAAATGGCGTAACGGTAACGTGACGAGATGTCACGAGGTGACGGGAGTACGTGAGGAACCATACTCGTGATGAGTCAAGAGTGATGTAGTGGAATGCTAGGTAACACGACAAGGTCACAGTGTAGCACTAGAGCAATCTCGGGCTAAGTAACGTGACATGAAACGTAGTTATGAATGGAGTCTTGTCGTGTTAAGTGTTGGGATGAACTGTCAAAAGGGACGGATAACATGAGGAGTCATGCTAACCGAGTTAAGAGAAGATTGGTATCAGAGTATGACCCTTGTCCCTCGAAGCTGGTGATCAACGTGTTATATATGTTGATCTTAGGTGATAAGGGGTAGAGTACATGTGTAGTCTGGTTAGACACATGTGCCAGATACAAATCCTCTATCCTGAGTATAGTTACACGGTGCTTAAGCCCCAGAGTTGGCTTAGAGCCGTATAGCTTGTCTGGATGGGAATGAAGATTTGTATGGGCTAAGATGCATGAAGAAAGTGACGGGTTTACTGTCTGAGGACGGGATGCGTGACTTAGTTGGTTTGAGTCATGCGTCAGAATGAGGTTAATGAGAAGAATGAGACAGAGGCCTTAGTGTCTTAATCCTAAGGTGAATCATGAGTTCACTTTAGTGGATGAGCACTCGAGGCAAGACATGAGTTAGAAGATGGGGTGACCGTAATGGGTCCCCGAAGGTTTTAACATAGTAAAGGGCACGTAAGTGCACAGGATAGAAGGAGAGTGTTTCAAGTATAGCGTAGTTCTATTTATAGTTCAAGTTGCTTATGTACTAGATAGAGAATGAGATTAAGGTTATGTGTATGCATGTAGGTTGCCATCTGACAAGCATGAATGGACTGCACGACATGCAAGTAGCATAGAGTCTAGGTAAGTGTTACGTTCATACTCTCTAGAGTTTTCAAAGATAAAGAAACGTTTTTCCTTAAGATACTCACGAAAAGAAACGAAAGATGTTTTTAAGGAAGAAAGTGCTAATTGTTAAAAGGTATAAGTATGTACGGCCCCTCCTTGGCAGCCCCTTTTTACGCATCCAAAGTATTAATTGTATGCATGTGAATGGATGACTATACGCTGTATCTATTGTATGTATTTTCTAAGAAAATCCATAAACTGATGAAGATGCATGAGGGCATGACAACGGATGCTTTTGTGAATCCTACGAACCGACGCCCTCATGTGCGCCACGAGGTGACTCTCGTTGATGCCATGAGAGACGGCGTTCAAAGGTGACGCTTATGGGATGCCACAAAAGCCGACGTTTAAGCCCATGTATGTTCTTAAATGAAGTTTTCCATGAACGAACTGTTAAAGAAAAGATAGAACTGAAATGAACTAAAAGACGAAAAGACCATTTTCGGGCTTACGCCCCAAACAATATTTTCTCACGAAAATAAATGTTTTCTCACGAAAAGAAAGGACTGTAAATGAAAAAAAGAACCGAACGAAAGCATCAGCTCTTTCGAGCTGACATAAACGAACGAACGCATGAACGAAAAGCAAGAAACAAGAAATGAAAGCATGAATGTATGAAGATACGTAACGGCCACATGACTGAAATGAAAGGGTACCAATGAATGGGCAGATTGCAATGCCGGGTAAGTAGTACTGGATGTGCACCCAGTGCTGCCCCCTATGAAAAGGGATTCCCCACCCGTGGCCACGGGTGGAATCCGGGACCAAAGGAAGACCGCTAACCCCATACACACGGGGCGTAACAGTGTGTACTGGCCTATGAAAGCGATAAGAACGAATGGATGTATGCACGCATGTACGAACGCACGAATGCACGAATCTTTAAGAAATGAAGGCACTGACGGGGGACACGTTTTTAAAGAAAGGAAAGTCTTTTGAAAGAAAAGCCCCATCCAGTGACGTTTTCAAAAGAACGCACGTAAACATGCACGAACTCTTGCAGAAATGAAGGCACTGACGGGAGAAACGTTTTACGAAAAGGAAGCCCACGTTTAAAAGAGAGAAACCCCGTCCAGTGAAGTTTTCAAACGAACACACGCATGCACGCACGTAATAGTATGTACGAATGATGAATGCATGATTGAAAACATATATTGTTATATTTTTAACGGTATGAAGTAATGCTTACGAGTCTTCGACTCATTTTAGTTTTATGTATGTCCCTCCCCCTCACAGGAACTGCACGATCAGGACGGACACGGCCTATGGGGAAGAGCACGGAAGTCTAGGCACGAGTTTTAAACGTACGAGAGACCTTTTTTTTATAAGACTTATGTTTTCCGCCGTAAACCTCTTTTATGATAAAAACACATTTTAAATTATGAACGTGGAGTCTTGCACCCTGGGTATGCAAGTGAAAAGTTTTAAACAGGACGGTAATTCCCGTCGTCCTTTTTATAAAAATATTTGGAAAAAGTCCCACCATAAGGACGGACGTTACATAAAATCCTCCTGAAAAAATTGTCATCCATGCTTAACTGTATTAGCCAATAGTAAATATTTATTTAAGGCAAAGGTAGTAGCTAGAACATTACAATATGCCACTACCAAAGGCAAATTACAGCAAATAATTAACAATTATATTAAAGAACTGGCCAAATAAAGGCTGACGTCTTTCTTCTGAATCTCCCTTCATTTCATACACCAATTCCTAAGTCTAGCCATTCATGTTGGGAGTTGATGAGAAATGTTTTTGATGAGAACTATGTCCATTGATATTAATACTTATATGGCCAAGGAAGTGACATGGCCAGGGAAGCTTACTAATGATATCAAGAGTTGAATCACAAATAATGAGGCTTAATGATCCATATAAGTTTTGTTGTAACATGATAACTGTTGTAACATGTTGTACATAGGTATAATTATTTTCAAAGTGCATTAATCACAAATCATGAGGCTTCCCAAAAGGAATATCCTAGGGTCATGAATGGAAAATGCCAAATGTCGTGGGAGTTGAATCTCAAAATAATTTCGAGCAAGTTGGTAGATATATATGCTTTTTTTTGTAAGTAATAAGTTATTGTATTCATATAAAGCATGAAAGTATATATAGATACATATATATATCTACCAACTTTTATGCTATTTTAAACACTGCAGTGACGTATACATGATGATTTCTTCAATTTATTCTGCTATAGCAGAATACTTGGTCCTACCCGTCACTAGATATTTCTTGTCAATTAGTTATGGTTCTCATGCCTGACAAGTCATCAAGCATGGACCAAATTAGGAAAAATAGATCATCATGCATGGCTAATCAGGGTGACTTAATGCAGGTAATTAAAGCATGCATGGAATAGTCTTTGAGCTTGGTGCCCCCACAAACCAACTAGTTTAAACCAACCAAACCACCCAATGGCTTACAAATTATTTCAGTTAAGTATCTGTAAATGTCAATAACAACCAATCATGAATTTTCTAACACCTACCATCATCAACATAATAACCACAAGTCTCTCCAGGATAATAGAATAAAGCTATGAAACTATATCTTTTTTACATGGCCATTAGTCTCATGTAACTTTGGCTCAACTATCAATATATATACACATCTATATATAATGTAAACTTTACTACTGACCATTTCCGAAATGTATATTTGAATTACAACCTGAATGTAACATGTGAACGTTATATCTACTGAGAGAGAGACCAAAATAGAGTTATATTCTGACCAGAGTGCATATCCAACTAGTTTGATGTTGGTCTAAGCTACTTGAGAACCATAGTCTTATAATAAGATGGGAATAATACTAACCAAACTCCATTCTGCACCTTAACAGATTCAAATATGTGCCAACCAAGGATGTAGTATGACAAGTCATCCACCATGTAGACAAGCATGATTAACTTGAATAAAAAATAAGAAATGGGCTGAAAAAATAATACTTACTGCTATCAAATCCTTCCAATGCGAATGTTGCCAGCAACCTTAACTTATTGTATCTCCACCAACTACTGTTCTATCCTTCCATCAATTTTCCAGTTAAGTTATACTTGAGACAGCTTAAACCTGCATACATTGAAAGCAAACATCATATTAGCCTACATGGTTTGATTTAATATATACACAATCTACAAAACTGATAATAATATGCACAAATTATAGCCAGAAATTACCCATTCATAACCACAAGTCTCTCTGAAGCAGCAAGACATTCAAAAGTCATTGACTTACATATCATAACGCAATACAAAATGCTTGCAAAAAATAGGCCAAAACTCCTGTTAATTTTCCTGCACTAGTTCTAACATACCCAACCTAACAAATTGTGATATTCATTGCAAATAGGAAAATATTTGCATTTCTACAAACCCCAATGGCCATTGGATTGTTTCATCCACAAAAAATATATACTGGACTTAGGACGCCTAAGCATCCTGCTAAGTCTCTCTATGAGACTCAGTATTTTGCTCCAACTCCGATACCCGAAAGTTCATTTCTTTCTCGTATTCAGAAAAATTCCTCCTCAATGCCACAATATCAGCCATCATCTGGTCTAGTTTGGCTTTATACATTTCCACATCACTCTTATTCCGTTCATTTTTCTCCGCTAGACGCATAAAAGCTTTGTTCTTCTTCATTGAAGGAGAGGGGTTAGGAATGACCATGTGCCCCATCCCCTATGAGTACCCTAATTTGAACCCTAACACGTCTTTGAAAATGTCAGCCGCCGCTTCATCATAGTCCTCCTCAGGATCTTTTTCATTCAATCTCTCCACCATGATAGTCTGAAAATAATATGAAAGAAAATCAAATATCTTGTTAATTTTGATCTAATTTATAGTCTAACACATGTTAATTCAAACACAAGTATTTCCCACATAATTGTGTTCAATTGTGACATTCAAGAATTTACCCTTCCGTGCTGACCAATGTGTTTGTTTATAGAAATCGACCATATTTGGTGTTGTCTCCCGCTGCCACACATCATTAACCATATATGTTAATATTCAAGTCTCTTCATATTTATAATACTCACTAAATACATCATAAAAGGCACAAACCTTCTCTTCCAAAACCTTCTCTTGTACGCCTACACCTCCTACTGCCTGAGTCGATCCATTTGGGTCCACCTCGTCTCGTAAAATATTTCTCGGAGGCAATGCTTCTGAATCTGGAGTGCTACATATGATCGGTCTTGAGTGTCGGAGTCACCTTCTCCTTCCCCTCTTTACAGATCTCCACATCCTTGCCTTTGCTTGAATTCAATTGAAGAACGTTGTAACATGTACCAAACAAAACACTAGTAAGCACTTATCAATATACTATTTACATACTAAACCCAGATAATAGATCATCTAGCCTCTGGATATAGAGTAAATCATTATAAATAGACCACTAGAGAGCATGCCTTTATAGATGAATTGATTTATAATGTTTGGTGTTCACTACTACACATATGTATCCAGAAAATTACTAATATTGCAAGTAATATTCACCCACCTTAGATCATACATTTATTAACTAAGAAGCTTTAATGGATATAATTCCTATTGTAATTCATTTTGTGGGGTTCATAGATAAATCAATAGTAATGGGAATGTGCAAATGTTGCCCCCTTGTAGGATTCTGAAGTGCCTTTCAAGTTCTTGTCAAATCGATAAAAGTTAGAGGCAAGTTCCATATATGTTGCATTTATTATTAAACCTTGAAAAATATAGTTGTTATTTTTTTTTTCTTGCTCATTGAACATTTTTTTAAGCTGAAGCTCTTAATATACCAAAAGACTAATTCTGCTGGATGTATGACTTTATATACTTGTGGTTTTTCCGTCCATTTAGAATGTCTATTAGGTTTTAACTTTTTCTTTTTATAAGTAGATTTTAACTTAATTACTAACTTCTTATAAAGTGTATTACTATTACATATTGAGCAAAGTTTCAAACCCAAAACTGCCATGAAGTTTTGTTTTTGTTTAACAATCAACCATGTATCTTACATCTGTGTATTAAATAGAGGTGGATGATACTTTATAGTCTCTACTGAAATCTCATTTTTATAGGGAAACATCTAATAAAACAACCAATAATCTCAACTAGTTTTTACGGTATCTATTTGATACCCAATAAGATTTTTTCCAAATGCCAAAAGTGCTGGGACATCTGTGTTCTATACCTTTTTGAAATGCAACATTTAAAACTGAAAATGTCTAAAAGTGTGTTGGCAGACTTGCATTTGCAGCCCAATATTCTAATTTATCCCAAAGTCAGGAAACAAAAAACAGTTGAAATGAAGCAGCAAATATGTAGTTATACTGTGTAAAACATAGCTAAATATTGTGCATAAATTATCAATCAAAAGAGAAGGAGGATAAGGAATAAATTAGAAAAGCAAAACTGCTTGTACGTTGTTTTGGGTCTGGGTTGCGTGTACCTGTATCAAGGAGAGAATGTACTTGATATTCTCTATTTAGTGGAAGAAGAGAAGCAGCTCTTCTTGGTGGAAATGAAGACAACCTCAAGCTTTAACCACTGGAACTGGGAGCTTTCTCGCCGGAACAAGAATGATGGCAAATGAGCTTTCTTTTCTAGACTACCAAAATGACTTCACTCCGTTTCTCTTCATGGAAAAGCAGATTACATATTAAGTCCAACCAAACCATCAAGAAACTGCCAGTTGTCCAGAAAACAAAGGAACCCATCTGCTCTAGGATCCTGGTGCCATTCCCCCCCCCCTCAAATTAAAATTACTATCCTGCCCTTACACATTCTCCCGCCTCTTTATACATGTAAATTTATCTACTGCTCTAAAGATTTGCACGAATTCAAAGTTATACACCAAATTCTCATTTTGCACCTTGCATTGCAATATTTACCAAAATAATTTATAAAATTCTGCTTTGCATAAATTAGACTGCAGTGTCAAAAAAAATTTATCATTTTTGCCTTTGAGCCTAATTTGTACAACACCTTTGTACATAATATAACGTAATACATGAACATTAAATTTGTACATAATATAACGTAATACATCTTTATACATAAATTTTACTGCAGTGTGAAAAAAGATTTAGGTGCATGAATATTAAATTTATTTCATTTGTAATACATGACTAATTTTTGTCTTTTCTAGATTTGTCCATAATACCTGATTCAGCCGGTAAAAACCTCATATTTAATGTGTCTTTTCTTATTTTTATTAACATATGTTAAAAATTAACATGTGTTACATTAATAACATATATGGTTAGGTGTATGAAGTTTAAGTTGCTTTCATTTTGAGAACTCTTCTTAAATTATGTGCTTAGGAGATTTGTTTATATTCTTGGTTCAGCCAGTTTAACCACACCTAAATATCTATGTAAACTTTTGGGGTTTTTGCATATAGCTCTACTGTGTTTGCATTTCTTGATTTGCATTCCCAACCCTTTTTTCATAAAGTCTAGCCTAATTTTCCAACCCCCTGTGACAATCTATGTTATCCATCTGGAGTGCAATCTAGATATTATGTCATCATATGCAGTTTGAATATTATTCACTTATACATTTACACATCATTCCCATTTTGTGACCATATTACTCCATTTAATGAAATATTGCATGGTAAACATGTGGATCTTCTAAATCCCCTAGCTGTCACTTCAAAGAAATCGTTCATCATCCCACTGCAACAACTTTCGTGCCTCAACCTTTGATGTAGGTGGACCAAGAACATCTCTTGATTTAAAGTAACCATTGTATCTGCACACAATGTAATTCAGAATCACATGAGTAATTCTTTACTTCCTTTAAGTAGCTAACAACCTCGTATACTTCCTAAGTTTAAAATTCCAATGCAAGATTTGTCTTTCTTCATCCATATCACTATTAACATGTTATAGGCACATGTTACAGCTCTTCTTAAATGTAAAACAACACTTTTGTACAGCCTCTAGTAAAATGTAATATCTACCAATATCCTAGACGCAACACTCATCTAAACTCATCTGGTAAACTTAGATGTTTGGACATATGATATCCAACCAAGACTTATACAATATATAATACACGAATCCCACGTGTTTCCCCCGGGAGGCTATTAGCTAAACCGTTCTTGAATCCACAAACTTCCACTAAAGATAATCACATGTTTTACACAAAACCTACCCCCAAGGATGAACCAACAACAAGATGGGAATAATAGTACTCATGTAGTTAACTATAAAATACCTGATGTATTGGTGATCAATTGTCACAACTTGGTTCTTACACTTACATCTCACCCACCTTTATCAATATCGACAATTGAAGTCATGCGATGTCTGCGATAGCCACGTATACAGTAGTCAGCTAATAGAATAGGTTATAAATACATTAGTAGTTGTAGATAACAATTTTACTGATATCATGGGTTGTGAAATGGAAATCATGACAATAATGCATGGTACCACAATGGGTGCTCATGGATGGTTTATTCATGCATGAAGGGAGAGAGTGGATGCAGGCAACCCAACTGTTCATCACACATATGGATTATATATCATGTTGCTCTAAATTCAATAGACTATATATCGAGCAACTCATGTCTGCCTTATGAATTTGAACTTAAATTAACATACTCAATACTTCATTAATATTACCGTCATCATCATCTGTCTCCTCATGAAGATGTTGCCCAGACTCGCTACTGGAGTTATCATCGTCATTTATGTCATCCATCCCCAACTCATCGTCTAGTGGGTCATCATCAGTAAATGAATCATCGTCAACTGGATCAATGGGCAAATTCTCTTCATCAACTCGATTCAATAGCTCGCCCATGGTAGATTCACTCTCAAGAATAGGGGATAGTTATGGAGATCTGTGTAACCATCATCTTCTGCTTCACCCCCAGACGAGTCGTCATCATCATTCTCATCATCAACAGTAGTCATCAAGTGAATGTTGCAAACGTTCCTATTTGTAATCTTATGTACAACCTACCAACTTCCCCCCAATGTTAGATCCGTGAGATAAAACACTTGCAATGCTTGGCATGCAAGGGCGAAAGGCTCATCTTTATACATGTGCCTAGCAGTATTCACTATCGTCAAGTGGTCCCTCACACGTATCCCCCTTCTCGGGTCGCCAACTTCATACCAAGCACAACTAAAAAGATAAACCTTGCGCCAACCCATATAGTGTAATTCTATAATATCATGCAACACTCCATAGAAGTCAACAGGGGATCCATGGTGCTCGCCATGAACCACCACCCTGCTGTTTTGTGTGCGTTGATGCCTTTCACGCTCTTTCATATGGAAGCGAACTCCATTCATTATGCATCCGACATATGATGCGACCCACGGATCTGGACCACATGCTAATGCATATATGTCATCGGTTACCTTACTTGGCCTAATTGCACTCAACTCTCGAATCTAGGACATAAGAAAACACAAAACAATCATTTTTCCATCATTATATATAGAAGGAAAACATGTGTATGACAAGTAGTTTGGTATCTTACACGTGATTTGAACCATGATGGGAATTGACTCTGGTGCCTACGATCGATGTTATGAGGGTTCTCTTCTTTCAATATGTTATAGTGCTCCCTGCATATGTGTGAGCAAACGTTACCAGGAGAGTAAAAACTATAAATTGAAGTTAATGCAAAAACTTTCCAAGTATGTTGTACTTACTCTATGTATCGTTCAACCTCCATGCAATTATTAAGTACATACCATCGGGCCTTGGCCATTAGTGTGTCAGACAATTTCTTAGAGCTTGCTGTCCCCAGTGGTCGAACCTTTTGTGAGAAAACAGATAAACAAGGCTCATTTCCCGACTCATTTGAACCACCAACAACGTCACTGTTGCGTTCCTCTCGGTTATATCTAGTCTCAATATCGAGAAGATACATAAAGCAAAATGTAAGACATTCGAGATGAACATATGCCTCAGCAATTGAGCCTTCTGGATGGGCTCTGTTGCGAACGTACCACTTGAACTTCCCTAGATACCATGATATCAAAAAATGCGGAAGGGAATATCATTTCCAGTTTACAAAGGATAATAGGAATATTAGCTTGAAGCTGATGCAACACTGATAAGGGCAAAGTTCGTGAACATAATTCTTTGAAGAACGAGCCTAAGTCTATTAAGGCTTGACACACATCGGGTCGTAAGAACCCACCAATAACAACCGGCAACAGTGCTTGCATAAAGATATGACAATCATGGCTCTTAATTCCTTTGATTTTTCCAATTCTAACACTAACACACCGAGCAATGTTTGAGGCAAAACCATCCGGGAATTTCACTTCTGACAACCATGCAGAAGATTTCCTTTGCTCATTTAAATTTAACATGTACCAACCAAGACTCATAGAAATACGATCGCCATTATGTTGTAAATGCAATTCTTTTCTTAGTCCAAGATTAGCCAAATCCCTACGTGCATTGGCGGAGTCCTTGGTCTTCCCATCAATATTGAGCAAAGTTCCCAACACGTTATCACATATGTTTTTCTCAATATGCATAACGTCCAAGTTATGTCTCAACCCCAAGTCTAACCAGTACAGAAGCTCAAAAAATATAGACTTTTTTGTCCAATTTAGTTGATTGAGTTCGTTTCCTCTTCAAAGAAGATTTACCAAACTGGACATGTGACACTCCACATAATTGTTCTAGCAAATCCTCTCCCTCGACCCTTGATGGTTGGAGTCGATGCTCTTCGTACCCATTAAAAGAAATTTTTTTCCGTCTCCAAATGTGATCTGGTGGCAACCATCGTCGATGACCCATATAGCAATGTTTGCACCCATGTACCAACCATTGTGAATTTGTATCAACTGTACATGAAGGGCATGCCATCTTGCCCTTTGTGCTCCAACCGGAAAGATTGGCATATGCGGGGAAGTCATTGATGGTCCAAAGTAGCGCTGCATGCAACCTAAACATTTGCCCAATATACGCATCATAGATATGAATACCCTCTTCCCATAACTCCTTCAACTCATCGACAAGAGGACGTAAGAACACATCAATATCATTCCCTGGTGACTTAGGGCCAGGGATTAACAAGGACAACATGGTGTATGGATCTTTCATGCATGACCAAGGGGGCAAGTTATAAGGAACAAGTAGTACCGGCCATATGCTGTACAATTTGCTCAAGTTATTGAATGGGTTAAACCCATCACTCGCCAAAGCAAGTCTAACATTGCGAGGATCTTGGGAAAACCTCTCATGTTTGTGATCAAAGTCTTTCCACACACTAGAATCTACTGGATGTCGCATGCATGTCGGATCGTCAACCCGAGCTTCTACATGCCATCTCATGGCTTGGGCTGTCTTCTTTGACATAAATAACCTTTGCAAGCGTGGCTTCAGGGGGAAATATAGGAGAACTTTTTGTGGTATCCTTCGTTGCTTACTTGTGCATACAGTCCACCTAGATGCGTTACATTTAGGGCACTCATTTAACGATGCATTTTCCTTCCAAAACAAGGCACAATCATTTGGGCACACATGTTTCTTTTTGTAACTAAAGCCCAAGCCACGCTCCAAGCGGCGAGCATCGTTATATGAGTCAGAGAATAGAGCATTGGGAAATGTAGCTTGCAAGAGCCTTATCACCATGCCAAATGACTTGACGGTTCTACCACCAATGCTCTTGATGTGAAGCAACTTGACGATGAATGATAGCTTTGAGAACTTATCACATGAAGGATAAAGTGGATGTCGTGTATCGGCTACCAACTCCTCAAAATTAAGGTTTGTTGGAGTATACGAGGTGGATGGTTGGTCATGTGGGTTTGCATTTCCTTCATATCTAGTTGAATTATCCATAAATGACCCATGACGAATGTCATCTAACATCTCATCAACATCATCAATGTACTCACTGTAAGCAAATGCATCATCTGCTTCATCGTCAGAAAATGAATTGAGCTCTAAACTGATCCACCTGCCATCCTTAAGGTACAGGATCTATCAATCTTTCCACAGGAGCTTCTTGGAATTCATCCATAACACAAATGTCTTCCTGCATCAAAGATTGGTCACCTGGGATCCAAGGGTCCTTCCATAGCTTTGTTGTTTTACCACTCCCTATCCTCCTTATACAACCCTGTTCCAATAGTTTCTTTGCCTCCCAAATACCTCACCATGCAAAAGATGGTTTTTTGCCTAGACCAGCCTTCAAAAAAACTTCATTAGGAAAATATTTTGCCTTGTACACTCTATGAAACAATGAATCTGTATCCTGCATGATCCTCCATCCTTGCTTGACTAATAAAGCCAGATTGAATATTCTCAAGTCTTTGAACCCGAGTCCTCTTTTCTCTTATGGTCACACATTTTTTGCCAACTTATCCAATGAATTCTTCTTTCATCCTTCCTCTGTCCCCACCAAAACTTTGCCATCATGGCTTCTAATTCTGAGCATAGACCAATAGGTAGCAGCTCATTGAGTATGTAGGCATTGAAAGGGCTACTGCTTTGATAAGAATTTCTCTCCCACCTTGTGAGAGCAAATTTTCGTTCCAACTTTGAAGCTTCTGCCATACCCTTTTCTTTATTTCAGTGAAATCTTTTGTTTTAGATCTACCCACAGCAGGAGGTAGTCCTAAATACCTCTCATATTGTTGAACCCCAATTACACCCCATAGCTGTAGCAACTCCTTTTTCCTGTCAAGAGATACATTTCCACTAAAAATCATGGAAGTTTTGTCCATGTTAATTTTCTGACCAGAGGCCTATTCATACCTTACCAACAGTGCTTGTATCTTCATATTTTCCCCCATATCAGCCTTGCAAAAGATCACACTATCATCTGCGAAGAGAAGGTGATTAATACAGGGAGCACTTCTGCAAATTTTGATCACTGAAATATCTGCAGAAGTGCTCCCTATATTAATCACCTTCTCTTCGCAGATGATAGTGTGATCTTTTGCAAGGCTGATATGGGGGAAAATATGAAGATACAAGCACTGTTGGCAAGATATGACCAGGCCTCTGGTCAGAAAATTAACATGGACAAAACTTCCATAATTTTTAGTGGAAATGTATCTGTTGACAGGAAAAAGGAGTTGCTGCAACTATGGGGTATAATTGGGGTTCAACAATATGAGAGATATTTAGGACTACCTCCTACTGTGGGTAGATCTAAAACAAAGGATTTCACTTAAATAAAGCAAAGGGTATGGCAGAAGCTTCAAAGTTGGAAGGAAAATTTGCTCTCACAAGGTGGGAGAGAAATTCTTATCAAAGCAGTAGCCCTTTCAATGCCTACATACTCAATGAGCTGCTACCTATTTGTCTATGCTCAGAATTAGAAGCCATGATGGCAAAGTTTTGGTGGGGACAGAGGAAGGATAAAAGAAGAATTCATTGGATAAGTTGGCAAAAAATGTGTGACCATAAGATTAAAGGGGACTTGGGTTCAAAGACTTGAGAATATTCAATTTGGCTTTGTTAGCCAAACAAGGATGGAGGATCATGCAGGATACAGATTCATTGCTTCATAGAGTGTACAAGGCAAAATATTTTCCTAATGAAGTTTTTTTGAAGGCTGGTCTAGGCAAAAAACCATCTTTTGCATGTGAGGTATTTGAGAGGCAAAGAAACTGTTGGAACAAGGTTGTATATGGAGGATAGGGAATGGTAAAACAGCAAAGCTATGGAAGGACCCTTGGATCTCAGGTGACCGAGCTTTGATGCAGGAAGACATTTGTGTTATGGATGAATTCCAAGAAGCTCTTGTTGAAAGATTGATAGATCCTGTTACTTAAGGATGGCAGGTGGATCAGTTTAGAGCTCAATTCAATCCAAGTATGGTTACTGATATCCTGAAAGTACTAATTTGTTCAACTGAGCAACCCGATAAGATGATATGGTCCCAAGAAAGACATGGCAAGTTTAGTGTAAGAAGCCGCTACAGATTTTTTAAAGAGAAGATAGGGGGTGGTGGAGGTGAATGTTCGAATGCAAGACAACAACAGGTTCTTTGGAAGGCTTTGTGGAAAATGAAAGTTGCAAATAAAATAAAGATTTTTGCATGGAGGGCCTATAGAAAGGGGTTACCATTAAAGCAGAATCTGCTCACAAGGCATGTTAATATGGAGGGATCTTGTTGTTTTTGTAGGCAAGGGAGTGAAGACATAGCACATGCATTGTTTTACTATCAATCTATACATTCTGGTTGGTTCCCATATGTTCCCTTAATGAAAACTCTGGATAAGAACTTAAATGTAATGCAGATTGCAATGCATGTTTTTGAGAAGGGAAAAGAAGAGAAGCTCTCCTTATTATTCTCTATGGCATGGGGTTTTTGGTGGAGAAAGAACCAAATGATTCATGAGCAGAAAGTTATAGCTTTACAACAAGTTATTGATTATGCTCTTTCTGTCCAAAGGTCTTTCATAGATCTCAAACAATTGCCAAAGCCTAAGGTTCGAGATTACTATGAATGGAAACCACCACCTATTGACTGGTTGAAATTAATTTTTGATGGAGCTGTTTTTGGTGAGATCAACAGAGCAGGAATGGGTTGGTGCTCAGAGATGGGAAGGGAGATGTTATATTGGCAGCTGTAAGATAGAGTTTGAAGTGCAATATGCTGAAGCCATTGAACTACTAGCCATCCTACAAGCGTTACAGTTGTGTGCTAACATGGGAATCCAAATGATGTTGGTTGAGTCAGATTGATTGATGGCTGTACAAGTGCTCAACAATGAGCTTGAAACTGCTGCTATGTTAGATCCACTAGTGCAGGAAATCAAAAAGCTTCAATGTCTTTTTGCTGAGTGCAAATTTCAGCATCTGCATAGAGAAGGCAATGGGGTTGCTCACAAATTAGCTTGGTTTGCTTGGAATGTTGAAGATATCTCAATGTGGTGCGATTGTTTTCTAGATTTTATTTCTCAAGCTATTTGGCTTGAAAAATATCTGTAAACTTTCTTTTATTAATGAAATGTTATGTTTCCTATATAAAAAAAAAGTTCATGTAGAATTTTTGAAGTTATTATGATGAAAAATGTCGTAATAAGTTCAAAGTGCACGAAATGCCGTTGTCCAACTCAAAACTTCTCTTATTAAGGGAAACAAGTTGTCACCTACATGCCTTGTTAAGTTGTTTATCGTTTGAACATGAAAATAACTTGGTGCGAATGTTTCTTGCTTGACGAATTTTCGAGCCCACGTTCGAACGGTAATAAAGTACCATTCGAATGCTACTTCATTGCTCAGGTATTGGCGGGAGATATTCCCGCCACTATTTCAAACGCGCCAAAAACCCTAGAAAACGTTCGAACTTACTTTTTCATGACTAAAAATGTTCAATCACTGATTAAGCATTCGAACGGTATGCCATAACGTTCAAACGTATATTAATAAATGTTTTATTATAGTCTAATATCTACACTATACGTTTTAATGTATTACTATATATAATTTTTTTTTTACAATAATTCTGGGCAGCGACAATAATCTAACATGAATAATAATCTTCTGAGGAGATAATATTCCTGACAACTTTCTTCTGTCATGCTGACTAATTGAGATATTAGTAATCTTCTGGAATTACATAATCTGGAGATAATAATTTGCTAGTTCCATATCAAACGGTTATTGGGAATCCATAAGATGTACTGGATGGTAGGATGAGTAATCTTGAGAAGGAGAGGCGGCTGAGTTTCCCTGAAAATTAGAGGCATGTTGAGAAGGAGAGGCCTGATGGGCTGGTGATAATGCAGGTTGCTGTAATGGAGATAATCTGGCTGAATGATGCGCTTCTTCTTCATCATCGCTATCTGAAACTTGTGACATTGGTTTGGCTAATTTTTTCAAGTCTTTCTTGTTGGTAATAGATGCTAATTGTACCTAAAATATGCTCCGTTAGACTAGAACTTCTGGAGTTTTGGTAATTTCTGAAAACATTTTTAAGACATGATCATAATTGTATTTTTTTCCACCATTTGACAGAAACTTAGCGGGTTAGAAACATAATGGTTTTGAGAGAGGGATAAGGTTTGATAACGTATTCCCATTTCATAATCCAATTTAATTTTGTTTTGAGGAAGAAGAGAAGAAGTGGTGAACAATGGCTTAATGCTGGTGGGCTGTCGTCTTGTGAAGTAAAAAGCCGTAGGCTTTCCTACAGGGGGAGAGGAAGGAGAAGACGTTCAGGTCCATAATGGTCCCACCATAGTGAAAACCATCTTGGAAGTGTATTGATTTATTGTAATTTGTTAAAATGAAGGAACCACGAATGACGTAAATTTTTGTTCTGTTTTAGGAACATTTTTGTCCATTCTTGCTGGTAATCATAATAATCATAATACGACGGATCATAAGGATGAAAAGACTTCCTTATTAAATAGGGATTTTTTCTCCATTGTTCCAAAGTGAGAACCTGTTTAATAGTGACTTTATGAAAATCAATAATTAGAGATGTAGGTGGAGAAAGTTGAGTTTGAAGGGAACAATGGATCTCAGATAGAATAATTGAGTCAGTGTCTACTGATATCAATTCATAAAAATGTTGAGTTTTCTTAATATTTTGTGGAACATAATGTCAATATGGTAAAAGAAAGGCATCAAGTAATTTTTGGGGTCAGACAGGTGTTGAATTTCAGCTTCGATGAGGAGACTGGGTGCCAGTGAGATTTAATGATAATAGGAGATGTAGAAGGCTGAGATAATAATGGATGATTAATAATTTGAGAAGGAGAAGAAGAATGAGAGGAAACAACTTTGGAATAAGTTGGTAATTTTGGAGAAGCTAATAGTGAGAATGGGTTGAAAGATGGTCTAATGTTTTGTGGTAATGACCCCAATACTGTATATGGTCTTGGAGTTGCAGAAGGACAAGGTGAAGGATAGGGAGGAGATGGTGGCCATGCATATGAAGATTTGGACTTTACTTTTGACTTTGAGGTTGACATGATTTTCCCTGTAAGAATTCTCGGGATAGAAAATCAGGAAGAGAATTAGATTCTCCTTTAATATGTTCAATATCAAAGTAAAAAAATATTTAATATAGCTTGTCATCTAGCAAATATTTGTTTAGCAACCAGGTTTTTCACATCTTTAACCAAAATTTCCTTGGCTGATTTACAATCTATTATAAGTAAAAATTTTTGGTTCAACAAATCATCTTGAAATTTAGAAATACATAATACAATAGCTAAAATTCTTTTTTAATAGTATTGTAATTCTTTTGGGCAGGATTCCAACATCCTGAATAGAATCGAACAATCTATTCTGAATCAGTTGATAATTTTTGTTTCATAATTCCTCCATAACCAAGATCAGAGGCATCTAATTCAACAATTTTTAAAGTATGAGGAGATGCGAGTCCCAAGCAAGGTAATCTCTAAACATGAGCCTTAATTTATTATCTAATCTTGGTATGTTTTTCTGGCCATAGAGGTGGATTCTTTTTAATCTTTTAAGTAATGGTTTACATAATAGCTTGAGAAATTGATAAAAATCTGCAACATAATTGAGACTTCCTAAAAATGTTTGTAGTTGTTGCTTGTCTTTTATTTCATCTAAAAATTTATTAGCAAATTATATTGCTCTGCTAATTGGTGTAATAGTTCCTTGATAAATTTCATGTCCAAGAAATATAATTTTGTCTTGAAATAATTTTATTTTTGGTGATGACACAACTCATCCATTTTGTTTAATAATTTGGACAAAAGTATTTAAATGTTTCCAATGTTGTTCAATAGATGAAGAAAATATTAATACATCATCTATATAAACTATCAAAAAATGAGTGAAAGGGGTAAATATCTCATTCATAATATTTTGAAATTTACTAGGACCATTTTTTAATCCGAAGGGCATAATATTCCATTCATAATGTCCAAAGAGCACTGTGAATGATGTTTTATAACGGTCTTTTTCAGCAATTTAGATTTGTCAAAATTCACTTTTCATGTCAAATTTTAAAAATATCGTAGTATTATATAGTCAAGATAACATTCCATTCATAATGTCCAAAGGGCACTGTGAATGATGTTCTTTATTATGAAGATTATTTACATTTTTATCTATTTTTAATAATATAATTTCTTGTAGTAATTGTTCATTTGAAACTTCTAGTTTAAGATTGAATGTTTTCAAATTTCAAATTTCTTGTTTTATCTCATTAATTTCTTATTGTAGATCTTGTACTGTAATTTTTCATTCTTCTAATTTGAATCTTCCTACTATTTCTGAAAAGGTTTAAGGTGCTCAAGATGTTACTGAAGTGTTTTGACTATTAAAAGTATCTTTTAATTTTTCTAAGTATTCTTTTCTTTCTTGAGGATCATTGATTTTGTCTATTAATTCTAATATAATATCTTCTTGTTTTGAAAATACATTAATGGTTTTACTACAAATACAATTATTCTTATCGAAACAATTGCAGACTTGTATCTCATCTTCTTCATATTCACTATCAGAAGATTTCTTTGAAAAACTTGATTATTTTAATTGATATATTTCTTCCTCTTCTGAAGAGCTTTCTTCCTCTTCACTTGAATGTATTATACAAATGTCTAATATTTTTTTTTAATATTTCATATATATCTAGTTCATTAATTTTTTGTTTGACTTTACAATTCGATTTATAATGTCTAAATTTTCCGCATTTATAACAAAAAATTTATTTTTTCTTTTTATTCGTCTTTTTAGGATTTTTTATTGGTTTATTATATATTTATTTATCTTTTGTCCTTTTATAGAGCTTTTTGTATTTTCATTTTTTGTTAGAATAATTCTTATAAATTCTTTTTCCTTTTTTGTGTCTTCTTGAAGGGGCTAATAATGAAGTATAACCAAACTGCTCACAAAAGATACCTAATTCTTGTTTAACGAATTTCTTTTCTTTCTCCATTTGCTTTTTTAATCTTAAATCGTTGCACATAGTTAAACTAGTTTTATTAATAATAGTTATTATATCATCATATGTGAGATTATGAAAGTCAATAGTACCATCTGATTTTACTAATGATTCTCGTACCTTTTGGGCGAAGTAATATGGAAGTCCGGGTATGAACTTTTCCTTCCAGTATGTTTTTTAATTTTTCTTGAATCCTTTTTTATTTTAATTCTTGTTTTAAGAAGCTTATCTGTTTTTCTTTTCTTCTAATTCTATTTTTTGTTAAAAAATTAATTTATCTGGTTAATGAAACTTCCTTTAAAAAGTTAATTTCTTTTGGTACAGGAGGAAATAAGAATATATAAGCATATAATATATATCTTATAGTGATATATACTACATGTCATATAGTGATATAATATTATCATATACTATAGTATAACATGTACTATTTTTTTTTTTTTTGTTTAGAAGTGCCAAGGTTCACCTGTCCATGTGTGACCTCGTCCCAAATTTTATTAATAAACCCTCACTTATGGCGGAGGAAAACGTGGTTACAGATCGGCACCTGGGGTTACAAGATAAGCAAGAAAGTTCCTAAACCAGGTGTCAAAAGTACTAGGAGCCTCTAACCAAAAGAAAAAAAACATCAAGACAAGACGTAATAAAATGCTACAAAGTTAACAATTCCTGTAAAAGAAACCACAAACAACGTTAACTCAGAACATAAAATCATAAAATCTTACCAATCCAACCTGAGGACAAAACGCCACATGAAAATGACGCTAGCAACAATGCAAAGATGGCAAACCCAGTTTATCCAAATGGATTAATCCTCAAAGCAACCTAGGCACATCCCTGAGAAATCTCCATTAAGAGTTAAGACCAGTCGCACCACTCCGAGCCAATTAATCAGCAACTTTATTTCCCTCCCTATAAACATGTCTAACTATGCACACTATAGAATCCATAAGGGCTAGAGTATCTTACCAAAAATCTTCCAAGTACCACATCCCACACCTCCACCTATTCCACCACGAGCTCACCACTCGAGAATCTAATTCAGTTTCCACAAAATTAATCCCTAGATCCTTACAGGCTTTGAGACCCTACAAAATAGCTAACAATTCAGCTCTATTATTTGAACCGAATCCAATATAAGAATCAAAGGTGTGAACCAAATGACCTCGATCATTTCTAATAAAACCACCCACCCCTGAAGAACCTGGGTTACCAAGACTACTACCGTCTATATTCAACTTAAACCACCCTTGAGCTGGCTTTTGCCAAGCAACTAGCTTTAGATACTTCCTATCGGGAACCAACGCTGGAATATTCAATATTTGTAAAATCTGTGAGTCATGCCTAGAACATTTACTAATCTTTTTCATATCTCGACTTACTAAACCCATCCAACTTCTAATAGAATGCCAAACCAAACTAATAGACTGAATACTACCCTCCATGCGTGCAGTACATCTTCTACGGCAAAGGTGCCAAGTAATAATAGAAGGTAGAAGCCCCACTATGAGCCCCACTTGAGAGTTTGAGGCTTCACGTCGAAACCAAATTGTTACCGTCTCCCTCCAAGTAAGACCAAGAGGAAGACCAAAGGTAGCTCCATAATAATGACATATTTTTGTTGCAAACTCACATTCGAAAAGTACGTGGTTTTGGTCTTCATACTTACCTTCGTCACAACAATTACAACGAGAAACTATTAGGATCCCAATACATCAAAGACAATCATCAACGCTCAAAGCCATGTTACATGCTTTCCACATCGAAACTGAAATTTTAAGTGGGAGCAACTTATGCCACATCTAATGATGCCACTCCACACTAGAACCTTGTATTCGAATGCAATCCCAAGCAAATTTAGTAGAAAAACTCCCACTCTCATGCTTCATCCAGATCAACACATCAGACCCTCCCTTACAGACGGCCAAAGCCTCAATAATTTCCTCCACATTATCCTGTCCCACTAACGTACTCAACAGCTCCACATCCCAACTATTGGACAACTTGCACTCTTTAACTTTAAGCATTGGATTACCCACTATCTGGAACTCATCAATTAACGAACCCCCATCTCTCCATTTATCATACCAAAATAAAATGTTCCCATCTCTAACTCTCCACTTTGCATTATTAAGGACACTAGGAATACTTTTAACAATCATTTTCCAAAACCTCGTTCCTTTTTTCATGTTAATGAGAGACCAAGGTGAAGAGCCCACATATTTTCCCTTAAAGAACCTAGCCCACAGGGACTCTCCTTGAATTAAGTTCCAAGCAAACCGCTTATGCAATGCTTTTTGCATATCCTCCAAATTACGCAAACTCATTCCACCCTCCTCTATTGGCTTACAAATACTATCCCATGCCACCCACTTTCTTTTTTCCTTTACCATTCACCTCACCCCAAAGACGTGTGCTCATCATTCGGTTTAATTCTTTAATAATAGATTGAGGGACCTGCAAAACCGCAAATATATGTAAAGCCATGCTAGAAAGCACATGCCAAAGAAGAATCAAACGGCCTCCCGATGATAGGATTTTCATTTGCCAAGCACTGATTTTGTTCCAGACTTTGTTAACCATCTCCTCCAGGTGCTCATGCTTAAGATGCCCCAAGACGATCGAAACCCCTAGATATTTAAAGGGAAACAAGCATTCCAAGAACCCTGTCAGCCTTTTAAGAGCTTTTTTTCGGACGAACGAAATTTTTGGAGAATAAAATATGGTCGTCTTTTCTTTATTAATTTTCTGTCCTGACCAATGTTCATACTTTTCAAACACCCATAACAGTTCCCTCACCGACTTCTTTCCTCCATTCAGAAAAATCACAATGTCATCAGTGTATATAAGATGAGAAATCTGAAGAGTGCCTCTAGCTTGGGAAAATTTTCCAATCCTTTTTGCCGTAAAGCTATGTTTCAAAAGTCTAGAGAGTACCCCTTGAAGAATAATAAAGAGGTAAGGTGAAAGGGGATCCCCCTAGCGTAGTCCCCGACCCCTTTGAAAAAATCCTTTCGTCATTCTGTTCAGTATCACAAAGTACCAAACATTTGAAATACAAGCATGAATTAATTCACAAAAAGGAGAAGGGAAACCAAAACACCTCAATACCTCCAGTAAAAAATTCTACTCCACCCGATCATATGCTTTTGCCATGTCAACTTTAATCATAATATTACCACCATGTGACTTCTTCTTCAGTGATTAAACTATTTCCTGAGTAAGACTAATATTCTCAAATATACTCCTCCCAGGTATAAAAGCTCCTTGCTCAAGAGATACCAATTTGGGAAGAAGACCTGTTAGACGAATCACAATAATTTTCGAGCAAATTTTATAGAAAACTGAACAAAGGCTTATCGACCTAAATTTATCAAACCCCGAAGGCACATCTACCTTTGGAATAAGCACAATGAAAGAAGCCGAATAAAATCTCGGAAGACTTTTAGATAGAAAAAATTCTGAGATAGCTCCCAAAACATCCATTTTTACCACCTCCCAGCAGCTCATAAAAAATCCATCACCAAAACCATCTGGCACCGAAGAACTATTTATAGGAATAGACGAGAGAGCCTCTTTAACTTTATCCAAAGAAGGGATGCAACAAAGCCGGACACAATCCTCTTCTTCAATAACCGGCGATATCAAGTTTGTTAAATCCGGCAACTCTCTTGGCTGATTTGACTGTTGTAGGAACTGAGAAAAATATTCAATGGCACCAAGATGAATTTCTTCCGGTGAATTGAACTCCAACCCGTCCGTAGTTCTCAACTTATGAATTTTCCAACACCTTTTATTAGATAACCAAACATGGAAGAATTTTGAGTTCCGATCACCTTCCATCCTCCACTTAATTTTAGCCCAAGCTCTAGTAATCCATGCTGACCATTGCACCATGAAAACTTTCTCCCCTGTGAATTCATTGAAGTCATCCATTGTAGCTCTTGTCCTTGGTTGACCACCACACCTTTCCACATCCGAACGAATTATATTAAAATCTCCAGCAAACAAACAAGGCTCCACACCCATTCTAGCTGAACTCAGCTCCTCCCAAAGCATCTGCCTTTCATTTCTATTACACTTAGCATAGATAAAATTACCCAAAAAATGAGAAGATCCATCATCTATACGTAAAGACAAATACTACGATCCCATTCGGACCAGCTACACGTCCATTTCATTTTTCCAAAACACCCAGATTTTCCCACCAACATCCTCATTAGTTATTACCTTATTAAATTGAAACACCCACATATACATCTGAATTTTATCAACACTCTGAAATGGTTCCAGCAACACTGCTATCTTTGGTTGACATTTGTTCAGCAGACTCATTAAACGTCCCTTAGAAGTACCTATTCCCCGTATATTCCAGACTAATATGGAACCTGTCACTGAGAAAATTTTTTGGCTCGAGTCAGCACCCTCTTAGAACTCCTGATTTTCTCAAACTGCCTCTTACGGTATTTTCTCTTCCCTACTTCATCCTCTATTTCCGTATGATATTCCTTATCCTGCAGAAAGACTTCCGCATGTATCTCAGGTTCCGGATCAGACATCGACCCCTCTTCCAAGAAAACCTCTTCCTCTTGTAATGTATCATCCTCCCTCTCCTCTGTACTAGGAACTACTTCCACCTTCCTCATGTCCGTGGCCAACTCCGCCTCCTTCGACCGAGTAGAACATTCCAGTCTTCCGTCATTCCTCTCTGCCGACACCTTATTATTCATTTCCTTTGCAGGAACCTCAATATCAGGAGACTCACCATGATCTTTTTTTGTTTCCAACTCCTCAATCAAAGGTGTGGAGGATTCACCTATTACCAGATTTACTCAGAATCCTTATTTGCTTCAACTTCTTTTTCCTCGACAACTGGTGGATTTATTTTTTTACTTCGGTTCTTCCACAACAGGTTCATGTTGCCAAACACATTCCTTTCTTCCAGTAATCTATTTCCCAGTACGACATGTCCTTGCATTATGCCCCTGTATTTTGCACTTGGAACAAAACGCCGGCAGAGTTTCATAAATTATCTCTTGCTTGCGGCTAGACCCCAGTCCAGGAGTCCCAATCCAAAAATGAGGTAAAGGCTCCTTTGCAGCATCCATCTCCACACAAATAAGGGCACCATCGGTGCGAGTGGCACAACGAGTGGGATTATCACGTCTAATAAATCTACCTATTGGGGCTGTAAGAATTTTAAGAAAAGACTCATGATAATAGTTAGGAGGCAAACCTGGTAAGACGATCCAAACCAGCACAATAGATGGTTCTTATTCTTCCTTAAAATCTAGAGTCCAGTGGAATGGACGATATGGAATCTCATCTATATCACTAACTTCATGTGGAAGGGCCTTCATGTAGTCTTCTTCCGAAGTCATTCTTATAAACAAGTTCCGAGGATGCATCATACTAGAAACAACTGGAATGCCATCAAGATTCCAGCGCTTTTGAATGAATGCCCGAATGGCATCCAAGGAGGGACAATTTGAAAGAAATTTCAAGACGATAGAAAACCTAAAAGGTTCTGCCGAGCGTAGTATTTCCTCCTTAGAGAACTGAAAGAACATTTCACCATCCTTGGATTTCGGCACACGGTACGCCATAGACAATTCTGGAAGAGGCTAAGGAACCACCGATACCAGATCCATGAACAGACGTCGACCTACGTTCTCAGCGACTGCCATACAACCTTACGTGAAAACTGGAAACCACCCTAGTCAAGAAACTAAAAAACGAAGTCTCAAGAAGAACTTTCAAGAAGAAAGCAGCGTTCTTGGAGCGTTTTATGTGCATGGATGCCCATAGGAAAACAATGAATATGATGTAGGAAGTAAAATTGAAGGAAAAAAAATAGAAAAAGATAATTTTTTACTAAAATTTAAGAAAATTCAACATGTACTATATACACTATATAAATGTACTATATAATACTAATATATGTACTATATGTATATATGATATATACTATACTGATATACTCATATATATCATATAGTGATATACTATACATAAATATTATATAATATGGTATATATGATATACTATAACATACATACATATACTATGATATACATATAACATATAATATGTATATAATATATATGCATGTGATATACTATGGTATATATTATATGATATTATATTATAATATCATATAATATATTATCATATAGTATACTCTAATATACTATAATATAATTAGCATATACTAATACTATATATTATAGTATTTATATATGAAATCACTATATGATATATCATACATATAATATCATATGGTATATAATATATTAAATATAAAAATCAATTAATTTACTAAATTTGAAATGAACACAGTTCGAACGGTCAATAATACTATTTGATCGGTAAGTCAAAACCGTTCAAACGGTTTTGTACATATAAGGTATTGGGAAAGGCTTTTCAATGCCACTGCTGCCCACAAACAACCATTCAAACCTGCTTGAATGGACCCCATAGACAGTCGAACGTTGTCGTCGTCGAAGAGTCATTCATTTCTAGTGGTACACTCCTTATATACCTCGTTTGGGTTATTTTAAGTAAGTTCTGTTAGATTATTTGTAAAAAATAGGAAAAATACCACTTTCTATCTATAGCCACCATAGGTGACCAGAAATCCACCGTAGGCTGTTTACCCAGCATTGTGTAGTTGATATTTGTGGAAGAAATGGATTCCTTTCGTTTCCATGGCCGCTGAGTTCGATCCAGAAACCATTTGAATGATGTTGTATTCGTTCAAACGGTAGGAACTCAAACCTTGAACGTTTGAGCGGTTCACCATACATTTGAATAGAATTTAATATCACCGTTCGAACGTATATAAGACACGTTCGAATGGGGATGTAAAAATTTATACGTTCAAACGGTTATGAATTTGATTGAACGGTATAACTGAAAATAGTTTCTAATTGTTTTAATTAGTATATAATTTTTTGAATATTTATGTATTATATTTTATAACTAATGTTGAATATATATTTTATTTTTTCAATTTCAGGTTGATAATGTATCGTAGGGGATGTAGGCGTGCAAAACCAAGTCAACCTTCCATCGAAATAGTTTGAGAGATGACTATCTTATTAGAGTGTCAATTGAAGATTTCAGACTTTGTGACTCTTACCTAAGAGGGTCATTCTTTGAAGTCGGAACTTTAGTCTCTGAGTGATCTTTTCTTGCCTTTCTCTCACTCAACAAATTTTCGATCGATCTTTCCATCTCACATGAGTTTCTTTCCATCTCAAAGTTATTACGACCAAAAATGTCGTTGTAATAAGTTCAAAGTGCATGAAACGCTGTCGTCCAACTTAAAACTTCTCCTATTAAGGCGAAAAAAGATGTCACATGCACACCTTGTTAAGTTGTTTACCGTTCGAACGTAAATATTATACGTTCGAACATGAAAATAATTCACAGCGAATGTTTTCTTGCTTGTCAAATTTTCTAGCTCACATTCGAACGGTAATAAAATACCATTTGAATGCTACTTCATTGCTTAGGGGTTGGCGGGAGACATTCCCGCCACTATTTCAGACGCGCCAAAAACCCTAGAAAATGTTCGAACGCACTTCTTCATGGCTAAAATGTGACACCCCGACTCCCACGTACAGGAACGAGAGAATCGTGATGTCAAGATGATGACAACATGGTCACACATCCCAACGAAATGTGTCCAAGTGTGTGCAACATGCAAAAGTGCACAACAAAAGTCGCAGCGGATAATATAATAAGTCAAATAAGTACCAGAAATTTAAATACAAGTATCCAAAATAATTTACCTTTAAAAAAGTTATACAGTCATCCCAAATATATTACAAAAGATAAATACATAAAAGAGTAGGATAAGAAATCTCGATACACGAGAGCAATCACAGATCGCTCTTCCAATGGAGCCAAAGCCTAAGGCTCGTCATCCTCATCTGCATCAAAATCTGCGATACCATAAAAAGGGTACCGCAGGTAAGTAAAAAATCCAAACAACCCTCGAGATAAAAACGTATTAAAGCAACCATCTAACAGATCACAAAACCTCATTTTTTCCCAAAAACGAGTAATTTTCCAACACACGCTAAAATCTCATTTGGCCCAAAATAATTCATAAAACATTTTCCCAGAAAATGATTTACACAAAACTCAATCATTTAACAGACACTGTAGGCGGGAATCGCAGGCGGGACTACACCACCATCCCTACAGTTCTTTTCCACACAATGAATACATATCAGAGCACTGTAGGCAGGAATCACAGGCGGGACTCTACCACCATCTATGCTTACCACCATCCCTACTGCATGCACCGTAGGTGGGAATCACAGGCAGGACACAACCACAATCCCTGTTTAACAGCATCCCTACCGCATGCACCGTAGGCGGGAATCGCAGGCGGGACTCTACCACCATCCCTACAGTCTCTTTCCCTTTTCCTCAAACCAGTCAATCCAAACATTTCAAATAAAACACGTGAACATGCATGCAATCATGCGAAAACCCAGTTTTCAGTTACAAATATGAGCATGCGTGCAAATGAATGAACACAACATGACAACAATAACCAACAATCAACAATGTCAACACAATACAATCAAACATGCAACTTCATTCTCCAATCCATCCGACCCCCGTACTCCTCGGACTCAGTCCAGCAAAACCAACCAATAGTCCAGTGCAAAGTGTTAGTACAAAAATACATTTAAATCATAAGAGTTATTTGGAAAATACTTACAGTGCTATATAGCAATTTCCGAAGGATCACGAAGCTGCAAGAAGTGACGTCTGAGCAACGTAACAGTGCAAAATGCACTGTGGCCGTGGGTCTCAAATACCTACTTTTCAACGGAGACAAACGAAGACCCAAAATTGATAGGGTTGGGCCTAGGGAGGTCGGGGAAGCTAGTGATGGTGAAGGTTGGCCGTGGGTGGCGGCGTGGGCGGCGGTAGAAGACCAAAAACACCCAAATCGGAAATGGGGTTGGTTGTGCTTCACTGGTGACGGATCGGAGCTGGGGTTGGGTCCAATGGGTTGCTAAGAAGTCGAGGATGAAGTGGTGAGAAGATGGTGGCCAATGGTGGTGCGACGGCGGCGCAGCGGCGGAAAGAGTGCCGCGGCTTGGAGAGGCTAGTGGTGGCTAATGGCGGCGCGAATGGAGCTGAGGTTGGTAGGTTGAGGTTGCCGGCGGCTAGGGAGGCTAACGGGCTGGGCGGTGTCAACCACCGCCGGCGCACGGCAGCTCTGGGTGGAGACGAAGAACGGACGGAGAGAGAGGGAGGGGGGCTGGGCTTCGCGCGGGAAGAACCAGAGAAAGAAAAAGAAAAGAAAGAAAAGAAAGGAAGAAAAGAAAAATGAAGGAAAAAATAAAAGAGGAAAGAGAAAATGTAAGGAAAGAAATGAGGTCCAATCCTTACATCTTGGGTCACAAAAATGATCCAACAGAAATGATTTTAAAACAGCAAGTAAAATAAAATAATTCAAACGTAATGATTAAAATGAAAATAAATAATTAAACCCAACAATAAGTTAATTAAATATGAAAAGAATTTAAATTCATAACAATAAATAATATTAAGAAAGCACTTCAAAATAATTTTCACAAAATTAAAAATCATAAAATAAACCAACTAAAAATCCAATAATTTTAAAACAAGGGAATAAATTTCTGAAGAATTAAAAATAATCTCCCATTAAAAATACACTAAAATACGGGGTGTTACATAAAAACATTCAATCACTGATTAAGCATTCGAACGGTATGCCATAGCGTTCGAACGTATATTAATAAATATTTTATTATAGTCTAATATCTACACTATACGTTTTAATTTATTACTATATATGATTTTTTTTTTTTACAAACATTACTATATACAGTTATGTAAATATATTATGATTAGCATATGCTAATATATATAGTACTATATACTAATATACTATATTATTATTAGCATATACTAATATTATATATTATAGTATTTATGTTTGAAATCACTATATGATATATCATACATATAATATCATATAGCATATAATATATAATATATAGTAATATATATTACAGTATAGTTTAGTAATATATGGTATAGTATAGTATACTATCATATATATAGTATAGTTTACTATAGCATTAATGGCTTGGTAATGAAGCTGATGGTATTTTTATTTATAAAATGCATATAGATGCATTGTACTACACTTAACTAGCTTCAACATTGTAGTGCACAAAAAACTGTTTCTAGAACTATTATACAATATTGGACAAAAATTAGAATAAATCATCTTCCGAATACTCTGTGATGATCTTGTAGTACTTAGTTTTTTGTTCTTCTTATGGTTTGACCATATAAGTGGACCTCACGACGGTTGAGTGGTTGAACTGGTCTTGCATTCATCTCAGCATACTGCAATTAATTAGTAAATCATAAAATTTAGAAAGTTAGAAGATATGTTTTTTGGTCATGTAGCTAATTAATTAAACTAAAGACTCATCAACTCTTTAATTTCATTGTGCTTTTTGCCTTAAATTGTAAAATGAAAGGTTATATATTACACCTCCATCTCACTTTTGTGTTACTCATGTGTTCATTTGCTCTTATTTTATTATTGGAAAATTCTATATACAACATTGAAATTCTACTCCTATCATATTGTGATGATCATGTGATATTATCTATCAATCATTAATTTTTTTAAAAAAAAAAAAAGAATTGATATAATTCTTAATGCATAATGTCACGTCATCACAATGTTATCAAAATGGAACGAGAGTGTAGTATAAAACACATCTCTTTGTTATTTTTGGTTTATATAAAAAATTGGATCTGTTGATCAGTGTCAATATTATATGAACACAGTGGGATGAAAATAGGACGAGGATGTAATACATGACACAATTGATTATATATAAATAGCTAGATGAAAACAGTGTTGTTACTTACATCATGGGCCACCTCTCTGAGTAACTTTACTTGCTTCCTTGAGACAGTCCTTACCTGTGGGTGTATTTTAAATACAATCAAACATTCTAGCCTAACAAAAACAAAAGAAAACCTAAAAACAAAAAACTCATGAAGAATTTACAAGTTAAGGAACAAGGGCTTTACCTTCTTATTGATTATCCAAGTAACACCTTCAGTGCATGGAGGAACAGTGAGAGAGCCCATGTATCTGTAGTACCTCTTTCCACCCATTTTTATTTCTGTAGGATCAATCAACCCCATATTTCTTTCTGCCTTTTCATCGGCCATGGATGTTATGTTTCTCATCAACTGAAATTCGAATTAATAACATGTTAAACCACAATTTGGAACACAGCTAGGGCAAAACAATATCATCTTTTGATTGGGGATAATGTTTTTTTTTTTTTTTTGAAACTTGAATCGTAGGTGACGTCCATTTGATGATCATCTTCCCCCATGTTTCAAGAGTACTTGTATCGTTGTCGTTTTTCATTGAAATTGGCCAATTCCTTGGAAGATTGTCCTGTCTCATTGCTTCCAATTAATTTCTTAATTTGATCATAACAATGAAAAAATTATTTTTTTTCCCCTTCTTGTTGACCTTTTAAGGGTTCGTGCTACATATCAATTAACCAGAGGAAAAAATGGCAAACGTATAAATTTAGGAATCCTGGGGGAGTATTTGCACCTTTGAGAGGAAAGCATCTGGTCGACCAATCTTATAGAAAAGTCCAACAACAACAATCTTATTTTTCATGTTGATGTCCTGGCTTAAGTGAACCATATGCAGCTCCAAGTCATACCTGATTTAACAAGAAGACAAAAAGAAAGAAGAGAAAGTCCATGAACTTGTTCAGCAACTCCTATTTCTTCCAGATCATGTAGAAGAAGGATGTACAGAGAGAGAGAGAGAGTGACCTCCTGCCATTGATGGAATGCTCAGAAGGTGAGTGCCAATGTCCTTGTTGGAGAGAGTAATCAGTGCCGTTGATCTGTATGGAGCCGGCATCACCTACCCATTGCACCTGCATCCATGACATTGACATTTTATAAACAAGCAAATAATTGTCTTCATTGCTGGTGCGGGACAGCCAATTAATACTAGTGTACATTTACGAATGCATGTCCTATAACGTCAGTTTTAATTTATAATATGTGAAAATCATAGCATTACTCTTACCCTATACGATCTGCAACAAGCTCTGGATCAACGTGATAAAACTCCACACCCAATATGATATTGTCCTTTTATAGCCAAGCTAGCTAGCTATAAATGTTCTACTCATTAATATCTCCCTTCTTTCAATTTATACTTGTATTTGGTTGTCAAAATGCTACTTGCTCAGGAAAGGAATTGAAAAAAAAAATAGTAAATCTGATATGATAGCTAGCTAGTGGAGTTGACGTTTTGCATGGTAAGCACTTAAGCTACCCCATTAGGATGGCGTCGAGCTTGATGATCTCCACTATATATGATAGGGCCATCATTTTCCGAGGCCGCCGGGAAGGAAGCGTTTTTAGTACCCTAGCTTGCACAGATGGTCCACCTCACTGAACATCAGTATTAATTATCTTTCTTGATCATTTTAAACTCTCTTCATTTCCAATCACAATATTTTAAGTCGATATGAAATTTATATAATAAATATATAAAATCATTTAAAATATAAAACATCAGCAACTATGATTAGATGTAATAAAATATAAAATGAAGAACAAGATCGCCCGGAAAATTAACTCAAGTTCAATGGATATAAACCGGAAAAGATACATGAAATCAAACTCGATCTTTTATAGTGGTCATCTTCTATTAGCATTTAGTTGTATGCATGGATCTAGTTGTATGCATGAAGTGAAAAGACGGCAGCTTTCCTTCCTTACCGAAATATCATGCCCTCTATTCTTGATGGTGGCATTAGAAAGTTTGTAGCTCCTTTTTAGTTCCCCCAACTTGGGAATCAATTTCACTCTCCGACTTGACAAATCTATGGGAGACTGCATATCTCCATTCTTACATGCAGCCCATTCTTTCCGGATGTCTCCCCAATGACGTGGCCCCATCTCGCTACCTTCCAAATAATCAAACTCTCTCTCATCCTCTGCAGCATATGATTCACAGATGATAGATAGCAAAGTGAACAACTCGGAAGGGAAAACTTATATAAGGAGAAAATAAAAAGGAAAGCAAATGACACATGTATATAATATGTGTGTATCTTCTGCATGCATTACCCACTTCCTGAGATGCGGTTGACGTTAGATGTGAGAAAAGAACTACAAAGATCAAAACGCTTGATATAAAGATCGATTTGCTTGGATTCTTCATGCTTTGCAAACCTTGGCGCAAAAGAGTTTCGAGAAAACCACTGGTGCAGGTTTGGAGAAAATGCTGGTTTTCTGTTGGAGGTATGCTGTGGCAAATTAAGGACCAGGGTCTCTAATATATATAGATTGGTTTGTACAGTACTCGGTAACGAAAAGGGAAATTTCCTACAGGTTTCTTGGGTCAACCATCCCGTGTATGAATGCGAGAATCTAGATATATTAAACACCCATGAGAGAGAAGGTTCCTGGATACCTGATACTAACCGAGTACAGACTATGAAAGTCGGTAGTAAAGATTAATAAAATGGAATGACATAATTAAACAAAGCAAAATAAAATGACTCGAATTCGACTCGTTCAATTTACACCACGTCACACATCTTATATCTTTACTAATAATATTATATGACATACATCATGACGCTATTAATTCAATAGATTTATTAACAATTATACCCACGACCAAGCCAATTTCAATGAAAATTTAATCGAGGTTCATCAAGCAAAGGATAGAGTATGGTTTGGGTCTAGTTTCAACAAAGAGTAAATAAATTTATTGGGTGAAGAACACATGTTTCTTTATCTTATTATAAAATAAGCGTCCTATAACTAATATTGAATCAAATTTCAACAAGATCATGAAACCCGGCCAGATTAAATAATTCTCAACATAAAGGAAGCATCTGTCTGAAAAACCAATGGTTCAGATCCCAAATACACCTAGAGGGTAAATTAGTTTTCAAAAATGCTATATACAACCGCCCGGGGTAACCTTTGGGGAACCGCTGCCCACGTGGAGATGAAACGCCCCATTTCTTTTGTTGACCCAAACGCCCCTCCCATTCCATTCGTCTTCTCCACTCTAGCCAAGCAAATCCCTTCATCTTCTCCACCCCGGTTGTCTCCACGAAGCCACCATCGAAGACCTCATCATCTCCACTAGAGAAACCCCTTCTCTTCTCCACTAAGATCAGGTCTCCACGAAGCCACCAGCGAAGCTCCCTTCCTCTTCTCCACAGACCCACGAAGCTAACCCGTTCGTCTCTCCACAAACCCACGAAGCTAACCCCTTCGTCTTCTCCACAGACCCACGAAGCTCCCTTCTTCATCTCATTTCCAACTGTATACCATCGGCTCTTGTAACCATGAAAACGAAAACAAAACACAACGAAAAGGGAGGGAAAATTGTTGAAGAGGGAAGCTGGAGGTTGTGCCGTCTGGAAGAAGGGGAGAAAAGATCTGCTCTTCTCGATCTCTGAACTGGAAGAAGAGATTTCGCCGCCTGGGTCTGGGAATCGTAGATCGCGTCGTCTGGGTTTCGAAAGAAAATCTCATTTCGATCTTGGGTCTGGGAAGAAAAACTCGGCTCTGTTCGATCTAGGGTTTGGAAGAAGAGATTTCTTTATTATGTTTTGCTCAAACTCATACTTATTTTCTCATTCTGTTCGTTTTCTTTATGGTTTTGTTTTGGTCTTGATTTGTTGTGTGAAGATTTCATTAAGATGGGTGCGAACAGAAGTCTGGAGTGAAATCGCTGGAGGGAAAATTGTTTAAGACGAAGGATCGCTGGCAGAGTGAAATTGTTGAAGACGAAGGGGAGAGGCAGAGAAGACGAAGGGAAGATGAAGAGACGAAGTCTGGAGTGAGTTTCGAAACAGGGGAAGGAGTGAAAGAAGACGGTCCGCTTTGAGTCAACAAATGAAATGGGGCGTTTCATCTCCACGTGGGCTGCGGTTCCCCAAAGGTTACTCCGGGCGGTTGTATATAGCATTTTTCATTAGTTTTTTCCAAATTTATTGGACTATTTAAACTAATAGCGAATCAACCAACCAATTAATGAATCAAATCACAAGATTTGATTGCACTATGTTAGAATACTAAGGGCTCATTTGGACACTTGGAGTTTCTAATAATTTTGTGAAAAAAACTGATAAATACAGTACTTTTCACAGCACTTTGCACAACTATAGGCTAAAATGAGGTATATTTTTCTAAAATCCTCATAAAAGTAATATTATTTTACAAAAAATACTCTTATTTTAAAACATAGTAGTGAAATAGTTTGTAAATAGTAGTAAAATGATTTGAATTAAGATGTTTTATTAGGTTTAAGAAAATGAGAAAGAAAAAGTTGAATAAAAATTTGTTATAAAGTTAAAAAATTGTTTGAATATAGTTTTTTAATATAATATTCTTTAGCTTGAAAAAATGGTATTGCTTTTTTTATTTTGTTTTAAAATTTGTAAAAGTTATAATGATTAGAAAATGATCAGATGAAAAAATTGAATATTAGAAATTGAAAAGTATTTTGTGTTTAAATTACGTTTGAGAAGAAAATTGTGAGAAATTTTGAAGATTTCACATCCCATCTCATTACCCAAATGTATCCTGAGAGTAAAGGGTAGTGCTACAAAATATGCCGCTTAGATTTGACCACTAGGTTTGTCTCTGGTGCAAATTATATTTTTTTTTCTTTCAAAAATTTTTAAGAAATAAAATAAAAACATTACTACACTAATAGTTACTTTCTTAACAATTAAGTGAAACATAAATTAAAAAACTAAAGTAAAATATATGATGGGTCAAATTGATGGGACAAACTGAAACGACATATTATCATTTTCCAAGAGCATGCAAATCTCTTCGCCTAGCTACGCATGCATGGGAATGGGTCTTAATTAGGACTGGTAGTATGTCTCTTTTAGACTAAACTTTCTTTTTCCTAAGCAAGTTGTCTTTTTTTATTTTAATTGAATTGCAATCCTTCCATTTGACTGTATTCGATCTAAGCCTTAATTTGTTACGTTTTATATTTTAATGGTTAGTGTAACCTAACATTAGCTGTAGTGAAATAAAACTATCTAAGTTGAGGCGCCTTAAATATTAAAATCTTGGGTTGACCTTAAAGTTTGAAAATTCATATATAGGAAGATGAATCGAAGTTAATTCATTTGATCTGAATAGTTGATGGTAGGAATATATTAGGTTCACGTTTGAGACAAATTGCTAGGAGCCTAAATGAATAAATTCTGACACATACAGTTATTTTTGCATGAAAAAAGATATTTGCAATCGTGAATTGTGTAACCGCCGCGTAATCACTTTGAAAAAAATGAATAAAACATGGGACCCACAGGAAAAAAATTAATTTTTTAATAGTGGACCTCACTCTTTTTCAAAGCGATTACGCGGCATTTACGCATTTCACGGTTGTATGTAGAATTACTTTGAGAGAGAAGGTTCCTGGATACCTGATGCTAACCGAGTACAGACGTGAAAGTCGGTAGTAAAGATTAATAAAATGGAATGACATAATTAAACAAAGCAAAATAAAATGACTCAAATTCGACTTGTTGAATTTACACCACGTCACACATCTTATATCTTTACTAATAATATTATATGACATACAACATGACGCTATTAATTCAATAGATTTATTAACAATTAGACCCACGACCAAGCCAATTTCAATGAAAATTTAATCGAGGTTCTCAAGCAAAGGATAGAGTACGGTTTGGGTCTAGTTTCAACAAAGAGTAAATAAATTTATTGGCTGAAGAACACATGTTTCTTTATCTTATTATAAAATAAGCGTCCTATAACTAATATTGAATCAAATTTCAACAAGATCAAACGCGGCCAGATTAAATAATTCTCAACATAAAGGAAGCATCCGTCTGAAAAACCAATGGTTCAAATCCCAAATACACCTAGAGGGTGAATTAGTGTAACAACCGGGCTTTAAGCCCAGCCCGTTGGAGAAGCCCAGCCCAGGAGCAACATGTGTGATCCGAACGGCGTCGTTTGGGGAAGATTTTTTCCCCTTTCCCGCCGCACTGTTCTTCTTCTTCGCCGGTTCTGCCTCTGTATTTCATTTCCATAACTCCCTCACCCGTGCGCACCAACCCACGACTCCAGCAGTTATTTCCATCTCTTTTCACACTCAAGGTTCGGTTACTACTCACTTTTTACAGATTTCTCAATAGGTTTTCTTCTTCTTCATCTCTTCACCGTGCACTCACTCAAGGGTTTCAAAATTCAAATCGTTTCTCCACTGCGATTTCATTCGGTTTTTGAACAAAACTTGGTAATTTCTTCTTCTATTATGGCTTTTCTTTTTCTTTTATGGTTATTCTTCTATTTCTTTCTCAGTTCGGCTGGTTCTTACTCATGCGGGTCTCCTTCCATTTTCAGTTTCTGCCATGTCTTGATCCTTCGTACACACACTCTACTCTACCGTACTTGATGTATCGCGCACACACACACTGTTGGGTTGGCCGAGCATCACACTTAGATAGTATTTTCCTCTCTGCGAAGACAATTAGCATTTTCAGTAGAATAATTTTTGACTTTTTATTTTTTAATTGTTGGAGCAGTAGAGTGTGTTGGAATTTTGGATGTTGAGGAGTATGATTTTTGGGTGTTTTGTGAATCGGTTTTGAAGTATTATTGAGACTTTTTGGTGTAAAATGATGGGTGTTTTGGAACTAATTGAATTGAACTTTCGTGCAAGTTTGGTATTGTTGAATGATTAGAGTAAAGATGCGTGCACTGAAATTGTCTTATTCAAAGGTTGGAAGTAGTTTTGGGTTGGATTATGTTTTAATTAATGGAGTTGCTGTGGTTGGTTTTGGAAATGATTATAGTCGGTTGGTATTAATAGAAGGTGGTGGCTGTTTTGGGTTTCAGTTGCGAATGGTTTGAAGAGAGAGTTGTTCGGATTTAATTGTTAGATAGTTATGGAGCTGTGAAGGAACTGTTTTGATTTATTATTCATTAAATAGCAGACTACTAGATTGATTATTAAATGTTGGATATATGTGCTTTTTGTTTAGGTGGTGTTACTATTAGAGTTTCGGCTCAAGGTGTTGATAATACGAAGAAGTCAGGTAAGCGGGGTTCATATACTAATTTTGCATAAAATAAATAAAAGGAGGTTGACTTTGAGAATAAATGTGTTTAGTTTTTTTTTTTAAAGAGATGATCAACCTCAAATGTTTATTCTGCATCTGCATAAATTCAATATAAGAGAAAGTGTTTTCTATCATGACTGGTGTAGACATGAGTTAGTTTTGTGCACTTTGTTTCAGAACTATGTAAAAGAGCGAATAAGGAAATTCTAAAAGTTTTGTTGTGAACGAATGAGAATATTATGTTTATTTTTATCTCGAACATGTGAAATGACCTGAAGCTTTTCATTGTTTTGTTTTGATATGATGTGTCATCTGAGAATTTTGGCATGATGTTCTGATTCTGTATATGATTGTAACCGGATTTTCGATGAAATCCGTTCTGTTTCTGTTAAGGCCCAGCCACGGGTATAATGGTGGTTTATAACCCTACCACGGGGGTGAAACATGGAAAATGGCCCAGCCACGAGTATAATGGTGGTTTATAACCCTACCACGGGGGTGAAACATGGAATATGGCCCAACCACGGGTATAATGGTGGTTTATAACCCTACCACGGGGGTTAAACATGGTATTGTCCCGATGTGATATCAAACAATTATAAGATTATAATGTTTCAGTTTAGAAATGCCAACGGATTTTCTTTTTGGAATAAGCTTATTTTTCTGAAAAGTTCGCTCTAAAGTTTTTGTACAAGTTTTTTTTCTGCATTCTGAAAATAAATGTTTTGTTCGGCTTATCAATTGTTATAAATGCTCATGTTTACATACTAGTATATGCTCTCTGCTTGCTGAGTTGTTGATAACTCACCCCGTTAATCTCCATAATATTTCAGATGACATCGATGGCTCAGCTGAAGATCAGTATTAGAGTCTATGGAGAAGATTAGCTTTGTTTTGTTGTCGGGTATCTCATGATATTATTGTTGGTGTTGGAAGTTAATTATCTTTCTTAAGTTTGCTTCAATGGATTTAGACGGTTTATGGAGACTATGTTAATGTTATAAAAGTTCTAGTTGTTGTTTGAGACATGAAGAAGAATTGATTTTATTTGGATTGTTGGATTAAATATTGGATAAATGAGTTTATTTGATTTATTTAATTGAGGTATTTACGTTCGTTTTGAGGTTTGGAAAATAGATATATTCTTGAATTTGGAAGTACTCTAGCCTTGTTAGAGTAGATTATCAGGTTTTATGAGTTAACTCTCCGGACCCTCGGGGTCGGGGCGTTACAATTAGTTTTCAAAAATGCTATATACCACCGCTCGGGGTAACCTTTGGGGAACCGCTACGCACGTGGAGATGAAACACCCCATTTCATTTGTTGACCCAAACGCCCCTCCCATTCCATTCGTCTTCTCCACTCCAGCCAAGCAAATCGCTTCGTCTTCTCCACCCTGGTTGTCTCCACGAAGCCACCATCGAAGACCTCATCATCTCCACTAGAGAAACCCCTTCTCTTCTCCACTAAGATCTGGTCTCCACGAAACCACCATCGAAGCTCCCATCCACTTCTCCACAGACCCACGAAGCTAACCCCTTCGTCTCTCCACAGACCCACGAAGCTAACCCCTTCGTCTTCTCCACAGACCCACGAAGCTCCCTTCTTCATCTCATTTCCAACTGTATACCATCGGCTCTTGTAACCATGAAAACGAAAACAAAACACAACGAAAAGGGAGGGAAAATTGTTGAAAAGTGAAGCTGGAGGTTGTGCCGTCTAGAAGAAGGGGAGAAAAGATCTGCTCTGCTCGATCTCTGAACTGGAAGAAGCGATTTCGCCGCCTGGGTCTGGGAACAGTAGATCGCGTCGTCTGGGTTTCGGAAGAAAAACTCATTTCGATCTTGGGTCTGGGAAGAAAAACTCGGCTCTGTTCGATCTAGGGTTTGGAAGAAAAGATTTCTTTATTATGTTTTGCTCAAACTCATACTTATTTAATCATTTTGTTGGTTTTCTTTATGGTTTTGTTTTGATCTTGATTTGTTGTGTGAATATTTCATTAAGATGGGTGCGAATAGAAGTCTGGAGTGAAATTGCTGGAGGGAAAATTGTTTAAGACGAAGGATCGCTGGCGGAGTGAAATTGTTGAGGACGAAGGGGAGAGGCAGAGAAGACGAAGGGAAGATGAAGAGACGAAGTCTGGAGTGAGTTTCGAAACAGGGGAAGGAGTGAAAGAAAACGGTCCACTTTGAGTCAACAAATGAAACGGGGCGTTTCATCTCCACGTGGGCAGCAGTTCCCCAAAGGTTACTCTGGGTGGTTGTATATAGCATTTTTCATTAGTTTTTTCCAAATTTATTGGACTATTTAAACTAATAGCGAATCAACCAACCAATTAATGAATCAAATCACAAGATTTGATTGCACTATGTTAGAATACTAAGGGCTCATTTGGACACTTGGAGTTTCTAATAATTTTGTGAAGAAATCTGATAAATAAAGTACTTTTCACAACACGTTGCACAACTATATTCTAAAATGAGGTATATTTTCTAAAATCCTCATAAAAGTAATATTATTTTACAAAACATACCCTTATTTTAAAACATAGTAGTGAAATAGTTTGTGAATAGTAGTAAAATGATTTTGAGTTAAGATGTTTTATTAGGTTTAAGAAAATGAGAAAGAAAAAGTTGAATAAAAATATGTTATAAAGTTAAAAAATTGTTTGAATATAGTTTTTTAATATAATATTTTTTAGCTTGAAAAAATGGTATTGATTTTTTTATTTTGTTTTAAAATTTGTAAAAGTTGTAATGATTAGAAAATGATCAGATGAAAAAATTGAATATTAGAAATTGAAAAGTATTTTGTGTTTAAATGATGTTTGAGAAGAAAATTGTGAGAAGTTTTGAAAATTTCTCATGCCATCTCATTACCCAAATGTATCCTAAGAGTAAAGGGTAGTGCTACAAAATATGCCGCTTAGATTTGACCACTGGGTGTGTCTCTAGTGCAAATTATATATTTTTTTTCTTTCAAAAATTTTTACAAAATAAAATGAAAACATCACTACACTAATAGTTACTTTCTTAACAATTAAGTGAAACATAAATTAAAAAACTAAAGTAAAATATATGATTGGTCAAATTGATGGGACAAACTGAGACGACATATTATTATTTTCCAAGAGCATGCAAATCTCTACGACTAGCTACGCATGCATGGGAATGGGTCTTAATTAGGACTGGTACTCTGTCTCTTTTAGACTAAACTTTCTTTTTCCTAAGCAAGTTGTCTTTTTTTATTTTAGTTGAATTGCAGTCTTTCCATTTGACTGTATTCGATCTAAGCCTTAATTTGTTACGTTTTATATTTTAATGGTTAGTGTAACCTAACATTAGCTGTAGTGAAATAAAACTATCTAAGTTGAGGCGCCTTAAATATTAAAATCTTGGGTTGACCTTAAAGTTAGAAAATTCATATATAGGAAGATGAATCGAAGTTAATTCCTTTGATCTGAATAGGTGATGGTAGGAATATATTAGGTTCACGTTTGAGAGAAATTGCTAGGAGCCTAAATGAATAAATTCTAATACATACAGTTGTTTTTGCATGAAAAAAGATATTTGGAATCGTGAATTGTGTAACCGTGGCGTAATCGCTTTGAAAAAAGTGAATAAAACATGGGACCCACATGAAAAAAATTAATTTTTTAATAGTGAACCTTACTCTTTTTCAAAACGATTATTCGGCGTTTACGTATTTCACGGTTGTATGTAGAATTACTTATGGAATGACATAATTAAACAAAGCAAAATAAAATGACTCGAATTCGACTCGTTGAATTTACACCACGTCACACATCTTATATCTTTACTAATAATATTATAAGACATACATCATGACGCTATTAATTCAATAGATTTATTAACAATTAGACCCACGACCAAGCCAATTTCAATGAAAATTTAATCGAGGTTCGCAAGCAAAGGATAGAGTATGGTTTGGGTCTAGTTTCAACAAAGAGTAAATAAATTTATTGGCTGAAGAACACATGTTTCTTTATCTTATTATAAAATAAGCGTCCTATAACTAATATTGAATCAAATTTCAACAAGATCAAACCCGGCCAGATTAAATAATTCTCAACATAAAGGAAGCATCCGTCTGAAAAACCAATGGTTCAGATCGCAAATACACCTAGAGGGTGAATTAGTTTTCAAAAATGCTATATACAACCGCCCGGGGTAACCTTTGGGGAACCGCTGCCCACGTGGAGATGAAACGCCCCATTTCATTTGTTGACCCAAACGCCCCTCCCATTCCATTCGTCTTCTCCACTCCAGCCAAGCAAATCCCTTCGTCTTCTCCACCCCGGTTGTCTCCACGAAGCCACCATCGAAGACCTCATCATCTCCACTAGAGAAACCCCTTTTCTTCTCCACTAAGATCTGGTCTCCACGAAACCACCATCGAAGCTCCCATCCTCTTCTCCACAGACCCACGAAGCTAACCCCTTTGTCTCTCCACAGACCCACGAAGCTAACCCCTTCGTCTTCTCCACAGACCCACGAAGCTCCCTTCTTCTTCTCATTTCCAACTGTATACCATCGGCTCTTGTAACCATGAAAACGAAAACAAAACACAACGAAAAGGGAGGGAAAATTGTTGAAGAGTGAAGCTGGAGGTTGTGCCGTCTAGAAGAAGGGGAGAAAAGATCTGCTCTGCTCGATCTCTGAACTGGAAGAAGAGATTTTGCCGCCTGGGTCTGGGAACCGTAGATTGCGTCTTCTGGGTTCGGAAGAAAAACACATTTCGATCTTGGGTCTGGGAAGAAAAGCTCGGCTCTGTTCGATCTAGGGTTTGGAAGAAGAAATTTCTTTATTATGTTTTGCTCAAACTCATACTTATTTTCTCATTTTGTTGGTTTTCTTTATGATTTTGTTTTGATCTTGATTTGTTGTGTGAATATTTCATTAAGATGGGTGCGAACAGAAGTCTGGAGTGAAATTACTGGAGGGAAAATTGTTTAAGACGAAGGATCGCTGGCGGAGTGAAATTGTTGAAGACGAATGGGAGAGGCAGAGAAGACGAAGGGAAGATGAAGAGACGAAGTCTGGAGTGAGTTTCGAAACAGGGGAAGGAGTGAAAGAAAATGGTCCCCTTTGAGTCAACAAATGAAACGGGGCGTTTCATCTCCACATGGGCAGCGGTTCCCCAAAGGTTAATCCGAGCAATTGTATATAGCATTTTTCATTCGTTTTTTCCAAATTTATTGGACTATTTAAACTAACAGCGAATCAACCAACCAATTAATGAATCAAATCACAAGATTTGATTGCAGTATGTTAGAATACTAAGGGCTCATTTTGACACTTGGAGTTTCTAATAATTTTGTGAAGAAAACTGATAAATAATGTACTTTTCACAGCACTTTGCACAACTATATTCTAAAATGAGGTATATTTTTCTAAAATCCTCATGAAAGTAATATTATTTTACTAAAAAATACCCTTATTTTAAAACATAGTAGTGAAATAGTTTGTGAATAGTAGTAAAATGATTTGAGTTAAGATGTTTTATCAGGTTTAAGAAAATGAGAAAGAAAAAGTTGAATAAAAATATGTTATAAAGTTAAAAAATTGTTTGAATATAGTTTTTTAATATAATATTTTTTAGCTTGAAAAAATGGTATTGATATTTTTATTTTGTTTTGAAATTTGTAAATGTTGTAATGATTAGAAAATGATCAGATGAAAAAATTGAATATTTGAAATTGAAAAGTATTTTGTATTTAAATGATGTTTGAGAAGAAAATTGTGAGAAGTTTTGAAAATTTCTCATGCCATCTCATTACCCAAATGTATCCTAAGAGTAAAGGGTAGTGCTACAAAATATGCCGCTTAGATTTGACCACTGGGTGTGTCTCTAGTGCAAATTATATATTTTTTTTCTTTCAAAAATTTTTAAAAAATAAAATAAAAACATCACTACACTAATAGTTACTTTCTTAACAATTAAGTGAAACATAAATTAAAAAACTAAAGTAAAATATATGATTGGTCAAATTGATGGGAGAAACTGAGGCGACATATTATCATTTTCCAAAAGCATGCAAATCGCTTCGCCTAGCTACGCATGCATGGGAATGGGTCTTAATTAGGACTGGTACTCTTCTCTTTTAGACTAAACTTTCTTTTTCCTAAGCAAGGTGTCTTTTTTTATTTTAATTGAATTGCAGTCCTTCCATTTGATTGTATTCGATCTAAGCCCTAATTTGTTACGTTTTATATTTTAATGGTTAGTGTAACCTAACATTAGCTGTAGTGAAATAAAACTATCTAAGTTGAGGTGCCTTAAATATTAAAATCTTGGGTTGACCTTAAAGTTAGAAAATTCATATATAGGAAGATGAATCGAAGTTAATTCATTTGATCTGAATAGTTGATGGTAGGAATATATTAGGTTCACGTTTAAGACAAATTGCTAGGAGCCTAATTGAATAAATTCTGATACATACAGTTATTTTTGCATGAAAAAATATATTTGCAATCGTGAATTGTGTAACCGCCGCATAATCGCTTTGAAAAAGAGTGGGGTCCACTATTAAAAAATTAATTTTTTTCATATGGGTCCCATGTTTTATTTATTTTTTTCAAAGCGATTACGCGGCGGTTACATAATTCACGATTGCAAATATCTTTTTTCATGCAAAAATAACTGTATGTATCAGAATTTATTCATTTAGGCTCCTAGCAATTTGTCTCAAACGTGAACCTAATATATTCCTGAAAAAATATATTTGCAATCGTGTATTGTGTAACTGTCAAAATTAAACAAATAAATTGACTGCATGACATTTTATCTACTTGTACCACTTGAATATATAATCGATTCATTGAAGGCTTCGTTGACAAGAAAATACTGGGAAAATGGGAATAAAATATGAGCAAGCGCGCAGTTCCCCTGCCATCAGACGTGCATGATTTGGGTTTAATTACAATTGAGATTTGAATAGTTGGATGAAAAACACGTATCTTGCACGTATATATAACTTACGTTATTGCATGGATACGTTCCTCATGATCAGATCGTCCACTTTCAAGCATAACTAAATTTGAGACCTACCCCTTTTAAAGTAATGATGCATATCTTTTGATCAGTAGGTATATGGAAATATTTTTCACACAAATTCATAAACACAATTAATCTATATCGATGGATGAGCTTCTTGTACCTGCCTGTATGCATGGCGAAGAAACAACCTGGCCACGTTTCATGGATTGTTGGCCAACTGGCCTCAAGGGTCAAGGAAACATTTTCCACCCACCTGCGTTGGAGAAAGTGGCGGAGACAGGGAGTCTAGGCATCAACCCCAGGCCCCCAAAAAAGATGTGGCCAACTCTGACTTCTGGCTTCTAAATTGCACTGGCAGCCAGTGGTTGGCCCCCCTTTCCACCGAGAAAGAGCAAGTGGTAGTTGGCATCAAAAAAAAAAAAAAGAAAAAAAAGAAAAAAAAAGAAGAAAAAAAAACAGAACAGACCTTTTAATTATGAGTGCAGTAATAGCTAGGCCAAGGGAGCAACCCCCGGTACTCCACGTGGCTAACATTTTCATACAAAAGTTAAGACGTCTTCTGTAGCATCCCGTATTTTTAATATATTTTTAATTGAATGATTATTTGTTATTAATTTAAAAATTGATTCTCTTGTTTTAAATTTTCAAATTTTACTGAGTTTATTTTTATGATTTTTAATTTGTGAACATTAAATTTGACATGTTTCCTTAATATTAATTATTGTTATTTATTTAAATTTCGTTTCATATTAAATTAACTTGTTGTTAGATTTAATTATTTATTTTTATTTTAATCACTACGTTTGAATTATTTTATTTTATTTGCTATTTTGAAATCGTTTCCGTTGGATCATTTTTGTGACCCAAAATGTGAAAATTGGACCTCATTTCTTTTCCTCACTTTTTCTTTTCCTCTTTTTCTTTTCTTCCTCTTTTTCTTTTCTCCTCATTTTTTTTTCTTTTTTCTCCTTGGCTCTCCCGCGCGACGCTCTCTCCTTTCTCTCCTGTGTGTCGCTTCTCCTCCACCCAGCCCGCCGCCGTGAGCCGCCGGTGACCGACACCGCCCAGCCCACCTTCTTCCCCACCTGCCAACGACACTTCCCCTCTGATCATTGTAATACCCAGCTCGTTCTTCTTACGTACGCTTCTTCTTTCTGACGTATGTTTCGTCTTTATGACGTAAGCAAATCCCGAAGGTAGAGATTATGTGATCATCTGCCTTTCTCACTACCGACTGCTAGTCACGTTATGCGTGTCGAACCATAATAGCGTGTCTCGAAACATATCGTGTGACTTCTAGGGCACGCCCAGTGTTTTATATATGCTGGAAATATTTATAAGGAGTATTTCCATTGTTATTAAATTAAGATTTGATCTTGAATACGACAATCATAATATTCTTGAAGAGCTCCAAAAATATTATAATTGCCGGGAATCATTTTAATATTGTTATTAAAATGATTTCAATTATTTAAGATATTATGGGATTTAAATTATGTTGAGAGCTTTTATTAATTAAATGGTTTAACCATTTTAAATATGTTAAGTAAGACTTCATCATTTTATTAATGATGAAGAAATATTATTTTATAAACTAAAGTTAGTTTAAAATAATATTTACCATAATTCCTCTAAGCGCTTTTAATTAAGTTAATGTTTTACGCATCTTCAAATCAGTGTTTTAATTTCTCGTCGTTAGATCGCTGTGTAGATCCCCAGACGAAGGGACTGGGTTAAATACCCAGACCCCCTCTCTTTCCCTCTCATTTCCCCGTAACCCTCTCTCTCCTCCCTCTCTCATTCGGCGTACGTAGTACGCATCTCCTCCACGTCGAAGCTTCCAACACACAGCCCGGCGCCGCCGTGCGTCGCCAGGCCACACTGCCGGCACCATCGGCTGCTCCTCACGCCGGCGAGCTCAACCATGGCAGCTCCTCCCCCTCACGCTCTCTCTTCCTCTCCGTTGGAAGAGCAAGGCCCGTATGGGCTTGGTGCGTGTAGCGCCGCCGTGCGCCGCCCAATAGCTCCACCTCCACCACCATCAACCTCCTCCCACGTCGGCGACCCCTCACCGGCAAAGTCAGCCCCACCCATGCAGCCACCTTCTCTCCACTGCACAGACGCACGCACGAAACCCATCTATGGGTTTCGCACAACTTCAAGGCCACCGATGGCCTCTAGCGCCGCCGTGCGCAGCACCCACGGCCACCATGGACCTCCTCTCCCCTTCCCCGAGCTCCTCCACGTAACCCGAGGCCCATAGCCTCTCCCCCACCACACGGGTTCTTCCCTCTCTCAACGCACGGGTTGCACGCCGAGCACCACCGTGCACCGCCACCCACGGCTGGTAACCACCACCTCCAGCCTCCTCAAGCCGCCCTAAGCCAACCCAACCTCCCACGGCCCCGATCTGCCACCCATGAGAGCACACTCTCTCTCACTCTCCCACGGCTTCTCCTCCACGGAATGGCCAGATCCGCCACCGTGAGCCACCATACGGCGGGTATGTCGTAGTGGTGATGTGTCGTAAGTGCATGGAATATACGCGGAGTGTATTCCATGTGATGGAGTGACGCACCATACGGTGGGTATGCCGTAGTGGTGATGTGTTGTAAGTGCATGGAATACACGCGGAGTGTACTCCATGTGATGGTGAGATGCACTATGTGGCGGATATGCCCTAATAGTGATGTGGCGTAATGCATGTGGATGGAGTACACAAGGAATGTACTCCATGTGATATAGTGATGTACCATATGGCGAGTATGCCATAGTGGTGATATGGGGTAGTATGTATGAAGGGAGTAAACGTGGAGTGTACTCCACGTGGCAGCGACACTCTGTGTGGCGTGTCGTAGAGATAAGGATGGTTACGTGATTGATGGGCGTGGAACGTGATGGATAGTGTCGGGAACTGTGGAACAGTGTCCCGAAGTAGTTATGACATAGCCTGTAGTCTGAGGTGGCAAGTGTCATCGTGATGGGCTTATGGCTAGGAATATGCGCAAAGTAGCGGAACAAGTGTAAGAGTACGCAGCGGAAGCATGACTAGGCAACGTCATGAAGTGACGTGGTTACTGACAGTCGTGATTGCCAAGTGGTGAAGTGATAGGGTATGAATGGCGTGATGGGAATGTGACAAAATGTCACGTTGTGTCGGGAGTACGTAAGGAATCGTACTCGTGATGAGTTAGGAATTTATGTACCAGAGTGTTGGGTAACGCGACAAGGTCACGGTGTATCTTGGCAAGTCTCGAGCTGTATGACGTGGCATAAGACATGGTTATGATTGGAGTCTTGTCGTGTTAAGTGTTGGGATGAACTGTCAAAAGGGACGGATAACATGAGGAGTCATGCTAACCGAGTTAAGAGAAGATTGGTATCAGAGTATGACCCTTGTCCCTCAAAGCTGGTGATCAACGTGTTATATATGTTGATCTTAGGTGATAAGGGGTAGAGTACATGTGTAGTCTGGTTAGACACATGTGCCGGATGGATTCACCATATGTAATGGGTAATCTATCCTGAATATAGTTACATGGTGCTTAAGCCTCAGAATTGGCTTAGAGCCGTATGGCTTGTCTGGATGGGAATGGGGATTTGTATGAGCTAAGATGCATGAAGAAAGTGACGGGTGTACTGTCTAAGGACGGGATGCGTGACTTAGTTGGTTCGAGTCATGCGTCGGAATGAGGTTAATGAGAAGAATGAGATAGAGGCCTTAGTGTCTTAATCCTAAAGTGAATCGTGAGTTCGCTTTAGTGGACGAGCACTCGAGGCAAGACATGAGTTGGAAGATGGGGTGACCGTAATGGGTCCCCGAAGGTTTTAACATAGTAAAGGGCACGTAAGTGCATGGATAGAAGGAGAGTGTTCCAAGTATAGCGTAGTTCTATTTATAGTTCAAGTTACTTATGTACTAGATAGAGAATGACATTAAGGTTATGTGTATGCATGTAGGTTGCCATCTGACAAGCATGAATGGACTGAATGACATGCAAGTAGCATGGATTCCAGGTAAGTGTTACGTTCATACTCATATAGATTTTTCAAAGATACAAGAAACGCTTTTTCCTTAAGATGCTCAGGAAAAGAAACGAAAGACGTTTTAAGAAAGAAAATGTTAATTGTTAAAAGGTATAAGTATGTACGGCCCCTCCTTGGCAGCCCCTTTTTACGCAACCAAAGTATTAATTGTATGCATGTGAATGGATGAATATACGCTGTATCTATTGTATGTATTTTCTGAGAAAATCCATAAACTGATGAAGATGCATGAAAGGCATTACAGCGGATGCTTTTGTGGATCCTATGAACCGACACTCTCATGTGCGCCACGAGGTGACTCTCGTTGATGCCATGAGAGACGACGTTCAAAGGTGACGCTTATGGGATGCCATGAAAGCTGACGTTTAAGCCCATGTATGTTCTTAAATGAAGTTTTCCACGAACGAACTGTTAAAGAAAAGATAGAATTGAAATGAACTGAAAAAAAAAAACGAAAAGACCATTTTGGGCTTACGCCCCAAACAGTGTTTATCCACGAAAAGAAATGATTTCTCACAAAAAGAAATGTTTTCTCATGAAAAGAAAGGACTGTAAACGAAAGAAAGAACCGAACGAAAGCCTCAGCTCTTTCGAGCTGACATGAACGAATGAACGTATGAATGAAAAGCAAGAAAGAAAGAAATGAAAGCATGAATGTATGAAGATACGTAACGGCCACATGACTGAAAGGAAAGGGTACCAATAAATGGGCAGATTGCAATGCCGGGTAAGTAGTACTGGAAGTGCACCCAATGCTACCCCCTATGAAAAGGGATTCCCCACCCGTGGCCACGGGTGGAATCCGGGTCCAAAGGAAGACCGCTAACCCCAAACACACGGGCGTAACAGTGTGTACTGGCCTATGAAAGTGATAAGAAAGAATGGATGTATACAAGCATGTACGAATGCACGAATCTTTAAGAAATGAAGGCACTGATGGGAGAAACGTTTTACGAAAAGGAAGCCCATGTTTAAAAGAGAAAAACCCCATCCAGTGAAGTTTTCAAACGAATGCACGTATGCACGCACGTAATAGTATGTACGAATGATGAATGCATGATTGAAAACCTATATTGTTATATTTTTAACGGCATGAAGTAATGCTTACGAGTCTTCGACTCATTTTAGTTTTTATGCATATCCCTCCCCCTCACAGGAACTGCACGATCTGGACGGACACGGCCCATGGGGAAGAGCACGGAAGTCTAGGAACGAGTTTTAAATGTATGAGACCTTTTTATTTCAAGATTTATGTTTTCCGCTGTAAACCTCTTTTATGATAAAAGCACATTTTAAATTATGAACGTGGAGTCTTGCACTCTGAGTATGCAAGTGAAAAGTTTTAAATCGGATGGTAATTCCCGTCATCCTTTTTTATAAAGATATTTTGAAAAAAAGTCTCACTTCAAGGACGGGCGTTACATCTTAGCTCGTCCGGTGCGCCCTTTGCTCCCACGCGCAACACTAAGCCGCGGCATTCCTTGCGCCGCAGTCGCGCCACCTCCGGCCACAATTTCTTCACCACTTCATCCTCGACCTCGTAGCAACCCAATGCACCCAACCCCAGCTCCGATGTGCCACCGGTGAAATACATCCAACTCCATTTTCGTTTTGGGTATTTTTACACTTCAACCACCCTCTACGCCGCCACCCACGGCCAACCACCACCACCACTAGCTTCACCGACATCTCTAAGATCTACCCTATCAATCTCAGGTCTTGGTTTGTCCCCGTTCAAAAGTAGGTTTTTGAGACCTACGGCCACAGTGCATTTTGCATTATTCCGTTGTCGTGCTGCCACTTCTAGCACCTCTGTAATATTTCAAAAATTATATTATAGCATTATAAGTATTTTCTCAAAGAACTTTTGAGATTTAAATGTATTTCTGCGCTAACTTATATTTACTGTGAATTGATTGGTTGTGCCGGACTGAGTCCGAGGACTAAGGGGGGTCAGTTGGATTGGATGATAGAGTTGTTTGTGTGATTGGTTTATGCTATTAGATTTGTTGACTGTTTCGGGTTTAAATATTGGTGTTATGAGTTTGACGTTGGTTATGATGGACATTGGTGATTTTAGGAAGTGAAGATATATTTTGGGATTATGAGGGTTTTAAGTTTTGAGGAATTAAAATAGGTTATTTTAGAAGCTTATGCTTAAATATCGAAATATGTGATTGATTGAAAACTTACGAAAATTATGTTATTATTTTTATAGTTGACGAGTTATAGTTGACTCAACATTTTGAGGAAAATTCTAAAAAGCTAAGTTGTCCAGGTAAGCTGGGTTTCTATGCTAGATTTGAATAAAAAGAAATGAACTGAAGTTGGTTTGTAAAAATGTTCATGTTGTTTTAAAAAGAAAAAGTGAAAAACAACCTCAGCATATGTTTCGCATTCACTCATGAGATACGTATGAAAGAGAAAATAAATGTTTTTGACATGAAATGTGTAGACATGAGTAATATTTGACATGTTTTTGAAATATGCAAAAGAGCGAATATGATATTATTGAGATTTTTATGCATGTGGTATTGAATCTGTTTTTTATCAAATGAAAATGATATGAATATGTTCGCACGTGTTTTGATATGATATGGATAGGATAAAACTTTGGCATACTTATCTGTTCTGGATCTGATTCTGAATATGGTTCTGAAATGATGATACTGATTCACGTGATATGGTTGGTACTAACATGATATGAGTGCACCCACTTTGGAAACAAAGTGGTCTTTTACGTGTTCTTTCCTGTGTGCACACTCGGGGCTCCGAAATTGAAAAAGGGGAAGTTCACCACATGATACTGCCTGATTTGGCCACCGGGGATAGCACAACCCTACCACGGGGGTTAAACATGGTATATGATATGATACGATATGATATGATAAGATGAAGATGTTCAGTTATGTTATGCCAAAACGTTTTTGAATATGAAACGAATCTTTAAATGTGAATAGTTGATTTTGGATATGAAAAGATTTAAAAGTCGCTCTGATTTTCTGATAACACGTTTTGTTTCTAGATCTGCATATAAAAATAAAATGTTTTGTTTCTGCATACTGAACTTTCTGAAAAGGCTCATATTTACATACTAGTATATGTTCTCTGCTTACTGAGTTGTTGATAACTCACCCCTTATCTCCACAATATTTTTCAGATGATTTGAATGTTCCAGTTGATGATCAAGAATATGGAGCATGGGTGAGAGGAGTTAAGAATGATGGTTTAAACATAGAAGGTTTATATGAGTATTGAGGATTTTTATTCAGTAAGCTTGTTGTGTTCTGATGATATGATTTGTTCGGAAATTGATATTTATATTAAGACTTTGTTTTGTCTTAGAATAATTATACTGGAGTATTTGTTGTGAATTAATGAGTATTTTGTACGTTAGAGAAAAATTAGAATATGTACTATATGGATGGAAAAATGATTTTTAGGTGACATGAGTTAACTCTCCGGATCCTCGGGGACGGGGCGTTACATGTTCCACAAAAAACAGCCCATGTCCACACAGTGTCTATGGTCCACAGAACAAACAAATAGATCTAGAGGAAGAGCCAGAGAGGTAAGTGCTACGCTAGCTAGCTAGAGCCTAGATTCATAACGCAACATGGGTAATGAAAATTATTAAACTTCTCGGGCCTAGCTTTTAGGTTTTCCACAAGATATATAGTACGTAATTAATTGCAAAAGTACTTCTTGAATTATCACATCATCCTTATAATACATCTTCAAAGTTCAAACTCCCACTTGTTAAAAATATAAAATATAGAATAATTATCCTCTTTTTGAAAGAAAAATAATGGAATATAGGTTTCCCTCAAGATATATATATATAGCAACCAGCCTGGCCACCTAGCTAGAACTCGTTTTCAATTTGTCAACTATACAATATTTCGTAAACCAAGAAATTAAACGGAATTTGTAAATTCCGTTTTGAATTCTCCGAAAGGCTTTTGTCAGTTTTGGCTTTGTAAAATGCTATGTCTACTTACTGTGCTGTTTTGCAGAGAGAGTTTGGGAATATGGTCATTTTTTCAGGCATTAATATGGGACATTTGTGTAGTTCACAAGAAATTCATGATATATGCTGTTAGGTAAAAGAGAAAGAATAAAAATAAATTCCTTTATCGTCAAAACGAATGAGAACAGCACGTGTGCTGCTCCCCATGTCAAATATGATCAGTAAAAATAAGTAAGAGAAAAAAAAAGATTTATTTATGTTAATGAAATACATGCACAATGCAAAGGATGTAAATACAATTTATAGTAGCTTATATATATATAATAAGTGATCGATTTAACTATCTACTATGTCAAGTTTAGTAGGATCATAAAATAGCAGTACTAAAATCTATACAGTAGTAAGGGTGGGCTGTGGGGCTCTGCAGCCTGTAAAACCCTACTTAAAAATACTTTAGGCCTCAACCCTAATAGCTTTAACCCTAGCTAAGTAGAGGTTGTGATAATTGAGAATAAGGAAAATTTTAGAGCTTGATTGGCATAAGAGCTCGCACCTTTGGATTAGTAGAATTATTAAAACTTTATAAATTTTGAGGATTAATGCCAAGAGGCCAATGGAAGAATGACACATGGCATATTAATGGGCTAAGTAATTTGGGTTAATTACTAAATGGATCTAGGAAGACCCATGAGAATGGTTTATTAAGGGCCAAAGCTTTTTAAGTATAAAAGCTTAGGAGATACACTAAGGCTCAAGCCCAACTTGTTGGACACAAGGCTATGGGTCTATCTTATTAGGTATTTGATATTAGGTCCAACCTAATAAGCATAAGATTATTGGCCCAACTTAGTGAGAGTAAAGGCTATTGGCCCAATTGAGGAAATACCCAAAGATTGAGACCCAACTTAGTGGACTATTGAGACCAAGGATAGGCCCAATAAAACTGGACACGAGGCCCATGGATAAGCTCACTCCTAGGCCCACAACCAAGGATTATTCATATGGCCCAATAAAAACCCAACCCACGAAGCCCAAGCTTTGTATTTTATTTCATTCTTTCAAATGAGACCCACATACACCATACCATTGGTTTTCCTTCTTCCACAACTCAATCACACGTCCCTAGGATTCCAAATTCAACCTTGGTTAAGTTTTTAAGTTGAGTTAAGATCATTATTCATTTCACCCATGAATAGTAACTCAAACATCATGCACTTGCATAGTTTCTTGAAACTCTTTCTTCATAATTTTTAAAATCTAAAATTATTGTGTTTTGCACTTGTTTTGCATCACTCTCAGACAACTCTTGAAGGTTAGGATTAACCCAACCCTTGTCATATGAACCAAAGACATGTCAATGCCAACTAAACCATCAATCGGCTCACTTGAAGCAAACCGAGTACCCTTCTTCAAATCACCCCAAAACCAATTTAAAAGAGGATTTATAACCCTTAGATCCTCATGATAGCACCCCAAAATCAGACCTAGCTAGTGTACAAAATAGTTCCAAGAAACAAAAACAAAAACAAAAACCTAACTATTCACCTAGGAAGTAAGTTGAATTCAAACCAGGTACCCTTAGCTCTTCAAAGAATTCTGCACCAAAACAGCCACCCTCCCCCACACCACCACCATTTTCATTTTATTCCTTGGAAGTGCTTGAAAGCATTCAAGTGCTTGCTTGTCCAACTATCTCCCTATGCCAGCGAAACCGATTGGCAATTGAAGAGGCACACATTTGAATCACTTGGCTAAACAACCTCTCTTTTCATCTCTTGCATTTTCTGCCCAAGCATGATTCATTTATATTTTAAACCTCTGTTTGATAAGGAAAAGTTAGAAACATCAGCATATGCTCTGTTTGATGGTTTTGTGATAATTTGATTTTAATCTATGCATAAGTGTTGGGATGAATTCGTGAGAACTGTATAAAATTGTCCCTAAGATCATATTCATGGTTGTCACTTGATGAAATTTGAGTACACATGCTATGGGTTGATTTATTTTGGCATAGTTGTGAATTGATTTTTGCAATTATAAGGGAATATATGGATTTAGAACATAGAAAATATGAGGTTGTAAAATTTGGGGACATTGTAAATAGAAAAAATTTAGGGCCTAAGTGGTAATTTCGGGTAAATATAGGGGCAATTTTGTAAATACTAATTTTTTAACCCTTTTGATTACAAACATCTTCCTAGTTATGCAATTCCTAACTTATAATACCTTTAATTGCATACGCATCAATTTCTTAACACCCGAAAAGTTTGTAAGTTACCTTTTAACTCACTCATAGATAATTTATTTATGATTTATGTATAAATGACACTCATGATATAAATGTCATTTTGAGCATAAAACATCATGTTATATCATACATTGAGTATTTAATTACTTGCTTACATGATATGTGTAATTTTCACCATTTTAGCATATTATATGAAATTGTCATTTTTACATAAAGCATACTTCACAAGCACATGCCATGAAAAATATTTTCAAACATAGCATGCAAAAGAAATTTTATCACGACCCCAAATGCTAGAATGGAGTGGAAATCTCTGGGTTGACAAAGAACTGTCAACGAGTTTCGAATGGATTCTTTTAAAGAATGTCGGAGCGAAGTCATTTATGGCACCTAACGCTAGTGGGTTCATATGTTATGATGAAATGATATGTTATCAATGCATTAGGAACGAGTCTACAGATAAATTAGTTTCAACATGAGTTGTACTATGGTCACAGGGCGACACTCACATTGCATAATGGAGAGCTATGACGATACCATACATTATGTTAATGATATTGATGACTTTAATAATGATGAAGTATTATGTCTTGAAAAGATGAAGTGAAATATTCTCTATAAGAAAATGTGCATTAAAGTTTTTCCTAAAGGATTTTGAGGAATCAGGGTGGGAGAAAAATATGAATATTTTTATCTGGATAGCATACATCTCATGTTTATCATTAATTATGCATATTTTATCTTTGTGCAAATTGGTTGTTTAACTTACTGAGATCTCATGTGAACCTCTCAAGTGAGAAAGTTCTTTTTTTTGGTTAATTAATATTTTGGGATGTTTAGTTCATTCTGGCATCAATTATTTTAAGTCATTCTTTATATTCCGCTGCGATTATTGCATACTACTAGTTGCCTACTAGGATGCATTGCATATTAACTGTCATGAACGGGTGTATGTAACCATGTATTGCATGTCCTAATGCTCCAAGTCTCCGTTCCATCCTAGGCGGAGGTTGGGGGCGTCAACACGACCCACCACCCTTGCCACCCCCTCCAACCCCTACTAGGCCAGGAAAGGGGTCTCCTTTCGTAGACGAGCAGGGAATGAGGGCAGATGCCCGAACACTTTTGGCTACTGGGGGTCAGGACCCAGGCTGGGCCTAGGCCCAGGGTTTACCCCATTTGCCGGGAAAAAATTTACATATATACATGCACAAAACAAATTCGTAAGTATAACAAGTGAGTATATTTAAGCCAAAAATCCTAATTTTCCTATCATCTCTTCTTTCTTTCTCTTCTCCTTCCGCCATTCTTACTTTTCTCCTCTCCTCTTTTCTCTCTTAGACTCTCTCCCCCGTCGTTCTCTCTTCTCCTCTTCTCCTCCTCCTCATCCTCCTTCGCCTCCTCCTCATCCTCCTTCGCCCGTATTGTTTCAGATTTTCTTCTTCTCCTTGAATTTGAAGCGTCACGGTCCACGGCTGCATTGGGGTCTTGTTGTGGCCATGATTTTTTTTTGTTAGGTATGTTTGACTATTTGTAATTTCTTGGATTTGTTATTGGATGATAGATCTTTGAATTTTATGTATGGTTTGTCGATTTATTATTGTTTTTTGGTTGTTTTGGATTTTTTTAGCTTTTTTGGTTATTTTTCACTGAGGGTACTGGGTGGGCGGGGTGGTGATGATGGTCACGGGGGCCAATCTGCCTGGATCTCACTTGTCAAACGAGTGTTGAGCGAACAATCTGTATTGGATCTCGCTTGAGCTGACTGTCGAGCAACTGTCGGTCTAACAGTCTGTCTAAAGTTTCGCTCAAGCAGCAAATCCATAGCTTTAGTGAACAATCTGGAAGACACTTTTTCAATAGGAATCAAGCCACCTTTCAAAAAATCTCCACCTTAGCTTGAATTTTGTCAAGCCTAAACAAAATTCATTAAACCAAGATCTGACCCCTTCCACCAAATCTTCTAAGTGAATCGCAAACTCCAAACACTAATCATGACCAAACAAAGGTTGAACTTGTATACAAGAACTGGCTTCGTCATCATATGGGCTGGATTCTCAGTGGTAGCAATCTTCTAAATTGTTATCACACCCTCTATAACAACCTCTCGAAGAAAATGATACATGAAATCAATGTGTTTGGTTCTCTCATGAGACATTTTATTTTTTGTCAAATGTATTGCACTCTAGATGTCACAAAATACAGAGATTCCATCTTGCTGTAGTCCCAAGTCACTAATCAGACCTTTTAACCAAATGGCCTCATTCATTGCTTCTATTTTTGCTATGTATTTTGCTTCTATAGTTGATAAAGCAACAGTGGATTGTAGTGTTTCGAATACCTGAGTATCCATTTCATAGCCTGCCAATAAACCTTACTTGGATTACCCATATACTTGCTAACAACGTTCATTGCTTGTGAAATGTTTGGATGAGTACAAACCATTGCATACATAATACTACCCACTACACTGGAATATTGAACACTTGACATGAATTGTTCCCCTCGTTGGTCTGAGTAGATAGGGATGCTGAAAGTTTAAAATATGTAGCAAGTGGTGTACTTACTGGTTTGAAATTGGACATTCCAAATCTCTCAAGAATTTTCTCAATGTACTTTCCCTGTAATAAGTACAAGTTTTCAGCTTTCTTATTTTTGTGGATTTCCATCCTCAAAATCTTCCTTGTAGCACCCAGATCTTTCATTTCAAACTCACTACTGTGTTGAGTTTTTAACAAACTAACATCAGACATGTCTTTAGCAACAATAAGCATGTCATCAACATATAGTAGCAAATGAATGAAATATCCATTAGACAACTGTCTGTGGTAAACATAACTATCATAGCTACTTCTACAATAACCATGATTAATAATAACCATGATTAATCATAAAAGTATCAAAACGCTTATACCATTGCCTCGGAGACTGCTTCAAACCATATAGTGATTTCTTCATTTTGCGCACATGATCTTCTTTACCTTCAACATTGAATCCATCTGGTTGATGCATATAAATGGTCTCCTCAGGCTCACCATGTAGGAATTTTGTTTTAATATCAAGTTGTTGTAACTCTAGATCATACAATGCAACCATGGCAAGCAACACGCGGATTAAGCTGTGTTTCACAACTGGAGAGAAAGCTTCATTGAAGTCCACACCTTCTCTCTGTAAAATATTATTTTTTAATATTATTATTGTTTTGAGATTTGAAAAAGTTAAATTTTTTGTTATATTTTATGTGAGAATTTGATAAAGTTGTAATGATGAGAAAAGATGAGATGAGATGAGATGGTTTCTATATCCAAACGAGCCCACAATCTCTTCAATCATTGTTGCACATCACTATGTGGACTCCTTACGCTTGACAGCTCCCAAATAAGTGGAAGGCTCCTAACCATCAATATCCTCTACCGTAGTAAGTGCATACATCACCATGTTTGCATGAGTATATCTTTGAGATAGCCTGATCTACCTTCTTTGTCAACCAGTAGTTATACTGTAATCTTGCTCACCTTTTACGCCACTATCAGAATCAAAATCATGCTCATGAGCAATAGCATGATCCTGAGTGCCACCTGGCACTCTTTGTGACCCTTCAACATGTAACTCCACATTCTTGCCATTACTCTGCTCTTCACCTATATACACAACAAACTCTCTTATCGGATTAAGCAAAGATTGTTCATCAAATACAACATCCATGCTAATTACAAACTTGGGTACTTTAGGATCAATACACTACAATCTGAATCCTTTCACCCACTAGCATATCCAATGAATATGCCCTTCTTTGCCCTTGGCTCACGTTTTCCTACACTAACATGAAAATATGCAGGATAACAAAAAATTCTCAAGTTGGAATAATTAGCAGGAGTTCCAGACCATAGTTCATTTTGTGTTTTGAATTCAATAGTTGTGGCTGGAGGGAGGTTAACCAAATTGCAGTTGTGTTGACTACTTCAGCCTAGAAATCTTTAGACAAGTAAGCATATGTGGGCTCTCTCCAAGAGGTTCCAATTCATCTGTTCAACTACTCCATTTTGTTTTGGAGTGTGTCTAACTGTACGGTACCAGACAATACATTCATCGAACTCACCTCTACAAAATTTCATTCCATTGTCAGTTCGAAAGTTCGGAGTTGCTTTACCTTCTTGCCTGTCGGATTTTCAATCAAAACCTTCTACTATTTAAAGTTAGCAAATACATCACTCTTTTGTTTCAGAAAATAAACCCAGACCATTCTTAGGTAATCATCAATAAATTTGAGTAAATAACGAGCACCACCTTTTGATGGAACAGAAGATGGACCCCAAATATCAAAATGAATATAGTCCACAGTACGTTTGGTTTTGTGAGCAACTGTAGTAAACTGAACTTTCCACTGTTTTCCAAAGGCACAATGCTCACAAAAGTCAAGTTTCTCTATCTTCTTATAACACAACAAACCCTGCTTACTTAGAATAGACATTCATTTCTCACTCATATGACCTAGATGCATGTGTCATAAACAGGTATTGTCTGAATCTAGATAATCTGAAACAGATACTGCAGTTGCACTTGTCACTGTATTTCCTTGAAGGAAATCAAAACCATCAGTCTTATCTTCTTTCATTACAATAATGGAACCCTTACTAACTCTCATAGCTCCACCTTCACTAGTGTACCGGAAACCCAGATAATCAATAACACCCAAAGAAATAAGATTTTCTTCAGATTTGGGATATGTCAAACATTAATAAAGTTCTGACAACCCTATCAGACATTTTAATCCTAACTGAACCAATCCTAGCAATTTTACAAGCCATATCATTTCCCATTAGAACGGAGCCACTTTGACTAGTTCATAGGAAGTGAACCAGTCTCTCTTGGGACACATATGAAACGTAAAAGATGAGTCCATAACCCACTTGTCACCAAAGCGATTGTTGGAGCCGCTTATTGCTAAGACAATATTTGAGCCGTTTGACTTATCATCAGCAATGCTAACGACATTAAAGGAACTAGTACCTTCCTCCTTATTCTTCAGTCTAGGACACTCATTTTTGTAATGACCAAATTTCTGACAGTAATGACACTTAAATTTTTTTGGTTAAACTTTGACTGTGAACTGCCCTTGAATTTACCCATACTCTTCTCTGAACCTCTTTCACGAGATCTGCCCTAGCTAGAGGAACCCTTAACAAACAAACCACTAGCTTGAGTATCTGTGCCCTTCAAATTTAACTTAGTTATCAACTCCTTAGAGTTCAAAACTGATTCCACATTTGCCAAGGAAATAGTATATCTACCATATGACATTGAGTTCACAAAATTGTCAAATGACATAGGCAAAAAACACAAAACACTTAAGGCTTGATCTTTTTATTCAAAATTAATGTCAATATTCCTCAAATCCATACTATAATAATCTTATTAAATTCATCTAGATGTTTAGAGATATGAGTACGTTCCTTCATTTTGAGCATGTATAACCGTTGCTTCAGATACAAATGGTTTGTGAGAGACTTCTTCATATACAGGTTCTCAAGTTTCTTCCAAAGACCAACAGTGGTCTTTTCATCATAAATCTCTCCCAAAACTCCATTAGATAGTGACAACAGAATAGCACTATGTGCATTCTCTTCTTCTTCTCTTCTCAGTGCAAGAGAATCATCCCACACTTTCCCATCCAAGACCTTTGACAAACCTTGTTGTCGTAGTAGAGCCTTTATCTTGATGCGCCATAGATTGAAATTATTCTGACCATCAAATTTCTCCACCTCAAACTTTTTCATAGCCATCCCTCAAGATCTTCCACAGAGCCTAGCACTCTAATACCAGTTTGTTCGGATTAACTAGTTATCAGAGGCTAATTTGAAGTCTAAAAGTGGAAGCAAACAAAATATTTAAGTGGTTTGGCTCAAAGTAATCCTAAGTCTACTAGCGGGATCGGTCTCAATGAACTCACTATCAAACAAAGGTGGAGCACAAAAGATCAATCACAAAATCCTTAATCACAAAGTCCCAATAGACCCAATAAACTCTCAGGATTCTCACAAAATGATTTTTTTTCTCTCTCTGTATCCTAGCTGTTGTATTGTACAATACAGTGAAAATAAGCATGTATTTATACTTAATGGCAAAAAAAATCCTAATTACGAACATTTGCTCGAGTAGAGTGTCAAGCAAAACTCGAGCAAGCAATACGTCTAGAACTCGCTCAAGCAGAATGTCAAGTGAACACTCTACTTGGATCTCGTTCAAACTGAGCGTCGAGTGAACAATTTGTATTGGGTCTCTCTCAAGATGACTGTCAAGCAACTGTTGATCTAACAATCTATCTGAAGTTTCGCTCGAGTAGCAAATCCATGGCTCGAGCAAACAATCTAGAAAGGCATTGTTTCAACAACAATCAAGCCACCTCTCAACACAATATTCACAAGGAAGTGTGCATGTCAGTGAATGGTGATTTAAACCACTATGGAATAAATAAGGTTAAGTGCTATTTCTACCAGAGTTTAGACCAAAAATAGGTTCATAAACTCTCAAATATCCGTATATCACTTAATTTCCTAAAATAATAATACAAAACCATATGTTTGATCCCTATATTCAAATACGATAAAGCAAACACAACTGTTCGCCGGACTAATTAACACAACTACGGTGGGAAAATTCAATTACTAATAATAGAGACATGCCTCTTTCCCTATGCTCGGGCTGGGATGGTCCTTCTTCCTCGAGTAACTCTGCTGGAGCTAACTTTGTATCAAAGTCTACGGTTTCGATAAGTGAAATCATAGGTACATTAAACAATTATGACAAGATTGCTAATGCAAGACAATGTACGTGATGATATAATGCACAGTTTTATGTAAAAAGGACTGTGAACACATGCATAGTGCAAGGCGAGGAATCTCCTTCCAAGGAATTATCCTTTCTGCAAAACTCAAGTGTGCCAATATCTATATTGCCAAGGTGATGAATCACCCACTTCTCAAGCCTGTAAAACTCAACGTATTGCATTAGAGAGAATCTCATCACACAAAACCTCATCACATCTCATATAGAGATAAGTCAAATAGAGGGAAATCACTTCACCATTCAAAATTGGGGAATCACTCTCACCTGACCAATGAGCAAGCTAATTTTCCTGTTTCAATTCATCCATTCTTGCACAGAGATATACATGTTGCACAAGGAGAGCATATCAGTCAGGACAACCAACTCGAAGACACCACACATGGTACACTCGGGGATATTCTCCTTCCCGTCTAACAAGTGAGGCCAATACGAAAATGTTTCACCCCATTCATCAGGAGGCATTCTCCTTCCCATATGAAATCGGTGGCAACGTTTCATAGGAATGGCCTGGGGAAACGTCTACCCATCCATGATGATTGACACATAGTAAGACGAACACACATTCACACCCGAAATTACCATATCACAAGTCTGAGCCATTCAAACGTCAAGATCATACAATCACAAAGTAAGGATATCTGTAAATATAATAAAGTAACACATTTATTATTTCATGAACATGAAAGAAAGGGTTACATAGTATGCAATGCAAATCCCATAACATACCCTCAACATTTTCCTCGCATTTCCCAATACTATTTTAGAAGTTAACCTACCTCACAGTACTATAAATGCTATGGCAGTATTGCACTGCTCCATTCACTGTTCTCTGTCAAAAGTTACTCATTCCCTTCGGAGACTTCAACTTCCAAAAGACTCGAACCCTTAGTTTCTCAAAAGTGAAATCTTGGCTTTTTCCTAGAGCCATTTATAGAACGGGATCGTCAGTTGTCCTTCTGACGTTTTTCTGACTCTAGGCATGCTTGAATAAGAGCCCTTTGGTCTCAGTCATCCCACTGCAGCATGACAGAAACAGACTGTTCGGTTAAGGCACACATGTCCTTACGGCCTGCCTTAGGTGCAATCAGCAGTCTCTCCTTGAATGAGGGTCTCCCAAGTGGCAGCCGATCAAATCTATAGGTTTAGACAATATGGTCTATAGTACCACCGGCCTGCCATGCCATTCCATCTAAGTGTTTCCATGTTATCCCAAAAATCTCATACATCCGCATGGGTCTTTTCCTTCACTGTTGCTCGCCTTTCAGTACCAGCCTTCCTCCCCTTTGTAAGAATAGAGCCTTTTGTAGAACTACGAGCCTCTTCAGCTCTTCGTTCTTTTCCTAGGTACTTGCTCACTTGGCACGGGATGAAAGTCCTTGTTACAGCCTATGCTGGGATGCTTCTGCCAGGCTTTCTAGATGGTGCCGCTTACTTTTTCGTTGGACTAGCTGCATTAAGTAGACCACTTTTTCTCATTTTTCACCAAACAAATGAGCTAAAATCAACTTGAGCATTTTGTGTTTCCATCATGCTCGTCAAGGTGGCAAGTTTCATGCTCCTTCACGTTGCTGGCCAAGTGATGAGCATGTTTACTCTCCTTGGTGCTAACCTAGGGGCTTGCCATTTTGCTCTTCATGAATTTTCACTAGGGGCGAGCAATTTACCTTTCCACATTGCTCATCAAAGTGGCAAGCACTTTTACACTCCCTGGTGCTCATATGGGGTGAACACCATGATTTGCCATGGTACACCAAAGTGGTGAGCACTATGCTCTAAGTTGTGCTTGCCAGGGGTGAGCACTTTGCCTTTTAGTGGTGCTTGCTTGGGTGCCATGCACTTTTGCTCTTTATAGTGCTCACCTTGGGTGATAAGTTTTGCTATCTCGATGGTTTCCTAGGATCGAGCACATTGTCTTTCCATGTTACTCGCTAGGGTGGTGAGCACTTTTGCTCTCTATGGTGTTCACCTAGGTGATAAGCACTTTGCAATCTCGCAATGCTCACCTGGGAGAAAGCACTTTGCCTTTTCATGGTGCTTGTATGGTTGGGCAGCAGTTTGCCTTTCCACAATGCTTGTCAAGGTAGCGAGTTTCATACTCTCCATGGTGCTCGCCTAGGGGGCAAGCACTTTGCCTTTCCCCAATGCTCGCCTGTGTGGGAAGCACTTTTGCTCTTCATAGTGCTCATCTAGGGGTGAGCACTTTTCAAATTCGTAATACTCATTCATGGCTAGCGATAAATGGTTGGAAATCAAGAAAGCAAGCATTTATGTGATTCGGCAATGAGGCCTACATCCACAGCTCTTGTTTGTAAAATCCAATACAAACATGGCTCGATACAAGCTCTCTATTCTGACTAAGCTCTCGACAATCGTCTAAGAGCCCTTTCATTCTCTTCCTTTCCTCCTTCCATGTGATTCCCAGCTCCAAGATAGCCTCAAGAGAAGTAGATCCCTCGCTCAACAGTCTAGCCATCTCCCCCCTTCAAGTCCCTTCCTCTTGCTTTATTCTTGTCCTCTAGCTTTATATATTGTCCTCTCTTTATGTCTGGTCAAGCCTTGTCATTGTACCTTTATATCTTGTAATCCAGATGACAATTTTTAATTAGGAAAAAAAACAATGAGCACAATGCAACCATTGGTCCTTTAGGTCCATTAATTAGAACCTTATCCTCATTTCCTTGCAAACAAATTGAGAAGCCCAAATGGGTAAACTGGCATTCTCTTTTCTAAAAAGAATTAAAATAGTTGAGCAAAATAAAACCAAATTGAACATAGGAAGTTAACTCACAATGAACATTCATTTTACCACCACTGTTTTTGTTATACCAATTTAGCAACTAACCAAAGTGTAAGCAAGAGACGGGGTTGATATTTTTCTAAAGACCATCAAAACCAAAAGCTAAATAAGCCTACGATAACAAAAGTAGACACCAAAAGCTAAACTAAAAACTACAAGAAAGTAATAACAAATATTATTACCACCTGGTTATGCTCTATTTTTTCAAGATAGATAAATATATGCATTTTCATGAAAATGAAAACTAATTCTATTGCCAAGAAGGGTAACTTCAAATTTATGAAAAATGTGACTTCATATCTAATGTTAATACAGGAAGTTAATTGAAATGTTTACATATTTCTAAAGTCTCTCGTCTATTTTGGAACAGCCCAAACAAGAAAGTATATAATCTATTTTGCTCTCCATAGTGCTTGCGCGGGGTCAAACATTTTTGCTCTCCTTGGTGCTCACTTGGGTTGTTCCAAAGAATTCACTTTGAATCCAACAATTGCTTTGAATCCAATTATTTGGTAAGCTAAATCCATGTTGATGAATAACTAGCCCATAATGAAAATGTTCGTGGAAAATCTACTATATCCATAAATTTACTTCGTGGCAAAAGTCATTTATTTTAAGTTTTACCCACCAATTTATTCATGGGAACCAATTACTCCGAATGGTGACTTCTGGTGGAAATAGGGTATTCCCACCACAATCAATTGGTGGGAAAAGAGCACTTGCTATGAACTGAAGTGATTGTAAATGGTTATTGCCAGTTAAGCTCATTTCGTAGCAAAAGCGATCATTACTATATCCCACGGGTATTATTTCATGGTAAAAGAGAATAAAATTTTTTACTCAGTTTTGTTATATATTTTCCATCAACGTCATCGGTCGAAAAGGATAATTACCCAAGAGAAATAGTCGTGGGAAATACAATTATTTCATTAACATGTTTTCCCACCAAATCAACTCTTCTTAAAAAGTTTTTACGGATTACTGTCTGCCACTATGAAAAAAGTCAGTTTCCTACCAATCAATCCCACAAACAATCTAACCAAAAATAAACTCTTCCTACATTTATCCCACAAATAGGCCTGTATTGAACCTCTCTCAACACAATAATCCATCAACAAATGTAACCAACACCCAAAAGACTAATCCAACCAAAAATTCAAATTACCAACATATATTATACATAATTAATATTGTACTTTACAAATCTGTCCACTCGGTTAACCAGTCAATTAAGGCCATCAAAATACAATTATGTCTGAAAATATAACCAAAGTACAACCCAAAAGCATGGATGATATGTTTGGGACTAAAAGACATCGCTGTAGTAAACCTCTCATGTGACAGTAATGCTAATTCATTAAGACAGTCTTCGTTCTTGAAAACATCATTAATATTCCCCTCTTGATCCACAAAGCATGGTGTCCTAAAATCCTCCTGAAAAAATTGTCATCCATGCTTAACTGTATTAGCCAATAGTAAATATTTATTTAAGGCAAAGGTAGTAGCTAGAACATTACAATAGCCACTACCAAAGGCAAATTACAGCTAATAGTTAACAATTATATTAAAGAATTGGCCAAATAAAAGCTGACGTCTTTCTTCTGAATCCCCCTTCATTTCATACACCAATTCCTAAGTCTAGCCATTCATGTTGGGTGTTGATGAGAAATGTTTCTAATGAGAACTATGTCCATTGATATTAATACTTATATGGCCAAGGAAGTGACATGGCCAAGGAAGCTTACCAATGATATCAAGAGTTGAATCACAAATAATGAGGCTTAATTATCCATATAAGTTTTGTTGTAACATGATAACTGTTGTACACAGGTTTAATTATTTTCATAGTGCATTAATCACAAATCATGAGGCTTCCCAAAAAGAATATCTTAGGGTCATGCATGGAAAATGCCAAATGTCGTGGGAGTTGAATCTCAAACTAATTTCGAGCAAGTTGGTAGATATATATGCTTTTTTTGATAAGTAATAAGTTATTGTATTCATATAAAGCATGAAAGTATATATATATATACATATATATATCTACCAACTTTTATGCTATTTTAAATACTGCAGTGACGTATACATGATGATTTCTTCAATTTATTCTGCTATAGCAGAATACTTGGTCCTACCCGTCACTAGATATTTCTTGTCAATTAGTTATGGTTCTCATGGCTGACAAGTCATCAAGCGTGGACCAAATTAGGAAAAACAGATCATCATGCATGGCTAATCTGGGTGACTTAATGCAGGTAATTAAAGCATGCATGGAATAGTCTTTGAGCTTGGTGCCCCCACAAACCAACTATTTTAAACCAGCCAAACCACCCAATGGCTTACAAATTATTTCAGTTAAGTATCTGTAAATGTCAATAACAACCAATCATGAATTTTCTAACACCTACCATCATCAACATAATAACCACAAGTCTCTCCAGGATAAAAGAATAAAGCTATGAAACTATATCTTTTTTACATGGCCATTAGTCTCATGTAACTTTGGCTCAACTATCAATATATATACACATCTATATATAATGTAAACTTTACTACTAACCATGTCCGAAATGTATATTTGAATTACAACCTGAATGTAACATGTGAACGTTATATCTACTGAGAGAGAGACCAAAATAGAGTTATATTCTGACCAGAGTGCATATCCATCTAGTTTGAAGTTGGTCTAAGCTACTTGAGAACCATAGTCGTATAATAAGATGGGAATAACACTAACCAAACTCCATTCTACACCTTAACACCTTCAGATATGTGCCAACCAAGGATGTAGTATGACAAGTCATCCACCATGTAGACAAGCATGATTAACTTGAATCAAAAATAGGAAATGGGCTGGAAAAATAATACTTACTGCTATCAAATCCTTCCAATGCGAATGTTGACAGCAACCTTAACTTATTGTATCTCCACCAACTATTGTTCTATCCTTCCATCAATTTTCCAGTTAAGTTATAGTTGAGATAGCTTAAACCTACATACAATGAAAGCAAACATCATATTAGCCTACATGGTCTGGTTTAATATATACACAGTCTACAAAACTGAGAATAATATGCACAAATTATAGCCAAAATTACCCATTCATAACCACAAGTCTCTCTGAAGCAGCAAGACATTCAAAAGTCATTGACTTACATATCATAACCCAATACAAAATGCATGCAAAAAATAGACCAAAACTCCTATTAATTTTCCTGCACTGGTTCTTACATACCCAACCTAACAAATAGTGATATTCATTGCAAATAGGAAAATATTTGCATTTCTACAAACCCCAATGGCCATTGGACTGTTTAATCCACAAAAAAAGTCCACAAAAAATATATACTGGACTTAGGACGCCTAAGCATCCTGCTAAGTCTCTCAATGAGACTCAGTATTTTGCTCCAACTCCGATACTCGAAAGTTCATTTCTTTCTCGTATTCAGAAAAATTCCTCCTCAATGCCACAATATCAGCCATCATCTAGTCTAGTTTGGCCTTATACATTTCCGCATCACTCTTATTCCGTTCATTTTCCTCCGCTAGACGCATAAAAGCTTTGTTCTTCTTCATTGGAGGAGAGGGGTCAGGAATGACCATGTACCCCATCTCCTGTGAGTATCCTGATTTGAACCCTAACACGTCTTTGAAAATGTCAGCCGCCGCTTCATCATAGTCCTCCTCGGGATCTTTTTCATTCCATCTCTCCACCATGATATTCTGAAAATAATATGAAAGAAAATCAAATATCCTGTTAATTTTGATCTAATTTATAGTCTAACACAAGCTAATTCAAACACAAGTATTTCCCACATAATTGTGTTCAGTTGTGACATTCAAGAATTTACCCTTCCGTGCTGACCAATGTGTTTGTTTATAGAAATCGACCATATTTGGTGTTGTCTCCCATTGCCACACATCATTAACTATATATGTTAATATTCAAGTCTCTTCATATTTATAATACTCACTAAATACATCATAAAAGGCACAAACGTTCCTTCCAAAACCTTCTCTTATACGCCTACACCTCCTACTGCCTGAGTCGATTCATTTGGGTCCACCTCGTCTCGTAAAATATTTCTCGGAGGCAATGCTTCTGAATTTGGAGTGTCGGAGTCACCCTCTCCTTCCCCTCTTTACAGATCTCCACATCCTTGCCTTTGCTTGAATTCAACTGAAGAACGTTGTAACATGTACCAAACAAAACACTAGTAAGCACTTATCAATATACTATTTACATACTAAACCCAGATAATAGATCATCCAGCCTCTGGATATAGAGTAATTCATTATAAATAGACCACTAGAGAGCATGCCTTTATAGATGAACTGATTTATAATGTTTGATGTTCACTACTACACATATATGTATCTAGAATATTACTAATATTGCAAGTAATATTCACCCACCTCAGATCATACATTTATTAACTAAGAAGCTTTAATGGATATAATTCCTATAGTAATTAATTTTGTGGGGTTCATAGATAAATCAATAGTAATGGGAATGTGCAAATGTTGCCCCCTTGTAGGATTCTGAAGTGTCTTTCAAGTTATTGTCAAATCGATAAAAGTTAGAGGCAAGTTCCATATGTGTTGCATTTATTATTAAACCTTGAAAAATATAGTTGTTATTTTTTTTTCTTGCTCATTGAACATTTTTTTAAGCTGAAGCTCTTAATCTACCAAAAGACTAATTCTGCTGGATGTATGACTTTATATACTTATGGTTTTTCCATCCATTTAGAATGTCTATTAGGTTTTAACTTTTTCTTTTTATAAGTAGATTTTAACTTAATTACTAACTTCTTATAAAACCCAAAACTGCCATGAAGTTTTGTTTTTGTTTAACAATCAACCATGTATCTTACATCTATGTATTAAATAGAGGTGGATGACACTTTATAGTCTCTACTGAAATCTCATCTTTATAGGGAAACATCTAAGAAAACAACAAATAATCTCAACTAGCTTTTACGATATCTATTTGATACCCAATTAGATTTTTTTCCAAATGCCAAAAGTGCTGGCACATCTGTGTTCTATACATTTTTTAAATGCAACATTTAAAAGTGAAAATGTCTAAAAGTGTGTTGGCAGACTAGCATTTGCAGCCCAATATTCTAATTTATCCCAAAGTCAGGAAACAAAAATCAATTGAAATGAAGCAGCAAATATGTAGTTATACTGTGTAAAACATAGCTAAATATTGTGCATAAATTATCAATCAAGAGAGAAGGAGGATAATGAATAAATTAGAAAAGCAAAACTGCTTGTACCTTGTTTTGGGTCTGGGTTGCTTGTACCTGATATTCTCTATTTAGTGGAGGAAGAGAAGCAGCTCTTCTTCGTGGAAATGAAGACAGCCTCAAGCTTTAACCACTGGAACTGGGAGCTTTCTCGCTGGAACAAGAATGATGGCAAATGAGCTTTCTTTTCTAGACTACCAAAATGACTTCACTCTGTTTCTCTTCATGGAAAAGCATATTACATATTAAGTCCAACCAAACCATCAAGAAACTGCCAGCTATCCAGGAAACAAAGGAACCCATCTGCTCTAGGATATGACCCCTGGCACCATTTCCCCCCCCCCCCCCCAAATTAAAATTACTATCCCACCCTTAGAAAATCTCCCGCCTCTTTATACACGTAAATTTATATACTACTCTAAAGATTTGCACGAATTCAAAGTTATATGCCAAATTCTCATTTTGCACCTTGCATTGCAATATTTACCAAAATAATTTATAAAATTCTGCTTTGCATAAATTAGACTGCAGTGTCAAAAAAGATTTATCATTTTTGCCTTTGAGCCTAATTTGTACAACACCTTTGTACATAATATAACGTAATACATCTTTATACATAAATTTTACTGCAGTGTGAAAAACGATTTAGGTGCATGAATATTAAATTTATTTCATTTGTAATACATGACTAATTTTTGTCTTTTCTAGGTTTGTCCATAATACCTGATTCAGCCAGCAAAACCTCATATTTAATGTGTCTTTTCTTATTTTTATTAACATATGTTAAAAATTAACATGTTTTACATTAATAACATATATGGTTAGGTGCATGAAGTTTAAGTTGCTTTCATTTTGCGATCTCTTCTTAAATTATGTGCTTAGGAGATTTGTTTATATTCTTGGTTCAGCCAGCTTAACCACACCTAAATATCTATGTAGACTTTTGGGGTTTTTGCATATAGCTCTACTGTGTTTGCCTTTCCTGATTTGCATTCCCAATCCTTTTTTCATAAAGTCTAGCCTAATTTTCCAACCCCCTGTGACAATCTATGTTATCCATCTGGAGTGCAATGTAGATACTATGTCATCATATGCAGTTTGAATATTATTCACTTATACATTTACACATCATCCCCATTTTGTGACCATATTACTCCATTTAACGAAATATTGCATGGTAAACATGTGGATCTCCTACATCCCCTAGCTGTCACTACAAAGAAATCGCTCATCATCCCACTGCAACAACTTTCGTGCCTCAACCTTTGATGTAGGTGGACCAAGAACATCTCCTGATTTAAAGTAACCATTGTATCTGCACACAATGTAATTCAGAATCACATGAGTAATTCTTTACTTCCTTTAAGTAGCTAACAACCTCGTATACTTCCTAAGTTTAAAATTCCAATGCAAGATTTGTATTTCTTCATCCATATCACTATTAACATGTTATAGGCACATGTTACAGCTCTTCTTAAATGTAAAACAACAATTTTGTACAACCTCTAGTAAAATTTAATATCTACCAACAGCCTAGATGCAACACTCATCTAAACTCATCTGGTAAACTTAGATGTCTGGACATATGATATCCAACCAAGACTTATACAATATACAATACACGAATCCCACGTGTTTCCCCCGGGAGGCTATTAGCTAAACAGTTCTTGAATCCACAAACTTCCACTAAAGATAATCACATGTTTTACACAAAACCTACCCCCAAGGATGAACCAACAACAAGATGGGAATAATAGTACTCATGTAGTTAATTATAAAATACCTGATGTATTGGCGATCAATTGTCACAACTTGGTTCTTACACTTACATCTCACCCACCTTCATCAATATCGACAATTGAAGTCATGCAATGTCTGCGATAGCCACGTATACAGTAGTTAGCTAATAGAATAGGTTATAAATACATTAGTAAGTTGTAGATAACAATTTTACTGATATCATGGGTTGTGAAATGGAAATCATGACAATAATGCATGGTACCACAATGGGTGCTCATGGATGGTTTATTCATGCATGAAGGGAGAGAGTGGATGCAGGCAACCCAACTGTTCATCACACATATGGATTATATATCATGTTGCTCTAAATTCAATAGACTATATATCGAGCAACTCATGTTTGCCTTATGAATTTGAACTTAAATTAACATACTCAATACATCATTAATATTACCATCATCATCATCTGTCTCCTCATGAAGATGTTGCCTAGACTCGCTACTGGAGTTATCATCATCATTTATGTCATCCATCCCCAGCTTATCGTCTAGTGGGTCATCATCAGTAAATGAATCATCGTCAACTGGTTCGGACGGGAATCGACGTGATATGATTGCTGGATCAATGGGCAAATTCTCTTCATCAACTCAATTCAATAGATTGCCCATGGCTGATTCACTCTCGAGAATAGGGGGATAGTTATGGAGATCTGTGTAACCATCATCTTCTGCTTCACCCCCAGACGAGTCGTCATCATCATTCTCATCATCAACAGTAGTCATCAAACGAATGTTGTAAACATTCCTATTTGTAATCTTATATACAACCTGCCAACTTCCCCCCAATGTAAGATCCGTGAGATAAAACACTTGCAATGCTTGGCATGCAAGGGCGAAAGGCTCATCTTTATACATGTGCCTAGCAGTATTCACTATCCTCAAGTGGTCCCTCGTATCCCCCTTCTCGGGTCGCCAACGTCATACCAAGCACAACTAAATAGATAAACCTTGCGCCAACCCATATAGCGTAATTCTATAATATCATGCAACACTCCATAGAAGTCAACAGGGGATCCATGGTGCTCGCCATGAACCACCACCCCGCTGTTTTGGGTGCGTCGATGCCTTTCATGCTCTTTCGTATGGAAGCGAACTCCATTCATTATGCATCAGGCATATGATGCGACCCACGAATCTGGACCACATGCTAATGCATATATGTCATCGGTTACCTCACTTGGCCTAATTGCACGCAACTCTCGAATCTAGGACATAAGAAAACACAAAACAATCATTTTTCCATCATTATATATAGAAGGGAAACATGTGTATGCCAAGTAGTTTGGTATCTTACACGTGATTTGAACCATGATGGGAATTGACTCTGGTGCCTACGATCGATGTTATGAGGGTTCTCTTCTTTCAATATGTTATAGTGCTCCATGCATATGTGTGAGCAAACGTTACCAGGAGAGTAAAAACTATAAATTGAAGTTAATGCAAAAACTTTCCAAGTATGTTGTAATTACTCTATGTATCGTTCAACTTCCGTGCAATTATTAAGTACATATCATCGGGCCTTGGCCATTAGTGTGTCAGACAATTTCTTAGAGCTTGTTGTCCCCAGTGGTCGAACCTTTTGTGAGAAAACAGATAAACAAGGCTCATTTCCCAACTCATTCGAACCACCAACAACGTCACTGTTGCGTTCCTCTCGGTTATATCTAGTCTAAATATCGAGAAGATACATAAAGCAAAATGTAAGACACTCGAGATGAACATATGCCTCAGCAATTGAGCCTTCTGTTCGGGCTCTGTTGCGAACGTACCACTTGAACTTCCCTAGATACCTTTCAAAAGAGTACATCCATCTATATTGCACGGGTCCTACTAGCAATGCCTCCTCTGGCAAATGAATGGCTAGGGGCTCCATGATATCAAAAAATGCGGGAGGGAATATCATTTCCAGTTTACAAAGGATAATAGGAATATTAGCTTGACGCTGATGCAACACTGATAAGGGCAAAGTTCATGAACATAATTCTTTGAAGAACGAGCCTAAGTCTATTAAGGCTTGACGCACATCGGGTCGTAAAAACCCACCAATAACAACCGGCAACAGTGCTTGCATAAAGATATGACAAGCATGGCTCTTCATTCCTTTGAAATTCCATCCAGGAACTTCACTTCTGGCAACCATGCACAAAATTTCCTTCACTCATTTAAATTTAACATGTACCAACCAAGACTCATAGAAATACGATCGCCATCATGTTGTAAATACAATTCTTTTCTTAGTCCAAGATTAGCCAAATCCCTACGTGCATTGGTGGAGTCCTTGGTTTTCCCATCAATATTGAGCAAAGTTCCCAACACGTTATCACATATGTTTTTCTCAATATGCATAACGTCCAAGTTATGTCTCAACCCCAAGTCTAACCAGTACGGAAGCTCAAAAAATATAGACTTTTTTGTCCAATTTAGTTGATTGGGAGTTCGTTTCCTCTTCAAAGAAGATTTACCAAACTGGACATGTGACACTCCACATAATTGTTCTAGCAAATCCTCTCCCTTGACCCTTGATGGTTGGAGTCGATGCTCTTCGTACCCATTAAAAGAACTTTTTTTCCGTCTCCAAATGTGATCTGGTGGCAACCATTGTCGATGACCCATATAGCAATGTTTGAGCCCATGTACCAACCATTGTGAATTTGTGTCAACTGTACATGAAGATTGGCATGTTGCCCTTTGTGCCATCTTGCCCTTTGTGCTCTAACCGGAAAGATTGGCATATGCGGGGAAGTCATTGATAGTCCAAAGTAGCGTTGCATGCAACCTAAACATTTGCCCACTATACGCATCATAGGTATGAATACCCTCTTCCCATAACTCCTTCAACTCATCGACAAGAGAACGTAAGAACACATCAATATCATTCCCTGGTGACTTAGGGCCAGGGATTAACAAGGACAACATAGTGTATGGATCTTTCATGCATGACCAAGGGGGCAAGTTGTAAGGAACAAGTAGTACCGGCCATATGCTGTACAGTTTGCTCAAGTAATTGAATGGGTTAAACCCATCACTCGCCAAAGCAAGTCTAACATTGCGAGGATATTGGGAAAACCTCTCATATTTGTGATCAAAGTCTTTCCATACACTAGAATCTGCTGGATGTCGCATGCATGTTGGATCGTCAACCCGAGCTTCTACATGCCATCTCATGGCTTGGGCTGTCTTCTTTGACATAAATAGCCTTTGCAAGCGTGGCTTCAAGGGAAAATATCGGAGAACTTTTTGTGGTATCCTTCGTTGCTTACTTGTGCATACAGTCCACCTAGATGCGTTACATTTAGGGCACTCATTTAACGATGCATTTTCCTTCCAAAACAAGGCATAATCATTTGGGCACACATGTATCTTTTTGTAACTAAAGCCCAATCCACGCTCCATGCGGCGAGCATCGTTATATGAGTCAGAGAATAGAGCATTGGGAAATGCAGCTTGCAAGAGCCTTATCACCATGTCAAATGACTTGACGGTCCAACCACCAATGCTTTTGATGTGAAGCAACTTGACGATGAATGATAGCTTTGAGAACTTATCACAAGAAGGATAAAGTGGACGTCGTGTATCGGCTACCAACTCCTCAAAATTAAGGTTTGTTGGAGTATACGAGGTGGATGGTTGGTCATGTGGGTTTGCATTTCCTTCATATCTAGTTGAATTATCCATAAATGACCCATGACGAATGTCATCTAACATCTCGTCGACATTATCAATGTACTCACTGTAAGCAGATGCATCATCTGCTTCTTCGTCAGAAAATATAGCATCTAGGAAAGGATCATCTTCTCCATGGAATATTCATTCCGTATAAGTAGGATCAATCCCTATGATGAACAAATGATCTTCGACTATATGAATAGAGTAGAAAGATCTATTCCGGCATCTCCTACATGGACACCTAATGTGATCAGATCCGAGTGTGTTGGCTTGCGCCATAGCCAGGAATTGTCTAACACCTTCAGCATACTCATTGGACTGCAATCTATCTTCGATACACATCCAAGCCTTATCCATCTTATGTAGGTGACCAACTAGTAGAAAAGAGATTGTTAGGTCCAAGAAGACTTAGTGCAACGACTAGGCAAGACTAAAAGTGTAAACATTAGTCTCCATACTTGGAGACAAGCTTTGGAATTCAAAGACATGAGAATAAGGGACATGAAATAGCTGCACGTGTTTTCAGACAATGCTCATTGTTTCTGATGAGCATTAAACAAGGGAAACGTGCCAATACGACATACCTCAAAAGGTTTATTCAATTGTGGGGTAACAAGATTCAATCTTATCCCTTTTTCACATGAACTAGCTTAGAGTTTTTATTCTTTCTCACATATCTAAACTGCTTGGGGGTGAACTACAACAAAGAACAATCAAATTGCATGGAAAACTTTACGTCTTTCTAATTATGTTTCATTTTTACCTATAAACACAATAGCCAGTACTAAGTATATCTATATCTAGCTACCATTTTGTTCTTACAAACTAAATTGAGAAGAAAATGTTGATTGCCAGATTTGACGTATGTATATGGAAAAAGCTTATGCCAAAGGGCAAGCTGGGATTTTCTTGATTATCTGTTGAGGAGATATGGCTTTGGAGTTTAATGGTGCTGTTGGATAAAGCATTGTGTATCAACTTCAGAATTTTCTATTTTGGTGAATGAAGAACAGGCTAGTTTCTTTTGTAGTTCTCGTTGTTTGAGGCAAGGCGATCCCAATTCCCCCTTTATTTCATGAAGTTATGATTATGGACGCCATGACGTGATATGATTGAGAAGGCTGTGGAGGGTAATTTTCTGTCCAGTTGTGTGGTGGGTGAATGATACAAGGAGAAACTCTAAAGATTTGTAATTTATCATTGGCTGATGATACATGTTTTTTAGTTTGCCTAATTCTGATAATTTACATGTGTCTCAGGCACTATTGCTGTGTTTTGAAGCTGATTCGGGGTTTGGAGGCATAAATTATCCAAGTCTGAAATTGATGTCTGTGGCTGCAGTTTTGCTACATTTATAAGTTTTGGCTAACTTACTGGGGTGTAGAATCTCTTCACTGCCTTTGAGGTATCTTGCATACGAAATGTAATTAATAAACATTGATTTGACTCTTTCTTTATAGTCACTTTTAATTGGCCAAACTTCAATTTGTGAAGCCTATATATGTAGTAAAACTTAGTACTTCCAACATTATTTTTATGTTTATATATTCTTTGAGATGGCAATCATGACATGTTACAAATCTAACGGGTGTTACCTTAATTAATTCGCTCATTTGTCATACATATATGGGGCCACCCTAGCTCACTACATACACCAGAATATGTGAGATTTACCAAACTCGGACAAAAGGAGGCATTAATATTGGTGATTTATAAGATGTTGACATGGAAATAGATCAACCGATATCACTGCAAGTTACTAAGCTAAGCACAAAAAATAGACGATTGTGGATGAAAACTACTCAAGCCAATGCCATGAAGCAGCAAAACAAGTACAATCATACATGTGTGGTCTTCTGGCAGCTTGGGAGAAGAAGAGGGAAAAACCATGTGAACAAAGAAAGAAAAAAAAATGTTCAAATATTTCCCATAATCCTACCATTAATTAAAGAGTGGTGCTACTTTGCCGCTTGAGTAGCACCAATCCAATTGACCGCTAGGCCAAATTGGTCTTTTTATTTTTTTCCAACTCATATTATTCATAAATTTTTTTTTATCATTTTAAAACATCTTTAAAAAATATCAATACACTAATAGTTACTTCCTTAACCATCAAGTAAAAAAAAATATATATATTATAAGGAAAATCAAAATAAAGGAGGTGTCAAAATGAGGTGTCAAATTTAAGTGTCAAAGTAGCATTTTCCTTAATTAAAAAAGCTGATGCAGAGAAAATACAGATTCCTTCTCCATCCATAACCTACTTTCATTGACACTATGAAAGCATACCCTCAAACAAGAAGTTTTCATCAGGCACACAGACCAGATAACACAAACTTCGTACATGACTTGTGTTATCAGAGTATAACAAATTAAACTCTTAAAAAACTCTATATAAACAGATCTTATGGCTCATGGCATTATAGTTGAGCACTAAATTTAGAAAATATCAAGGAACAGTCTTATGAACATGTCAAGTTATATGTTGCTCATCGCTAACAAGCAGACATATACCAAGGTGTGGTCAAATCCAACTCTATTGTGGTCTTTTATCCAAGAAAGTGTGATGTAGTTGATTAAATTACCTATACGGTACCTAAAATATAGAACTCGACATAGATGTAGAAATAAAGACCTCAAAGATTTGGGCTTCGCATAGGCTAATTAATTCAGATGCAACAAAATTGAAAAATTCTGGCACTAGAATATTTAGATCATACACAGTCTACAAAATAATGTTGAATTATTCAATGCATGAAAATTTATATATATATATATATATAGGATTGTAGGGGTCTAAGGCAAGGGAGGTGTCCTTCTTGTGTTGTGTGGCTTAGGGCATAATGCTTCACTGAGTTCGTGAAGACTTGCAAGAGCACAATGAACTAAATAAATCAGAATTCAAAGAGTAGTTTAGTAGAAGCAGATATGCTAGAGCAGATGTCAAAAGCTACTGAACTAAAGGAAGTAATAATGATGCAAAATGGTTTAAGGATCTGTCTTTAGGAGAAACGTGTAGGAACAGAGCATACCAAAAACAGAAAATAATATGAGACTCAGTCCTTCCCTAGTATATAACTTTTCAATCAGAACAAAGGCAGGATTTCAGTCTTCGAAATTTATGGAAATATGTTTTACACACCCATATATCATCCTCTTCATAGACAGATTTTACACAACCATATGATGGCAAATTACACAATATGTTACATAATCATATACACAGATTCACATTACACAGATTCACAAATTACACAGATTACACATTACACAATAGAATCAACACAAAATTCACAGATTCACATTACACAGATTCACAAATTACACAATCAAGAAAATCTACAAATTACACAGAGAGAAGAGGAAGGGAGAAGAGAAGGGCTCACCATGTCGACCTAGTGCGTCTATTGGACTGCGGCAGGCGGAGGTGGTTGGGGAAGGGCTGCAAACTTGAGGTCGCGATGGGTGGGAGGACTGGCGGCAAACTGCGTGAGGTCACGATGGGTGGGGGGACTGCCTCTAGGTGACTGGGTGAGGTCTCGCGGCAGGAGGGAGAGGGTCGTAGTCGCAACGAGAGACAGGCCGTGAGGTTGCAGGTCGCAATTGCAAGAGAGAGAGAGAGAGAGAGAGAGAGAGAGAGAGAGAGAGAGACGAGAGCGACGTGGGGTGGGGTGGGGTGGGGGGGATGGGGGAAGAAAGGGAAAGAGGGAAAACACGAGCGTATTAATTTTATCATCTTTTGTGGCGACTTTTACTCGCCGCAAGATATGACAATATCGCCACAAAACCAAACATCCCAGGTTAGTTTATTTGCGGTGACATTATGTCGCCGTAATGTCGCCGCAAAAAGTCGATAACTTCATCGTAACTAGATTATAACCCACGAACGGATCAAATATTTTCCCAAACTTATTGCGGCGAACAAATATCGCCACAATAAACCCTTTTTCACCGTAATAACATGTTTTCCCCCACAAAGTTTTACTTCCTGACAGAATTTTGTGGGAAAAGGCTTGTTTTATTTTCCACGAACGGTTTCGTGTGATTCGGTAATTATTTGCCACCACTGTGTGTCTTGGAAAAACAATTCATGGCAAAAGCCCATAATTCTTGTAGTGATGATTGAAGATTTGGATGTTGAGGTTGAAGAAGATAGGAGCTTGTCCAAGGAACCGAGTATGTTGTCATCTTCATATGTGGAGCCGTACGTTGGGCTACAACTTGACATTCTAGACACTACAATAGATATTGTGTTTCCTCATGGAGCTAGTTCATGGCAAAATGACCATTGTTTGTGGGTTATTTCCCAACAAAAAAGCTCACGGGTCACTTGCTGGAAATAACTCGTCGAAAAAAGTATTATTACCCCTTACAAACATGACTTGTCAGAATAAGTCAGTTTAATTTACAGGTTCAGATGTAGATAAAAAGAACTCTTGTCCGTGTAAGGAGGATACTGGTTGGATTGATCCTTCTCCATCATGGAAAATGAGATGTATTTTCTACGAAGATGTATGGTGGGAACAACCCGTTTGCAGCCACATGGCTTTGCTGATTTCATGGACTCAAGCCGCAACAAATACCACTTACTACCATTAGTAATAGTCCTTGTAAAAAAAAAAAAGTATTATTTTTTACAAGGTTCGGTAGTATAAAATAGTGTTAGGTCTGATCCTTTTCCCACAAGTTCTTCACCATAGTATTTGGATGAAAATTCTCTGATCCTTGCAGTTAGCTGATGTTTTGATAAATCATCAGCTCATAGTTTAGCTAAGAAGTGTGCATCAGAATTATCTGAATACAAATAACAGCTAGCCAGGATGTTCAACACTACAATATTCCTACGATAGTAGAAGATATTTTCATAGACTATATGGATATCCATATAATAGACAGACATAGCACATGATCCACTTTTTGATGCTAAAAGTATGCACATAATATATACTAAAATATTAAGCACATCATCATAAGAAATGAAGCCATTCCAGATTCAAGAAAACACTTTAACACACTTAGTTATCAAGTTTTTGAACAATTTGAAAATACATTAAGTGGATGTTGGGGAGTACATCCATTTCACATACACCAATATATTTCCATTCCAGATCCAAGATCTTCAACATAGCCTATATATGTTGTTCACTATATATATGTATATCATACAAGTAGATAGACATATGTTGTTGCATAGTTGTGGCTGATTTTGCATCTAGAAGATGCATATACTTGCTAAAAATCCTACTCTAGACGAAATGATTTTAGCATTCAAACAAACCATGTCAGTTGTCGATGAGGAGCTTGAGGACAAATATAGCATAGAGAGAGAGAGAGAGAGAGAGAGAGAGGAAGTTATGTAACTTGTATTTGGTTCTACTATAAGAATAATAGAACTATGATGTGTGCCCCTCTCATTGTGGGGTGTAAAACTCACCAACATACCGCATCCAATTTGAAGGTTTTCCCATATATAATAGAATGCTTTGGCAAGGATCTCGTGAGTTTAAGAAAATGTTGCAATATTTAGACTTGAAATATAAGATGTTGGTGTATAAGATCACAAATTATTTGGAATGAAAAAGTTCTACAATTTATAATTATCTCAATAGGGCTTCATTTGTGGCTTTGACTGGTCTTTTTGAACTACAAACGTCAATATGGTTATGAACTTTCTTTTGGTCATTGTAATATATATGGGCGTCTACTATAACCCGACTAATGTAATCAAATGGATCAAACTCATTAATCTTGACATATTCCATTCAAATAAATGGATGATATGACTCAACATGACTTGTTTAACTCGTTTAATAAAGAAATTGCATTTGCTTGACCTAAACTTGACTCTTTTCAATATGTTAAAATAAATGAGTGAATTGACCAAAATACTTGATTTAACATGGTTAACATAAAATCTTATATTATAAAAATAAATTAAACCAATAATACATATATCCATAAAATCGCAACGAAATTGATTTAACAATTTAATAAATATAATTAAACATAACCCAACATACTAGAATATAACCATATATCATGTTTTTAAAATAAGCAATAAATTTTATCTAGTAAGAAAAACATAGCAATAGAAAAAAATATGATTGCATTCCCATAAATAGCTTGTAAATTAAGCCTCTCCTCATGCACTAAACCTTACCCTTCATTCTAAGAGTTAATCGTGGGTTTAACTAGTTGGCACGAAATTGAATAGTTTAATAATTATGTCTAATTAGATCAATTTGGTTTGGCCCTAAGCCTATTATACTTATCTCAAACCTATTATAATTATGTCGTAAAAAAAAAAGCTATTAAGTCTTTCCCCCTTTAACTCTTATACTGCAGCGGAAATATTCGAGTCCAAGTTCTAGTTCTATAGAATGAAATTAATCCTACTTTGCAGAATAGCTAATATTAAGAGCATGGTTCACTTTCACCACATTGGAGGCTCTTTAGGTTGAGTGAATAGTTGGAGAATTAGGGTATATTTGGGTAGTGAAGTTATCTTAGATGATCTGTAAATAGTAGCGAAAAAGTAATTATAAAATATTGAATATGGTGGAGAATAGTAATGAAAAGTAATGATAAAATAATAAATAATAATGGAGTGATCTCACTATCCATATACAACCTTAGGATCGAAGCTCGTTCGCAATTTTCAAGGTGTTGTTTAATGTTCGTGGGCTGGGGCCCTTTTATGCCACAATAATCTCTTCTAATTAAAAAAAAAATCAATAAAAATATTCTACAATATCAATGGACATGAAAATAACATTAATGTTCCCTTTTATTAGATATTTTACATATGCTGACAAAAGACAGAGCAAAGATTCCACCAAAGAAATGGTTTTCCACTAATATTGATTAATCTCTGATCTTGAGATAACAAAGCATAGAACCAATAACATCATGTGGTAAGATCTTATACTTTTGAAATCTAAAACTCAATTAAAAAAAGGGAGCGTAAAGGTTGGTGTTTGAGCTAATGAAATAAGACGCACAAACCTGAGGCCTGACGATATTGGTGTAGTAAAAGGTTTATAGGTTGGACCTACACTTGGATAAAAGAGTCGATAATGGGGTTGGACTATATAAAAATAAATTTACAAATTAATGTAATTTGATATGATACGTTAGATTGTAAAATTACTTTTAATATAAAATAAATCTAACAAATTGAATGAAGTCACGTCAATTTATAAATTTATTTTGTGTAATCTAACAATTCTCATTTACAAATCATTTTACCCTTCATCCACTCTCTTCTCTTTTGCAAATCCTTGTCAATTTGGCTCTCTGACCACGGATACAATTATGGGCACGCGTGCCTCTCAGGCTCCTCCCCCCAATAACACAATGACCATTGACCAAATGACCACACGACAACTACATTTGGAAACCGAAAAGTAACATCCTAAGCACTCAAACCCATTTCTTGGAAACAGTTTCTTTTTGTCCTTAATACAGGGAGTTCAAATATATTTTTCTCTAATAGCTATCGATTTCCAAGGCAGCCTCATTAGATCGATAGATGTTAAAGTAGAACCCACTCGGGAGTAGTACGTCCAATCCCCAGATGGACTGCGAGGAAGAGCCACAACATGCATGTGGTGTTGAGGGCCGGGTGTGATTGCCGCAGCGCATTGCCTTAGGTGCCAAAGAGCTTTCCGAAAGTCAGCTGAAATGGTGAAAGAATACTCTCAATAGTCATGTCCTTTAAAACACACCATTAAAAATCACTTTTTTATATTTTATATATTAACTTTTACAATATATCATATATCAGTTTATCTATTTTTTCTTTATATCATTTAAATATTATACTTTTTAATATGTTTTATTCATTTCAAATAAAGTAAAAAGTAAAAATTAGATAAATAAATGAATAAAGAGTAAAAAGTAGAGAGAAAAATGAATTAAATATTTATACAAGAGTGAATAATGTTCCATTGATGTAGAAATGGTACTGTAGCAAACTGGATATTAGTTATAAAACACATAATCCATTATATGAACTATATTAAGCTATTTTCTTCAAATTTTACAAAAACATGGGTTTTACATAACCCATTTGAGGTGCTAGATCTTAGTACACGGGCCATTTACACTAAAGAAAAATACTGTTTGTAACTCATGTCCATAAACAGTAACTTTATTTGCTCTCTTTTTTTCATCCGTGTGAAACCGCACGTGTACAAAGCATTTTTCTAAGTAAAATATGGAATAAAAACAAAAATAATTTGCTGTGTACATGAAGCTAGCCAATGTTAACCAAATTATATTTATCTAATAATCATGATGTCACTTATATTATTAAAAAAAGTCACACGTTGGTTGATGTTAACATGTAGGTAGATAAACAAATTTACAAATAATTTTATTTTTTAAAGAAAAATTCTTCTCATTAGTCACTATTTACTACACACATCTCACCCCTTATAAAAAAATAAAGAAAAAATTACTAAATATAAGATGTGTGGGTGAATAATAACTGATGTATAGACTAGAATTGTTTCTAATTAAGCCCTTAAAAGGCCATATTGTGAAGGGTGTGCGACTCTTGGGCTCATTAACAAGCTTTTGACCCTTCAATATATTTCTCGATACTTGTCTTCCAATTTAGGTTGGAGCCAATCATGACACGAGATATACCTTTCGTAAGGAGGCGATTATCATGATGCTTAGAAGATTACAATCTTTTCAATTCTCTTTCGTATATTCTCAATCAACATTATATTCAAAATAAGTCATCCTCATTTCCATGAATAGAACTTCGCTAAAAGGACAAATGATAGTTACAGTCTTGAGTGTATAAGTGCCGCGCAATCATTTCGAAAAAATTGAATAAATAGAGACCTACATGAAAATAAAGTAATTTTTTAATAGTAGACCTCACTCTTTTTCAAAATAGCTACACGGTGCTTGCGTACTCTACAACTGTATGTAGTATTACTCGACTAAAAGATATTCTCAATGAATGCATTTTAAATTTCTTTAACCAAATGGGACCAGTTAAAGAGGTAGAGATCTAGGGTACGTACTTTACACGTTGAACAGAGGAAAGAATACGAATGCACGATGTACTTTCAAACGACACTTGAAGATTAGACAATCTTATAATCTTAGGAATGGATTCAAAGCATTGGTTTCTTTATCTTCACAGAATACAACATTGGAATACTCACAGGCCAATTAGCAAAAAGACATTAACCGGAATAAATCATGTTACGAAAGGGCTCCAAATATATATGTAAAATATCCAACCAACTTGGCTAACTGAAGGATATTCCAGGCCAACATCTTATATATATGTATATATGTATATGAAGGTGGAGATGCTTAAAGGATCCGAAGAGGGTGGGGGCGACGGAAACAAAAAAAAGTGGCAGTACTTGGTGTATCTTTAACTGTTTTCTGATTTCAAACAAGAAAACTTTTTCTTTTAGTGGGACCATATATACATGAAAAGAACGCGAAAGACAAACGGTAGGTGAGCACTGAGCAGCACAATCAGTTGCCGGATATGCGGGGTGAGGGCGAGGCTCCATGCGCTCTGCTTTATTGGTTGCTGCATTCATGGGCTATTACTGATCTATATGTACTATATAATAATATATTATAGATATTATTTTATATATGTAATGCAAGTCTTTAGTGTTGGGGTTTAGAAACTATGGTTATTCGAAATGCAGGTATGCGGATCCTAAAGCATGTAACTTATCCATGGAACTCCATTCACATTCAGTGCCGCCGCCTACGGCTTGGTAAATTTCGACAAAAAGGTAGAAAAAGCAAAAAGATTGAATTTCCAAAACTCATGTATGTCAATTCAGCATGACGAAAAAGTGGAATTAAAAGTAAAAGCATAGTGATTGGGGAAATACTTTTGGCAGAATAAGTGCATCTATATCTATTGGGTAATCTTAGGTCTCTCTCAACCTCAAAATCTAGCTTAAGGGGTGAGATTTTTCCTCAAATTTATAAACTGACCATCAACCTCTTCCACAACCGATATGAGACAATCTCAAAAATCTCCTCCTCACACATCGGGCCCTGGGTCGGAGTAGAGACAACCTACCTATTTCTTCCGCGAACTGTTGGCCTGAAACTATTGACAAACTTGGGCTCTGATACCAGTATTTGGTGGTATTGGGCCTCTCTCAACTTCAAAAGTTAGCTCAAAAAGTGAGGTTTTCCCTTACATTCATAAACTGACCATCAGCCCCTTCCACAACCGATGTATAAAAATCCCAACAATCTTCCTCTAACACATCAAGCCCTAGGTAGGAGCAGTGACAACCCATTTCTCCCGCGAATTGTTGGGCCTGAAAATGTTGGTAACTCTGAGCTCTAATACTAGTGTTGGGTGGTCTTGGGCCTCTCAACCTCAAAAGTTAGCTCAAGATGTGAGTCTCTCCCTCACACTTATAAATTGACCATCAGCCCATTCCACAACCGATTAGGGCAACCCAACAATATTTTGCACTTTTTAGTAGATGTTTTTTTAAAGTTTATTTCTTATCAAATGATTTAAAATTTGTCATATCAATTATTTCAGTAAAAAAATGAAGATTTATTATGAAAAACAACAATATTTCTCTTAACTAATTAATTAATTTTTGAACTCTTTTATATATTACCTCTAAGTCTTTGATAGTGAGAACATAAATTTTGAATCCATTTGGATACTCGAATATACATTGGCTTAATTAGTGAAAATCATTAAATGAGCACAATGTCCGTGTTTGTGTTGAAGTACTTGCTACCAGGGCAGCTCAATAGGTTTGGGACCTAAGGCTAAAATTTTGATTGAGGCTTTTTTTATTTTTAGAAGTAAAATGAAATAAATGTAATTTAATATTTATTTAAAAATAATTCCTATGGTTTGCCAAATAAAATTATTGATTAAGATTTTATATTATCTTTTCAACTAATAACCGACTTAATCTTTATTAGAAAGTTTTGGATTTAGAGAAGATTTTATCAAATATAATTTTATAATACATGCTTTAGACTCTTAGAGCATTAGTAGTGGAGTCAATAAAGTGTGGCCAAAATTTGGCTAGAAAATTCACTTTTATAAATTTAGCTAGCCAATTTTCAATAACACCAAATAACAGACTTTCCAAATATATGACTATTATATTAAAATATTGATTTTTACATTTTATTTATTTTAATTCTAATTATAATTTGAATATTTATTCGTTATTAAAAAGTACACATTAATTTTCTAACGTTAATATTAGATTTTAAAAGAAGAAATTGGCATCAACTAATCATAATATTGTAAAACTAGAACTTGAAGCAATCTAGCAAGATGATGCCACGTCATTGAAATGATGACTGATGGAGACTGGTCGCCTTTTGTGGTTGAGTTTGGAATTTGGGGGCTTCGTGCTTTTGAGACGAAGAGGAATTTTCTAAAGTTGTGAGGTCGCGCGAAACGAATAGTACGAGGGAGAGAATTTTTTATGCCAAAATAATATTTGGCTAGCAACTTGGACTCAATAGATTTGGCTAGTGAAAATTATCAAAGTTAAAAATATTGTACCTTTGTTGAATCCACTACAGTGAATTTTTATGCAATTTATTTAAACTTTGGCCAAAATATAACTTTATTATGTCCACTACTAGTGCTCTTAGGGGCCGTTTGAGAACATAATTATTCTCACATATTCTTAAATTCAACTTTTTCTCTCTCATTTATCAAAACCCAATAAAACATTTTAACTCACACTATTTCACTATTATTTACAGATATTTTGAGATATTCTTAGTATCTAAATGAGCCCTAGAAGCAATTATAATCATTATTATCAATAAAGTTATATAAATAACCTATACATTCGGGAAAAAGTGAGTCATTGCCTCTTCAAATGATCATACAAAAAGATTTTATGAACATTGAAAAATTAAATTTTGCTATTTATAATTTTCACATTATATATTAAACTAGTATTGATAAAAGATAAGTGTATTGTTCGAAGGAGAGTACTTGAAATAATTATTATGTAAGATACTATTAAAACTAATAATGACATAATATATATTTGATACTTTTGATGTTTTCTTATTAAGTTAATTAATTTTTTAATTGGTTTTTTTTTCTTTTTAAAAGAAAAATCTACTTTAGACTTTTTTTTGGAGCCTTCTTCTACTAGGGGCTTAGGCAATTGCCTAAGTGACCTAATGAAAGAGTCGGCCCTACTTGCTGCTAATTAAAATCTCATTGCCAAAAAATGGCTTTTTCTATTGTTAAATTTCCCTTAAAATATTTAGTGAACCAGTGATTGAAATGTCCCGTACCCTGAGGGTTAAGGAGTTACTTATTGTCACCTAAAATCACAACTAGACAATACATCTATAGACTCTAAATATCACAAGGAAAACAACTCTACAACTCGTAAAACTTCTTTAATGAAATTATATGTACTTCAACAAAACTAATATCAATGAAATTCTCTCACACAATAATAATTATGTGATGGTGACTGAAGCGTTGAGACATGTAACTCAAGGCTACATACCCTCGAGCATGGCAGTTAGGATGCAATGCACCTACTATATACTAGCAATATGCAATAAATCATAGCAGCAAAATTCGTGTATAACTAAGTAAGATTTATAGCAATTGTAAAATAGCATGGTATCGTAGGCTAATCATCCCAAAAGGTTTCACTTGTTCAAGATATTTTCAAAATAGATATTGTTTGAATCCTCCCAAAACAAAGGGACCTCCAACATTAAACCTTAATTTAAGAAACGGGAAACTTCAATAGCACTAAGGTCCCATCACTAGTTACACTCAAGAAAATTCCCCTTGTCTGCAGGGGTTCTGGCTCAATAAGTCCAAAGCTAGAAGCAACTTCCTTTGCCTCAACAGAGTAATCCCTAGCTTGTTTAAGATATCTCATCACAAAATCTATGTGCTCCTTTAACTTAAAGGCCTCCTCAGGCTCTGGTAACCCAGTCCCATTGTCATCCTTCTTAAGGGCTTCTAGAATGTCCTTAAGACGTTGTGCCATGAGCTTTAATATGGAGGCAGCAAAATCATAGGCCTATAAACTCGTCATGTATGAGCTCATTAATCTCATTCATTGCTCTATAAGATCTCGTGTACCTGTCACAACTTCTACCATTCCAGGTTGGGAATGGTAGTGGAAACTACCACGGTGTGATTTCAAAAACTCTCAGTAAATAAACACACAACATACAACAAATAATATAGGCATATAAAGACAGACCTTGAAACGAATGCATAAGCATGTACTTGATGTAAAACTTGTCTTATGCAACTTTGACCTTTAAAATAAAAAAATCTTTTCTATCCTTTCATATTGATCAATAAACATGTAACATATCTTTTAGCGCATTGTCTTGTTCACTTCTTATAACATATAGTTGGACACCTCACGGCTCCCCTATGTACCGTTGGTTCCCCGCTAGTTACCGCATCATCCAACAACCCACTTGACCTGGTGACTATATCATAATCCTTAACTTATGCGGGAGTTCGAATATTTTCCCTTCACCGCATATAACACATGTGAGGCACCCACTAGCTTTAGGTGTTACCCCACTCCTGTATCCTTTCCACAAGGCTCCATTCGAGGTCTACCGACGATACTTTGTCGACCCGGGAGGTACCACTCCCTTTTAGTGACTCTAGAGTGGACAGTGGAGTTCCACCAGGACATTCCCTCATCCTAACATTTGGGGTTGTAATAAACATGTATAGACTATTTTCTTTGATTTGCAACCCAAATGCATGTGGCATGAGACTTGTAACATGTTTCTTTTCATGGACCATATGAACATGTGAATACCGTGAGTCATGCAATCATGTAGTCGCACATTGAACATCTCATGTTACAGCTTGAAAATATTAGAACATGTAAATACTTGGTTTACACGTATGAACAATGGCATTCAACACTTGTCAAATGGTAAAACAATTTCATAAATACCATTCACCATGCTTGGCAGAAACACATAAGCACTTATAAGCATGATTTTACAAAAGTAACACGAGCTTATAACTTCTAATATGTTCAACATACATCATCAAATAACATGGCAACATAATCATATAGATCCAAATACAAAGCATGGCACCATAAGAGACTTAATTCAACCAACAACCAACATGACAAACATATATTTATATAGAACCGAACACATAGCATGGCGAAATAAGAGATTTCATCCATTCAACTAGATCATAAAATAACACACAAATGCAAATTGACACAGCATATACAAATATTATCCAGAGTAGGTTGAGAGTCCACTTACAAAAGTCCAAAGTAAATCAATCTAATCAAGCAAGCTGTAAAAAGTGTTTGCTTAATTAGAAACAAGAAAACTTAACCTAAATCCACGTATGGTCGTGCTAGGGCTTCTTTTCTTCATGGTGACACTCCAAGCATTCGGCCTAGAGACCCTTGGTTAAAGATGGTCGTATTTTTCCTTTGACCTTGGCAAGATCTTAGGCATGTGCATGTGTGCATGGTGCTTGTCATACATGGTTGCTGAGATTCCTAAGAAATGAGGTGGAAATCTCTTCATCTAGTTTTGGCCTCCCCTTATTGGGAAACCCTTAGTTTTCCCTATCAAGGAACTCTCTCAAAATAAAGGTTGAACATCTGAGCGGTATGGTGGTGGTCTTTCCTGGATCTGAAACCCTAGTGACCCCATTCACCCTTGTGTGTGTGCGTGAGTGACTTGTGAGAAGAGTGTTAGAATGATACCGTGTGACGTGTTCCTTGAAAACGTGGTTGTCACCTTCTTCCGTGCTCATGACTAAGAAGAGAGAGTGAGAAGAAGTGCTTGTTTGGAGAGAAAGTGGAGAGAATATGCGAGAAAGTGAAGAGGCAAAGCTCTCCTTGGTTGGTCGTAAAAGAGAAAGGGTGGAGAGAAAGCACGTGTAGAGAAAGATCAATATGGCACCCCAAAGGAAAGGACCATTGGACGTTGGCCTCTTCCCCTTTTTATAGCTCTCCAAGTTCCATCTCCCTATGTCATAGAGGCTCAAAGGGTGGTCTTTTGCAATTGTCATGTGTCACCCCTTCTAGCTTTTGCTGAAAAGGTTCTCCCTCTTCCCTATTATTTCCTACATGTTGCAAACTTCAAAGGTTTCTCTGAAATAGGACAAGTGTCATGGCTCTCACGAAAATTTCCTAGAAGCCCTTGGACATGTCTCACGTATGGACTAGGTTCAATGAACCTCTTGGGCATGTATGTCTTTTCCTCAACCCTAGATCTTCCTTGGATAGTGGGGTGTGTGCATGCTTGTCAAGTGGCAGTGGCAGTGGCGTGTGAAGGGTTCTAACCCTAGCCATCCACTTCTTTCCCTTTTCCCCCACAAAGATCCTTCTAGAGCCTTGATGATTGTGTGCATGTGTTTTCCCTAGGCATCTCTTCCTTTTCTCCATGTGTCTCTCCTTGAAACTCTAAGTGTGTGACAAGTGGCAAGACAGAGAAGGAGTGTAGTGGCCGAGATGCTTAGGAACTAGGGTTTTTGCTTTAATCTAGGCACCCTTTCATGTTCCAATCATTGCTTCCTTCTGGAAGAACCCTATCCCAAGTGCATGCATGACAGTTGCCAAAAAGGTTGGGTGGCCTTTCTGAGATGGGCATGAAGCACCCGTTGGTTGAACCCTAGGATCCTCTTGGAAACATGTGCCTAAGCCCTTTGGCAATCTTCTTGAAATCCTCTCATTCCTCTACATGTGTAACAAGTGTCAAATGGTGGGTGGCTTGTCATAGGTGGATGAGCTTGTCATAAGTGTCTCCTCCTATTCCAAATCATTGCTCAAAGTTTTGGGAATTGCCAAATTTCATGGAGGCATGTGGGGTTTTTGGGTTAACAAAACTCTAGAGTCTCTCACCCTTTTTCCTCCAAAATAAATCTAGGTTCATGGAGTCTCTTGGGTGAAATGTGCATGTGTGTCAAAAGGCTAGAGGTTGGAGGATTGGGCGTGCGCCCCGAGTTCCACTAGGGCTCCAAACCCTGATTCGAAGTGATGGCCGAATTCAAAGGGCCTTGTTGGGCCTCTCTTATGGGCTTAGATGCCAAATACACTAAAGCAAATAATTAACTAATAAAAATCCAAGGTTCTTTAGGGACTCTAAATTTTATGCATGGCCCAATAGAGGGACATAAAACAGGCGAAGACTTGGCTAAGTTTGGGTTATGAAAAATTATAAAGAATTTCACAAGGTCTAATAAAATCAACAAGGTTCCAAAATACCAAAGGACTCCATAAGGTCTAAATAAATTAGCAAGGTTCTAATGTAATAAATCAACAATTCCACTAATAACGTCAACCTCCCAAAATACCAAGTCAACAAAAGAAGACAAATATGCTACTCAGGACTCTCCAATAAACATACCTTTGGTACTTATTCCACTACGCTCAATTAATCTCTCGCCCACACTTCATATTCTTGATCCCTAGCTGAACTATCCAAATCATCTGAAATATTAAAGGTAATTGGGTGAGTTATCAACAACTCAATAAGCAATGAAACTAGTATAAACATGAGCCAATACAAAATGTAGAACAAAATAGATCATCGAATTATTAGAGCACACTTCATAAATATTTATTTACAGCAATAAAATATACTAAATCTTTTGGCATAAACTTAACTGAATAACATCATAACAAAACAATTCCATGTTTAACCCTCGTGGTAGGGTTGGGCAAATTCTGGGAGCCAACCAAGCAAAAATAGAATATGAAATCTTCTCCTTATTATTCTTGGAGTCCCGAGTGCGCATACAAAAAATACATGCAAAAAATCACTTTGTTTCCAATGTGGGTGCACCAAAAACTGAGATGTTGGTACCAACACAAACAAAGGCCACGGTTTTACACCCGTGGTAAAGTCAAGATGGAAGCATAAACAAAATGTTATACCAGAGGTTTTCAGATGCAACCATTCATATCATAATAGAGTACTGAACAGATACAAATCATATTCATATTATCATATATAAAATTTTTCAGATTTCATATTTGCTCATTTTTTACAATTGAGAAACAGAGTGCCAAAAAATGCTCATGTCTACACCAGTCATAATATAAATATTTTTCTTTTCTCATTTGGATACAATGAGTAATACTAAACAAAATGACTGAGGTTGTTTTCAATGTTTCATAACAAAAATATGCAAATTTCTTCATAAAATCCATCTCAATCCATTTTTTAGGCAAAGTCTAGTATAGGAGCACCACGTACCTAACTGTTGCAGATAATTACTTAAGCTTTGAACTTGAGTTCTAGCAATATTTACTAACGTGATAATAATCTACACAAGTGCAAATTCAATCTAACTAGTAGAGCTGTAAAAAAACCTAGAAAGCAATGAACCGAACCGGACCAAATTGAGCCTGTGAGTTTGGTCTAGTTCTAAACTGGTCCAGTCGAGTACTGGTTCCTATTTAGCAAAACCTATTAAAAATCGGTGCAGTTCTGGCTTTGGTTTTTAGAATACTGGTTCTATCCGAACCGGACCAGTACATATATATATACATATTATTTTTAGGTTTTTATATTATATATAATTCTATATTATATTATATATTATATGCTAAATTGTTAATTAATATAACATGAAATTTTAAAATCTTATTATTCATGTATATTAATCTTATACCATAAAATTGATCTTATAAAGCTTAATACAACATTTGATTATGATATAACATATATTAATCTTATAACTTTTAACATAACATTTGAATTTTAATGTAACATAAAATTAATATAAGATAAATGAGGAATATAGATTAGTCACTTGCTAAAGTTTTGTTTGAGTATGATTTTGTTTATCTATAAAATCATAAAAACATGGCCGGACCAAGACCCATACCGAAAAAATAAAAAACTCCAGTATTGGTGGTGAATCGGCCTAGTATCGATTCTTAAATTTCTAAAATCAGTATATACAAGTTCGGAACTACAAAATGTCCAACGGATCAAACCGGTCCTTTTAACCTAATGTCTCAATTTTCTACTCATGGCACAAACACAACCTCCACAAATACACTTAACTAATCACAACATACAAGTCAAGCCACAACCCATACTTTTAAGTCAAGTGGACCAAAATTTTTTTAGTACAATGAGACTAGAAACGGCTGATGAAAGTGTCTCAGAACCAGAAAGTGAGAAGGGGGAACATCTGAGTAAAAATAAACAATATCGTTCAGATAGTGATGTTGTACAGGAAAAATATTAGGCTAAGGGTGGAAGAATGCTCAGAAGCTCGACTCGGGTTCCTCGCAAACCCTTCTGCATGGATCTATGATTTGTAACCCTTTGTTTTGGAATATTCGTGGCCTTAGATCATCATGGAGAATGTTGTGTAAGCTAGTTTGGAAGTTGAAGTTGGATTTTATTATGTTAGTTGAGCCGTTTGCAGATGATAATGGGATGGAAATTTTGCGAACCAGGTTGAATTTTGAAAATTTGTTTTCTAATCAATGTGTTGGTGGTAAACTTTGGGTGATTTGGGGGGACTGCAGCTCTCGGTCACTAACTTTAGTGCTCAACATATGACAGTTTCTATGTTTAGTAATTCTCGGCAAGTCTTTATGTTTGTGGTTTATGCTAAATGCAATCATTTGGAAAGAAGAGATCTCTGAAGGTTACTACAATTGGATGCCGTTCAAGATATTCCTTGGTTATGTCTTGGAGATTTTAATATTATTCGTACAGAGGAGGAAAGAAGAGGTGGTAGACCTCGGTTGAGGGCGGCCATGGATGATTTTAATGAATTCATTGATAATTGTGGCTTAGTAGATATGAAGTCAGTAGGGAGTAAATTCTCTTGGTGCAATGGTCAGAGGGGATTATCTAGAAGCTGGTCGAAGCTTGACAGATGTTTGGTTAATTCTTTGGCTGCAAGTTCTTTGCCGGACTCATTCTGTAAATATCTGACCTGAATGACATCATACATGCTCCGATGTCTTTTGTTTTACATTCTCCAATAACTCGTTCTGGCCCTTCCTCTTTCAAGTTCCAACAAATGTGGGTTTCACATGCTAATTTCAAAGAAGTAGTTAAAGAGGCATGGAATGACCTGGGCGTGCCTATGGGTTTTTTCGGTTTGGCTACTAAGTTGAAAAAATTGAAAGTGGTTTTAAAGGAGTGGAATCATCGGGTTTTCGGGCACATCGAGATAATTATTCAGGCCTTGGAAAATTAGATTCAACATTTAGAAAGTCAGCTTCAGGGTGGATTCTCAGAGGACATTGATTCGGCTTTACTGGTCGAGAAAGAACAACTTGCTATAAGGCTTCACAGAGAAGAAGCTAGGCTTTCACAACAGGTAAAGCTTAGTTGGATGGAAAAAGGGTAGGCGTCGGCCCAGTTTTTTAATACGTTTGCCTCTTTATCTAAGCCTGTTGTACATGAAATGAGACTTCGGGATGGGATGTGCCTGAATAATCCGGAAGCTATTCCTTCAGGAGCGGTGGATTTTTTTAGTTCTTTCCTTCAGGCTAGACCACGGAGAGATCTCCCAGATTTGTCGATGTATGTGCAGAATTCTATTTTAGAGGAGGAGAATGATTGTCTCCTTCAGCTCCCTTAGATCCAAGAGGTAAAAGAAGCTATGTTTTCCATTCCAGTACATAGAAGCCCTAGACGTAATGGGTTTGATTCTGGTTTCTATAGATCATGTCGGGATATTGTTAAAACTGATGTGGTGGCAGCAGTTAGAGAATTTTTCAGTGGGGTTCTGATGCCTAGATTTTATTCGGCTGCTCATATTGTGCTCATCCCAAAAATGCAGCAGCCTACAGGTTTTGATAAATTTCGACCTATAAGCTTGTGCTCTGTCGTTTACAAGGTTTTTTCAAAAATCCTGGTTCGAAGATTGTCCCCCATCTTGAGCAAAATTATCTCACCTGAACAAGGTGCTTTTTTACCCGGGAGAAGTATATTTGACATTGGCCCAAGAAATGATTCAGATGATAAACAAGAAGGTTCATAGTGGAAATATGCTCATTAAAGTGAGCATGGCTAAGGCATATGATAGCCTTGATTAGGAGTTTTTATTACACGTTATGAAAGGTTTTGGGTTTTCAATTCGTGTTTGTGAGTTGATCAAGCAGTGTATTTCGACTCCTTGGTTCTATGTGATTATGGATGGGTCGATAAAGGGTTTTTTCCCCAATGGTTGTGGTCTACGTCAAGGAGATCCATTATCGCCATATTTGTTTATTCTGGTTGAAGAAACTCTCTCACGCTTGTTGAAACATAACTTTGCAACTGGAAAAATTTGTTCTGTTTTCTCATCCCCGTGGTACTCCCCTTATTTCCCACTTACTCTATGTTGATGATATTGTGGTCTTTACTAATGGAGGGAGATCTTCCCTGAAAGCTATCAGAGATGTTTTTCCTTTATATGAAGACTGGTCTAGTCAGATGGTCAGTAAAGATAAGTCATCTATTTTTTCCCCAATTACTATACGATTGCTCGGAAAAGAAATGTATTGCAATTGACCTCCTTTTTCGAAGGTTTTTTTTCCGGTTAAATATTTGGGTGTTCCCCTTATTAATGGCCGGTTAAAGGTTTCTTACTTTGATGATCTGTTGAATCATATTCGTGGTCGTTTGGATGGGTGGCAAAATAGATTCTTAACCGCTGGTGCTTGTCTTATTTTATTGAAACATGTTGTGTCGAGTATTCCGATCCATTTGCTATCGGTCTATATGCTCCCAAGACTGTGGTGGCATCTTTAAATAGGCTTATGAGCACTTTTGTTTTTTGGAACCTCGAATGGTAAGCAAAAACATAAGTGGGTGGCTTGGTAGAAGATTTACTCCCCGACACTGGAAGGGGGCCTGGGTTTAAGAAAACTAGAGGAAGTTCAATCTTCGGTATTCATGAAGATGGCTTGGAATCTCTTGACCCAAGACTCGCTATGGGCTAATTTTTTCAAGAATAAGTACTGTAAAGGCAAGCATGTGACTTTGGTAGATAGTCGTAAAGGTTCATTATTATGGAAATGTCTCATCGCTATGGTTCCGAAGGTCCTTAGTCACGCTTTGTGGCGTGTTAAGGATGGACAAGTGTCTTTTTGGCGAGATCCTTGGTCAAAATCAAGTTCTCTTATGGAATCCTGTGAAATCTCTGTACATCCGTCTTCAAAGTTAAGGGAATGCCGAATTCAAAATGGATGGGATGTGGATTTGTTAAAAGAGTGGGTGGGGGAGTCAAAGCTGGAGGAAATTCTGGATGGTCTAGGGGAACATAAAGAAGGCACATATGTGCTGATTTGGAAATCGACTTTGAATGGGAATTTCTCATCTAAGTCGGCTTGGGATTGCATCCGTGTTTGTGCACCAAGATCTAACTGGGCGTCCTAGATCTGGCATTCCTCTCTTCCTAAGAAATACTCGGTTACTATTTGGAAGGCTTTAAATTCTAGCCTCAGTGTTGATGCACATATTAGATCTTTCGGAATCCCTCTGGTTTATAAATGTGAGTGTTGTGCTTAGGGGTGTATGGAAGATCAAGACCATGTCCTCGCCACAAGGATGATTGCAATGGATATTTGGCGAAGAGCTTCCTTAAATATGGGTATGCCATATGACCCAGGTAGATCTTGGAAAGCTAATATGGACCTATGGCTTCGAAGGGCAACTCACTCATCGCAAAAAGGTACATTGTTTGGTCTTGTTCCTATTATTATAACTTGGTTCCTTTGGGTTTGGAGATATAAAGCTCGCATGGAAGGGAAAGGTGGACCAGCCACAGGATCAAGGGGAGAGCTAGGCCGAAGGCTGCTCTACCCCTCCCGTGGTGGAGAGCGGGTCCTGCCCCCCCGGCGGCCCGAACAACTTACCCCTACCCCCATCGCAGCGAAAGGCGAACCAGCCACATTGCTGTCCGAATAAGTTACCTCCCCCATAGGGTACCAAAAGGATGAGTACACCAAAGGCTGCTTCATCCTTCTAGTGGCAGAGTGTGGGCCAGCCCTCGGCGGCACAAAGATAAAAACTTACCTTCCTTGCTAGCATCAATAGGTGGGAGCGGGTCCAATCCCAAACTACCCGAACAACGTACCGCCCATGGGATCAAAGGGGAGAGCTAGGTCGAAGGCCGCTCTACTTCTGCCTCGATGGAGAGTGGGTCCTGCCCCCCCGGTGGCCAGAACAACTTACCTTGACCTTCACTACAACAAAGAGTGTGATCAACACCAGTCTGGCCCAACTCTTACCTTTCCTATGATATCAACGGGCAGAAGTGGGTCCAGTCTCAAATTGCCCGAACAACATACCTCCTGCGGGACTAAAGAGAAGAACTAGGTCGAAGGCCATTCTACCCCTCCGGCAATGGAGAGCAGGTCATGCCCCCCCCCACCCCCCGATAGCCCGAACAACTTACCCCGACCCTTATCGCGGCAAAGAGTGGACCAACTATATCATTGTTTGAACTTACCTTCCCTATGGGGTACCAATAGGATGGATGTAATGCCTAAGGCTGCTTTATCCCTCCCGCAGTGGAGTGCGAGCCAGTCCTCAGCTGCCTGAAGATGAAAACTTACCTTCCTCGTAAGCGTCAACAGGCGGGAGCAGGTCCAGTTCCAGACTGTCCGAAAACTTACCTCCCGCAGGATTTAAAGGGATAAGTCATGCCAAAGGCTGCTCTAGCCCACCCACAGAGGACTGCGGATCCAACCCCCATGGCGGTCCAAATACTTACCTTGACCTTCGCTACGAACAAAGAGTGGGTTCAGCGCCAGCCTGACCCAAATCTTACATTTCCCTGTGATGTCAACGAGAGGGAGCGGGTTCAGTTCCAAACTGCCCGAAAAAATTACCTCGACTCTCATCACCGCGAAAGAGCGGACCGATCCCACAGCCTTTCGAAGAAGTTACTTCCTTAGAGAATCAAAGGGACGGCTTTGACATGAGGCATCCCGACCTGCTTTAATAAAACGACGTCGTTTTGCTTAGGTTAGGTTTTAAACTAAACTCCCCCCTCCCGTGCCACACACTTCTTTGCTCTCTATTTTGTCACCAGTCTGTCATCGTCACTCCTCGATCTCTCAGACTCTCTCTCTCTCTCTCTCTCTCTCTCTCTCTCTCCGCTAGCCCACCCCCCAACATTCGGATGGGGTCACCCGCCCACCCAGGGGCAGCCCAGGAGGTGCGGGTAGCACTCCTAATTGTGAGGTCACCTTCCGACCTCTAGAAGCCTAGCCTTCAACTTCAAATATTGACCTTTGCGATCCATTCCCTTAACAACTTCGATAGGTTGAGAGTCTTTCATAAGTGTTTATGAGAAATGCACAAAACCTGAATATTAATTTATGCTTTAAAAACTCCACGCCGCACACTCTTTCCTCTCTCTTTTGTCGTCGGTCTCTCGTCGTCACCGCTCTGTCTCTCAAACTCTCTTCCCCTCGCCGTCTCCTCTAGCCCCAACCCTCTCTCTCTCTCTCTCTCTTTCTCTCTCTCTCTCCCTCCCTCCCTCCATCACTGCTAATCTGGACGTGCTCATCCCCCCACATGGGAGGGTGAGGCCCGGGAGGTGCAGATTGCACCCCTAATTGTGAGGTCACCTTTTGAGCTCTAGAAGTCCAGCCTTTGACTTCTAAATATTGACCCTTGCAATCCATTCCCTTGACAACTTCGATATTTTGAGAGACTTTGAATAAAGTGTTTATGAAAAATGCATAAAACCTGGATACTAAATACCAAATCACTGTAATCATTTTTTTTTCTTGATTTTGAACGAGAATCCGGTCCGAAAGTCAAAAGGTCTAGCGCATCCGTTTTTTTTTTTTTTTAATATATATAATAACGGATCACATTCTATTCATTAATAGATGACATATAAAGTTGATTTTTTTTTTTGGTCACCGGGCGCATCCGCTTGAACAATAGCCATGTTACATGAGCTTGCTGCCGCTAGGATCGTGCGGTCAACACAAGATACTGGTTGCTACTTGCGAGGTCATTTGAGTCTTTCTATGTTTCTCTCCCTCTCTGTTTTTGGCCTTTTTTTCTTTTTTGACGTCCACTCAGTGAATAACAAACGAGTGTCCCACTGATTATAAAAGAAGACGAAGGGGAGAGTATTGTGGATATATAATGTGATACAGAGTAGTAGATGATACGAGTGAATCCCTCGTAGAGATTGTCTTCTCTACTTCATGTATAATACTAGATATATAATCGATTACTAGATATGATCAACTTAATCACAGCTAGATTTTCCGTCTCAACAATGTACCTTACGAACACTAACTGGTTCAGATTCTAGGACCAAAAACGTGTAAGATTTCTGAGATTGAAACCAGCAACCTCGTTTTCTTGTTCTTCACCAAACAATGCTGCGAAGGAGCTGCATTGTCTTGATCTCTCTTCTCTGCTCATTTTCTCCACTTGGCAGAGCTGTGCTCAACCTCACTCTTCCCGGCCAGCATCCCAACCCCCAAGCTGTTGTCCAAGAAGTTCACTGGTATATCTTCATTACATTTCTGAGTCCTTTTGCTCTTTTGGATGGAAAATACCCAGTTTGTTAGCCTTCATTCACTTTCTGGGTTGTAGTGTGTTTTTGGGTTTTATTTCACCTTCTTTTCTTCCCCTAGATCTGGGTAATTATGCTGCTTTTGTTCAACTTTAGTCTTCGACTATGTTTCTCTCCTTGCAGGAAGGTAAATGCGTCTATGACAAGAAGGGAAATGCTACAAATCTCTGAGAAAGACCAGTTCTACTCCTCATGCCTAACCGGAAACCCCATAGATGACTGCTGGAAATGTGACCCAGAATGGCCCAACAACCGCCAGAGACTAGCAGATTGCGGCATTGGGTTCGGACAGTACGCTCTTGGCGGCAAGAACGGAGACTTCTACATTGTCACCGACTCCTCGGACGATGATCCTGTCAATCCTAGGCCAGGCACACTTCGATATGCCGTGATTCAGGTTGAACCTCTGTGGATCGTGTTTCCTAGCAACATGCTCATCAAGCTCTCTCAGGAACTTATCTTTAACAGCTATAAAACTCTCGATGGGCGTGGGGCTAATGTTCACATTGTGGGTGGCGGCTGCATTACTCTGCAGTACATCAGCAATGTCATTATTCACAACATACATATCCACCATTGTCATCCCTCAGGTAATTAAGAATATTCTCTCCACCAAGTTTTTCCAGTGTGTATTTTGGCAATTCTGTCTGAAGATGATGACAATACCAAAGTAAATCGGGCATGTCGCTACAAGGAAATTTTCATCTTATTTACTCAGTCCAATGTTCTAGACATTCTTGAAATCTTGAAATACTGTGAATGGTTCATATCTCAGAATTGAAATGGAGAAAATTTCCGACAAGCTAAAGATGTATCATATATTATTTTAGTTTTGCAAGACCTTTTACCACGAGTGAGCTTTTATTTATTTATTTTAGAGCTCATTTGGATTGAGAGATCCCTCTCGTTACTATTTACAAATTTTAAGTTATAAATTTTATTACTATTTACAAATTATCTCTTTTCATCTCTCAATCCAAACGGGTCTTAGTCTATCCCGGGAGAGCAATGATTGAACAGCCAGTGGCATTTTTCTTTGTTACTGTAAAACCTGTGACCTGAGTATATTGGCATGATAAAAGAAAAGTCATTTTTATTACTCAATGACAACGACATCATGCCGCTATATTGTCAAAAGAAGTTTTGAATTCGTCAACAAAGTAATAATAGAACGGGCTGATATTGATTGCAGGTGAAACGAATGTGCGGTCAAGCCCAACCCACTTCGGTTGGCGCACGAAATCGGACGGCGATGGGATCAGCATCTTCGGGTCGAAGGACATATGGATAGACCATTGTTCCCTATCGCACTGCAAGGATGGCCTGATCGATGCGGTGATGGGGTCGACAGGGATAACAATATCGAACAACTATTTCTCGCATCACGACGAGGTGATGCTGCTGGGCCACAGCGACGACTACCTGCCGGACTCGGGAATGCAGGTCACCATTGCGTTCAATCACTTTGGGGAGCAGTTGGTGCAGAGGATGCCCAGGTGCAGGCGCGGCTATATCCATGTTGTTAACAACGATTTCACGCAGTGGGAAATGTATGCCATCGGTGGTAGCGGTAACCCTACCATCAATAGCCAAGGCAACCGCTACACTGCTCCTTCCAATCACAATGCCAAGGAGGTACATTACCCATTAACTTAAAAATTCTTTTAATTAATCACTATTCATCACCTCAAACCCTATAAAAAATGAGTAATGCTACGTAAAGTAGTGGAATGCGCAAACGTCGTGCAGTCTCTTTAAAAAAGAGTGAGATCTACTATTAAAAAATTAATTTTTTTCATGTGAATCTCATATTTATTCACTTTTTTCATAGCGACTGCACGGCGCTTGCACACTCACGACTGCAAATATCATTTCTCATTTTTATACACTCATACCTAATGAAAAACACTCCACACTCTATAAAAAAAATTATAGATGTGAGGTATGAGAGTGAATAGTGACTAATACATAATAATTATAGAAATATGCAAATGTATATTAATTATTGATATGGGCTGATATTATATGCTAAATTTTAACCATTTTGCTTTTGTTACAAAATACATCTAATGTATGAAATTAAAACACTTCAATTTGTAAGCACATTTTTGTAAGATTTTTTTATAAACTTAGGAATTGTTTGGATAGTAAGATGAGATGATTTTAGATAAGTTGAATAAAATATTATTTTTTAATATTATTATTTTATAATTTGAAAAAGTTGAATTGTTTATTATATTTTGTATGGAAATTTGAAAAAAACTATAATGATGAGATAAGATGAAATGATATTGTTTCTCTATCCAAACAAACCCTTAATTAACTAACACTTTTCTACACAAATGTGTGTATAACATATATTATCTTCTTATACTGATCCCGTCATGCATGTGTGCATCATATTCTTTCTTAATAACTGATTATGGCACGTAAAATATATAATTAGAGTTTAAATTTATACAAAATTAAATCATCATAATTAAATGAATTGAATAGGTAACGAAGCGAGTGAACACCGGGAAAGGGGAATGGAGCGGATGGAATTGGAGATCTGAAGGGGATATAATGGTAAACGGAGCATTCTTTGTGGCGTCGGGTGAGGGTGTCGAAGTCAAGTACGAGAAGGCTTACAGCGTGGAGCCAAAGTCCGCAGTGCTCATCGACCAACTCATTATGCACGCCGGTGTACTCGGTGTTGGTGGCAGGTTTGTCATCAATCTGCTTCTCCAATATTCCCTACTTTCTTTCTTTCCTTTTCACTTTTTCACTTTTTCTCTTTTTTTTTTTCTTTTTTCTTTTCTTTTTACTTTTGGTTATTTTGTATGGAGAAATGATAGTCGTGAGTGTGCTAGCGCCGTGCAGTTGATTTAAAAAAAGTGAATAAATATGAGATTTACATGAAAAGAAATTAATTTTTTAAAAGTAAACTCCACTCTTTTTTAAAGTAACTGTACGACATTTACATATTCCACGACTGTATGTAATATTATTCTTTTGTACCGTTAGACTATTTTAATTGTCTCAGATAGTCCCTTTTAGAACTTACAATTCATAGTTGAAAGCCCACAGTCTATTTGTGTGTGAATTGGAAGGCTTTTTTTGCAAAACTCAGCCATTAGGCCCCAGACACTGGGCAGGTTGGCCCAAACTTCAGTTTTTGCTAGACTGCATGCCTTGTTCACGTTGTTCTGCAGCATATTTTGGGTTCGGGAAATGTTTTAGTATAAATAAATATATAAGTTAATGGAGTATTTGATATGATACGTTGAATTATAGAATTATTTTTATTATAAAATAGATCTAATATATTATATAAATTAATTATATAAATTTATGAATTTATTTTTATAAGATGATATCTTTATAACTGTAGTACTTCTCTAAACTGTATACAACAAAAATATTGTTAATCACGTGAATTGGGATTATATGTATACAAGCAGGGACAACAACTTGGGAAAGTGGACAACAGGAGGCAACGATGGTGGAATCGGTTTGGAGTCAGAGCCAGACTACATGGATTATATGTCTGGAAGCAGAGTGTCACTAATGTCACCCACTACCTCTACTCTTATATCCCTTTTGATTGCATTCTCATGCTTGTTATTTTATAAAACACCCCTGGCATTTATGTGATGATGGGAAATCAAGCCATCTTTGTTTTCTTAATTTATATTATTAAGAAAATATATATGGCTCTTGGAGTACATCCAAAACCTATACAATTAAATAGCCCAACAACAATACATGATATTGGTTTAGTTCAAACAAAATGAAAAACTGATAACTCTTGGGTCATAAAGAAAAATGAAAGGTCATGGAAAAATAACTTGAGTAACGAATAGGGTATGCAAATCCCGTGCATTTCCTTTAATAGTGGACTCCACTACTTTTTAAATGAAGTATGCAAGGTTTACACACTTTTAAACTGTATCTAACGTTATTTATAATTTTAATAATACAACGTAATCCATAACTGTTAATTGCTATTTTTCAGTTCCTAACTTCATATTCCTTTTATTAAATATAATAATTAAACTAAAGCCTGGCCATGTTTTTTTTTTCTTTTAAGAATAAGTAAAGCCTAGTTATGGACTATGGAAAAAAGATGATATACTTGGCAATGTATTTGCTGGTGATCTTTAAATTCTAAACATGCTAAAGGGCATCTCTATTGATTGGTCATGTGTACGCAGTGGACATTGAACTTTATATCCATTCAGTCTATAAATATATATATATATATATATATATATATATATATATATATATATATATATATCCGGTAACTTAAAAAAAAAAAAAAAGGTGTTTTGATAGATTGGATAGGGGGTGATGTAATCCTCTTGTGGGTTCAAGGACCCAGATTCAGCCTCTCAAGACATAAAGCTGGAAGTGGAACTGCATGGGTGGTGTGATTTTCTTTTTGTTTTTGGATGTATTTCATGATCATGACGTCTAGAGGTTTGGATGACATTATCTTCTTATTTTTTTTTAATTTTATAATCTGAAGAATCCTATGGCGCATTAAGATTACAATCTGCTTGCAATTTTTTGCAGATGGGTTTTATATATCACCGCTATCCGCTTGCAGCTACAGTTAGTTATATTATTATTTTTATCTTTTATATATATTTTTAAATATTTTTTTAAAAAATACTTTCCTAATCATTAAGTAAAAAAATAAAAAATTATAAGAATAACTCTAAACAGTAAGAATAAGTGATAAGAGTTGTATTTTTCTTTATATATAGCTCATGTACTGGTGAAATTATGAAAATGCAAACACATGACTTGGTCCTCAATATTAATATATTCAATTGCTAGATTTTTTTTTGAGTTTATTTTTTAAAAAATAATTTAATTTTTCTATTCATTATTCATATATTAAATATTTGATGAAAGAAAAAAAAACAAATTAAAAAATGTGTGGTGTGTAGAGGTTGGGAGGTTGTGTAGATTTTTTCAAAATTAAAACATATATTAAAAAACAAGAAAAATTATTTATTTTGTTTAGTTATATATCTTATAATATTATTTAGAAGCACTTTGAGACCATTCTAAATAGAAAAATTCTATTTGCAGTCTCCACTTGGCGATTGTATGTGCAGGCTCTTTATTAAATGAGAAAAAACATCATTTTAGGAGGGATAGTTTTGTAATTTTAAAAAATTTTAAAGTTAAAATAGTCTAGACTTGCATTGCAGTCCCCAAATGGGGACTGTACCTAGAATTGCTCTTCTAAATAATAGTCACTTCTACTCGTAGCCACTAGAATTGGAAACATGTGGGTCTTTGTAGAGCTTGATGTGATTATAGCCTTTTTCTACGAGCAAATAGATATGCAGTGTAACAGCAGGGTAGTACAAAAGGAGAGGCAGGGCCCTACAATTAAAGAAAAATGCTTTAGTCATATTGAAATTTCACAAAAGTAAACTCACAAACTGACATATCTATTAGATTGCATGTTAGTTCATGAGCAGAAAAAGCGGAACCCGTTAGTTCGCTCTATTGTTGCTCGACCTGACGTTGAAAGCGACAGTGGGCTTGAGCGAAACACAAACCCTAGTGTTCGCTCGAGCTGTGTTCAACACACTGCTTGAGCCAATGTTCATTGATTGTTTACTCAAGGCACACTCGACACGCCGCTTAAACGAATGACATATTTTTTGCCAATTAGGACTTCCAGTACCGTTTTCTATAAATATATAATATTTTGACGTCTTGTACATGATTTTCAACAGTTTTTAGCGTGAACAAAAGAGGCAAAGTGTGAGTACATATTGTGGGAGAGAAAAAGCCATAGAGTAAGTGAGTTGAGATTGTGTGATTGTAATCTCATCTGAATTAATAAAACTTCTACAGCTCTCTGGACGTAGGCACATCCGAAATTGACTTTGCAACACTCAAATTTCCCTCTTCAATTTTCGTCTCCATCACTTTCCAGAAATGATTTCATCATTCATTCCCTTTCGTCAAACGTTCCAAGCAAGGCCCATACAATTATCAGAGAAGGAAAATCCATCGGGATAGTTCTCGATACCAGATGGAAGTTTGATCCGGGTGGATGCGGTCCTCAATATTTCTGTTTCCCACATCTCCATTTTTCACAGTCACTATTAGGATGCTTCTTCCTGAACGTGCAGATGGAATTTGGAAACAAAGATTTGATTGTCACTCGATATTTCCTTACGGCCATGTCCAGCGAGCTCTGCAACGACACCCATGACCACCCTCTCGTTAAGGAATCAGGCCACAAAAAGAGCATAACAACACTGTAAAGATCTGTATATGGGTTCATTGTACTCTTGAGCGGCTTTTGGCCTACACTGGAAATTTTTGTGCAAAAGAATCTTGTTCTTGGTTGGAATTATTAATGAAAAAGCATTGCGAAAAAATTTTGTGCTTGTGTACGAGTAACTTGATGAAGTAATTGACTTTGGTTATGTACAAACAACACCCACCGAAATGTTGAAGTTGAAATTACCCAAATATCCTTGTAATGCAGCGGAAATATCTACCAATTCACTCAACAAATTTGTTAGTATTCAAGCATGCAATTAATTTAATAATTAAACAATAACATAAAATAAATAAATTGCATAACACTAAGATTGGTATCGAAGGGAAACCCTTTAAAGAACTATTTAAAGGTAAAACCCTATGGGGCAGCCAAATCCAGGAAAGTCAATCTTATTATTTGAAAATCAATTACAAGTACTCATCAATTACAAAACATTTGCAACTTGACTCTCTTACTTGCCCAGACAAACGACCCATTTGTCTTCTACCGCGATAGCAGCCAGAACCTCTGGCGATCTTCAAATATTGTCTTTCCTCCTAGAACTCTAGGGCCTGAAGTTCAATCACACGATCCTTCACGCTCGAAGCAAGATCACACTCAAAGAGAGATCACAAATATGAAAATTTACTAAGGAATTTTCTCACCAAACAATGCACTAGAAAGTGCTCTAGAAAAATATGTAGATTTGAATCTCTATCGATCCTAACTAATAGAATCCCTTAAATAAACTATCTGGAAAGAGTTCCAGTTTCAGTAGGATTCTGTTGACAGATAAAATCTGTCGTGAAGACGTCTCCTGACGGATTGCTGACATGTCGCGATAACTCTTCTCTGCAGTAACTGATTTCTATTCAGCTTCTGTTCTGGATAAGTGCAGATCCTTATGGACTCGAATTTCATATTGATGACTTATCTAAACAACCTCTAAGAACTCTAGATAGACTCAATGTTGTTATAGATAAAGTCAATAATTATTTTACATTCATCCATAATTACCAATTTAATGATAGGATAAACTCTATCATTTTAGTCACATAATTCTATATAAACTTATCAACTTAGTCACCTAGTCCTACCCAAAATTTTACATCTACAGAAGTCTTATGTATTTAACAAGCCAATTGTGATTGATGTTGAACGTTTACAATCGCTTGGCCCTGCTTCCATTTTTATGCAAGGGGGCAAACACATTCCAGGAACAACTGTGACAAAATCTATTGTAGCAACTAAGCCAGGATGTAGGATGAGGGAGGAAAGCTTTGTCGATATAAGTGAGAAAATCAGCATCACCTTTAGCTTGAGTGGATATATACTGACTTCTATCTCCATTTCCAGTGGTAAGCACAATTCCCATGTCACCATTTTCAAATTCTGTCAAAAGTTGAGTGCACATCATACTATGGAAGGTAATTTTGAGGTATATGGGGTTCTATACTTTGTTTGTAAGCCCTGGTGGAGGGGAATGAAGAATTTGTATTGGATTTCAAGTTTTAATAGATACGAACCTTGCTCCTTAGCTGCTTGAATTTTTGCCACTTAAAGATGTTTTTTGGCCCTTTAATAGAGGAAGGGAAATAACTCCCATGAAAATGAATTGTAATGGCCAGGATGACATTGAGCTTAATTATGATGAATCCCTCATATAAGGTGCAAGTGGCATCACCTCATAATTATTTAGCATTCACCCCTCTACTACCCAATATTACATGCAGTACCAAGTGTTATTTTGCTATTGTTGGGGGTGGCCCAATTGGCCTGGAGTTTTCTACAGAGCTTCATGGATAATTTGTTTCAATTCACCTTAAAAAGATGGGCAATGATGAGCATTCACTTAAAGCTTTTGCATTCTTTGAAAAGGGAGATACAAAATTATTGTTGGTCCCACCTGTTGCTATTATCCATGGCTGTACAAAGGAAGATAGGGCCTATGATGGTATAGGAGCAGTCCTTAATCATGGTATTGTTCTTAAACATAGTGTTGCTCCTAAGATAAAGAAAATTTTTGCTCTTGACCCAGGTGGTGGGACAATTGTGGGCAAGGATACCACACCTTGTAGACAAGGTGCTTCTATGGGAGATGGTTTGTCACAGCCCACGAATGAAGTGCTTGGGCCATGGGCCATGGGCCAGTTTAATTCCATTTACAATTGCTTTTATTGTGATTTAGCAGGTTATTTGGACTACAATGTAGCTAGTGGGCTTGTGCCTTTAGTTTTATTTTCTTGTATGCTTTTAGTTGTGTTAGCCCGGACCATGTAGGGGTCATCTTCCTTATGTATGAGCCAAGGGCTCTAGGTTTCAACTATTTAGAAAGTTAATGAAAATTTCGGTTTTCCTTGATGTTCGTAACTCCAGCTTTGTAAGAAAAGTACATTTAACACCCTTTAATATTTATTATTTTTAGTGTAAAATAAGATATAGACACATTTTAGTACAAAATCGGATTAAAAAAAATTGAAGAACAAGAGATTTCACTAGACTCCACCCGGCCATGAGACACATTTTAGTATGTGTTCGGCATATAGCCTACCAAAATGTTTCAGTTAATAATCAATATTGAGGGAGTCGGTCTCAGTTATATATTCTATAAAATGTAGAAATGATGAGATCGAAGGGATTAATCCACGAAGATATAAGTCAGAAGTAAAATATCTAGATATTGATAGTGGTTGCTAGTGACAATGGTGGTAGTAGACTAGTAGAAGAAGAAGAAGAAGATGCATGGTAGGTAAGGTATAGCAGGAAAGTACTGGTGGAGGTAGGTAAGAATGAGTAGATAAGGGAAAAATGAAAGAAAAAGAAAGAAAAATCTCTACTTTGGAGAAAGGGGGAGAGGGGGAGTTGGGTGCTTGCTTGCAAAAACTTCGTAATAGAGCTTCTTCTCTGGGAAAAGTGGGAGGTGCGCGTGAGGCTGCAAATCAACATAGCAGCTCGTGAACTCAACCTTAGTTCATGTATACTTGGTTTGAAATCGATTTATTTAATAAACGAGATGTTCATAAATATTAATATCGGTCCAAATATTAAAGGAACAAAATTCTTATAAACTCGACTCGATTCAGTTTAGATTCGTGAACAACTCGAGTTTGACTCATATATACTCGATTCAAAATTAGTTTATTTAATAAATGAGATATTCGTGAATATTAATATCGGTTCAAATATTAAACGGGCTAAACTCATATAAACTCGACTAGAGTCGATTTAGACTCCTGAATAGCTCGAGCTCGGCTCGTATATACTCGATTCAAAATCAGTTTATTTAATAAATGATATATTCGTAAATACTAATATTAGTTCAAATATTAAACGAGCAAAATTCATATAAACTCAATTCGATTCGGTTTAGACTCGTGAACAAAACTAATATAATCTCAACAGCCTCAACTTGACCCCTTTGAACTTGTTTTGAAGCTCATAATATATGTTATATATTAATATTTGTTATATATATAATATATGTTCTATATATATGTGTGTGTGTTCAATTTATTACATGTTAGTTGTATTTTACATATACTTAATGATATATTTTACTTGTGATTTACCTTATTTAATATATTTATTATGTTCCCAAAGTGTGTACAGGATACTTTGTATAATTCTTTTATAAAAGATATTTTATGTTTGTAATACAATTTATTTGATAAATTTAGTTAATTATGTATTATGTAATATAACATTTGTTATATTTTAATTTTATAATTGTGACATAGATTATAGCCTATTGATATGACAATAAATGAATGAGTGAATACATACATATATATTTATATATATATATATATATATATATTTTATAGGGGGTTCAAATCCAATTTTTTCATTTAGAGAATCGGGTCATATGCTATCAGACCATCAAGCTCTTAGCAAATACATACTTACTTGAAACAATTACCAAATTAATTATAATTCGTGTAAATAATTTACACCATAACATAAGTTGATGGTATTTATTTATAATTAAGGAATCATACAATTAAGCTTATACACAATATAGCTTTCATTATACTAGATAAATTATACACATATTGTAAGTTATAACTATTACTTATTATTGCATATTATTATATTCTTAGTGTAATATATGCGTACAATAACTTATATATTATAACTATATATTTATATCATATGTTTGCAATACACAATGCTATAATATATTCATAACTTATATTAGATAATAATATATTATACACCTATAACTTTTGATTTATAATGTTATCTCTCTCTCACTCTATCTCTCTCTCTATATATATATATATTAAATGGTTTAGCTTATTACATTTATCTTATGTATTATGTTTTTAATTTATAACTATAAGTTAATTTAATTTATAAAACTTTATATCATAAAATGGTTAGAGTTTTTCATAAAATTTAAAATTTAAATTTTTTTTACAAAAGATAAGAATCAAAATTAAAAAAAATAAAAAATAAATAAAAAAGAACCAAGTTGGAGCTTGAGCTACTCAAACTCAACTCGTTCGATTATTTCCAGTTAGGTTCAAGCTGAATTCGAACAACATTAATGATTAACGAGCCGAGTTCAAACAATGATATAAAAATTTTATTCAAGTTCGAGCGGATATTAAACAAGTAAACATGCTAATCAAGTTCAAGTACCCTTATTCAAATTCAGCTCGATTGAAGCCCAAGTATTATAATTTTGAGAGAGAGATGTATCATATAGATGAGAGCTTCTCTCTAAGGTTTTTAGAGAGAGGTAGACTTTCATCTTTTAACTTTTTATTCTACCATCAGTTACCCTAAAATTTGATAGTGGACCTACAAAACCCTTCCTCAATAAATATCAATACTCATTACCGTAATGCTATGACAATAATAATTATTCCACAAGCAGTTTGAAAAAGGTTTTGGTTTTACAAAACTGCAATATATATATATATATATATATATATATATTAGTTTTCATTATTTCTAATCCCTTAACACTGGTTTGCTCCCCAACTGAAAGGACATAAAAAGGAAATATAGCAGACAATTAGAAACAAGTTAGGTAAAAAAATGGATAATGCAGGATGAACCACACAAGGTTTTACAGTTTTGAAGGCCGTTCTTTGTATTTACATTAACTGTCAGCTTAATCCATGTCCCACAGGGAACCTGAGTAGTCCCATGTATTTGAATTGTCTGAAATCCAAGCAAGATAACAGCAACATGATTCTATAGTATTACAGTCTTCCTGATGCTTTATTTTGCTTTGATCATCTGAAAGTCCTGAGATCCAATCTGATAAGCGGGTTTCATATGGAGAACAAGTAAATGGAAGGTCCGAGAACCCAAGTGCATCGGAGGAGATATCGTTCATGGTACCCCAAGAGTCCTTATCAACAGAGCCCTTGTTTCCACACTGATATCTTACAGTAGTCATGCCACCTTGTTCATGAAAGAAGAAGTCTTGTTCAGCATTGTTTATTTTACAATGAAAGTTCCCTGTGGAGAAAACGGGCATTATTAGTGCAGAGCTGAGAACATAACACCGTTGACTACAAAATATCAGGAAGTTGAACAAAATGTGTCTCACTTTCTTCTTGAGCCAATTGTGTTCTCTTCCTTAAATGTGTCCTCCAGTAATTCTTGATCTCATTGTCAGTTCTTCCCGGCAACCTTCGGGCAATCTTCGACCACCTAAAAGGGTGAACATAGTTTGAGCAATCCTTTTCGAACTCGGTTCTAACTTTCAATTAACCAATGAACAGGAAAGAACCTAACTTGTTACCCCATAACTCATGAAGTTGAAGAATGATCCGCTCTTCATCAATGCTTAGTTGACTATGCTTAAGATCAGGACGGAGATAGTTCATCCACCGCAACCTGCAGCTTTTACCACTTCTTTGTAGACCTACATGCATGTAAACAACTTCCCTATAAGCTTAGATTTTGTCATGAAACGAATAATGAATGATATGTTTGTGTTTACTCATATGGATCATACCTGATGCTCTGGCAATGGAATCCCACCTCCGTTCCCCCATAAGGGCGACAAAGGTCGTGAGCTGCTCATCTTCTTCTTCAACCCAAGGCCCTTTGCGCAATCTCCCTCCTTGCATGGCTACTTGATAAGCCAATGTCGTTTGCAACATACAAAGAGAAGTTGGGGTCTTTTTATATGAAGAACAGGATGGCAAAAAGTATAGGAAAAGAAGAAAAGAGAATGTGACCAGAAAACATTACATGGCAATATTGGTGGACAACACTAGTTTGTGGCAACTCCACCATTGGCTTAAATATTCATAGTCCTTGACGTCTTGATTAGGGCCATGGATGAGTTTTGACACGATTTCATTGCGTTAGGATCCATGTAGTTCTACTTCAATCTCCCTTTTTGCATCACCTTTTTTTGGCACTGTTACTTTATATGTGCAAAGGTTGTCCTTCACTTCTACTACAGAAACTACTATTATTGGAACTCTATACATGGGTTTTTCCACGGCAAATTGTTAAATGCCAGGAGTACAAAATCCCTTGAACATAAAATAAAGAAAAAACCGACAGGATAGGGATAGTGTTTATACTTTATCATCCAGATCTTCTCTGGAGATTTCATTTGGGTGGAAATGATACGGACTCGAGCAGTCAGCAGCAAGACATGCTCTTTGACAAGAGGTGAGACAGGCTCTGTCCGCCCACTCATGTACTGAGCCTTGGGCCATGGAACATAGTTTAGGAACTCTCAATGCTACCCCTGCTATTGCTGCAACAACTGTCTCCTGATGCAATGCTCTGATGCAGAACGTGTCGAGTCTTGAACGTGTTGGGGACTATGAGATCGAATGCTCTGTAAAAACTAGAATTGTACATCTTTACCAAATGCCTAGCATAAAGGATATTGGAAAATGATTTACACACAATATTTTTCATAACACTTTACACAACTATGTTTTAAATGAGAGATATTTTTGTAAAATATCTTATTAAAGTAACATTATTTTACAAAAATACCCGTTGGCCTATAAGTAGTCGATAAATTAAAATGGAAGGCAGAGGATAATCCTAAAAAACTGATCAAAATACTTTTTAAGGCTTTCACAGTTGTTAAAAAAAAAAAAGAACAGTGAACATCCTTAAAAATATCTAACATTATTTGAAGTCTTATTTAAGGTTTACGTTGCTTGGCAAGCCCTCTCTTCTCATTGCAACAAATTGTACAAAAACATGCCCTCTTAAACCAATTGCTACAAGCGATCAATAAATGATTTGTTCACCAGGTTGACAGCATCATCCATGAGCTGCATTAAAGAAACCAGTAAAACCACATCAATCATGGCACGCTGGCAGAAAGATATAATTTCATATTTGATGTGTGAAATCTAAAAATCTTTTTCCTTTTGACAGATAACTAATTCAAACAAAGATAAAACATAAACTAATAAAGAAGAAAAGCCACGGTATAACTGCGTAACTCTATGGCCAAAAACAAAGTATGATATCAGAGTATCTATAGCACTTATCTACCTATACTAGAAATGCAATCAGTTTTTTACCACCAAGATGACCTGAAAGACTAGTCACCAACAAATACGCATGGTTTGTCAACACGTGCATGTTGAATTGGAGAATATTAACTGCCCCTTGAAACATGGAGGTTTACTATTTACCTTCCCAAGTGACGGTTCTCGTACAACTGGTTACAACAAATTTTAGATTAACATCTATAGGCCATTCCTGTCCATATGCAAAAAAAGAATTAGAAATAAGAAAAATAATAGAACATGTTAAGAGAAACTAGTTACCTCAAACACAATTTGAAATGAAAAAGCGAGTGAGCAGTAATATCTTGCCATGTTTCAAACACAACACAAGATTTATAAAACAGCACTCCCCCCACCCAAGCCGAAAGAAAAAACAGAGATAAAAGTATCTCAAACATCATGCATATTCACATAGTACAATATTAGAAATTAAAACTGACCAATTAAAAAAACTGAAAAAAGAACATAAATTATGTTAGCATTAAAAAAAAAATCAACAAAACCAATCAAAATTGTTATACTATTATTGCAAGCCCACTTATTGACACCAAATGAATCACTAATGTAGAAGCCTGCCACATCAATTAGCATAAAATAGTATTATTTTAAAAAAAATTATACCTTTTAGTTTCACAGTAAGCAGTGTGTTCACACACCAGCTTGTAAGTAGCTAAACTCTTATTAAATAAATCACTTTGATAGAGAGTGAGAGAGCTACTGAGACCAGAAGTTTTATAAAGTGAAGAGGCAGGTTCATGCTACACTACGCCCATCTTAAATTTGGGGCGTGGCATACAATTTGGATGAAAATCACCTATTTGTTATTACTATGGATGACACTGTTTAGTGTAGTATGCGCTAGTTTGAAAGTGTTTAACAGCAAACAAATGACCTTTACCGGGGAATGTAAACACCTAGGAAAAGGAATTGATGCCACAATGCGTTCCTCTGCAAAAGAAATTAACCACTATGCGGAATTCATCCTCTGCAAAAGGAAATTAAATACATCCACAATGGTGCGCCATGTGTTGGCAGCATATGTAGCTAATCACATTACTAGCAGTTTTATTGAAAAAAAAGAGAGAGTAAATCGGGAATGCTGTTGAGACTCATTCCACACAGTTTAAACTCATAAAATTTCACCTTAAAATAAAGTTGGGTTCGTATCCAGTAACTAAGATCTCCAGAGAAATTTTCCTGTTTCATACTTGGCGTGTCAAACGCCTAAACACACATTATAAACGTTCATCCAGCCAATTCTAACTAAAAGACTACTAATAAAGTTCAAACCTATATAAATAAATCAGCTCAGATGTATGACAATTTTCTGTACATATACATGTATTTAAATTGGATTTGCCAACAACCCATGTATGTGTTGATACATAGAAATTGCATAAGCGTTAAAAAATCATGCTCTAAAAAAGGAAGTGATTGTATTCATAAGCTCACCAATACCCCACAAGAACCACCATCCTTGAGGTTGTAGTAAGACATTCCTTCCTTCAATTCAACCACAACCCAGGGCCTTAACAAGATTAAGCTGCCACAACAAGGAAAGATATATAATAGGACAAAATACACAATGAATTATCAACTGAATATAAAATAAAAAAACTGGATTTCCCACTTATTTTTAGCCCTGAAGTCCTACTGCAAACATCGGAGAGCTGCATTTACTATCTAGCAATTTCCACTCGTAGGTGCCCACAAAAATCTCTAAAGATCAATCAACCAAAGAAAATCAGTCAAGTAAAAAATAAAGAAATCAAATGAAAATCAGTCATGTAATAAATCAAATTTGCGAATATTTAATATTTCATCAAATTTGCTAATATAAATCAAATCAGTCATTTAATATTTCATCAAATTTGCGAAGTTAAATATTAAAAAATAAACTAAATTTCTAAGACTCTCATTCTCATTCTGATGATAATGAAGATGGAAAAAAATAAACTTGACACCGAGTAATTTGATGGGTGTAACTTGTCAGGGGACAACGCATTGGTCCTGCTGCTTCTACCATGGCTTTCATTGCCAACCCACTTCCTATCAGATTCAGATGCTGCAAACAAAGCCAAGAAACCTGGAAATCAATATAACCCATTATAGAGCTAAACCGTACACGTACAAAAACAAACACTATAAAGGAAAACATCCGTGCGCTGTGCGTGGGTGTTTATTTGGGAAGAGAGAGGGACCTAACCTTCATGACGGAGTGGCGTAAGTAGAAGTAGCAGTTCGGGGGAAGAACCGCCGGGTAATGGTCAATTTTGGGGATGGGCTTTGCAGACGGTGCCGCCCAACCACCATGGGGCGTCCTTTAGAAGAGAAGCTGTCGGTCCTCCCTTTCGGACAAACTTGAGTGGGGAAATCTTATTGTGAGTGGGGAAATCCCCAAAGGCCAGCCCAGGACAAGGCCCGGGCCCGCAGGATAGGCCGGGATGGCCCAGAGGATGTAGGGTAAGAGTCATGACAAGAGGATGGGAGACTATGTAACCTGGCACCACTAACCGAGGTACCACCAATCCTGACACTGCTGTCTGAATGGCGCAGAAGGACAGGGGAACCCGTCCTTAGCCACGCTGCATTTAATGGTGCAGGAGCAAGTGTGCACGATAGGGCCATGTCGCATTCAATGCATCCTGAGAGTCAGCACGCAACGAGCATGCCCTCTTAGGTGTCAGCAACAACCCTGACCAGGCCTGGCAAGCCGGACTGGTTGAAAGCAGGAGTTTGGCAGGGACATGCGATCCCAGTACGGAGCCGCACACCAGTCACTATCACCTCGGGCTCACCCCATCCAGGTATAAATACCTCTCTCTCTCTCTCTCTCTCTCTCTCTCTCTCTCTCTCCCTGTGTGTGTGTGCGCGCGCGCTGAGAATGGGGTTTTTAACTCAAACTCTTAAACACTTCCCTGTATATTCATTCTAGTTCTCACTTTCTCTCTTCACCTTCAACCTTGATCTAACTTGAGCGTCGGAGGTATCATGGCCCCTGAGCTCCCCTGAGCTCCTCCTTGCAGGGAAGAGCCTGAGTGCTGCTAGTGTGGAGTTGCCTAGGCTCGCGAAACACGACATCAACATTGGCGTCGTCAGTGGGATTTATTTTCCTACAAATAGCGTGTCCTTCGTATGTCGGCAATGATGCGCTCTCAAGCCTCGCTACGAGAAGGAGAACAACCCGAGAAGATGGAAGGAATGATCAACGAGCAAGCTGTAACGATACAGAAACTCATGAAGAGATGACCACCCTTCGCCGAGAAAATATCGCCTTGTAAGGGGGATGGGGAATCGAAGGGAGACTAGCAAAGCCATAACTCCGAGACCCATCGTCCCCCTGAGATGGAGGCAGCCAAAGAAGAAGGATGTAAGGCAGACCTCCGGTTTCAAAAACTTGAAAACAAGTATGACGGGGTGGTCAAATGGGTGGGCCCGCCCTCCACAGTGGACCAGTTGCTCACCAGCGTTGAGCTGCCATGTAGCGCCGATGTCATGGCAGTCCAAGGTTCAAAGTCCCGCTGATAGACGCGTACGATGGGTCGAAAGATCCCTTGGAGCACCAGGAAACCTTCAAGGCACACATAACCCTGCATGGGTTCCCGAGCGAGGTTGCATGCCTGGCGTTCCCCCTCACGTTGAAGGGGGCGGTGAGAGCATGGTTGGGATCCCTGCTCCCCGGGACCATCGCTAGCTTCATCGAGTTGGCTCGGCTCTTCGTGACACAATTCATGGCGAGCCGGAAGAGGAGACGACCCGCTGCCTATCTCCTGACCGTGAAGCAAAGAGACGATGAGAGCCTGAAATCTTACCTCTCTCGCTTCAATAATGAGAGTATGACGACGGATGACCAGGATGAAAAAATCACCCTGGCAGCAAGCACTATTGGGGGGGGATCTAGCCCTGCAACCCCTTCATGGCTGAGATTTCATGGAGGACGCCAACCTCGTTAAGTGAGTTCATGGACTGTGATGACGGCTTCATCAACGCCGAGGAAACGCTTCGAGCCCTGACTACCCCGTGACGAACCGAGCTGGACAGAGCAGATAGGAAGGCAGCCAACAAGAACAACGAGAGGAGTTGGGAAGACGGTAAAAGGAAGGCTCATGAAACAAAGCGCAAAGAGTAGCAACCTGCACTTGGGAAGGCCGGACAGCGCATCCACACCAACTTGGTGGTGGAAACCGAAAGGGATCCAAGCCCGTAGGGCGAGCGGCTGTGGGACCCTGCCCGCCCCAAGTATTGCACCTCTCACAAAACTAGCAGCCACCAAACAGAGGATTGCGTTACAAGGAAATGGAAGATGGAGGAGATGGAAGCCTTGATAGACCAGCGAGGTGACGAAAGTCGCGGCCAGAGATAAGACGACTGTGTACAGCTACGGAGAAGCAAAAACCCCAACAGGAGAAGGCCCGACAGGCGTAACAGGACAAGCCCACGACGAAGAAGTCCGGTTAGGGAGGAAAGCCCAATGGGCGAGATACGTATGATAGTAGGAGGATACACAGCCCTCCCCTCATTTTTCTCCTTCAAGCTCCGCCTCCGGCATCTCTCAAGATCCGAAAATGCCTTTCAAGAGATATGTTGAGATTGGGAGGGTTGCCCTCGTCAACTATGGCAAACTCGTTGCCATCGTCGATGTCATCGACCAGAACCGAGCTCTCGTTGATGCCCCTGATATGGAAAGATCCCAAATGAATTTCAAGAGGCTCTCTTTGACTGACATTAAAATTGACATTAAGAGGGTTCCTAAGAAGAAGGAATTGCTTGATGCTATGGAGAAAGCTGATGTTAAGAATAAGTGGGAGAATAGTTCCTGGGGCAGAAAGTTAATTGTTCAGAAGAGAAGGGCTTCTCTAACTGACTTTGATACGTTCAAACTTATGTTGGCAAAGATTAAAAGGGCTGGACTGGTAAGGCAAGAGCTCGCAAAACTAAAAAAGGAGAATGCTTCTTAAGCATAGTTTTTATATCTGTTTCCCAATTTTGTTATGAATTTTCTGCTGTTTTGCTTTTGGGTGGTGAGATTGTTTCAATCAAATCAGAGTTTCAGTGCAGCTTGAGTTTTTATATATTTCCGACAAGACTTAACTGATAGTCAATTTTATTGGTAGACCTCTTCTTATCTGGATGTTCATGTTACTCAATATTTTAATCTTAATGTGGTATTCATCCAAAAAAAAAAAGGAGGATACGTAGGGGGAGGTGCCACCTCGTCGGCAAGAAGGGCCCATGCCAAAAGGGTCAGATACGAGGAGGTGTTCACCACCTACAAGGCAGCCCCAAGTGCGAGGAGCCAAGTAAAGGAACCTGTCATAACCTTCAGCGAGAAGGAAGAAGAAGGAGTTATGTGCCCCCATGATGACACCCTTGTCGTGACCATGCAGATCACCAACTACTTAACAAGGAGGGTCCTGATCGACAACCGTAGCTCGGCCAACATTCTGTATTGGGAAGTGTTCGTCCGGATGGGGATCACTCCCGACGGATTGCACTCGGCTCCAACCCCCCATAAAAGTTTCACCGGGGACATGATTCAGCCGGTCAGAGCCATCACCTTATCCATTCTGGTAGTGACGACCCTGAGAACGTCAGGAACCATGGTGGATTTCCTTGTAGTAAAAACCCTCTCCTCCTACAACGCCATCTTGGGGAGACCAACCTTGAACCATCTTAGGCCGGTGACATCCACCTATCACTTGAAGATGAAGTCCCCAACCCCCATGGGAGTGGGAGAAATACATGACGAACAAAAACTAGCAAGGGAGTTCCTAACCCCCATCGGACCTTCAGAGGACCGCACAAAGCAGCAACCCCATCGATGGAACGCCGAATGTGTGAGGGAATAATTTGTTTGAAAAACATGGGTCCGCCTGATCATGTAATCAGCAACCATTTAAATAAAATACCGACTCCACAAGCCCAGTCCCATGACTGGCCACGATGCATTGGCTAAGGGCTAGGGCCTCCCGAGCCCTGCCCTTCACAGCTAGTCGAGCACGAGTCAAATAACTCGCCGATCTTTGCGCAATGCATTGTTGCGATGCATTGGCTAAGGGCCAAAGGCTCTCGAGCTTTCCCCTTTACAACCAGTCGAGCACAGGTCTCTTGACTTGCCGACCTTCGTGCACCATAAGCCCAATCCCTTGACGGGCTGCGATTCATTGGCTAAGGGCCAGGGCCTCCCGAGCCCTGCCCCTTCACAGCCAGTCGGGCAAGAGTCACTTAATTCGCCAAGCTTCGCGCAATTCATGGTTGCGATGCATTGCCTAAGGGCCAAAGACTCCCGAGCTTTCCCCTTTATAGCTAGTCGGGCACAAGTGTCTTGACTTGCTGACCTTTGTGCACCACAAGCCCAGTCCCTTGACTGGCCGCAATGCATTGGCTAAGGGCCAGGGCCTCCCGAGCCCTGCCCCTTCACAGACAGTCGGGCATGAGTCACTTAATTCGTCGCCCTTTGCCAATGCATCGCAACGACCTTTGCACAATGCATGGTTGTGATGCATTGGCTAAGGGCCAAAGCCTCCCGAGCTTTCCCCTTTACAGTTAGTCGGGCATAGGTCCCTTGACTTGCCGACCTTTGTGCACCACACCTTGCTGCCTGACTGGCAGCGGTACATTAGTAAGGACACAAGGTCAGTCTCGCTGCACAAAAAGAAGGGTTCCGAGCAAAATGACAAAGAAAGAAAATACAAGAAATATGCAAACACAAGCACAAAGAACAAAAAGACAAAGGGAAGCCATCTTTATATATATAGATCAACCCAAAATTACAAGTCATATTACAAAGGTTCGTAGGGGGTTCTACTCCTTGCTCGATTTCTGAGGGTCATCGATGGTCCTCCACCGTCTCCCGTCCTAAATTGGACTCCGCAAGGGATAGCTTCAACATCCCAGACTTGGTGGTTCTGAGTCTACCAGACCAGCGTCGCGAAGCCGACGATGTGAGAGGTATGACAGTTTCTTGCTGTGTTGAAAATATCTGCAAGTGCACAGAATCGTAACAAGTAGTAAAGTGTTTTAAAAAAAACAGATGTCGAACCCATAGAGATTAATTATGCTATTGAGTACTAAAATTTACTAAATTAATTACTATTTGAAAAATTGAAAAATAGCTTATCTAAATTAAACGGAAGAAAAGAGTATTAAAATTTAGATTTTTAAAGATAATAAGACTAGATCTAGAGCGTTTAATTTCACCTAACAAATCTCACACAAATTATTCTTCTTTGTTATAAAATTTTAATTATCTCAAGTTGATGATAAAAATTCCTAAACTATTCAATATTTTCTCTCGAATAATACTAAAAACATATCCAATTAATAACTCAATATCTCTATATAAATTTAAATAATTGGAGACTCATTAAGTTCTTTGGATTTTTCTTGAAAATCACACTAATCGCTGTAAAGTATCTCCACTTTCGCTCAGCTAACGGTGCTTAATCCTAGAGTTCTAATCACAAATCACCTCTCGATCTCATTGTTATTCAATAGATTGAACAATAATTAACTAGAATATTGCAAGCATTAAGAACGATGAATAAACACTCAATCATGTTAATATTAAAAATAAAATAAGTTAGAATATAAATTATGTATTCAAGGCTAAACTACATCAAAACTCTAGTAAATAAAATTATTTCATACTAAAACTAAAAAGAAAAATGATAGAACTAATGTTCTTCGTTGAAATCGATTGATGAAGCATGCGGCTCTTGTTTCTGCTCCCAGATCCGCCTCCTTAAAAGAAAACTTAAAGAATAATTTCTGGACTATTGGATTCTAAAACTCAGACTCCCCTCCCCTAATTTTGTGCTACTGATATGCTTAGATAGGGTATAAAAGAAACCCTAACGTTTTCATGATTCCCGCCTAAAAAATCGCCTAACTTCTAGGACTTATATTGGTAGCCTCATACGCACTCCAGGATTCAGAATGTAGAAATTCTTATTATAGACATAGTTATAGCCCTTTAAGATAAATTTCCAACTCATTCAGAATCTCATCCATCAGATATGTGAGTAGAATGTTATGATCAAAATACTCAAGCATGTCCAGGTTGTCTCCTAGTGTATTATGAACTTGGACTTCTTGTGGATTTCCTTCTGTGATTTCTTTCATTTTTTCTTGATCAAAATTACTTTCAAGCCCTTTTGCGTGTTGTTGCCTATGATGTCGTTATGTTGGTCTTTTACGTTGGTCGGTTAGGGTTTAGGCGATCACCCAGTGTAACCGCCCAGAGCCCACCCCCGAGGTAAAATATCTCGCTGATCGCCTAACTCTTGTTGTCAATTCTGGTCGCCATTGAGTATCCTCGCGAAAATCTCCTCGGCTCTCTTCAAATCTCGTTATCTCTCGTCGGTCTGGATCCATAGTCTCTTCTTTTGTATGAAAAGGCTCTCATTTCGTACTAAATCTTCTCATTCCTTCATAATAAAGAAAAATATATAGAAATAAAATAAAATCAATAGTATTGAAAGAAAACTGACACTTTTCATAAATAAAAGTGTAATAAAAATCACATAAAAATCACACTTATCAAATTACCCCAAACTTAAGCTTTATCTGCCCTTGAGAAAAGAAAAAGAGAAAAACAATTAAAACAAACATTGGTTTGATTCATAAAATTTATTGCCTCAAAGATTGCCTAAAGTTTATAATTTAAAGGAATTATTCAAGATCAATCAAGTCGAAAAGTTAATTCCAAAAGTTAATTCCACTGCATTATCCACCCTCACATTCATGCATACATATCATTCTCACTTCATTATTAGCTCCCCAAATAGTTTTATGCGAACATGTAAATAAATAATGGATTTCTAAACACTCCATAGGCTTCCTTTTCAAATCACTCTCTACTAATGTAGAACATAAACTATCAGCAGGGATCAATAGGTCTTTATTAAGTTTGTAATGCAAGGCTAGGGTGAGGGCTACAAAGAAAAGATAGGATTCAAACAAAGCAAGAGAACTTAAGTTTGAACCCCAACATATCAGCAGGGATCAATAGGTCTTTATTAAGTTTGTAATGCAAGGCTAGGGTGAGGGCTACAAAGAAAAGATAGGATTCAAACAAAGCAAGATAACTTAAGTTTGAACCCCAATAGAACAAATAAAGCATTCTCACTTCTAATATAAAAATCTATTCTCAATCCTTGTGAATCTCTCTCTTTATCCATCTATTCGAAAGATCGGATTTTTCTTTCTTTTTCTCAATTTTTTTTGGAAATATTGAAAATAAATCATACATTTTCGACTGCCTTTGTGAATGACTCTCGTCGGCCACATAGTAGAAGAATTGAATTTTCACACCCTTAAACTTATGATTTTGGTAATATGGCTATAATTAACTTTACTTGTAGACCTTCTATCTCTCTTGTCTTTCATGCTCTTGTGAGTCTGTGACTTTGTATAAACTTAGTTCTCTTGATAGGTAAGGAAATCAGTTTTAAGCTGAAATAGGGTAGGGAATATGAGGTTTACAAGAAAGAAAAAAAAAAGTATAAGGCCAAAATATAATTCAATAAAAATAAAAGGGGTGGTTAGGGATAAAGATAATAAACAGGTAAGCTTGAAAGGCTCAATCGGTCCCAAGAATGCCTTAATCATTTTTCCAGTAATATTCTGTCTAGGATTTCGGCTATAGTGTAATTAAACAAGTTCTAGAGTAAGTTAAGACCATACAAATTCATAAAATTCACATAAAAGTTCTCTAGGTATGCAAAACAATTAATGGTCATGATAAGCATTCATTGAATATAGAAAATATCAAATTAAGCAAGATAAAGTAAAGAATTAACAACTACACTTGAGCAATGGGAATTTTTCCTAAAAATTATAATTAATTTCAATCATACTCTTATCATAGGCTTATTATTCATCAAATCATACTATTTTTATTTTTCTTATTATTATTATTATTATTATTATTATTATTATTATTATTATTATTATTATTATTATTACTTTTTTCGAAATAAATAAAAGAATTTCCTTTCCCCCAAACTTAAATATCACATTGTCTTCAATGAGAAAGAAGAAGAAAAACTAAAGAGAATGAGAGAATGTAAGAGATGCTCCCCTGATTTTTATTTTTCTTTCTTCAATTGAATATTTTCTTTGAAGGTGCAGCCATGTACCCCTTGGAGATCTCCCTAGCCTCTTCGTTCCTGCAAGATGAAAGCAAAAGAGTAATATTAAACAAAAATAAAACTTAATAAAATAAAATAAAAACTTGGGTTGCCTCCAAAAGCGTTTTATTTAAAGTCTATAGTTAGACATTATCCTCTCATCATTTATCACTGGGAGATCGATGAAACACTTTTCCGAGTTAAAGTCTCCATCCACATAGGGTTTTAATCTCTTTCCATTTACTTTAAATGTCCCTTTTGTCTCATGATGGACTTCAATCGCCCATAGATAAAGACACGGATCACCACAAACGGTCCCTACCATCGAGAGCGCAGCTTTCCTAGGAAGAGTAGAAGTCTTGAGTTAATTAATAAAACTTTCTGCCCGACTTCGAATTCCCTTATCTGAATATGCTTATCATACCATCTTTTAGTTTTATCTTTATAAATCTAAGCGTTCTCATAATCATCATTGTGGAACTCATCCATCTCGTTGATTTGCAATATTCTTTTCTCGCCAGCCACTTGTAAATCAAGTTCAGTGTCCTCGTAGCCCAATAGGCTCTGTGTTCTAGCTCCATGGATAGATAACATGCTTTTCCGTAAACGAGCCGATAAGGTGACATCCCGATCGATGTTTTGAATGTTGTCCAATAGGCCCATAGCACATCATCTAACCTTCTCACTCAGTCTGTCTAAGAGATACTCACGGTCTTCTCCAGTATATGCTTTAGCTCCCAATTAGACACCTTGACTTGGCTGCTCATTTGAGGAAGGTATGGTGTTGCCACGTGATGGGTAACTCCATACTTAGTCAGTAGCGTTTCAAATTGGCGATTACAAAAATGTTTCCCACCATCACTAATTATTGCCCTTGGAGTACTGAATCGGGAAAAAATGTTCATCCGTAGGAAATTCACCCATTTGGAGACATAATCTACAGCCATAAAAAACAATTTATTAGAATATGAGGGTGGAAAAGGAACCATTAAATCTTTACCCCACACATCAAATAATTCAATCACTAAAATATTGTTTAAAGGCATCTCATGTTTCCTAGAAATGTTGCCAACCCTTTGACAATGATCACATAAATTAACAAAATTAAAAGAGTCGTTAAAAATAGTCGGCCAATAAAAGCCGCATTGTAAAACTTTCATTGTTATTTTTAATCAACCAAAGTGGTCGCCCGCTTCCAATGAGTGGCAGTGTCTGAGTATACTCTCCATCTCCTCCTCAGGCGCACATCTCCTGATTAACTGGTCCACGCAATGCCAGTATAGAAAATGTTCCTCCCAAAAATAATATTTCAAGTCGAAGAAGAACTTCTTCTTTTGTTGATATGTCATCTCGGCCGATAGAATTCTGGACACCAAATAATTTACCATGTCAGCATACCCTGGAACGATTTGTATAGCCATTAATTGCTCGTTCAGGAAGGTCTCATTAATTGGGAATTTCTCCTCGCCAGCCGCCTCTTTAAGTTCAAGACGAGATAAGTGGTCGACCACTATGTTCTCAGTACCTTTCTTATCTTTTAATAGCAAAATTCATCTTAACAGTCTTGGTTTGGCATCCCTCTTCGATAGCAAGTATTTACGAGTTGAGTGATCGGTGTAGACGACCACCTTTGAACCTATCAAATAAGAACAAAATTTGTCAAAGGCAAACACAACCGCTAACAATTCTTTTTCAGTAGTAGCATAATTAAGTTGAACTTCTGTTAAGGTCCGACTTGCATAATAAATAACATGAAATTTTTTTTCTTTTCTCTGCCCCAAAACAGCCCCTATAGCATAATCGCTAGCATCACACATTAATTTAAAAGGTAAATTCCAATCCGGTGATACAATAATAGGTGCTAAAACTAATTTCTTTTTCAATGTTTCAAAAGTATGTAAGCATTCATCAGAAAACTCAAATTGAGTATCTTTAATCAACAGATTGCAAAGAGGTTTAGTAGTTTGGAAAAAATCATTGACGAACCGACGATAGAACCCGGCGTGACCCAAGAAACTTCTCATGCCCTTCACATTGGTCGGTGGTGGGAGTTTGTCAATAACTCCTATCTTTGCTAGATCGACCTCAATTCCCTTGAAGGAAATGCGGTGGCCGAGAACTATTCCCTCTTCGACCATGTAGTGGCATTTTTCCCAATTTAGAACATGATTTGTCTCCTTGCATCTCTACAAAACCAAAGATAAATTAGATAAACAATTATCAAAAGAGTGACCAAAAACCAATAAGTTATCCATAAAGACTTCTAAAAATTTTTCAACCATGTCTGAGAAGATGGACATCATGCATCTTTGCAAAGTGGCTAGTGCATTGTAAAGACCAAAGGCATACGCCTATATGCAAAAGCCCCATAAGAACAGGTGAAAGCAGTCTTCTCTTGATCCTCGGGTGCAGTGACTATTTGATTGTAATCGGAATATCCATCTAGAAAATAGTAGTAAGCGTGACCGGCAAGTCTTTCTAGCATTTGATCAATAAAAGGTAAGGGAAAATGGTATTTCCGAGTTGCATTATTCAGTTTTCGATTGTCTATGCATACTCATTATCCCATGATTGTCCTCGTCGGTATGAGTTCATTGTTGTCATTTTCTATCACGGTTATCCCTTATTTCTTTGGGACAACTTGCACTGCACTTAGCCATGCACTATCTGAGATTGGATAAATGATCCCGACATCTAAAAGCTTCAATACTTCTTTATGCACTACTTCTTGCATTGATGGGTTCAGTCTCCTCTGGGGTTGGATGATCGGCTTAAAATTATCCTCCATTAAAATCTTGTGCATGCAAATTGAATGACTAATTCCTTTGATGTTTGAGATGGTCCAACCCAAGGCCATTTTGTTTTCCCGCAAGACTCTCAGCAACTTTTCTTCCTCTACATCACTCAACGAACTGTTAATAATAACTGGAAAAGTAGAGTTCTAGCCTAAGAAAGCGTACCTTAAATTTGATGGAAACGTTTTTAGTTCAAGCTTGGGTGGCTTCTTACTTGGAGATGTCGGCCGAGACAAGTTTATCTCTTCCACTTTCGGTTTTATTGAAGGAGGAAGGATGATGTAGCTTCCAAATATCTCTCACACTCCCTAACCTCTTCATCTTCGGATTCAATAGATGTAGAGTGAGTAAGACATGCCTCAAGTGGTAGCTTTGAAAATTCAGCCCGATAAGTCTTGTCGGCCATGAACACGTCTCGGTCGCTTATTTGAAAACAAGAATGTACCTCGGAAGATAATTCCATAGATTTAAATACATCAAAAGTGATCTGCTCCTCGCCTACCCTCAAAATGTGTTTCCCTTGCTGGACATCAATTAAGGTTCTCCCCATCGCAAGGAAAGGTCGGCCCAGTATCAAAGGGATCTCCTCGTCCTCCTCCATATCAAGCATAATTAAGTCGGCCGGGAAGATGAACTTATCAACTTTTACCAGTACGTCCTCAATGAGTCCTCTCGGGTATTTAATAGATCTGTCCGCCAACTGTAGAGAGATAGTGGTCGGCTTTGCTTCTCCAAGACCTAGTTTCCTGAAAATAGAGAGAGGCATTAGATTAATATTGGCCCCTAAGTCGCATAAATCTTTATCAACATAGGAATTTCCTATAGTGCAAGGGATCGTGAAACTCCCCAGATCTTTCAACTTAGGTGGCAGCTTCTTTTGTAAAATTGCACTACTCTCCCCGGATCGTGAGTTTCCGCTTGTTTGATAATATATTTGTGACGACCAAGACTTTCTAGGCTTTTGTATAATTTTTTTTTTAAAAGAGTCCATTGGAGTTTCGGCCTTGTAGGAAATTACGGTTTTGAAGCCCAACACAATTAGGGCTCATGCCCAACTTGAGGTTTATGCATGGTGTTTGATATCCAATGAGGTTAAGTTTAGGATTTGATGAATCTAGATGGAAATAAGGGAAGAGATGTGAGAAGGAGCTAGGAATTTTGGCTTACACGCCTATCATAGGAAAAGCTAGCACTTTTTGCCATGTGTCACGCATGCATGAAGATCTTTGCTTGTGGAATGAAGCCTTTGACACATGTCACCATGGGGAAAGGAACTTAAAAAGAAATTATTAGAAATATGGGAAAGTGGAACTAGGAAAGGCCAAAAGGCCATGGACAACAACAATGGGGGAGCAAAAAAGTTGCCTTTTGCCAAGTGTTTTCCATGCATGAAGGTAGGTAAAAAGGTTTTCTTGTAAATGAGCAAAATCAAGCTTGGAGGGAGGATACACGCCCAAGGCTTCTAAAAGGATACTTTGTGTAAGAAATCCCTTGGAGTGGACAGCTAGGGCAAGGTACTTTGTGCCAAAAAGGACCAATCACTGGTTTATGCAAAAGTGTGGTAAAAAGAAAATCTCCTAGGGAAGTGTAGGGTTTCGGCAGCCCATGCAATGCACACACACTCCACATGCCACTTGGCACACATGCACACTTGTAAGAGATGGAGGGAAATTTGAGTTTAGTAAAAAAACCTTTAGCCATAAGATACATTGAACCAAGACATGAAAATAAATGGCAAAAGAGGAAGTGAGTTTCGGTTTTGAGGGAGAGGACGCCACATGCAAGAGATGTTTAGGGTTTTCCAACTCAATCCAATGATGAGCTAGAAGGAATAGGTGATAGGGCTACACGCCACTTGGCAACCATGCATGGGCTTGTTTCATGCAAGAGGCTTCTTGAAATGTCTATAAAAGGGCACAAACCGAAAACCCTAGGACCTTTGGCCATTTTATGTTTCTCTTGTGATTTTCGGTCACTACAAAATTCCTCCCAAGTTTTCCATCATTTTTCTCACCATCCAAACACCCACCACCATACCTTCTCCTCATTCAAATATCACTTGGATGTTAAGCAAAACTAGGAGATATTTTCAAGAGGAGAGACTAGAAGGTATGAAGCAACTTTTCCCTTACTACACACACACACACACGCACAGATTGAAAGGAGAGGAAGTTTTGGTTTAAGTCAAGTTCATCTAGAACTTATATTCTCACACACACACACACACTTGAGCTAGATGGATTTAGCTTGTATTTTGAAAGGTTACACCGCATGAACCATGCCTACACTCACACGGTTAGAATAGGGTTTTTTCTTCAAGAAAGATAATATAACCTTATTTGTCTTAATGCTCTAAAAATATGGTGTTTTGAGAAAAGTGGGTCACGATTGAGAAAAGTGGGTCACGACACTAGTGAGTTGTAGCTAGGGTTTCTATTGGAGGGTAAGTTTCGGATTCAAAGAGGGAAGGGTTCGAAAACTTAGTTTTTCTTGTAAAGAAAAAGGTGTAAGAAGTACTATACATGAACACATGGTTAGGGTTTTTCTTGAGCAAGGATCCCTACTAGTATCGTATATGATATTTCAGCTTGCTTATTAAAAGAAAATACATTTTGGATTTTTGTAAGTATACCTTGTACTTGGATATTTTATGCATATGGTTTGTGAACTTGTTGGTTGATTCGGTTTTTCTATGATTGTTTGGAACTTGATGTTCTTCCATGTGTTATGAAGTTCTTTGTTATGATTATTTTAAATCATGATTGAAATGGTTTAAGCAAGATGCGTATGATATGAAAAAGGGAGTAAGAATGCCATGTTAAGGTTCGATTTTTACCATATTTATTTATACATGAATGGTTGTCACTCAAATGTTTTTAATATGGGACTAAACTCATGAAAATATTGTCCATAACCACAAGGAAGGGTTAAGGCCTCCCATGATAAATTCTTTATTAAAGATTTATGTTCAATGCATTAGAAGATTATAGGTTCATGAAAATTGATTAAAATGGATGTTTACTAAGATAAGAGGTTTCGGCCTACCCCATGAATGAAGCATGATCATTGGTGTCTTAAGATTGATGTAATACGAATGATACTTGGTTAGGTTACGGTTTTATGTGTTTCGGCCCTTACATGATAAGGATTGGAATGTATGTCTTTGATTGATATGCATGCCTTGAATTGTTATAAGGGAACATGTTCACATGTTGTAATATTTTCAAGTCGTAACGGGATATGTATTGCATGTATGGATGTTTTATTTTATGATGATCATTTTGGCATTCATGGTTATGATGAAGCATTGTGGTATTTCATGTGTCTCATGAAAGTTCTAATGTCCATTGTCATGTCAAATGCATTGGGATTGTGAAAACCATTTTTGAAAGGAAAAGAGTCTTTTTAAAAAAGTAAAATTTTTATTACAACCCCAAATGCTGGGACGGGAGAAATATCCTAGTGGAACTCCTCTGTCCTCTCAGGAGTGTTTAAAATGGAGGGATACCCCTAGGTCGATGAAATACTATCGGTGGATCTCAAATGGTACCTAAACGAAAATGATACTAGAGCGGGATTGCACCTAAAGCTAGTGGGTGCACCTACGGTGAAGGCGAAATGCGAGCTGCCGTATATGAAAGTCAAGACGTAGTCACATTGGTCAAAGTGGTCAATAGTTGATGCGGTAACTAGCGGGGAACACACGGTGCATAGGAGAGTCGTGAGGTATCTAATGATATGTTATAAGTCAAGAAAGGTCATGAGCTCATAAGTATAAAATGAAAAAATAATGTTTACGAAAGCAAAAGTTATGAAATGTCAAATTTTTACGTGATGTCTTTGAAAGGTCAAGTGCATAAGTATAAGTTCATGTCCATGCATTCATTGTTAAGTTTGCTTCATATGCTTATGATATCTGTTGTATGTTATTTGTTTACCTATTGAAATTTCTCGAAATCTTACTGTTGTATTTACCCAATATCATTTCCTACTTAGAATGATAGAAGTTGTGCCTAGTATGTGAGACCATTAAGTATGGATGGAATCTGTGAAATAATAGAGGATGAATTCACCGTGGAGTTGTGAGGTATCCAATGTTATGTCATGATATGATATGTTGTAAGTCAAGAAACGCTACGAGCTCATAATTATGAAATGAAGAAAGCATGTTTTTGAAAGTCAAGGTTATGAAAATCATGTTTTTATACAAAGTCCTTGAAAGGTCAAGAGCATATGTACAAGTCCATGTCCATGCATACATTGTTAAGTTTGCTTCATATGCTTATGATATCTGTTGCATGTTATTTGTTTACTTACTGAGATTTCTTGAAATCTCACTCTTGTATTCACCCACTATCATTCCTCACTCGGAATGATAGAAGCTGTGATAGGTTTAGCCAACGCAAATGACGAAACACAAGAGGACAATGCTTTATCTGAAGAGGATCGTGCCTAAGATGGTTATAGGCTTGTTCGAGCCTTCCATTTTGGACCATCTCGAATCAATTGATAGAGCAATCACTGAGATAATTAAAGACATAGAAAAGTTTAGAAGGTCCCACAATAGGGACAAGGATTATGCTTTAGAGAAGCGAGTGAGGCCCAAGTCTCACTGAAGATCAAGACAATATTATGGGACCACTTTTGGGAAATGATCTTTTGTTTAAGTTTTTAAATATTTGGTCCCGTGTTTTGGGATTTCTTTAGAAACTCATATCAACTATGATGACTATTTAGGATTTATGCAAAAAGTATTGGGATCTTATGTTTCAGTACCATGACTAATATTACCTTAAAATTGACCTAAGTTGACTTTTCACTGCGATATACTACATACTGTTAGCTATCAATAGGTGCATTGCGTCCTATCTATAATGTATGAGGGGCAGGTAACCTTTGTATTGCATGTCTAGGCATTTCAATTTCCATCAAATCCCAAGCGGGGGCACCACAATATCCTTAAAAAATTTTGCATATTTAGGCATTTGCTCTAAAGCTTCAATGAGAGGAATATTAATATGCAATTGCTTAAATTATGCTCAGAAATTTAGAGAATTGATTATCAATCTTATCTTTTCTTAATCTCTGCGGAAAAGGAATTGGTGGATCATAAATTGAAGGAGAATAAGTTTCAAATATAAAATCCCTGGATTTCTTGGGTTTTGGAACCCCATTATTCTCCTTAGTCTTCTCAGCTTGCTGGTCGGCCGCATCCTGCTCTACTTCTTTCACCTCGGACTCGGCTTCCTTCATCCCAGACTCCACGTTTTCGACAGCTTCTGCATCTCGCTCGGTACTTACTGTTTGTGGCTGGTCATATATCCGCCCACTTTTCAATGTTATGGCTTTGACATGTTTCTTCGAATTTGTCACAGTATTGCTCGGTAAAGTCCCTGTTGTCCTCTTGGTAAGCATGTTTGAGAGCTGACCGATTTGTGACTCAAGATTTCGGATTGAAGCCGAGTTGTTTTGGATCACCATATCAGTCTTTTCCTTGTATTGCATAAGCATATCCTCAAGTGTCGATTTCTTCTCTTGCTGTGAAAACTGTTGAGGTGGTCTAGCCGACGCTTGATTATTATTCCATGAAAAGTTAGGGTGATTTCTCCTTCCGGGATTGAACATGTTTGAATAAGGATTGTTTTGACATTGGAAATTGGACACGTAATAGGCTTGTTCATAACTCGATTGGGCAAAAGGATTCCCCACTTAGCAATCTACACTTGAATGATTTTCTACGCAATGATCACAAACAACATTAGTTTGAATATCATTAATGTTCATGTTACCTAGTTGTTGTGATAGATTTGTCATCTGCGCCGCCAATGTGGTAATATAATCAAGTTCAAAAACTTTAGCCATCTTTCTTGGCATTGCTTTCTCCTCCGACCATTGATAGTTGTTGGATGCCAATTATTCCAGAAGTTCATATGCGGTTTCATGGGACTTACTCATTAATGTTCCTCCCGCGGCCGCATCAACCAGAGATCAATTTGTGGGTCCCAAACCATTATAAGATGTTTGTACTTGAAGCCAGGCTGGGAGGTCGTGATGTGAAAACTTGCACAATAAATCCTTGTAGCTATCTCATGCCTCATATAATGATTCACTCTCAATTTGGGTGAATGTAGTAATATCATTCATTAACTTCGCTGTCTTGGCCGGAGGGAAATATTTTGCTAATAATTTTGTGCCAACTCCTCCCAGGTGGTGATGATGCCGGGCGGCAAAGAGTTCAACCAAGCTTTTGCATTTTCCCTTAGTGAGAAAGGAAAATGTCTCAATCGAATCGCACCATCTGTCACTCTATTATGTTTAAAAGTATCACAAATTTATAAGAAATTTGCAATAAGGACATTAGGATCCTCTTGTGACAACCCCCCAAACTGGACGGTTCGCTGTCTTGGCCGGAGGGAAATATTTTGCTAAGAATTTTGTGCCAACTCCTCCCAGGTGGTGATGATGCTGGGCGGCAAAGAGTTCAACCAAGTTTTTACATTTTCCCTTAGTGAGAAAGGAAAAAGTCTCAATCGAATCGCAACATCTGTTACTCCATTGTGTTTAAAAGTATCACAAATTTATAAGAAATTTGCAATAAGGACATTAGGATCCTCTTGTGACAACCCCCCTGTGACGCCCCCAAATTCCTCTTGGGATCGGACGGACATTTGAAGTGTCGAGACATGCAACACAAGGTTACCTGCCCCCGTTCATGACATATAAGATGCAATAATCCTAACATGCATCTAGCATTATGCAATATTCGTAGCGGATAATTTTTTTCTTTAGCAATACTATGCACCAAACTAAAATATTCCAAATACTTAAAACATACTCCATACTTAACGACATACAAAACAACTAAGATCATAATAATAGTCCATAAGGTTGTGATCAAAAGAGTGCTAGAGATTGAACTCCACCAATACAAGTAGTAATCTGAGGTAACTATTGTAATACCATCTACGTCGCACCGTCGCTTAGTCGACCGTTTCCAGTTGGTCGATTCCCGGTTCTCCTTCAGATCCTATAACAAAATCTACCATTCGGGGGGAATGGTAGTTGAGACTACCATAGTGAGATTTGATTACAAATCTCAGCAAGTTAACGGAAAACTTCCACACAGGTTAATGATGCATGGATGGCAGTAAAAGCATGAATGCATAATCAAATCATAAGTAATCATAGCATAACTTGACATACAACATAACATAACTGGCATAACTTAAACTGAAACTGAAGCTTAGCATGAACGTGACTTGAAACATAGTATGAACGTGAACTTGAAATATAACATGGACTTGAAACATAACATGAACATGAACATGCATAATTTGAACATGAACTCGAAACATAACATGAACGTGAACTTGTATAATTTGAACATGAACGTGAACTTGTATAATTTGAACATGAACGTGAACTTGTATAATTTGAACATGAACGTGAACTTGTATAATTTGAACATGAACTTGAAACATAACCTGAACCTGAGCATGACATAATATAAATGTGAACTTGGAACATAACGTAAACGTGAACATAACATAACATGAACTTGAAACATATTCTTATCTCATGGGATTACTATGATTGCGTGAACATAAACTTGAACATAACATAACGTGAACTTGAAACATGACTTGAACGTGAAATACATGAATTTAAAATCTTATTCAATAGACTTAATCATTAAAGTGACCATATGGGTGCTACACAGGTACCCTTGAGCCGTGTCTCTACCGATTACCGCATCACATCACAGGTTTATGTACCAGCTGTGAGTACGTTAATACGTACTCCACAGTTGTTGTGGCCCCACGTATTCTACGTGTCATAATTGTTGTGTCTCACGTAGTGTATGCTCCACAGTTGTTGTGGCCCCATACTTCATGCTCCACAGTTGTTGTGGCCCCATGACTTATTTGTTTGTGCCACACTTGCTGTGGACACATGTAACATAATGTGTGGCACCATCGGTGTTAGTGCCTGGCACGCTCCGGTGACCAGCTAATTAGGTCCAATTCGCAACCTGTTGACTGTACTTCGTCAACTTAGGGAATTTCACACCTATTTAGACACTCCAGCGTGAACAAAGGAGTTCCACTAAGATATTACCCCATCATACACTTAGGGTCGTGATTGACATGAATAACTTAACTGGCATACATGATATTTCGTAACGTGACGTAACATGAACATGACTGACGTAGCATAACGTGACATGAACGTAAGATGACAAACATTATATACTTCAAGGCATAAATGTAACAGAGTACATTTCATAACATGGCATACATGTAACATGCAACATTTCGTAACATGGCATACCATATAATAGACAACATTTCTTAACATGGTGTAACATGTGACAGTGAATATTACGTGATATGAAATACATGTAACAGTGGCATACTTAACTTAACATGACATACTTGCAATGTATAGGAATACGTGACAGAATATCTTGTGTAACAGATGAATAATTCATGACAGAATAAATTCTGTGTAACAGATAAATATGTAATGACTTGGCATGGCACATATGATAATATGCATACATACAATTTAGTTCCCTTACTTATCACTCATACACATTAAACTAATAGTAAGTTAAAAGCTAACTTACCTCGATCGTCGTGTTCTACTAGAATAAAGCGCGAAACACGAGGAACTGTAAAAGGGTATTCTAAAAGTTAGAAATTAATTACTAACAATTAGAAATATGAAAGGAGACAACTTAGAGTAAAATTATCATTTTACCCTCTACATGTGGGCAAATGACCATTTTACCCCTAACTTAAGGATTTGACATCCTAATTTTAAAAATTACCAAAATTTACATTCCTCATGTAAATTTTGTTCCAAACTCAAATATCAACTCAGAAAAATTTAAAACCAATCACAACTATGAAAAACTCACTATGGCCGAAACCTACATAGGCCATTTGTCTTGATTTTGGTTGCAATTCTTTCAAGTTTCAGAACTCATAAATAAACCAAAATCTTGTAACAAAGATCTTCCTATCCTAAGTTTAAAAACACACTTAAAAAATATCCATTAAGAAAAAGCTATTTATCAACACCAAACTTTTTGTAAAAAGACCCAAACCTTTTAACAAAAAGTAAACCTTAAATCACAAGTTTTGACGTTAATAAAAAATCTCCAAGAATTCCAAAAAATCAAATCTTACTTCTAACATATTCATAACATCATCCTAAGATAAAAAAATGCTTTAAATCATCAAACAAAACTCACAAAAAATCACAAAACAATACTTGGAGTTTTTGGTTTTAAACTTAGTCCAAAACAGAAACTGTTTTTCCTAACTAACTTTGATCAATCTCTTGATCCATGGATTAAAGACATGTGATCTTCAAAATAACACATCACATGGTTTAAAAATGTGTCCTAAAGAAGATCCAACCGTCAAACTTAAAATCACATGGCTAAAATTTAATAAAACATGGATCTAACTCAAAAACATCAAAGTTTAGGCCTAACCGAAATCCACTTGCATAGAAAATCATATCTTTAAAACTAATACTAAATATCTTCGAAATAACATCCTAACATGTATATAAGAGGCTTAGGATCATCATATAAAAATATCAAATATTTTGGGATAAGATTAAACCACGAAATATTCAAACTTTCACCAAACAGAAATTGTTTTTCCACTTCCAGTTTCCAAGTTTCTAACTCTAAGAAAATATATCATCAAAAGCTTTATCTATGCAACAAAACCTCAATAAACACTCATAAACACATGTTAACAACACTCCATAAAATATTTGGACCAAGATATGTCCATTAGCTTGGTCAAAACTTCCAAAACATAACATACTCTCCAGTTTCACGCCCAGAATGATCTTTCCATGGTTTCAAATACGTTTGACCGATCAAATGAGTATGGAATGAGACTAATAAAATATCCACGGAAACTAGACTCAAATAAGAACAAATTATGTGAAGAAATAATCGTCTAAAAATACCTACCAAGGGTCGTAAATGGCCACGCAAAAAGACCCAGAATTCTGCCCGAGAGAGCTCTTTTGGGTTTCTCTCTAAGAACGGGGGAAAATAAGTGAGAAAATGGAATGAAACGTGCCTTGCACGACTATAGACTCCTGGAGGGGGAAGTTGTGGGCTGGAATGACCCTTGATTGGAAGTGGCTATGTGACATAAAGTGGAGAATAGTGAGGGGCAGAGACTGCCTGCAGCAGCTGTGAAAGATGGAGGTTGATAGAGTAGATTTCTCCTTCACATCAAAGCACTATTGGGTGCAGCCAATGGCAGTGGATGGTCTGCCATGTGGGGGAGGAAAATTCTCCAAGAAGCTTTGCCAAGGTGGCCAATTTCGTGGGCTTTGGTGGGCCCCACCAAGTGGGCTTCAATTTGGGGTTTAAAGGGAGTTTGGTTAGGGTTTAAGATGCTATTAAGCCCAAAATCAATTTTTCTTGGCCCAATCAAATTTCCAAGGTTTAAAAGATTGGATAATGATGTCATAACAAGGATTTGATTAATTAATAGCATATGGAAGTGATTTAATCAAGTGATTAAACACAATGCTAGAAATCGGGTTAAAAAGGGTTTGGAGACCAACTTTAGGGTTTGGGAAAACCGTTTAGGATTTCAGTTTCAACCAAGCTTTTGGGGTTTCAATTGGATTCCAACTATTTAGGGTTTTGCTAGGGTTGAAACCCTCTTTGGTCTGGCACAATTTCGTTGAACAAATGAAACACAGCTTTGCTTAGGTGGCATGATCTCACACCTTGATTCCTTCACAAATCTATCTAATGGTTCCTCTTTGTACCAAGTCTCTAATATTATTCACTATGTGTGGTTAGGATATTGCCAAGTGTCCAAATAAAACTCCTCCAACCTAATTTGGACATTTCACACTGTGATTTTGAAAACACTGCACTGGGTGCGCTTATCGAGGTTACTATTCACTCCAAAAAAATACATAATAAACTTAGTACTAAAAAATTCTAAATATTTATATTAACCTATAGTGAAAATCGTTTACCGAAATTCAACCCCGAAGTGCCCCTAAAAATAATTTCACAATTTCCAACAGACGTTTCGTCCGGAATTATGAAAAATGGTTATTGCGCCATAAAATTCTGAATAATCCACTGAGTCTAATGGCGCAGATCATAACGCATTTTGACACTTCTAACTATCTCAAATAATTAAACTCACAAATCTAGCACCATAGTGAGTGATAACACTGATTATGACGACAGACTAAAACCTGAGCGATTGGTCGATTCGTAAAAACTTATGGGTTTTTCAAAAGATTCCTAAAGTTAATAGAAATTCCACCAATGAATTTCAAGCGGGCTGTTACACCCCCAAACTGGACGGTTTGTTGAATCATTTGAATGATGGCCGGCTTTATCTCGAAGTTATTGGCATGTATAGCTGGCTGCCTTATACTAGATGTCGCCCCATTGACAGAGGGCATAGCATAGTCTCTGAACACCTTGTGCTCCTGGTCAGCCATATTAAATTTAGATGTGGCGACCTCTTCCTTTTTCTCTTTATTAATCCAACGTAAGGTTGTTTCAATCTCGGGATCGAAAAATGTATACTCTAATGATTTGGATCGGAGCATGCAATTTTGATTCCTGAAAAGAAAAACCAAATTGAGATCTAATTTAAACCAATTTTTTAAAATAGAATCCAAACTAGTAAAAATCTAGCTAGTATCAATATCAATATCAAATAACTCATTCCTGGCAACGGCGCCAAAAACTTGCTGTGTTGAAAATATCTGCAAGTGCACAGAATCGTAACAAGTAGTAAAGTATTTTAAAGAAAACTGATGTCGAACCCACAGAGATTAATTATGCTATTGAGTACTGAAATTTACTAAATTAATTACTATTTGGAAAACTAAAATTTAAAAAATAGATTATCTAAATTAAACAAAAGAAAATAGCATTAAAATTTAGATTTTTAAAGATAATAAGAATAGATCTAGAACGTTTGATTTCACCTAGCGAATCCCACACAATTTATTTTTCATTGTTATAAAATTCCAATTATCCCAAGTTAATGATAGAAATTCCTAAACTATTCAATATTTTCTTTCAAATAATACTAAAAATATCTCCAATTAATAACTCCATATCTCTATGTGAATTTAACTAATTGGAGACTCATTAAGTTATTTGAATTTTTCTTGAAAATCACACTAATCGTGGTAAAGTATCTCCACTTTCGCTCAACTAATGGTGCTTAAACCTAGAGCTCTAATTACAAATCACCTCTAGGTCTCATTGCGATTCAATAGATGGAACAATAATTAACTAGAAAATTACAAGGATTAAGAACAAGGAATAAACACTCAATCATGGAAATAAAATAACTTACAATATAAATTATGTGTTCAACGCTAGCCTACATAAAAGCTCTGGAAAATAAAATTAGATCATAATAAAATTGAAAATAAAAAGTATAGAACTAGTGTTCTTCGTTGGAGTCGATTGATTAAGCATACGGCTCATGTCTCTGCTCCCTAGATCCGCCTCCTCGAAAGAAAACTTAAAGAATAATTTCTGGACTATTGGATTCCAAAACTCAGACTCCCCTCCCCTAATTTCATGCTAATGATATGCTTATACAGGGTAGAAAAGAAACCCTATCGTTTTCATGATTCCTGCTTAAGAAATCGCCTAACTTCTAGGACTTATATTGGCAGCCTCATACGTGCTCCAGGAGTTAGAATTTAGAAATCCTTATTAGCGTAAACTTTGTAGCCCTTTAAGATAGCTTTCCAACCCATCCAAAATTGCATCCATCGGATATGTGAGTAGAACGTTATGATCGAAACACTCAAGCATGTCCAGGCTGTCTCCTAGTGTATTCTGGATTTGGACTTCATGTGAATTCCTTCTATGATTTCTTTCTTTTTTTTCTTGATCAAAATTACTTTTAAGACCTTTTGCTAGTTATTGCCCATGATGTCGATTAGGTTGGTCTTTTAAGTTAGTCAGTTAGACTGGTCGCCCAATCTAACCGCCAGAGCCTTGTTGCTAAGGCTTCTCGCCCCGGAGGTAAAATATCTTGCTCATCGCCTAACTCTTGTCGCCAATTATGGTCACCATTGAGTCTCCTCGCCTAAATTTCCTTGGCTTTCTTCAAATCTCGTTGCCTCTCTTCGATCTGGATCCATAGTCTCTTCTTTTGTATCAAAAGGCTCTCATTTCTCACTAAATCTTCTCATTCATTCAAAATAAAGAAAAATATATAGAAATAAAATAAAATCAATAGTATTGAAGGAAAATTGACACATTTCATAAATAAAAGAGTAATAAAAATCACACTTATCATTTATGTTGCCTTGTACTTGTCTATGTTCATGATGGGACTTCGTTTGCCCTTTGTAAGACTCGTTCATGACGTGTTGGACGTCTTGGGTCTTGCTTCAGCTCAACTTGTTCCCAATGCCTGGCGGATTCTGATGGCTTGCGGCATTCTCTAGTGTGTTTTGGAGCCCGCGGGTGATAACTACCCTAATCTCACTGCTCGTGAATTTCTTTCTCTGCACGGTTTTAGACAATTGGAAGGAAATCTTTGCTGTTTTAGGGCTCACAACAAACTGGTTCAATTGGAGTGCAAATATTCCCATGCCAATGACTGGCAAAGGAAAATTTTCTTCGTGTCTTGGGACGGCTAGGAGTTTCCTGCAAATGAGGCCACGAATCATGAGTTTCCCATTATGGCTTCATGGTCCCTGGTTCCCAATGAGCGCAGTCTTGAGATAATTCTTTCTGCCCTAGAGGAGGCTCGCATCTAGTTGGTACAATCTTGGGTAGACCAGAACAACAATTCCACCTGGTCAGATACTATTCTAACCTCTTCTAATATTAATAGATTTCTGATGCTGCCTAGCATGGCACATGTTCTTGGTCATGAATTCTTAGACGCCCCGTCAGCGTCGCTCGAGTGTAAAACCTTTGGATGAATCCAGTTCCACTAGAGGTGGGCCCCCACCTCCACCTTTGTCAAGTGGTGGAGAGGGCTTGGGTCACCCTCAAGTACCCATGACCAACTCTTTTGACGAGCTCATGGCCCAAGCTAAGGCTGATCTGGAGTTGGTGATAGAGGTCAAATCTGCCTTGTCACCGAATGTCCCTTCTAAGGTAGCCCCATAGACTTCCCCGCACATGGCGACCCCAGAATATGACCTTCATTTGGATGAGGGTGACGTCATCTCGACCTTGAACCCAAACTTCCTAAATGTGCCCCGTATTGTATGAAGTAGTTTTCCTCCTTCTTTAGATGGCTTCAGGGAGTCATTGCTAGTTGAAAATGTTGAGGGCTCGTCGCCTGGGGTTACTGAGGTTATCTAGCTCGCCTATTGCCTCAACTATCTCGGGTAGGATTACCCCCTAGATGCCTTTTGTCTTTCGAAACCTATACCCCGCTAGTGGAACTAGGGTGTCGATACCTTCCTCGCCCTTTACTATCTCTCCCGTAGGGGGTGGTGAACCCTCTCCGACCTTTCTGGTGGATAACCCTCTCGCCAATCCTTCTCAGGAATCACCTGCTTGGGAGGGTGACACAGTGATCCCCCTGATCAGACAATAGGAAGATCTACTCGAGTGAATACAAGTGCTGCACCTCCTATCTCCTCTAATCCTTCCATAGTCCCGACTGTGCCTGTCCAGGACACTACGACCTCGAAAGGTTTTGCTGGCATGTCTTTCAAGGTTCCTGATTTTCATAATTCATTGGTTCTCGCCCAGGTGGTTCTTCTCGGTCTTCACGTTCACACCGAGAAAAAAGCTTTTCATTTCACTGTTCGTAATCTTCGCAGCATCCTTTCACCAGTAAGTTCCTTTGTCTTAAAGATCTTTTTTTTCCTTACCCTCCTACTTTTGACTTGGTTGGGTTTTCGGGGAGTTGACCGATTGTTGGCTGCATTGTTGAGGACCACTTGGAACTGGACGAGGAGAACCAATCCATGTGAACTTTTAACGGCAGTGCTCATGGTGCTATCATCGCCGCACGAACTGAGAAGGAAAGGATGGCTGAAGAATTATCTCGAGCTAAATCCTACTCTCGTAAACTTGAGGATTAGGTTGCCTCCTTGAGCAGTTAGGTTGACTAGCTTAGATCGAAGGTGGTGAGCTCTTTAGAAGAAACCAGTCGGTACCGACGCAAAGCAGAAGCCAGCGGAGCTGAACGGGATAGTCTGGTCGCTCGCCTCAATCAGATGGAGAAAAAGGTTGAGGAACCTAAGAAAGCAAAAGCTAATTATGCTACTTGCCTGCTGAACTTAGAAGAAGGATGCTGGGAAGCAAATACCCGACTAAGTATAGCTGAGGGAGAGAAAGCCAAGGCGACACAAGATCTGGCAGTGGCGAAGAAAGAACTTAGGTAACATGATCGCCATTACTTACAGCTGAACCAAATCTAGGAGTCCCATAAAAAACAGTTGTCCAGGTCAGAATCGAAGGTAACCGAGCTGAACGTCGAGTTAGCTCATTCTAAAAGTGAGGTTGCTCGCATTCTTCCTCAATTGAATGCCTCCTACATCATTCGAGGCCGAGCCTGGTGTGTTGGGTTCAAGCTCGAGATTAAACAGTTGCAAAAATTCTTGCTTAATCATCATGAGGCAGGTCTTCGCACCTTAGACTGGAAGTCAATCCGAGCCAGTTCCGCTGCTTACCATGTCTTCGATTGCTTTGGGAGAGACACCATGCAGGATGCCTTTCCTCCTACTTGTTTTTCCTAAAAATTTTAACTTTTGCATTTAGTGACAAATTTGTATATGTTGGATAAAAAATTGTGTATGTTCTGAAGAACATCTTAATAATGTGTTTTGTTGTTTTGCTATTATGTTGTGCGTTTGGTTCCATGCTGATTGGCTTCTTCTCTCTCTTTTTTATCTTTTTCTTTTCTAGCTTGGGTGTTTTCCCCTAGGGTAATTTTGGTAAAAATAGTGTGGTGGGAGAGTTCCTCAATCGTGTAACCTTGGCGAGAGGGGTAGCGGGACAGTTCCTTGACCGCGTAACCTTAGCTAGAGGTGTAGCGAGAAAGTTCATCAACCGCGTAACCCTGGCGAAAAGAGTTTGGTTGGAGAGTGTCTCGACCGCGTAACTCTGGCTAGAGTTGTAATGAGAGAGTTTCTCAATCGTGAAACCTTGGCAAGAGGTGTAACGTGAGAGTTCTTCGATTATGTAACTCTGGCGAGAGGTGTAACGGGAGAGTTCCTCGACTGTGTAACCTTGGCGAGAGGTGTAGCGGGAGAGTTCCTCTACTACATAACCTTGGCAAAAAAAGTGTGGCGAGAGAGTGCCTCGACCGTGTAACTCTGGTGAGAGGTGTAACGGGAGAGTTCCTCGACCGTGTAACCTTGGCGAAAAGAGTGTGGTGAGAGTGTCTCGATCGCGTAACTCTGGTGAGTGGTGTAGCAGGAGAGTTCCTTGACTATGTAACCTTGGCGATAAGAGTGTAGCAAGACACCATCAAATTGGCGAGAAGAGTGTGAAGTAGTAAGGCACCATCAAATTTAAATCAATTGATAAAAGTATGCAAAGTAATGAGAAAATAATCTCGTGCTTCTTAAAGAAAGTAATTTATTATACCGAACTTAATACATCATGAATTAAATATAATATCTTCTTAAGTGCTCAACGTTCCAAGGGTGGGGCAACTTATGGCCTGAGGTAGCTTTAAGACAATAGGCTCCCAGATGATAACTGGTTGCCACGACATATGGCCCTTCCCATCACTGTCCCAGCTTCCTCTCCTCTATTGTAGTTACTCCGGTTTCCTTCAGGACTAAGTCATCCACTTTAAGGGACCTTGGTCTCACCCTCTTGTTGAAGTACTGCTCCGTCTTCCTTTTCAAGGCTGCCATTCTTGTTTTGGCATCTGCCCTCACCTCTTCTAGTAGGTCCAGATTTTCTTCTAGCTTTTCATCATTCGCGCTAACATCGAAGCCTTTTCTCATGTGGCTTGGCAACCCTACTTCCACCGGTATCATTGCTTCGCTCCCGTACACCAAGGTAAAAGGTGTTTCACTCATTGAACTTTTTGTTGTTGTTCTGTATTCCCATAAGATGGAGCTCATCCGCCCACGTCCCTTTCTTCTCACCTACCTTCTTCTTTAGTATTCCAACAATGGTTTTGTTGGTTTCTTCAACCTGTCCATTTGCTTGTAGGTGTCTTGGAAATGAGTATTTGACTTTGATCCCGAGTTTGATGCACCACTTGCGATAATGTTTAGAGTCAAACTGTTTACTGTTGTCGGAGATAATGTTTTGTGGCACCCTGAATCTACATATTATAGCTTTCCATAAGAACTTTGTCACACTTTGGGTGGTCACTGTTGCCATCGCTTCAGCTTCTGCTCACTTGGTAAAGTTGTCGACGGCGAAAATGATGAATTTGGTCCCCCCTTTGCTCAGGGGCATAGGGCCTATCAGGTCTATGCCCCATTGAGCGAATGGCCAATGGGAGGTTATCAACCTTAGTTCTTCGGGAGGGGTATTCGGGATTGGTGTGTGCAGCTAGCATTGGATGCATCTTTTTACTAATTCTTTTGCGTCTCTTAGGACGTTTGGTGAGTAGTATATCCTGCTCTCATGATCTTCGTGGCAAGTGACCTTCCTCCTGAGTGATTTCTGCATATTCCTTCATGCACCTCTCTCATTACATAATCGGCTTCCTTCTTCGAGATGCATCTTAACAATGGGGTCAAAAAACCCCGCCTGTATAGTGTCCCATCTATCATTGTGAACTGAGCTGCCCTGCTTCTGATCTTCCTTACTTCCTCCCAAGAAGTGGGAAGGTTTCTAGTTTTCAAGTACTTGATTATATTATCCACCCACTCTGGTATGCTTTCTCCGACCTCCAAGATCTCCTTGCCTATGGCCGGTGTGTCAACAGCCCAACGACTAACCTCCCACGACAAAGTTTCTTCCTGCTTCGCCGAGGCTGGTTGAGCTAATCGATTGACTTTCCGGTTGTCTTCTTGAGGAATCTGCTCGATTTGAAAATATCGCAGGTGACTACACCCTTTCTGAACCTGATGGAGTTTATCAGCTTTTGTCCTTTCGCCAAATACTCCCCTATGATTTGGCTAACCACAACTTTCGAGTTTGCTCTCATCTTAACCTCTTCCCTGCCTAAAGTCTCTGCTACGGCCAAGCCCATGAGCACTGCTTCATATTTGGTTTCGTTGTTTAATACTTTGAAGTTCAGCTGTATTGCATGATTGGACTTAACCCCGTAGTCCGTCACCATGTGCACACCTACGCTGCCTCCTGCTCAGCAAGATGATCCGTCGACATACACTTGCCATGGCGTCTTCTCGGGGGCCTTGGGCACTTCCTCTGGGAAATTCGTGAATTCCGCTACAAAGTCAACTAGGAATTTTCCTTTGACAACAGTTTTGGGAACATAGCTGATGCCGTATTCGCTCAATTCAATCAAAATCCTCTGTGTGGTGTAATTTGCTACCAACATTGTCACTACCAATGCGTCATCATGTGGGTAAACTACTCCTTGACAATCATCATCATCAAAAGAGATTGTGGGAGAGACTTGTATTCGAGGCTACTTGAAAAGTCTTTCTAAGTTGTATACTTCCTCGTACCTTGCCCACCTAGCATATGCCTTTCTCTCGGAGGAAGTTGGGCCACCCCCAGCATACCCTTCGATTATTGTTCATATCTCTCCCAATGGTGGATGTCTTCGATTCGTGTCCTGCCTAAGACGCTGATCTCACGATTCCTATGATCTCCTTCCTCTTTTTGGCAATCCCCTCCTTCTTGGGCTCTCGCTCCGTTGGGGCTTGCACTCCTGTTTCCTGTCGCCTGAACGCTGTGGTGTAGTGCTCCGAGCAACCATACGCTCTAGCTCGCCATTGCCCTTCATTTCTTCAATCTTTTATTTTAGTGTGTGGCAATCTTCAGTTCTATGTGTGCTTGCATTGTGATAAGTGCAATACTTCTGGGCTTGTCGCCCCTGATCCTCGCCACAACTGGTCTTTTTGACGTTATATTGATTATGTGCACTAGAATAGTGTCTCGCCTTCTTTTGTGTTGGCCTCTCCTCACCTTTTGTCCTCCTTCCCAATCTCTTTTTGAACCCCCCTTCGGCACCTGCTCCTCGTTTCGTTCTGATCTAGTAGTTAAAGCGATTAGCGTATCTTCAACGTTGACTAAATCATCTGTCCTGTCATAAATTATCGTAAAGTGGAGGGGGTCTTCCTTGCCAATTCAGCCATAAAAGGACTTCTCGATCAAATGTCCCCGAGCAGAGCGACCAACATGATCTTTTCATCTTGGTCGTTAGCAGTCATTCTTTCCTTATTGAAATGTGACAGATATGCTTTCAAGCTCTCCTTTTACCTTTGTTTTACAGTCAATAGGTATGTTGTTGGCCTCATTCACCTTCGCCTAGCCATAAAGTAGGTTAAGAATTGCCTGCCCAATTCTTCGAAACTGTCAATGGATCCCAGCTGCAATGCTCTAAACCATCCTCGGGCCATTCCCTTTAAAGTCAGAGGGAAAGCCCTACATGCAATCTCTTCGAGGAAACCATGGAGCGTCATGTGAGCTTTGAAGGTTTCCAAATGCTCCGCTGGGTCTTTAGATCTGTCGTACATATCAATTGCTGAGACTTTGAACTTCAGTTGTAACGGTACTGCCATAATTTCTACGTTGTACTACAGATTGGTGCTGGTCAGCAATTGATCAACCGAGGAAGACGTCCCTATTTTCTTGGCCATCTCCTTGTACTTATCCATTAGACTGCGTAGGTCATGATGCATCTTTTTTCCTTTCCTCATTTTCCTGAGGAGGTTTGCCTGCTCCTGCGCTATACTTTTCCATCTCAAGCCTATCGGCCTGGTTGGGAGGTATGTCCTCCCCTGATGGCCCGTTCTTTACTCTAAGGGTCTCGTTCTCTTTCCGCAGTGACTCCACCTCGACAGTAAGTTTCTTCTCTACTTCTTCCATCTCTGCGAGCCTTCTATCCATATTTCATGACGTCACTTCCTGGTCTCTGGGCATGTGAAAAGCACGCTGATTGTAGGATAAACAAATCCCACAGACGGTGCCAACTGTTAAGGACGTGTTTCATAGCTTCTCACACACGATCACCTGCAACCAAAGAGGTGTGTGGCTTGGGGGTTTGAAGAAATGCCTCCGATACCTAAGTCAATAATAATAACGAGGAATTTCTCTCTAGCCAAAGAATCAGATGGATTTAATAATCATACCTAGATGATATAAATAGAGCTCCCGATGCTTCCTGATGTTACGCGAAAACTAGCTCACCCATTATTTGAAATTCAAACCTTTTGGGATATTGAGGCTTAGCTTATCTATGAATGAGCCGATAGCCTTTCGTCCCGAAGTTCTCGGGCGGTTGTTCCTCCGGTGCTAGATAGAATATGCTTGGATTGGACTAGGCCTAGGATCAACTAGGTCATCGAGTTGTGCTGTAGCCGAAGCCCATGATATATACAACCCAGCAGGCCCCTAAGAGAGGATTATGTGGTTTGTATAGTGCATAATTTGTACAATGGCATGGAACTAGGGTGTCGAAGCCCATGACTCTAGTTTAAAAATTATGTGGTTTTTATAGTGCATAATTTGTGAACAAATCTAAATATATATTTGAAGTGCAGTGATTTAGAATTAAAGATGGAAAATATAACATTAAAGAAAATTGAAAATTGAAATTAAAAAATCATAGAAATATTAAATAATATTTTTCTTTACATATAATAAAAGTAAAATACAAAATATGATCGAATTTCTTAAATAACACTCAGATGATAGCGTTGTTCGCGAAATTCGAACTCCGTACCTCCTCAGTCAAGGTATCAACCTAGTCGTTGAGGATTCCTTCACGATGAGCGATCTCGGAGACAGGCGCCTTTATAGCCGCGAGCGATCGATCGATCTTACGATCGATATGCGTAGTCAGCTGTGAGATCACCGTATCAACCCAAGTAGGCCGCGCATCTCTCGCAGATGTACTCAGCGGCTGCTGACTTCTACTCCCCACATGACCTAGCTCAGGCTACGTCGGAGGAACTAAATCCTCTACAGGGGGTGGCTGACGTCCCCTCGCCTGTCAAATACTACGTCGATGCGTGGTTATGTTGAGGGGGCTCATCTGATCTTTGACCCGCTCCTCTGGTTGGGATGGCACTCCCCGTGCAAGTAATAGCCGCCTGATCAAGACACCGTATGGGAGATTATCCGTGGTGATAATGCTCATCTCGTAACGGATCCTCTTAAAGATGTGCAATGGCAGATCTATGGGATCTCCACGTGCCACTCGTATAAAAAACTGTGCCCGAAGCCGACTAAATGTGGTTTTATGTGCCACAGGATCCACGTTGGTTCACATTCGAACCAACGCTCGAATGTGAATACATAAAATTGTATAGTAACATTTGAACGTAGGCCTCTACGTTCGAACGTACTGACCCTCAAACGAACAAAACTTCGAATTATTAAACGATTAACGTTCGAACAAACCTCCGAACGTACCACTTGCATTCAAACGCTCCTTCGTTTACATTCGAAATAACGTCCGAATGTTAAACCCGTTACGTTTGAACATTGGTCCGTTAACGTTCGAACGGAAATTCGAATGTTTATTATAATTAATGTTCGGAGGCATAAACATTCGAATGTAAATATGATACATTCGAACTATAATCAACGAACGTCAACTTCTCTCATTCGAATGCAAATGGGTCGGGTTACCGTTCGAACGTTCAATTGGACGTCCGAACGTTACTTTCTATGACAGTTCTCAACCGTCACAAAAAAAAGGAACGTTCGAACGTTCAACCAAACGGAACACTTCCAACCGTCACTAAAAATATTTTTAGTGATGGTTCAACAATAAACCGTCACCAATTGTTTTCTGTGATGTACATTAGGTGACGATCGTGGTGACGGTTTCAAACTGTCACCAAATATCATTAGTGACGTTTTGGTAATTTTTTGTGACGGTTTCCTCTGTTACAAAAGATAAATTCTGTTATAGTGTGTTCAAATGTTCAACATAGTGTTCAACATAGTGGCTGAAAGAATATTTTCTTGACTAAAGTTATATATATATATATATATATATATATATATATATATATATGAATGTATTGTCAAAACCAAGAAAGGGTCAGGAGTGAACAAACCCAAGAGTCTTGTTGCACAATGGCTTTAAGCTGGCATCGGACTAGCTATAAGCTGGCTCAGATGGCCGCTATAGTTTGAATGCCCGAGATAGATGAATGAGTCCTGCTTTCATTAATGGAATATTGCTATATATAATGATCATGCATGGAAGAAAAAAAAAGAAAAAAAAAAGAAAAAAAAAAGAGGAATAAAGGGAGGTGGCCTGGTATCTAGAATATATATTATATACTAATTAATTAGGCCACAGGGGTCCACATCATCAAAGAATCACGAGTTGTTTATTTAGTACGTGACTAGCTTTCATTTGCTGTTACAAAATATAGAAAAACACTACTACGTTGGCTCTATTTGACACATCCATTTGACCGATTGTCTTCTTCTTCTTCTCTCTCTTCTTTTTTTTTTATTTATTTATTAAAGAAATGATTTTAAATATGTTGTATATATATTTTTATTTTTTAAATATATTTAAATATATTAAAAAAATAAAAAATAAAAAAATTTACTCTAAGCGGTCAAGATGGGGCGACATAGTACCCAAAATATACGTACATGATCATATATAATTATGCCTGCCTTTCTTTACTAATATTATATATCCACCGTCATTGGCTGAAACCAAAGAAAAAAAAAACATTTCTTTGACTGTCTTATTCGTGCGGGAAGTGCGTACAGTATACCAACATCTCATTTTACAACGATGTTGCAGGCGACTTATGACAGTTACAAGGCATCCATCACATTATCTGGATCTCTTACCTGTTTATGTTGCCAAAGCGGCAAAGCTAGTTAGCTCTTGGTTTGTCTGTATCGCACCATGCATCGTAAATATTCGGCCCTTGTGGACCTCTCTTACATACCCATCTGTATTATTATTATTATTATTGTCGAAGCCTTTAGTTTGTCCGTATTGTGTTATTCCTTTTCTATATCGATAGTGCGATTTTCATGCATAAACTAAAGATAAAAAAGATATGTAACCTTGTTCTTCTACAATTAAGTTCTTTAAGTAATATAAATACCTAGACAGCAATGTCCCACCCTCTCCAAACTAAAGGCCGGCCGTTTTGGTCTCTTCGTTTGTCTCTCTCTTTTGTGCAGTTTTCACTTGTATAACTATCCCCTCTAACTTATCAGGCCAGTAACTTCAGCGCGCACACCCGCAGAAAGAGAGAGAGAGAGAGAGAGGTTGAAGAAAGATCAGGCATGGATCAGGACGCTAGGAGGGTGGAAGAAGGGTTTGGTCAGGCAGTACCAGCAGTTGGACAGAAAGAAGGTCACGACAAGCCTCAGTTCGGTAAAATAGATAAAAATGGTGGAGATTGCATAGACAATGAGAAAGAATTAGGTACTAGGACTGGGAGCTCAGAGCTAGATCATCATCATCCCTCAACCGAAGAAAAGCAGGGCGAGGAGCAACCCGTAGTGGTTAAGCAGAAGAGCAAGAGGGTTGCAACCTTAGACGCATTCAGAGGCCTTACCATAGTGGTTAGTGTGTGTGTGTGTGTATGACAAATATATATTAATTGTGCATGCACTCCATAAAATTAATGACCTATATATATATAGTTATAAGTCAGGAAAAAGAACAGGAAAATTAGAATGATCATCTATATATATATATATATATATATATATATATATATATATATACATTTGTTGTAAATACGACGTCGAATATATAACGAATTTGAAGCGCCATATATGAATGCATGTACGTACGTAGTTGATGATATTGGTTGACGACGCTGGAGGAGCCTATTCGCGTATTGATCACTCCCCATGGAATGGATGCACATTGGCGGACTTTGTGATGCCCTTTTTTCTCTTCATTGTTGGGGTCGCTATTGCTCTCGCTCTCAAGGTACGCACCTACGTACGCACACTAATTCCATCTTCTCGGTCAATAATATTTGATCTTTTTATTAATATAATATTGTTGTTTTTATCTTTTTAATTTCCTTATTTGTCCCATTCATTTCGCCGTTTACGTTTTGATACATCAGTTAGTTTGTAATAGGAATATCATAGTAGCAATGCATATGCAAATTGAAAGAAAGTTATAGTCAATATTGTAAACCAATATTAAAGACCTTTAGGCCTTTATGTTTTTTAAACAAAAAAGGCAAGACTTAGGGCCCGTTTGAATAATGAAATGAATTAAGATGATTTGTGAATAGTAGTGAGATTATTAATTAAAATTAGATGAGATGAGATAAAGTAACCTCTGTATATATCTAGACGGTCCCTTTGTAGAAAGCATGCATTCCATAATGCTGAGGCCAATTGAGCTTTTAGTTAGGATGACATCAATATGCACTTCGTCGATATAAATTTTTAAAGGTAGAATTTTCAAACTTATAATGTCATTAATTTATACTCGGTTGTCACTTTCAAATGATTTTTTTATGGTACAGTATAGAAATATTGAAAGCACGACCCAATTGGTGGAGACTAGTTAGTTATGTGGTTAATTATATATATATATATATATATATAAGTATAAAAAGTTTTTTTTTCTTTTTTTTTTCACATTTTTTTAACATATTTAAATACATTTAAAAAATAAAAAAAATACACCAATACATTTAAAATCACTTCCTTAATCACTAAGTAAAAAAAAAAAATCAATTTTGACCAGCGGTCAAATGGAGGTGTCAAATTGGGGAGGTAAAGTAGACTTTCTCATATATAAATAATAGGGCGTAGTTTGATTTGCGGAATCATATAATATGTTGAATATTCATTTATTTTTCTAAACGAACAGTATAAGAGATCGACACATGACATGATTAACATGACTTGTATTCTTTTGTACTTTAGTAACCACACATAATTAGGCTGATCTTATTATAAAATATCCAAACCTTCAAAAAAATTAAGGCTTTTCCAATATTCTAATGAGGCCGGCCAGGGTATCGATATATATCCTTATAAATCTTGATATATATTATTGCAGAAAATACCCAAGATCGATGTTGCCATTAAGAAGATTGTTTTCCGGACATTGAAGCTTCTGTTCTGGGGAATTATTTTGCAAGGTACGTACCTACACAAGTGCCAATATTGAATATTTTCCAAATATATATAAACTAGACAAATTATATATTAATTAATAAACCTTGCATGCATTGGATCAAATTAAAAGGTAAGTACGTAGTACTAAAGATTAACCTTTTTGCCTAATTTGTACTGTATTTTCGATCGCCTCGCATGCAGGAGGATACTCTCATGCACCTGACGATCTGGCCTATGGTGTTGACATGAAGCATATCCGATGGTTTGGCATCCTCCAGGTCTTAATATATATCCCGCCGGCCCATCGTTTTTCATTGTTCCGAAAATAAAAACATATAATTCTAATGCTTATTTACGAAGAGTGATGAATGATATGATGCGTGCATGCTTGGTACTAGCTAGGCCAAATTAGAGTGGTAATATTTAAATAAAATATATATATATATATATAAATGTACGTTGATGTAAAGTATAAAAAAATAAATAACATATATTTAATTTTCATTTTTTTTCTAAGCAGAGAATAGCTTTGGTATACTTTGTTGTTGCCATGATAGAGACCTTGACAACTAAGCGCAGACCAGCCGTCCTAGAGTCCGGAAACATTTCTATTTTCACTGCATATCGATGGCAATGGTAAGAGACATAATTTTCATTAAACATTAATATTGCTGATCTTCTTGTCTAATTCAAGATTATAAATTTTAAATATTTCAGTCTAAGCTCAAGCTACTTTGCAAGAAAAATGCCAATTTAAAACTTCAAAACTACGATCTGAATACCTGCAGCTAGGCCGTTTATTGCAATATCATTTGTGAGCTGGCTTGTTTTTCATTTTGGTATATCCATGATGTAGGATTGGAGGTTTCGTTGCCTTTCTTGTTTACATGGTCACGACGTATGCACTATATGTTCCAGATTGGAGTTTCGTGTTACACAACGATGATCATGGAGCAAAGAGATACACAGTATGCATGTAACCGATACGTAAACACACACACACACACACACACAGTACATGCATATCTATATATATGCATTTTGGAGTATATGCATGAGACAAGATCGTTAATATGCATTTTGTTAATTTCATAAATCGCATATATATAATGAAGAAACTGACAAATTTTAACCCTAATTTGAGGTCAAATGTGGAATGAGAGGGCACTTGGGACCCGCATGTAACGCTGTTGGACATGTGGACAGACAAGTTTGGGGAGTTAATCATCTCTATACATACCCCGTTTGGATACGCTTGAAGGTCAGCTTTGACGGGCAAAATTTAGATTCTTATCTTTTCACTTAATTCTTCCCCAAAGTGGCTTAATTTCAATGCATTTATTGTTAGTATCAGTATGTTTTGACAAATTCATAGGTTTGCAAGCATGGGGAGAAAGCTCCAAGTTGGTGCCTTGCTCCATTCGAACCTGAAGGCCTGCTGAGGTTTGTTGGGATATGAACACAAACAAGAGGCTATTATATATTTCTAGCAAACCTCGAAACGAAAATCACTATTTTCTTTATTGGTTTCTGTTTTGCCTTAGTTCAATCTCGGCTATCCTCTCTGGGACCATTGGCATCCATTATGGGCACGTTCTGATTCATTTTAAGGTTACAAAACTTCAAACTTACATAGAATTGTACTCCTGATCATCAGTTAATTTTGAGTTTAAGATCGAAAGTGGAGTCTTGTGTAGGGTCACGCTGAGAGGCTTAGGCAATGGGTCTCAATGGGCTTCATCTTGCTCACTGTGGCCATCATTCTCCACTTTACAGATGGTGAACTTTCTTGACCTTGTGCCTTATTTTGATGAAGATACGTGTGTGCCTCAAAATCACGAATTATATTTAGAGGGATTCATTTTCAAATTTCCATTTGCAGCTATTCCTATGAACAAGCAACTCTACAGCTTCAGCTACGTTTGTTTCACAGCAGGTGCAGCTGGAATTGTCTTCTCTGCATTTTATATACTTGTAAGAAAATTTGATCCCCAGCTATCCAGTTTTAAATACCCTAATCTTATAAATTCTGGAAATCTTTTCTTTTCTTTTTCTCCATTTTATTAACAAGCTCTTCCATATCTTTCTTCTTCATAAATGAACAGATTGATGTTTGGGGGCTTCGTACACCATTCTTGTTCTTAGAATGGATAGGAATGAATGCAATGCTAGTGTTTGTAATGGCAGCCCAAGGCATCTTTGCGGCATTTGTAAACGGATGGTATTATGAAACTCCAGATAAAACTCTAGTAAGTAGAAGTACTAATAATCCATTGCACTGATCAATTCTGATTCTTTTGATTATAAACATAATTTCCTAAAATATTATGTTAACTACATGATTTGGGTACTCAAAATCGTGTTATAGGTCAATTGGATTCAGGATCATGTTTTCATCAATGTTTGGCATTCGGAGAGGCTTGGGACCCTCTTATATGTGATATTTGCTGAAATCACATTTTGGGGTGTTGTTTCGGGCATCTTGCACAAATTAGGAATATATTGGAAGCTGTGAGAAGATCAAGCAAAAGTTGCAACGTCGAAACATTAATGGAGGACCTTATACGTACTTTTTATTTGATATCCCTGCAATTAGTTGCAAAAGTTCACATATCATGTACCAATATATTAATTAGCACTATTTATGGATTCTATTTAATTGGTTTGTTATTTTAAATTTGAAGCTGCTATATATATTTTGTCTACATTTCAGCTATTTCTTTAAACTTCCTGGCTAAATATGTTCTGCTACGCTCGATTTGGTCAGCAAAGAGATGGAGGCAAAGAACAAAAATTTGCAATTTGACACTATGTAATAGATTTCACACGACTGAAGACTCCAAAACAAAATGGAAATGAATGTAAAAATAGGGAATTTTCTTAGGATTGAGAACGATACTCATCCTCTTCATGTGTATGGTAGATCAGTTAAGTATAATGGATCTCTTCTATATAAAAGCAAAATTTAGTTGTTTATAGTTGGTGTGATAATCCATATAATAGGGATAGGAGTAGATAGTGTATAATGAGATCTACATTGCTTGAGAATGAGAAGTTCTTGTTCTTTCTAAGGTTTCAATGTGCCTCCAATTGTATCATTGACTAACCCTTTTGGAGTATAGGCTATGTGGTTTGTGCCTTTTATTAGGGCGTTATAAATGGTATCAGAGTCTATCTCAATCAGAAATGTGAGAGTTGAGTCGTGTCATCTACGATAGAATGTCCCGACGAGGGTGCCAGGACTTTAAAGAGAGGAGATTGTGATACCCTATATATATGATAAGGATTTAGGGTAGATTGGGAAGAAGAAGTTACTACTGTTTATAAGATTTTAATGGATCTCTAATTGAATTATTGACTAGTCATTTTAGAGTATAGGTCATGTGATTTGAGTTTTCCATTGAAACGTTACAATTAACTAACTAAATGAGAAATGCTGACTAAACAAATTACAATTAAATGTTTATTGAAGTTAATTGATCGCGAAAAGGAAATTCTTCAAAGAGTACGACTCCCTCTAAAGTTGGAGAAATGATATTAAACAATCTCATATTGGAAATGGGGTAATGAAATCAAAGGAGTTGTGCCCCGATAAAAAGCTCTGTCGACTAGTTGATGTTGGCCATTGGGATCAGGAACATTCAATGTGCTAATTAACATATCGTAATTAAGTGGGTGTGGATTGTGGGCTACCCCTAGTTAGTAGAGACCTGGTCTTAAAAAGGCCTAACTCTTGAAGTGATGGGTAGTGTTTTAAATGATTTGGCTTAAGAATAATGATTGGGTTATTATTTTATTATTATTTATCTACTTTTTTTTTTTATTTTTTTTTGCATTTGATTTTTTTTAACTTAATGATAAACGAAGTGAGTATTAGTAAATTTCTATATTTTTTAAATTTTTTTAATAGTTAAAGATGTTAAAAAAATACTTAAAAGAAAATAATAAAAAAATAAAAAAAAACTTAAAATGCACTTGGATAGTAGATGGGTAGTAATAGGGTATATTACTACCCTTATTAATGCACCAAATCTATAAGAATAAAAAATCTCTATCCCAATTTTGGTATCTCTTTAGTATATGACATATATATTTTTTTTCCTAAGCAAGCTTGCATATTATAAATAAAAATAAAACTATTACAAACAATTAAGGTGGATCTTTTCCACTATCAATATACAAAATAGTAAAAGGAATAATCTCTAATGGAAAGCTACCAAATAAAGAGTTTGTAGCTGCCCATTGCGCAACCGAGTGCGCAAATCGATTTTGAGATCGATCAATCTTGTGAAAGCTCCAGCCTATGTGGGATTTCAAAGAGTTTTCAATATCTTCTAAAATTGGTGCTATTTACCAGATCTGTTCTTCTTTATAAATAGAAGAAATCACCAACTAAGAGTCTCCAAGTAGAGAGATAAAAAGGATGGTTGAGGTGTTCCGCCATTTTAAGAGCTAACTTTGCCGCAAGTGCCATTGCAATTACCGGGGTCGTAGTAAAATTTGTGTCAGTCTAGATTTTGATGACTTCTCCTGTTGAGTTTCTGCTTACAGCTGACGCCAAGGAGAAAGAATTCCTGACTGCTGCATCAAAGGAAATGCATATTTGATTTGTAAGAGGTTTTTGCCATTCCTTCTCCACTTTAGATTCAAGCTTTTCTTTCCATGCATGAAGATTTTCTTGATAAGAGAGATTCAGCTGTTGTGAAAGATTGTGAAGAGAGAGTTCCTTGTGATTATGGACTTGGTCATTTCAAAACCTCTAGATAAAGTCTAGAATCAGAGCAGCAAAAATTTTGAAAGGGTGTTCTTCCTGGTAAGTAAGACCGAGTTTTTTCTGGGGGTATAAAATAAACTAGAACCAATCCTTCATTGAATTTACCGCCAGGAAAGAAAGATTTAAAGGCCATCTGCTACAACTCCAGAGAATTCTGGTTATGGGGCATTCGATGAATAGGTGCAGGAGAGTCTCTTTTTTTCACCACAGAGCGGACAGTTTATTGAAGGAATGCTTGAAATGAACCTTTTAAGGCGCTCTCTTGTTGGTAAAATATCCCAAAGTATCTTCCATAAGAGGAGCTTGTGTCGCTCATGGATCCTGAGTTTCCAAATTTTGCCCCATGATATATCCGGGATTGCTTATCTAGAGTAGTTGGTGATAGTTGATCCAAGATGGTGGACACTTTTAACTGAGAAAATCTCATTTTGAGTTTTAGTCCAAATAGCACAATCCGTGGCTTGATCGGAGTTGGGTAAAGGAATTTTAAGGATTTCCTTTATGCTTTCTTGTTGGAACAGGGATGTTAACAATGGGAAATTTTAAGATTTATCATTCTGAATAATCAGGTCTGAGACCTTGAGGGTAGTTGAGAGATCAGCTGTGTGGGTGAGGGGGAAAGGTTTAAAGTTTTCCAGATTCGAAATCTAGGGATCTAGCCAAGCTTTTATAGACATACCATTTACAATTTTGAAACATGTACATTTTTCTAGTAGTGGTCTTGTCTTTAGAATTCCTTTCCAGAGACTCGAGTCAGTTACCTTTTTGGTTGCTAATTCGAAGAAGCTTGATTTCAAATATTTGTTGGATAGAAGCTTGTGCCAGATATTGTTGCTTGGTTGACTCATTTCTCATCCTGTCTTCGCTATCAAGGCCACATTCATATTTTCCATCAGTCTTAATCCCAGTCCACCATCTTTTTTCGATTGGCAAATAGATTTCCATGATTTTAGGCAAAACTTGTGCTTTTGGTTATTTGCTTTTCCCCACCAAAATTTTTTGAAACTAGTGTTCAGCTTCTTGCAGATTGGTTTTGGTAGCATATGCGTTGACATTTGATATGTTGGGATGATGCTTGCTACTAATATGATGAGCATAGTTCTACCGGCTTGAGAGAGCATTTTTTATTTCCAACCATCCAGCCTTTTATTAATTTTCCCCATCAAATCTTTTAGTCCTCTTTCCTGGATCTACCAAATGTTGTCAGCATGCCCAAATATTTTATTTTTGAGGTCGACTCTTTGTATGGCATATTCTCTGAGATTACTCTTCTTGTTGCTTGACTGATATTTTGAGTAATGTAGATAAAAGATTTGCTTTGATTGATGCGCTAGTTAGACCAACCTTGATATTTATCTAGAGTATTATTGATCGCCTGAATCAACCTTCCTTTTGATTTCACAAAGATAATCAAATCATCTGCAAAAAGAAGGTGAGATATTGGGGGACTATCTCTGCTGATTTTAATGCCTTCTAATTTTTTCAATTCTTCTGATCTAGCCAATAGCCTTGAAAGAACCTCCGTACATAGGATGAACAGAAAGGACGAGATGGGGTTGCCTTGCCTAAGACCTCTTTGTGCCTTGAAGAGACCTTTTGGGGATCCATTGATGAGGATAGAGAATGAAGCCGTAGAAATGCATTCTTTAAAGAGATTTATCCAAGTAGAGTTGAAACCCAAAGCTCCCATAACAACATAAAGAAAATTTCATTCAATAAAGTCGAAAGTCTTTTCCATGTCAAGCTTTAAAGCTATCTAACCTTTCTTCCCCTTGTGATGCTTTAGGTGATGAAACATCTCATGGGCTATTATAGAATTTTTCTTGATATGCGACTAGGAACAAAGGCCGTTTGGAAAGGTAAAATTATGGATGGATGGGATTTTTTAAGCCGATTTGCCAAAATTTTTATGATGATTTTATAAATGACATTTGTCAGGCTTATTGGTCGGAAATGTTGAGGTGAAACAAGATTTACTATTTTTGGGATGAGGGCTATGTGGGTGTGGTTTATTTGTTTCAAAAGTTTCCCGCTTCTAAAGAAATTTTGAACCAATGTGACCACATCTTTTTTAATGATATGCCAGTAATGTTTGTAGAAAAGAGCTGTCATCCCATCTAGTCCGGGTGCTTTATGATTTGGAATTTGTTTGAGTGCTCCAAGAATTTCTAATTCCGAAGGCATAGCTATTAGGAATTTATTTTTATCCTCTGAAATTTGTCTTTCGAAAAGGTTTTCTAGATGCTTTGGGAAGATAGGATTTGTAGAGGTATAAATGGATCTATGAAAGTAGATTCAATGATATCTTGATCCATTGTCCAAATACCTGGGCTTAACTTGATTGAGTCGATCTTATTTCTTCTTCGACGGATAGTCGTTGACAGATGATAAAACTTTGTGTTTAGGTCAGTTGTGGTGAGCCAGTTGATTCTTCATTTCTGTCGCCAAAAAGTTTCTTCATTTTTGAGTTGTTCTTGAAGCTTGTAGTGGAGAAACTTCTCCGTCTGTAAGCTCCAATTGTTCGGCGGATTACTATGAAGATTGCTTATCTCTTACTCAAGATGCTGGATGTTGGTCTGGATCTTCCCGAAGTGGATTTTATTCCAATGCTTGAGTGCCTTTTTGTTTCCTTGATTTTATTGCACAGAATAAAAGCTGGGTTCCCGTAGAATTGATGGTTCCATACCTCTTGAGTTATAACATTGCTAAGTGGCTCTCGAGTCCAGAAATCTTCAAATTTAAAAGGAGAGAGATTCTTCATTATCTTCATAGTGTTAAGCAAGAGGGGATTATGATCAGAGGCTGAAGAAACAATGTGTTGGACAGTGGCATCTGGAAAAAGTAGGCGCCAATTTGCATTGGCTATACCAAGGTCCAATCATTCTCTAATCATCGCATTTCCCATTCAATTATTTGTCCATGTGAAAATAGGTTCCGAGAAGCCAATATCGATGAGGCCATTAGAATCCATTAAACTTTGTAGGCCGCCTATGGATGAGGACGTTATTGGTCTGCCACCATATTTATCTTGTTGGCCTAATAAGTCGTTGAAATCACCCATGCAGAGCCATGGACCATTAAAGGAACCGTGAGTTGAATCACAATGAGTCTAGAATTTTGCTTTTTGTTGCCATTGTGTTGGGGCATAAACAAAAGTTGCTAACCAAGAATTATTGAGAGGATCAGAATAAACCAAAATAGAAATAGCATTAGCATTAATATGAACCGATTCAATATTCACACCCAGTCGCCATAATAACAAAAGGCCTCCTTTTTTTCCCGAGGCAGGGACATGTACAAAAAGGTAGAAACCCAGTCTATTTACAACTGTAGAGGTGCTATCATTAGACACCATGGTTTCCAACAAAAAGATAATATCCGGATTAAACTTATTTATAAAAGCCCTTAAACTACTGATTGCTTTTGGGCGGGCTAGACCCCTGCAATTCCAAATCAGGGACTTCATGGAAGAGCTGGAGGCATGGTAGAGCCCGCCTTGTCAGCTTTCTTGGATTTTTCGAGTAGTGATGCCTTAGATGAAGCGCTGGTGTATGGCTTTGATCTTGCAGCTTCCTTTATTTTTTTAACCTTACCAGATGATGCTCCTTTTGATTTAATAGAAAGTAACAGACCAGCCGCTTCTTTTTCCTCATCTCCAGAATTTTTGAAAATGCTACCTGTCCGTGGGTTATCTACCTCAAGTATCTTTTGCACTTTTGTCCTTGGTTGATTAGAGCCTTGGTCAAAGAGAGGTGCCGCCCTTTTGATAGGGATTAGTGAAGCTGAATTGTCCTAAGTACCTGCTTGAGAACCAACTTGTAGCGAAGACTCAACAAAACGTATATTGGGCCTTGAGTCTATTGAGTGAGCACTTAGTATAACTGGGTGATAAGTAATAGAAGGCACAAAATCTAATTGTTTTTGGATACAACGGGCTTGAGGCATTTTATGGGGGACCGGACTTCCATTTGTTATTTTGGGCCATACCTTCCAGTGGGCTATTCAAGTTCTCTACAGTCTCTTGTAGGCCCTGTAGAGAAAGACAATCCAAATCTGCTGTGAATTATTGCTTCTCACCAACGAGAAACCAATCAGTTTAGTTTGCATAAAGACTTCCGCATTTGCCGTCAACCAACTGGAGACCCATTGTTCAGTGTTTATAGATGGAGAAAGGATAAAATTCTTCGAGTCCGTCCCCGTGAAGTTACAGCAGAGGACCTGTTGAGAGATTGATTGAGAACCCTATGTCTCTTGAGTGATTGATGGAGCGAATTTTGGTGGAGGAGAGTTAACACCCGGAGTGAATGAGAGAGTTTTGGTTGTTGGAAGGCCATTTATTATAGCTGGAACATCAGCCAAAGGGAGTTCACTAGCTGGAATGCCGCTGTGAGCGTCACTAAGCACGCCGCTGTGAGCGTCACTCAGGACGCCGCTGTGAGGGCCACTATGAACGCCGCTGAAAACGCTGTTGCAAAGGGCTGGGAACATCTGTGGAGATGTCAGTTTTGGCCCTTCCTTCTGCCTTGTCGAAATCTAGGAGGTGAGTTGATTTTTCACTGGGTTTTCCGCTAGATTGAGTTTTGAAATTCCACTGGGTTTGCCGCTTGCATCTGCATGAGATTTGAAATGATACTCATTTGGGTTTTTGCTGGAGATAAGCTCATAGGGAGAATTAACTCTAATCGGAAGTTTGAATGAGTAATCCTTGTGAAAGGTCAGATTATCAGCTTGATGAAAATCCCAGTTTTTTCCCAATTTCCCTTTAACGAACGAATTTCTTCTTACAGAGAGATCTTCTTCTGTTATAATAGTTTTTCCTTTCCCCTTTAAATCACCTGTTGTTGGTTCGTTTAAAGGAAACATTGGTAGAATAAGGGTTGACGAACCAAAGCCCCTATTTTCTAGCATTTCAATGTCTGGAAGGTTCCCTCTTTCTTGAGTCCTTTCTTCTTCAGGAGAAAAATCCATAGAGATCTAGGGACACTTTCTTGACCTCGATGAATAGGATTAGCTGACATGAAAATAGGGGATTCTGCATGTTGCCAAGGCCCAAATAGCATTTGTTCTGTGTTAGACTTTAGAGAATTGCAGAAAATTTGAGAGTGCCCGATCCTTCCCCAGGCATAACAAAAATCAGAAAGACGTTTGTATTTAAATGAGACACGTGTTAAAATTGTTTTCTCTTGGTTCCCATAGTCCTTGCTTCAGAGGTTTGGTTATGTCTAAATCTACCTTTATTCTGATAATTTTCTTACAAGCTAATCCAAAAAGAGGATCAACATCCACACCTAGGAAAGTTCCAAGCGCATTCCCTATTTTGTAAGCATTTTTTTATCATATGGTTTCTGGTAAGCCCATGGATTTGAATATGGAATGGTGATGTGTTGAGACGGATCTCTTTCCATGTAGTTTCTGTAGGACAATTTTTGAGGATGAGGAGTTGCCCTTTGAAGTTCCAAGGGATTTGGCTCAAAATTCTCTTTTTGTCACCAAGATCTCTTTGGCTGAACAGATCTCTTTTTGAAGTAAAGAGGAAGGTGTTTACATCAAGATCTTCAATGTGGAACTTACTAAGGAAGCTCTATGCGGCTCTGAAGGAAGCATGTTGGGAGATTCTGTTCAGCAGACGAGTTGCAACTATTCTACCGATGAGAGCTAATTCAGGGTCACCATTAGCAGGTTCATTTTTAGGGGATAGATTTAAACCTTCCCAAAAAAGGGCTTCAGTTTGGTGAATCAACTGCTCCATATCCATAAAGGGAGAGACAAGAAATTGTGAGAATGTGTAGAAAGTTGTCGAGGATCACTACTGAGAGAGGTAGAGAGAACTCTAGAAGAGAGAACGGGTCTTTAGTATGTGACATCTAAGTTGTAAATTATGTGGGTATTATCTTGTAGTGTGCTTCACATTGGAAAAGACGAAGAACAACTTGCATGTGGCATAATCTTGATCAAAGATTGAAATATTGCTTTTGTTTTGCTCTATCTTTGGATTTTCTAAAATTGGTGTCAAAACCAGTTAAATTGTTTCCATATTTTAATTTCTAATATTCTCTAGCTAGCTGAGCGGTCTATTGTTAATTTAACCAAGGGGAAAATAATTAAAGGCAAACTATGCCGCACACAAAGGCATAGCATGATGTAAAGAAGGGCTTCCCACAAAAGAAAATTTAATGAAGAAACATGTGTTAATAGATAGTGAGTGTTGGTAACGTCTAGCATGTTCTTCTTACTGTTAGCCTTCCATAAGTGCTTTTAAATTTATTGTTATCAAAATGCCCATAAGACCCTTGACCGCTTGATTCTTTTTACACTCAGCATATTGAAGGACTACTTTTATATATATATATATATATATATATATATATATATTTTATTATTATTAGAAACTGATCTCATTAATCAACTTCAAGCACATACATGAAAGCTAGTAGAACAAAGGAAAATAGCCAGGATCATTGACTCATTTCCTTAGTAACCACTTGAAGAATACAAGATGGGCATATCTCGATATCATACATATCTTCAGTGCACTCGAATGCCGCTTGTGCAAATCTGTGAGCTGCCATGTCAGCCTCACGGTATACATGTGAAATTGACCAAACAACAGCTGAGTTTAGAATAGTTTTGGCATCTGATATGAGACATCCACCTATGCTCCAATTAGGACTAACTTGGTTCATTTGGTCCACTACCTGTTTTGAATCCCCCTCCAAACAGAAGTGCCTTACACCAATTTCCTTGCAAAAAGCACTTGCCAAAAGTAGCCCATATGCTTCAGCATCAAAAAAACTGCCTCTTAAAGGCCTGTTAGCACGAAGGGCACCTATCACAAGACCTTGATGATCTATGATGAGTACCCCAATGCCAATCCTTCCTTTCCTCGTTTGCACAGCTGCATCCCAATTCACTTTAAGAATTCCTACTGCTAGCTTTGTCCATCTGTGAACCATTGCCATATTCTCAGAGTTATCACCAACTTCCTTTTGGAGAGCCTCGTTATGAAGAGACAGATCTGTCCTGGCCTGGGCAATGACTTCTCGAGGGTGTTTAAAAGCTTTTCCATGCAAGACATCATTTCTTCTTGCCCATATCACCCTCATTGTAACAGCAACCTCATTTAACTCCCCTGGTTCAAGCTTGCCAATCAGCTCTGCCCAAATATTAAAGATCAAGTCACTGTGAAAAGAAAACCTTTTCACTTTCTTTGGACCTTGACACCATACATCTTGAGCACTACTACATCCCCATAAAGCATGGCTAGAAGTCTCATGTTCCCGCTTGCATATTAAACAGATGCTATCCTCTACCACCTTCCTCGTTATATTTCATGTTGGGTTTAAAAATTAAGTTAGGCTTACTAATTTTTAAACTAAATATCTTAGCTTTACAATTTTATTATGTTATTAAGTATTAAATTAAGATTGAATTATATTAATAGCCTGCAATAATTTTTTATATTGAATACTATTAAGTTTATCTTTATGAATCGGGTGTTTCCACCAATTGTGTTTTTTATTAAACTTAGATATATATATGTATATATATTAAATGATATTTGAAAGATTAGATATTATATTAATAGTAAATAGTAAGTGTTTAATCTTTATTTTAAACGCTTTAAGTTAAATGTCTATCGTACGAAGAGAATTTCTACTTTTTATTGCAAAAGATTTGATATGTTAAGAATATTTAAATGATATTGTTATTTATTAGATTTCTTGTAAAATTGAATAATTATGTTTATTATAAGAAAGTAAGCCTATTTTAAGAATTAAGGTTTTCATGACTTATTATAACAGAATGAATACTACCAAATTATATCTTGAACATAAAAATATGTTATTATTATTTTAAATAATTTAAAATATTAGCATTCATTGATTTTCGTATTAAACAAAATAATTATTTGATTATTTCCTGTAGTATGATTTTAAATTAAGTGGGATATTAGGACATGTTTTCCTATACAGATTTAGTGACGTTTAATACTTCATATAGGTGACGAGCTACGAAGTAAGATTCAAGAAGTAGCGCTGCGAGGTAAGTAATTTGATCACACATTCGGATGATCACATGTTAGCTTAGATAGATTATTAACAAAGCCGATTCTTGATAGCCAGTGTTTATGTATCTTACATGTCATAAGTATGCAAACATGTCATCCAACATAACATACGATCATATCATTCCGCATCACGTTCAAATTCAAAAATTATAATTATGTACATATTATGTCATGCATCTTACATCGCATAAGACACATAAGATATCTTAAGTTCAAGTGCAAGATAAGATCACATCAGTTTAATCAGATGACCATTCAGATGCATGCTACCAATACGGTTTTAGGGTGGATTTGTAAGCCACGGACTCAAGCATGGTCTACCATAGTATGCAAGAATACAATTAGCGGCTCCCCATGCTTGAACGGGACGTGGGGCTGGTACACAACCTTGCACACAGGGTTATATGTGTTGGTCAGTCAGATCAGTTAAATCATATCAATTAGTTAATTAAGATAAATCAATACACTTCATTTATATCATGAGCATCAGTATAATCATTGTGAGCTTGAGCTCTCAGCGTGAAAATTTTTATGAAAACCTTACGTTTAATATGGTTACATTGTGATGGATTTCTTACTGAGTCTTCGACTCTATTAGTTTAGTTCATGTTTTTTTTAAACCACCCAGGTGAGGACGATGATCAGTGCGAGCAGGCGGGCTAGACTTAGATGGAGCAGTTAAATTTTAATTCTAGGCCTTAATTATTTATTTAGTTTTATTTATAAATTATGAAACCTCTTGCCAAGTTTATTTTATGAAAAACATGTGACACTCCTAGCCTACAGGAAGGAGGTGTTACAGTAAACATGGCCTATGTTATGTTATGATGTTGTTTCATTTATACTTATGCTAAAGGTCTTTTGTCTATTTTATTATTGTAATTAAAAGCTTCTAAAATACCACTCTATTATTTTTTTAGACTATTTTATTTTGTATGATTCTGTAACTGTTTCATTCTATACCTGGTTATTTTCACTATTTTTCATATGGCATGTATGGTTGTGACAGTTGGGATAGATGGCATGTGAGATAATTAGAAGAAATATATAAAATGAGTGCCAGGTGGCATTAGACTAAGTCCCGTATTTGAGAGAATAATTATCAATATTTAGGACATTTTCTTTGGGAGAATTTTGAGATATTTGATATTGGAGGATTTTTGTATTTAAGTTTTTATTATTATTGATTTCGTGCTAAAAGAGCTCACCCCGATCGAATACGAGACGTGTAGTTACGGGTTTATCCAATACCAATATAGTGAGACGTGAAATTTACTCTTGTAATAGTTTCCTTTTAAATTAATGGGACTTGGTGATGTACTTTATGTTAACGTCGTGTTTCATACGCATTTGGACTAGGCTCCAGCAACTCAGGTCTTCAAAGCTGGGCCTGCAAAAACAAAGAAGAAAGAAGCTAGAAGAGGGCTACCTTGGGCTGGCGAGCCTTCGATGCCAAAGTCAGCAAAGTATTTTGGAAGATTGCAAATAATGAGAGAGCCTAGAGACCAGAACGCTTTTTCATATGTGGAAATTGCTATTTATACCGAGAATTTGGGGGGATAGATCATGCTTGCCCCTATGGAACCCATGTACTTTTTCCTGTTTCTTTTGTTAGAGTCCTTTAAATGCGTCGTGCCTCTATGACGGTACCATTAATATGATATGTTGCTCGGGTAGTGATGCCATTAATGCGGTGTGATTTCCTGATTTGCTTTACTCTGCTGATTTCTTCAGTGGTCCGTCGATGTTCCCATATCAGAAGATCAAAGGTTCTCCGTCTTTCCCGTTCTACCCTGTGTTTGCCTAAAAATATCTGCATGTGCACAAAATCGTAACAAGTAGTAAAGTGTTTTAAGGAAAACGGTTGTCAAATCCACAGAGAATAATTATGCTATTGAGTATTGAAATTGACTAAATTAATTACTATTTGAAAAACTAAAATTTGAAAAATGGTTTATCTAAATTAAACTGAAGAAAAGAACATGAAAATTAAGATTTTAAAAATAATAATAATAGATCTAGAGCATTTGACTTCACCTAGCAAATCTCACACAATTTATTATTCCTTATTATAGATTCTCAATTATCCCAAGTTGATGATAAAAATCCCTTAACTATTCAATATTTTCTCTAAAAAAATACCAAAAATATCTCCAACTAATAACTCCATATCTCTATGTGAATTTAATTAATTGGAGACTCATTAAGTTCTTTGAATTTTTCTTGAAAATCACACTAGTCGCAGTAAAGCATCTTTGTTTTCGCTCAACTAATGGTGTTTAATCCTAGAGCCTTAATTACAAATCACCTTTCGATCTCACTACAATCCAAAAGATCGAACAATAATTTTCTAGAAAATTGTAAGCATTAAAAACAAGGAATAAACACTCAATCATGGAAATATTGAAAATAAAATAACTTGGAATATAAACTGTGTGTTCAATGCTAGGCTACAACAAAGCTCTGGAAAATATAATTAGTTCATAATAGAATTGAAAAGAATAAAACTGGTATTTTTCATTGAAGTCAGTTAAGGAAACATGCGACTCTCGCCTCTGCTCTCCAGATCCGCCTCCTCAAAAGAAACTCAAATAATAAACTCTGAACTATCGACACCTAAAACTCAGACTCTCTAAAACTCAAAACTAAAAACTCAAAAACAAAAGACTCCAATTCAGAACTCCCTCTATTCATCCCACAAGTCGAGATTAAATAGATGTCGAAATTCATATCTGAAACAAGATAACTGCGGCTAGAATCTAGCCTAAAGATTTGAAAAATAGTTCCTAAAGATAAATGTTAACATAAAATAAATTATCCCAAGAATAACGGGATTATCTAAAATGGAAAATTCAGTGATATGCGGCTTGATTTGCGGAATTCGAGAGGATTTGGTCGCCAATAGATTGATTGAGGAATTCGGAAGGGTAGAGGCGAGTAGATGCCGTGTGCACTGAATATAACTAGTGGGCGTGGAGGTCACAAATGAACGGGCCTTTCCTTGCCTACCGAGTGGAAAGACTCCCGACTGGGATGAAAGACTCATCTCGCCTTTTCTAGTTGTTGCCCACAATGTCGTTTAGGTTGGTCTTTTAAGTTGGTCGTTTAGACTATTCGCTCAATCTAACCACCTAAAGCCTTGTCGCCAAATCTTCGTGCCTTCTGGTTGCGCCTTCTGGTCACGAGTCTCCTCGCCTACCGAGAGGTAAGTCTTCTCGCCTTTAGACGAGAAAGATCTCTTTGCCGTCCACAGGACAAGGCTCCTCGCCCAAATCTCATCGGTTTTCTTCAGATCTCGCTGCCTCTAATTGTGATGCCTCCTTAATTAGTTAGAGCATGATCATGGTAAATTGCTCACAAGCCCATAGAAATGATATTAATTGCTAATTAGTAAGACCATTGTTTATTCTAACGCCCATAGATTCCGCTTGGGATCGGACGGACATCTGAAGTGTCAGGACATGAAACACAAGGTTACCTACCCCTATTCATGACATATAAGATGCAATGTTCCTAACATGCATCTAGCATTAAAAAATATCTGCTGCGAATATTGCATAATGCTAGATACATATTAGTAACATTGCATCTTATATGTCATGAACGGGGGCAAGTAACCTTATGTTGCATATCCCGACACTTCAGATGTTCATTCGATCCCAAGCTGAATCTGTGGGTATCACAGGGTGGTATCAGAGCAATACGTCTCTGGGTTGTAAATCCACATGTCCTTAGGAAATGCACCAAATATTAGGCTTGAAATTGTTGAAGTATGGGAGATAATACGTGTTCTAATACGTGTACTCGTGTGTTTCAGGAAGTGACACATGACTCGCGGTAGGTGTAACGCCCGTCCTTGTGGAGGGACTTTTTCCAAAATATATATATTTTTTATTAATAAAAGGACGACGGGAATTACCGTCCTATTTAAAACTTTTCACTTGCATACCCAGGGTGCGAGAGTCCACGTTTATAGATTAAAATGTGCTTTGACAATGAAAGAGGTTTACAGTGGAAAACATAAATCTTATAATAAAAAGGCCTCTCGTACGTTTAAAACTCGTGCCTAGACTTCCGTGCTCTTCCCCATGGGCCGTGTTTGTCCTAATCGTGCAGTTCCTATGAGGGGGAGGGACATGCATAAAAACTAAAATGAGTCGAAGACTCGTAAGCATTACTTCATACCGTTAAAAATATAACAATATAGGTTTTCATTCATGCATTCATCATTCGTACATACTATTACGTGCGTGCATACGTGCGTTCGTTTGTACATGCGTGCATTTGTACGTTCGTACATGCGTGCATACATCCATTCGTTCTTATCACTTTCATAGGCCAGTACACAGTGTTACGCCCCGTGTGTTTGGGGTTAGCGGTCTTCCTTTGGACCCGGATTCCGCCCATGGCCACGGGTGGGGAATCCCTTTTCATAGGGGCAGCACTGGGTGCACTTCCAGTACTACTTACCCGGCATTGCAATCTGCCCATTCATTGGTACCCTTTCCTTTCCGTCATGTGGCCGTTACGTATCTTCATACATTCACGCTTTCATTTCTTTCTTTGCTTTTCATTCGTTCGTTCATGTCAGCTCGAAAGAGCTGGAGCTTTCATTCAGTTCATTCTTTCATTCATCGGTCCTTTCTTTTCATGAGAATGCATTTCTTTTCATGGATTAACATTGTTTGGGGCGTAAGCCCAAAAATCGTCTTTTCGTGTTTCAGTTCATTTCAGTTATATCTATTCTTTAACAGTTCGTTCTTGAAAACTTCATTTGAGAACATACATGGGCTTAAACGTCGGCTTTCGTGGCATCCATAAGCGTCACCTTTGAACGTTGTCTCTCATGGCATGAATGAGAGTCACCTCGTGGCGCACATGAGAGCGTTGGTTTGTAGGATCCACAAAAGCATCCGTTGTCATGCCCTTCATGCATCTTCATCAGTTTATGGATTTTCTTAGAAAATACATACAATAGATACAACATATAGTCATCCATTCACATGCATACAATTAATACTTTGGTTGCGTAAAAAGGGGATGCCAAGGAGGGGCCGTACATACTTATACCTTTTAACAATTAGCATTTTCTTTCTTAAAACGTCTTTCGTTTCTTTTCGTGAGCATCTTAAAGGAAAATCATTTCTTGTATCTTTGAAAACTCTAGGAGAGTATGAACGTAACATTTACCTGGACTCCATGCTACTTGCATGTCATTCAGTCCATTCATGCTTGTCAGATGGCAACCTACATACATACACATAACTTAACGTCATTCTCTATCTAGTACATAAGCAACTTGAACTATAAATAGAACTACGCTATACTTGGAACACTCTCCTTCTATCCATGCACTTACGTGCCATTTACTATGTTAAAACCTTCGGGGACCCATTACAGTCACCCCATCCTCCAACTCATGTCTTGTCTCGAGTGCTCATCCACTAAAGTGAACTCATGATTCACCTTAGGATTAAGACACTAAGGCCTCTGTTTCATTCTTCTCATTAACCTCATTCCGACGCATGACTCAAACCAACTAAGTCACGCATCCCGTCCTTAGACAGTACACCCGTCACTTGTTTCATGCATCTTAGCCCATACAAATCCTCATTCCCATCCAGACAAGCCATACGGCTCTAAGCCAACTCTGAGGCTTAAGCACCATGTAACTATACTTAGGATAGATTACCCATTACATATGGTGAATCCATCCGGCACATGTGTCTAACCAGACTACACATGTACTCTACCCCTTATCACCTAAGATCAACATATATAACACGTTGATCACCAGCTTCGAGGGACAAGGGTCATACTCCGATACCAATCTTCTCTTAACCTGGCTAGCATGGCTCATCATGCTACCCGTCCCTTTGACAGTTCATCCCAACACTTAACACGACAAGACTCCAATCATAACCATGTCTTATGCCACGTCATACAGCTCGAGACTACTCCCAAGCTACACCGTGACCTTGTCGCATTACCCAACACTCTTGTACATAACTTCCTAACTCATCACGAGTACGATTCCTTACGTACTCCAGACACAACGTGACATTTTATCACATTCCCATTACGTCATTCATACCCTATCATTTCACCACATGGCAATCACGACTGTCAGTAACCACGTCACTTCGTGACGTTGCCCAGTCATGCTTCCGCTGCGTACTCTTACACTTGTTCCACTACTTCGCCCATCACAAGCACGACTGTCAGTATTCATATCACTTCGTGACATTCCTCAGTCATGCTTCCGCTGCGCACTCTTGTACTTGTTCTGCTACTTTGAGTATATTCCTAGCCATAAGCCCATCACGGTGACACTTGCCACCTCAGACTACAGGCTGTGCCATAACTATTTCGGGACACTGTTCCATAGTTCCCGACACTATCCATTACGTTCCACGCCCATCAGTCACGTAACCATCCTTAACTCTACGACACGCCACACAGAGTGTCGCCGCCACGCCCATATCACCACTATGGCATACTCGCCATACGATACATCACTATATCACATGGAATACATTCCTTGTGTACTCCATCCACATGCATTATGCCACATCACCATTAGGGCATATCCGCCACATGGTGCATCTCACCATCACATGAAGTACATTCCACTTGTACTCCCCACATTCGCTCCATCACTACTATGGTATACCCCCAAATATAGTGCATCACTATATCAAATGAAGTACACTCCTCGTATACTCCCTTCATACACACTACGACACATCACCATTATGGCATCCCTGCCATATGGTGCGTCGCTCCATCACATGGAATACACTCCGCATATATTCCATGCACTTACGAAACATCACGACTACGGCATACCCGCCGTATGGTGCGTCACTCCATTACATGCAATACACTCTGCGTATATTCCATGCACGTTACGCCACATCACCACTATGGCATACACGCCATATGGTGCATCATCCACCACATAGAGTACACTCCACATGTACCCCCCACATACGCTCCATCACCACTATGGCATACTCGCCATACAGAGTACATTCCACATATATCCCCTTCATATATCATATCTCACACAGAGTACACTCAGCATGTACTCTTCCCGTTCCACATACACCACGCCACATTACCATTATGGCATACATGCCATATGGTGCATCATTCTGCCATATGGAGTACATTCCACATGTACTCCTTTTACACGCACTACCCACAGAGTACACTTCTCCATGTACTCATCCCGTTCTACCATATGCCAAGAGGGTATATTTTACATATACTCTCCTTGTCTCACATTACGCCATATACAAAGTACACTCAGCGTGCACTCTTCCTATTCCACACAACACCACGCCATCCATACAACACATGCCCCACAACTGCATTACACAGCACAGTCCACAACACTTCACAATAAGCCCAACACTTCACAGCACACTACACGGCATAATGCACCTCCATACAACACAGATAAGCCCAACACTTCACTACACAGAATGCCCAACACTTCATCACACAACACCACATCACAATGCCACAACTCCATTAATACTAACAGTATAGTCCACAACCTAGTCAACTAATCAATATCTAACATAAATACGAGAGATAGAGGGTTATACCATTGACGGGATAACCCGTGCATTGCTCGTTGACCGTCATAGCCGATGATGTCGGAAGAGTCGTACATGGCGGCTACCTCACGTACGGTGACTGTTTAGGCGTTTCGATAACTAGGTGTGGTCTTGGAAGGGCTCATGATGGCCTTGTGATGGCGGTGAGGGGCATAACACGGCGGCTCTAGCAGTGTGCAGTAGCGGTTAATCACGCGCAGTGACTGTCCATCACGTGCAGTGATTACCCACCACATAAAGTGGTGGCTTGGACCTAGGGCTCGGCTAAGCGAGGTGCGGTGGATCTCATGGTGGCGTCGAGGTGGCGCCACGGTGGCTCACAATGGCGGATCTGGCCATCCCGTGGAGGAGAAGCCGTGGGAGAGTGAGAGAGAGTGTGCTCTCATGGGTGGCAGATCGGGGCCGTGGGAGGTTGGCTTGGCTTGGTGGCGGCCTGAGGAGGCTGGAGGTGGTGGTTACCAGCCGTGGGTGGTGGTGCACGGTGGTGCACGGCTTGCAACCCGTGCGTGCGTGAGAGAGGAACCGTGAGGTGGAGGAAGGAGCTTCTGACCGTGGGTCACGTGGAGGAGCTCGGGGAAGGGGAGAGGTGGTCCATGGTGTCACAAGGTGGCCGTGGGTGCTATGCATGGCGGCGCTAGGGGCCGCGCACGGTGAAGCCATGCGTCGGTCTCCTTGTGCGTGCGTGTGTGCGACGGAGGGAAGGTGGCTGCGTAACAGGGGCTGAGTTCACTGGGGAGTGGTGGCTGGTGGCAGAGGGAGCTACTGTGGAGGTGGTGGCGTTGGAGAGCGGCGCACGGCGGCGCTACGCACACCAAACCCATACAGGCTGTGCACTTCCGAAATGGAGAAAGGGAGAGCGTGAGAGGGAGGGGCTGCCATGGTTGAGCTCATCAGCGTGAGGAGCAACCGGTGGTGCCGGCGGTGAGAGCTGGTGGCGCACGACGGCGCGGGGCTGAGGCCTTAAGCCGTTCGGCGTGGAGAGGGAGTCTGCGTACGTTGTACGCTTGGGAGATGGAGGAGAGAGAGGGAGCTGAGGGAAATGAGGGAGAAAGAGAGGGGGTCTGGGTATTTAACCCAGTCCCTTCGTCCAGGGATCCACGTAATGATCTAACGGTAGATCTCAAACACTGGTTTAAAATACATTAACATATAACTTAATTAAAAGCGCTTAGAGGAATTAAGGTAGAATATTATTTTAAACTAACTTTAGTTTATAAAATAAGATTCTTCATCATTAATAAAATGATGAAGTCTCACTTAACATATTTAAAAGGGTTAAACCATTTAATTAATAAAAGTTCTCAACATAATTTAAATCCCATAATATCTTAAATAATTGAAATCATTTTAATAATAATATTAAAATGATTTCCGGCAATTATAATATTTTTAGAGCTCTTCAAGAATATTATGATTGTCGTATTTAAGATCAAATCTTAATTCAATAATACTGAAAATACTCTTTATAAATATTTCTAGCATATTTAAAACACTGGGCGTGCCCTAGAAGTCACACGATATCTTTCGAGACACGCCATCATGGTTCGACACACATAACGTGGCTCACAGTCACTAATGGGAAAGGCAAATGATCACATAATCTCTGCCTTCGGGATTTGCTTACGTCATAAAGATGAAAAATTCGCCAGAAAGAAGAAGCATACGTAAGAAGGAAGGATCGTACGTAACAAGAAGGAGCAGGATATCACAGTAGGATAGCTCAGAACCCGGAGGGAGGCATCAAATAAGAGAATCAGAATCCCCCAATGGATGGAGGATTAGCTGAAGCAATACGTCTGCTGGCTGACGTGCTTAGACAACATCAACAGCAACAAGCGCACATACCCAGACTCGAAGTCAAGGGTTGTCCGTATGAGAAGTTCTTGATCCACCGTTATCCAAACTTTTCTGGTAGTGAAGAGCCACTGAAAGCCGAGAAATGGATTATGGATCTTGAAAGGACTTACGAGATCTGTGGTTGTACTGAGGACCAGAAGGTTCTATACGCTGGATACCTATTCCAAGGGGAAGCTGGAATACGGTGGGATACACGAAGGTAGCTCCTAGTTAGGGAACTAGAAAGTCTCGCTGCACTATCATGGGAAAGATTTCAGGAAGAGTTCGACAAGAGATTCTTCCCGGATTCTGCCAAACAGCTGAAGGCGCAAGAGTTCGCGAGTTTAACTCAAGGCAGTCTAACCGTAGAACTGTATGCTGCTAAGTTCATGGCGTTAGAAAGATTTGCACCACACTTGATTTCTACTCAAAGGATGTAGACACAAAAGTTTCAAGCAGGACTTCAACCAATGATCCGTAGTCAAGTAGCTTTCCTAAGAATAGAGAATTACGAAGAGTTAGTAAATGTGGCAGCGATAGTAGAGACTGAGCAGAGAGGTCTGGCAATCCAGATCAATTCCGAACGAAAGAGGACCATACCATTTGCTGCAAGTGGTAGTGCCGAGAAGAAGAGGTCTTTTTCCAACCCAGCAAAAGGTAAGGGAATAGTGACAGGAGGACATATGCTATCTGCTTTTCTGTTATGCCCTAAGTGTGGAAAGCGTCATCCTGGAATTATGGTTTTTTTATTAACTTGAGTGTTGGAATTATGGTTATTAATAGAATCGTGTTATATTTTATTAGGAAACATCAATCTGTTAAGGTTCACAGCTTGTGCGCTATTTGATTCGGGCGCGTCACAGTCCTTTGTAGTGTTAATTCCCAACAGGAATACGGTAGCTTGTACCCGTTTAGTTAAGGATTATCCTGTAGAGCTAGAAGGAAAGACCTGAAGGTTGACCAACTAGTATTCGGTCAGATGGAGTTTGACCTAATCTTGGGTATGGACTGGCTATTCAAGCACTATGCTAAGATAGATTGTCGGAAGCGAGAAGTGGTGTTTGAATCCCCAAGTGATGACATAATTAGGTACGTGGGAGCATCAGTTAAGGCCACCCCGCCAGTGATTTCGGCTTTACAAGCCAGGAAGTGTATTAAGGATGGAACCTCAGCTTTTCTGTTGATGATTGTGGAGAAGAGAGTCGGGACTGAAGAATTTCGTGGGATACCCGCAGTTGAAGACTTTCCTCAAGTTTTTGCCAGAGAGCTACATGGTTTACCACCGGATAGAGAAACTGAGTTCAAGATAGAGTTGGAACCGGCAACAACTCCGACTCACAAGGCCCCGTATCGTATGGCAATTACCGAATTGAAGGAGCTCAAGGTGCAGTTGGAAGAACTTTTAGAGAAGGGTTTTATCCGCCCCAATTCCTCACCGTGGGGAGCAGCTGTGTTATTCGCGAAGAAGAAAGATGGATCTGTGAGGATGTGCATAGATTATAGAGAGCTGAGCAAGGTGACGATCAAAAATAAGTAAACATTACCAAGGATTGATGATTTTTTGGATCAATTGCAAGGAGCATTAGTGTTTTTGAAGATCGACCTGCGATGCGGCTATCATCAGCTAAAAGTTAAGGAACAGGATGTGCCGAAAACTGCCTTTAGGAAAAGATACGGCCACTACGAGTTTTTGGTAATGCCTTTTGGGTTAACCAATGCTCCAGCCGCATTCATGGACATGATGAACAGAATATTTAGACCTTATCTGGATAGTTTTATTGTCGTATTCATTGATGACATCCTAATTTACTAGAAGAGCGAGGAGGAGCACAGAAAACATCTAATTATGGCTTTGACTATACTCAAGGACCAAAAGTTATATTCCAACCTTAGCAAGTGCGAGTTCTGGCTTGATGAAGTGAAGTTTTTAGGTCACGTGATCTCTAATGGAGGAGTAATAGTGGATCCAAGCAAGATTGAAGCCGTAACGAACTGGTAGAGACCGACCAGTGTGCATGAGATTCGAAGTTTTTTAAGACTGGCTGGTTATTATAAGAGGTTTGTTGAAGGATTCTCTAGTTTTTCTGGACCACTCACGGCCTTGACTAAGAAGAACGTGAAGTTTTTTTGGAACGATAAGTGCGAGGCAAGTTTTCTTGAGTTGACGAAAAGACTTACGACTGCACCGATACTTACACTGCTAGAGCCTCTTAAGTATTTTGTAGTGTATAGTGACACATCTAAAGCAAGACTCTGATGTGTGCTGATGCAAGAAGGGAAAGAGTTGCTTATGCTTCACGTCAACTGAAGAATCATGAGCAGAATTATCCTACACACGATTTCGAATTAGCTGTAGTGGTTTTTGCTCTTAAGATTTGGAGACACTACTTGTATGGCGAAAAGTGTGAAGTTTTCACAGATCACAAAAGCCTCCAGTATTTGTTCGAGCAGAAGAACCTTAATATGAGGCAGAGAAGATGGTTGGAATTAATCAGCGATTATCAGTGCAACATCAAGTACCACCCCGGAAAAGCCAATGTGGTAGCTGATGCTTTGAGTCGCAAGAGCAGATCGGAGGATTCGTCTATCTTGTCGTCAGAAGTAAATTCACTCTTCTGCAGTATGAGGAAACTATTGATCGAGAACTGTAGTCGGGAAGTCGTTCTGACCACCGTTCAGGAGTTCATTCCATTGGATTGGGAAGAACTGAAAGACCGTCAAAAGAAAGACAGTAAGCTTGCAGAAGTCATTAGGAAAATTGAGAAGTCGGAAGGACCGAAGGACTTTACCATCAGAGAGGATGGAACTTTGTATTACAAGAACCGAAGGGTCATCTCAACAGACCAAGAGTTAAAAGGAAAGGTAATGAAGGAATCTCATAACACACCTTACACTACTCATCCCGGGAGTACAAAGATGTACCAGAATCTGAAGCAGCATTTCTGGTGGGAAGGAATGAAGAAGAACATAGCAGAATTTGTGAACAAGTGTTTAGTATACAGAATAGCTAAAGCAGAACACCATAAACTAGCAAGTGAATTGCAGCCACTGCCAATCCCGGAATGGAAATGAGAGGATATCTCGATGGATTTTGTAGTGGGTTTTCCAAGAACCTCAGCCGGTGCTATCTGGGTGATAGTGGACCGTCTGACAAAAAGTGCTTACTTTATACCCATCAAGAATACAGATTCTTTGGAGAGATTAACAAGGATTTATATAGCAGAGATTGTCAGATTGCATGGAGTGCCTAAGACGATTGTGTCCGATAGAGACACTCGTTTCACATCACGATTCTGGCAAAGTTTGCAGGACTTGATGGGCAAACAGAAAGGACGATATAGACTTTGGAAGATATGTTAAGAGCCTGTGTATTGGAAAATGAGGGGAACTAGGGGAAGCAACTACCTTTGATAGAATTTGCTTACAATAATAGTTTCCAGGCCACTATTCAGATGGCACCTTATGAAGCCTTGTATGGCCGAAAGTGTAGATCGCCGTTGTATTGGAACGAAGTAGGGGAAAGCAATGTGTTTGGGCCCGAAGTCTTGCAAGAGATAAAGGATCAAGTCCACATGATCATAGAAAGGATGAAACTACACAGAGCCGACAAAAGAGTTACACTAATAATCGAAGGAGTATAGAATTCGAAGTTGGAGATTGGGTTTATGTTAAGGTATCACTTATGAGAGGAGTAAGCCGTTTCGGAGTGAAGGGAAAATTAAGTCCAAGATACGTGGGACCTACGAAATAGTGGAGAAGGTGGGACCAGTTGCGTACCGTCTGGAGTTGCCAACTGAGTTCCATGGAATCCACAATGTATTCCACATGTCCTCATTGAAGAAAAGTTTTGGGAACTTGATACCAGCTGTGGTGGATTCCGCTTGTGTACCTTTACAGTCCAACTTGACCTATGAGGAGAAGCCAGTACAGATCATTGACTGGAAGGAAAAAGAATTACGGAACCGCAAGATTCCATTAGCCAAAGTACTTTGGCAAAACCATAATATTCAAGAGGCTACTCGGGAGAAGGAAGTCGATATGCGAGCCAAGTACCACCAATTATTTGATACCTAATCCAGTCTTGTTTTGTTTTGTTTTCGGCTCAGTCGATATTTTGTGCTTCACTTTGTATGGGACTACTATATCAGATGTGGTACTTCGTTGTTTGGATTTCAATAAAGTATATGTTTCCATTTCAGAGTTTTGTGGGCCATCTTTAGTGTGTATGCTGTAGAATGTTCTCCATTTTTATTATGTTCTTTTTGCAGTTCCATGGTTCGAGAGAGCAAGACCGCCTATAAATCGACCCTTTCCGCACAGCGAGTGCGTGAGATGCGAGAAGAGCATCGTAGAAGACAACTAGCTGAGCTGAATAGGGAGGTGTCCGCTTATTAGCACAAGATGGAACGCCAAGAGCACCACCGCACACACATTCTAGATATTGATAGTAACGAAGTAGGTTATGAGAGGAGAGCTTTACCTCATGAGGAGCGTTACCCTCCGTTGCACTTGAAAACATGGCTAGATAGAGATAGTTTCAAGGCTAAGATGGCACGGGATCGAGCAGAGTCCAGCAGAGCAGCGTAGGAGCGTGCTGCCACCGTGGACGCTGAGCCCGCTACGTCAACTCATCCCTGTCATCGACTAATCGTGGGCGTTTGTTGGATGATGGTCAGGAGCCTGATAGTAGTGATGTGGAGGTCATGCAGCCCCCCAACCCAGGTCATTTTGAAAATTTGGTGTATGATTCAGAGGACGATGTGTTCTACTACTTACCCCAAGACACCGTGCCAACGGACATCAATGCACCTCCACCAGAGCCGACCAGTAGTGATACGTTTAGTGATGGACAATAGTTTTGATGAGCAACATCTTATACTTAGCTTGTTAATGTTTGTACTTACGTCGATCTCAAGGATGAAATCTTTTTTTTAGGAGGGTAGTCCATTAGCTTGGTCTGAAAATTCCAAAACATAACATACTCTCCAGTTTCATACCCATAATGACCTTTCTATGGTTAAAAATACTTTTGACCAACCAATGAGCATGGAATGAGACTAATGAGATATCTACGGAAACTAAACTCAAAGACGAACAACTTTTATGAAGGATTCATTGTGAGAAAATACCTACAAAGGGTCAAAAATCTCCATGCAACAAGACCTAGAAATAGCTCAAAAGAGCTCTCTCGAGCATATTTCTAGGTCTTGTTACGTGGAGATTTACGACCCTTTGTAAGTATTTTCTCACACTAATTCCTTCATAAAAGTCGTTCGTCTTTGAGTTTAGTTTCTGTGGATATCTTATTAGTCTCATTTCATGCTCATTTGATTAGTCAAAAGTATTTTTAACCATGGAAAGGTCATTCTGGGCGTGAAACTGGAGAGTATGTTATGTTTTGGAATTTTCGGACCAAGCTAATGGACTCCCCTCCTAAAAAAAAGATTTTGTCCTCAAAATCGACGTAAGTACAAACATTAACAAGCTAAGTAAAAGATGTTGCTCACCAGAACTATTGTCCATCACTGGACGTATCACTACTGGTCAGCTCCGGTGGAGGTGCATTGATGTTCGTCGGCACGGTGTGTTGGGGTAAGTAGTAGAACACAACATCCTCTGAATCATACACCAAAGTTTCAAAATGACCTGGGTTGGGGGGCTGCACAACCTCCACATCACTGCTATCAGGCTCCATCATCCAACAAATGCCCAGGGTGAGTCAACGACATGGATGAGCCATGACGCAGCGGGCTCAGCGTCCACGGTGGCAGCACGCTGCTCTGCTGCTCTACTGAACTCCGCTCTGTCCCATGCTATCCTAACCTTGAAACCATCTCGATCTAGCCATGTGGTTGGGTGCAACGGAGGGTAACGCTCCTCATGAGGTAAAGCTCTCCTCTCATAACCTACTCTGTTACTATCAATGTCTAGAATGTGTATGCAGTGGTGCTCTTGGCGTTCCATCTTATGCCAATAAGTGGACACCTCTCTATTCAGCTCAGCTAGTCGTCTTCTATGACGCTCTTCTCACATCTCATGCACTCACTATGTGGAAAGGGTCAATTTACGGGCTGTCTTGCTCTCTCGAACCATGGAACTACAAAAAGAACATAATCAAAACGGAGAACATTCTACAGCATACACACTAAAGATGGCCCACAAAACTCTGAAATGGAAACATATACTTTATTGATATCCAAACAATGAAGTACCACATCTGATATAGCAGTCCCATACAAAGTGAAGCACAAAATATCGACTGAGCTAAAAACAAAACAAAACAAGACTGGATTAGGTATCAAATAACTAGGGGTACTTGGCTCGCATATTGACTTCCTTCTCCCAAGTTGCCTCTTGAATATTATGGTTTTGCCAAAGTACTTTAGCTAATGGAATCTTGCGATTCTGTAATTCTTTTTCCTTCCAGTCAATGATCTGTACCGGCTTATCCTCATTGGTCAAGTTGGACTGTAAAGGTACACTAGCGGGATCCACCACTGCCAGTATCAGGTTCCCAAAACTCTTCTTCAATGAGGACATATGGAATACATTATGGATTCCATGGAACTTTGTTGGCAACTCCAGACGGTACGCAACTGCTCCCACCTTATCCACTATTTCATAGGGTTTCACGTATCTTGGACTTAATTTTCCCTTCACTCCGAAACGGCTTACTCCTCTCATAGGGGACACCTTCACATAAACCCAATCTCCAACTTCAAATTCTATACTCCTCCTTTGATTATCAGCGTAACTCTTTTGTCGGCTCTGTGTAGTTTTCATCCTTTCTTTGATCATGTGGACTTGATCCTGTATCACTTGCAAGACTTCACGCCCAAACACTTTGCTTTCTCCTACTTTGTCCTAATACAACGACGATCTACACTTTCGGCCATACAAGGCTTCATAAGGTGCCATCTGAATGGTGGCATGGAAACTATTATTGTAAGCAAATTCTATCAGAGGTAGTTGCTTCTCCCAGTTCCCCTCATTTTCCAATACACAGGCTCTTTGCATATCTTCCAAAGTCTGTATCGTCCTTTCTGTTTGCCCATCTGTTTGCAGATGGTAAGCACTACAGAACTTCAATCTAGTTCCCAACGAGTTCGGCAAACTTTTCTAGAATCGTGACTTGAAACGAGGGTCTATATCGGACACAATCGTCTTAGGCACTCCATGCAATCTGACAATCTCTGCTATATAAATCCTTGTTAATCTATCCAAAGAATCTGTATTCTTGATGGGTATAAAGTGAGCACTTTTTGTCAGACTGTCCACTATCACCCAGATAGCATTATTTCCAGCTGAGGTTCTTGGAAAACCCACTACAAAATCCATCGAGATATCCTCCCATTTCCATTCTGGGATTGGCAGTGACTGCAATTCACCTGCTGGTTTCTAGTGTTCCGCTTTAACTAATCTGCATACTAAACACTTGTTCACAAATTCTTCTAATTCACCTACTGGTTTCTGGTGTTCCGCTTTAACTAATCTGCATACTAAACACTTGTTCACAAATTCTGCTATGTCCGTCTTCATTCTTTCCCACCAGAAATGCTGCTTTAGATCCTGGTACATCTTTGTACTACCGGGATGAGTAGTGTAAGGTGTGTTATGAGCTTCCTTCATTACCTTTCCTTTTAACTCTTGGTCTGCTGGGATGACCCTTTGGTTCTTGTAATACAAAGTTTCATCCTCTCTGATGGTAAAGTCCTTCAATCCTTCCAACTTCTCAATTTTCCCGATGACTTTTGCAAACTTACTGTCTTTCTTTTGACGGTCTTTCAGTTCTTCCCAATCCAATAGAATGAACTTCTGAACAGTGGTCAGAACGACTTCTCGACTACTGTTCTCGATCAATAGTTTCCTTATACTGCATAAGAGTGAATTTACTTCTAACGACAAGGTAGACGAATCCTCCAATCTGCGCTTACGACTCAAAGCATCAGCTACCACATTGGCCTTTCCGGGGTGGTACTTGATGTTGCACTGATTATCGCTGATTAATTCCAACCATCTTCTCTGCCTCATATTAAGGTTCTTCTACTTCAACAGATACTGGAGGCTTTTGTGATCTATGAAAACTTCACACTTTTCGCCATCCACTACAGCTAATTCCAAATCATGTGTAGGATAATTTTGCTCATGATTCTTCAGTTGACGTGAAGCATAAGCAACTCTTTCCCTTCTTGCATCAGCACACATCAGAGTCCTGCTTTAGATGCGTCACTATACACTACAAAATGCTTAAGAGGCTCCGGCAGTGTAAGTACCGGTGCGGTCGTAAGTCTTTTCTTCAACTCAAGAAAACTTGTCTCGCACTTATCTTTCCAAACAAACTTCACGTTCTTCTTAATCAAGGTCGTGAGTGGTCCAGAAAAACTAGAGAATCCTTCAATGAACCTCCTATAATAACCAGCCAGTCCTAAGAAACTTCAAATCTCATGCACACTGGTCGGTCTCTGCCCATTCGTTACGGCTTCAATCTTGCTTGGGTCCACTGGTACTCCTCCTCTAGAGATCACGTGACCTAAAAACTTCACTTCATCAAGCCAGAACTCGCACTTGTTGAGGTTGGCATATAGCTTATGGTCCTTGAGTATAGTTAAAGCCATAATTAGATGTTTTTTGTGCTCCTCCTCGCTTTTTGAGTAAATTAGGATGTCATCAATGAATACGACAACAAAACTATCCAGATAAGGTCTGAATATTTTGTTCATCATCTCCATGAATGCAGCTGGAGCATTGGTTAACCCAAAAAGCATTATCAAACACTCTTAGTGGTCGTACCTTGTCCTAAAGGCAATTTTCTGCACATCTTGTTCCTTATCTTTTAGCTAATGATAGCCGGATCGCAGGTCGATCTTCGAAAACACTGATGCTACTTGCAATTGATCGAACAAATCATCGATCCTGGGTAACAGATACTTATTCTTGATCGTTACCTTGTTTACTTCTTTGTAGTCTATGCACATCCTCATAGATCCATCTTTCTTCTTTACGAATAACACAGGTGCTCCCCACAGGTGAGGAACTGGGGCGGTTAAAAACCTTCTCTAAAAGTTCTTCCAACTGCACCTTGAGGTCCTTCAATTCAACAGGGGCCATACGAAACGGGGCCTTGTGAGTCGGAATTGTTGCCAGTTCCAACTCTATCTTGAACTCAGTTTCTCTATCCGATGGTAAACCAGGTAGCTCGCTGGCAAAAACCTCAGGAAAGTCTTCAACTACGGGTATCCCACAGATTTCTTCACTCCCGAGTGTCTTCTCCACAATCATCAACAGAAAAGCCGAGGCTCCATCCTCAATACACTTCCTGGCTTGTAAAGCCGAAATCACTGGTGGGGTGGCCTTAACTGATGCTCCCGCATACCTAATTATGTCGCATACCTAATTATGTCATCACTTGGGGATTCGAACACCACTTCTCGCTTCCGACAGTCTATCTTAGCATAATGCTTGAATAGCCAGTCCATACCCAAGATTTGGTCAAACTCCATCTAACCGAATACTAGTAGGTCAGCCTTCAATGTCCTTCCTTCTAGCTCTACAGGACAATCCTTAACCAAACAGGTACAAGCTACCGTATTCACGTCAAGAATTAACAATACAACCAGTCGAGGTAATAGCTCGGTTTGAAAACTACAAATCCGTGCAAACGCTGTAGACACAAAGGACTGCGACGCGCCCGAATCAAATAGCACACAAGCTGTGAACCTTAACAGAATAACGTTTCCTAAAAAAATATAACGCGATTCTATTAATAACCATAATTCCAACACTCAAGTTAATAACATGAGCATAAAGACTTTAAGGAAAATACCTGTGATGACGCTAGCTTCCTCAACCTCTAATGCGTCAGCATCGATATCACCTAGGGTTACAGCATATACGCGTGCTGGGATGTGGGGCCTTGGCTTGTGATCACCAGCTCCACTACCTTGTGCAGTGTTGGGGCAATCTCTTATCAAATGTCCTGGTTTCCCGCATCGATAACAAACTCCATAACCGCTACGACATTCTCCAGGATGACGCTTTCCACACTTAGGGCATAAAAGATAAGCAGACGGCATCTGTCCTCCTATCACTATTCCCTTGCCTTTCGCTAGGCTGGAAAAAGACCTTCTCTTCTAAGCACTATCGCTTGCAGCAAATGGCATGGTCCTCTTCCTTTCAGAATTGATCTGGATTGCCAGACCTCTCTGCTCAACCTTTGCTATCGCGACCACATTTACCAACTCTTTGTTATTCTCTATTCTTAGGCAAGCTACTTGACTACGGATCCTTGGCTGAAGTCCTGCTTGAAACTTATGCGCCTGCATCCTTTGAGTAGAAATCAAGTGTGGTGCAAACCTTCCTAATGCCACGAACTTAGTAGCATACTGTTCTACGGTCAGACTGCCTTGAGTTAAACTCGCGAACTCCTGCGCCTTCAGCTATTTGGTAGAATTCAGGAAGAATCTGTTGTCGAACTCTGACTTAAATCTCTCCCATGTTAGTGCAGTGAGACTTCCTAGTTCCCTAACTAGGAGTTGTCTTCGTGTCTCCCACTATATTCCAGCTTCTCCTTGGAATAGGTATCCAGCGTATAGAACATTCTGGTCCTCAGTACAACCACAGATCTCGTAAGTCCTTTCGAGATCCATAATCCATTTCTCGGCTTTCAGTCGCTCTTCACTACTAGAAAAGTTTGGATAACGGTGAATCAAGAACTTCTCATACGAACAACCCTTGACTTTGGGTTTGGAAACGTGCACTTGATGCAGTTGTTGTTGTCTAGGCACGTCAACCAGCAGACGTACAGCTTCAGCTAATCCTCCATCCATTAGGGGATTCTGATTCTCTTTATTGATGCCTCCCTCTGGGTTCCGAGGTATCCTACCGCGAGTCCTGTGTCTCTTCCTGAAACACACGAGTACACGTATTAAACACGTATTATCTCCCATACTACAACAATTTCAAGCCTAATATTTGGTGCATTTCCTAAAGACATGTGGATTTACAACACAGAGACGTATTGCTCTGATACCACCTTGTGACGCCTACAGATTTCGCTTGGGATTGGACGGACATATGAAGCGTCGGGACATGCAACACAAGGTTACCTGCTCCTGTTCATGACATATAAGATGCAATATTCCTAACATGCATCTACTATTATGCAATATTCACAGCAGATAATTTTTTTTTTAGCAATACTATGCACCAAAATTATAATATCCCAAATACTTAAAATATATTTTATACATAAGAACATACTAAACAACTGAGATCACAACACTTGTCCAAAATTGTTGTGAACAAAAGAGTGCTGGAGATTGAACTCCACAAATACAAGTAGTAATTTGAGGTAACTACATCTACGTTGCATCGTCGCTTAGTCAACCGTTTCCAGTTGGTCGATTCCCGGTTCTCCTTTTGATCCTATAACAAGATCCACCATTCGGGGGGAATGGTAGTTGGGACTACCACAGTGAGATTTGATTACAAATCTTATGAAGTTAATAAAAAAATATTCACACAAGTTAATGATGCATGCATCGCAATAAAGGCATGAATGCACAATCAAAGTCAATAGTAAACATAACATAACATGGCATAAAATAATAAGCATAATGTGACATGACATAACAAGGCGTGAGCTGACATGACTTGAACTGAACCTAAAACTTAGTTTTACGTGACATAAACTTGAAACATGACATGAACGTAAACTTGAACATAACATAACGTGAAACATAACTTGAACGTGAAATACATGAACTTGGAGTCTTATTCAATAGACTTAATTAATAAAGTGACCATATGGGTGCTACACGAGTCCCCTTGAGCCGTGTGTCCCTACCAATTACCGCATCACAACACAGGTGTCTATACCAGCTGTGAGTGCGTTAATACATACTCCACAGTTGCTGTGGCCCCACGTATTCTACATGTCACAATCGTTGTGCCTCACGTAGTGTATGCTCCACAGTTGTTGTGGCCCCATACTTCATGCTCCACAGTTGTTATGGCCCCATGAATTGTTTGTGCCACACTTGCTGTAGACGCACGTAAAATAAAGTGAGGCTCCGTCGGCATCAGTGCCTGGCGCGCTCTAGTGACTAGCTAGTTAGGCCTCATTCGCAAACTGTTGACTGTACTTTGTCAACCCAGGGGATTTCACACCTATTTAGACACTCTAGCGTGAACAAAGGGGTTTCACTAGGATATTACCCTATCCTAGCGCTTAGGGTCGTGATTGACATGAATAACTTAACAAGACTGTTCTCGAGATACACAGACTGTATTCAAGATGAGATGACATGAATACGAAAAGATAGAAGTCCTAACGTAGCGTAACATGACATGAACGTAAGACAACAGACATGACATACTTTGATATATAAATGTAACAAACAACATTTCATAACATGACATACATGTAACAGACAATATTTCGTAACATGGCGTAACATGTAACAGTAAATATTACATGACATGACATACATGTAACATATGGCATATGTAATGTGACATACTTGCAACAGATAGTAACATGAGACAAAGTATATTGTGTAACAGATAAGATTTACATGACAGAATAATTCGTGTAATAGATAAACATGTGATGACATGGCATGGCATGACATATATAACAACATACGAATATAAACTGTAGTTCCCTTACCCGTCATACATACACAGTAAACTGATAGTAAGTTAAGAGTTAACTTATCTCGATAGTCGCGTTCTATGAGAATAAAGTGCGAAACATGAGAAACTGTAAGAGGGTATTCTCAAAGTTAAAAATTTAATTACTAACAATTATAAATGTGAAAAGGGACAACTTAGAGTAAAATTACCATTTTACCCTCTACATGTAGGAAAATGACCATTTTACCCCTAACTTAAGGATTTTACATCCTAACTCCAACAATTACAAAAATTTACATTCCTAATGTAAATTTTGTCCTACACTCAAATATCAACTCAGAAAAATTTAAAACCTTTCTCAACTATGGAAAACTCACAATGGCCGAAACATTTATAGGATTTTTCCGTTGAATTTTTTGTTTTGTTGCAATTTCATCCATCTTCAAAACCCATGATTAAACCAAAATTTTGTAACAAAGATATTCCTATCCTAAGTTTAAAAACACACTTAAAATATCTATTAAGAAAAAACTAATCATCAAAACCAAACTTTTTGTAAAAAGACCAAAACTTTTTAACAAAAAGTAAACCCTTAAATTACAAGTTTTGACCTTAATAAAAACATTACCAAGAATTCCAAAACAAATCAAATCTTACTTCTATCACATTCATAACATCATTCTAAGATCAACCATGCCTTAAATCATCAAATAAAAGTCACCAAAAATCACAAAACAACACTTGGAGTTTTTGGTTTTACACTTGGTCCAAAATAGAAACTTTTCTCTCAACTAACTTTGATCAATCTTTTGATCCATGGCTTAAAGACATGTGAGCTTCAAACTAGAACATCTCATGGTTTAAAAATGTGTTCTAAAGAAGATCCAAACATCAAACTTAAAATCACATGGCTAAAATTCAATAAAACATGGATCTAACCCAAAAACATCAAATCTTAGGCCTAACCGAAATCCTCTTGCATAGACAATCATATCTTTAAAACTAATACTAAATATCTTCAAAATAACATATTAACATGTATATAAGAGGTTTAGGATCATCATATAAAAATATCAAAACCTTTGGAATAAGATTAAACCACGAAATATTCAATATTTCACAAAACAAAAACCATTTTCCACTTCTAGTTTTTAAGTTTATAAATCTAAGGAAATATATCATCAAAAGCTTTATTCATGCAACAAAACCTCAATTAAAATTCATAAACACATGCTAATAAGACTCCATAAAATTTTCGGACCCAGATATGTCCATTAGCTTGGTCACAAATTCCAAAACATAACATACTCTCTAGTTTCACGCCCAGAATGACATTTCCATGGTTAAAAATATTTTTGACCAATCCAATGAGCATAGAATGAGACTAATAATATATCCACGGAAACTACACTCAAAGAAGAACAACTCTTATGAAGGAGTCATTGTGAGAAAATACTTACAAAGGGTCGAAACTCTCCATGCAACAAGACCCATAAATCTGCACGAGAGAGCTCTTTTGAGTTTTTCTCTAAGAACGGGGTGAAGAAGTGATAAAATGGAGTGAAATGTGCCTTGCACGACTCTGGACTCCTGGAGGGGGAAGTTATGGGCTTGAATGACCCTTGATTGGAGTTGGTTATGTGACATAAAGTGGAGAATAGTGAGGGGCAAGGACTGCCTACAGCAGTTGTGAGAGATGGAGGTCGATGGGGTGGATTTCTCCTTCACATCAAGGCACTATTGAGTGCCGCTAATGGCAGTGGATGGTCTGCCATGTGGGGGAGGAAACTTCTTTAAGAAGCTTTGCCAAGGTGGCCAAATTTGTGGGCCTTAGTGGGCCCCAAACAAGTGGGCTTCAATTTGGGGTTTAAAAGGGGTTTGGTTAGGGTTTGAGATGCTATCAAGCCCAAATCCAATTTTTCTTGACCCAATCAAATTTCCAAGGTTTAAAAGGCTGGATAATGATTTCATAACAATGATTTGATTAATTAATAGCATGTGGAAGTGATTTAATCAAGTGATTAAACACAATACTAGAAATCGGATTAAAAAGGGTTTGGAGACCAACTTTAGGGTTTGGGAAAACTGTTTAGGGTTTTGGTTTCAATCAAGCTTTTGTGGTTTCAATTGAATTCCAACCATTTAGGGTTTTGCTAGGGTTGAAACCCTCTTTGGTCTGGCACAATTTGGTTGATCAAATGAAACAAAGCTTTGCTTAGGTGGCATGATCTCACACCTTGATTTCCTTCACAAATCTATCTAATGGCTCCTCTTTGTGCCAAGTGTCTAATACTATTCACTATGTGTGGCTAAGATATTACCAAGTGTCCAAATAAAACTTCTCTAACCGAATTTGGACATTCCACACTGTGATTTTGAAAACACTACATTGGGTGCGCTTATCGAGATTACTATTCACTCTGAAAAATGCATAATAAGCTTAGTACTGAAAATTTCTAAATATTCATATTAACCTATAGTGAAAAATGTTTACCGAAATTCAACCCCGAAGTGTCTCTAAAAATAATTTTACAATTTCAAACAGACGTTTCGTCCGAAATTATGAAAATTAACTATTACGCCATAAAATCCTAAATAATAAACTGAGTCTAATGGCGTAGACCAAAACACATTCTGTCACTTTTAACTACCTCAAATAATTAAACTCATATTACTAGCACCATAGTGAGTGGTAATACTGACTATGTTGACTGACTAAAACCTGAGCGATTGGTCGATTCGTAAAAACTTATGAGATTTTTACGAGGTTCCTAATGTCAATAGAAATTCCACTAGTGAATTTCTAGTGGGCTGTTACATTTATTATAGCTACTTATATGTAAGCAATACATTTATAAGCACATGATTTAATATTTTCAAACACATGATAGGAAGAAGGCTAAAAACACAAAAACAAATTGCAATATATATGCTTACAGTAATTTCATATTCATTTTTTAGATGCGGTAATTTCATATTCATGCATGCGTACATGTCGCACTTCAGTGTAGCATTGGGGATAATATATATTTGAGAAATGATATTTATAGTCTTAGGGTATGCAAGTCCTGCGCACTCTCTTTGAAAAAATTGATAAATCTGAAACCCACATAAAAAAATAATTTTTTAATAATGGACCCTATTTTTTTTCAAAGAGACTTCGCAGAATTTGCACACTGTAAGACTGTATCTAGTATTAGTACTACACATATTTAGGTCTCGTTTAGATGTTAAGATGAGATGATAAATATGTGAATAGTAGTGAAATTATTTGTGAATAGTAGTTAAATAGTTTAAGTTAAGATATTTAATTGGGTTTTGGAAAAGAATAGATAAAAAGTTTAAAAGATATTATAAAGTTAAAATATTTTTAGAATATTATTTTTTAGTATTATTTTTATTTTAGGATATGAAAAAGTTGAATTGATTTTGTGTTTTGTTTGGAAGTTTGACAAAATTGTAATAATTAGATAAAAAAGTTAGAAATTTAAAATTGAAAAGTGATTGCATTTGAGTGATGTTTTGGAAGGAAATGACATGACATGAGATAAGATTTGATGAGATGGATTAAAATAACTATACAAAGGCTGTTAATTGGCAAGATGAGTAACGTACTTAGATTATGGGTGGAGGCCAAATCGTTTGTTTTTGTCCAGGAAGGCTGTTAATCTTTTCTGCATAAAGCTTGAAATTTTTTAAGTTTCTCTATCTCAATAAAGTGATGGTGTCTTGGGTGGCTGAAGATGGTGGAAGAATGTTTGAGGGTCAATGGTGATGATAGGTTCCATAGAACAATGAGGGAGGATAATCGTGTCTTGTTGATTCAGCGTTGTTCATTCCAATGCGCATGGAAGATTTGTACGATTTTTTGAACTTGGTAATGGTGCAGGGAGGGGCATGATAGTTATACCTTAAGGAAGAAATCGGAGTGGATGGGTTGGTTTCGTGGAAAAATTATGACTTCTTGACAGTATTCAATCCTTTGTTTCCTCTTGTAAAAACAGAGTTCATTCCAGTCGTAGTGAAGTTCTCTTGGGTAGTAAAGGGATTGATGTCAATGAGGATTCTATTCATAGAAGAGTCTCCTCTTCTCGGGAAGGATCGTTTTTGTCAGCTTTGCTAAAGTCGATGACTACCTCATCCCATTTGAATTAAGGTGACAATGATGGTGTCGTCAGAGCAAAAGGTGCTCTGAGGGTGGGCACTAATACAATGAGCAGCAAGTCTGGTAATCTCCAACCATGTAACACTTCGGGTGGAGGTGACGGTTGGTCTTTAGAAGTGTTGCAGACCGTCGGAGTAGTTGAAGGTTCGCTCTGGGACGTGCGGGCTGAGTTACTAGAAATAAAGGACTTTGTTGGTATTTTGCTTAAGAAAACCGATTTGGACTTGGAGCTTATCATGGGCTTGGGTCGTTTGGGTTGCTCTGGCTTCAGCAACAAAAATGGGCCTCAATTGATAGGCACTTCTCTTGGGCCTGATTCTATGGTTAATCACAAGGCTGCCTCTAGGTCTGCGATGTGGCGGACTAGAAACGATGGCCTTTAGTAGTCTAAGAGCCCGCAAGTCGCCGTTTCTCTGCCCAAGGAAATAGTTGATCCAGGGACTCGGCCACCGTCGCAGAAAGGACCAACGAACTCTGGCAACTCCTTCGGTGGTATTCTAGTGATTATTCCTCCTCCGACTACCGATATTTTTCACAATAAAGTTCTGGAAGCCTCTCTCGAGGCTCGAGATAACACTTCCTGCTCGAAAAACCTGGCAGAGAGGTCGGTTTCTCCTTCTTCCTCTTCCCTGCAACCCCTTTGTGGTTCTGATAAGGAGCTTGAGGCATATGATGTTGAAGAAGAGGAGTGTAGCATGGAAAGGATGGACAATGTTCGTGCGTCTTCTGGGAAGTCTATTTTGGGGGTTCTCTGTTCTCAATCAGTTGCTTCTAACTTGCACAGATCGTTATTGGTGAAGATTCTATTTTTTCCCTCAGTGTTTTAGATGGGTTGGATGGGTTTGACGCAGACCCTGATCCTTTATGTTCTATTCACCCGTGGCTTGAATGGGCTAATATTTCTTCTTATTGGCTGTTTAGAATGGTTGATGAAATGAAGGAATGTGTGGGGGTTTCTTATGAAGGATTTGAAGAACAATTTAAAGCTCTTCACATAGCCATTGAAGCGGGTCAACCATCTTTGACTAAACCCGCCTCTAAAAAGGAAAGGGAACTGGAGAGATTATCTTGTTCTATCAACAATGATGCGTTGGAAGGGAGTGCACTTAGAGGCAAAGGCAAGTCGTGGGCTGTATCTAGCCTCTCATGAACCCAAAATTATTCCATGGAATGTTCGGGGGCTAAATAACTTTTGAAAGCACCTCCAGGTGAAGTACTTAATTTGAAAACGGAAGATGGATGTTATATGTTTTCAGAAAACTAAATAGGGTTGTCCCTATGTGGGTTGGACTGCTTTGTTCTCCAAAGGTTTTCGGGTGGTATTGTAGTTATGTGGGATAGGAGGGTAGTGGAATTGGTTGAAGGATGAGGGTTTCATGGATAGGGTTAGGGCTTGGTAGTCGTTGTATCAGTTTTTTGGTTCTCCAAGTTTTGGTTTTGGCTAGAAAACTCTATGTCTTCAAAAATGACTTGAAGATTTGGAATGTGGAAATATTTGGAAATGCGGATCAATAGAGGAAGATTCTTTTTTATTAGCTACAATCATTGGAGGATAGAGGTGTCGAGGGGGGGGGGGGATTTTGGAGGAGGATAGGTTGAGAAAGGGTGAGGTGTTGCTAAATTAAAGAAGATTTCTCTATTGGAGGAGATCTCATGAAAACAAAAATCTCGGGCTCTTTAGCTTAAGGAAGGTGACAAAAGCACTAATTGTTTCCATTATATGACGAACTCTCACCGTATAAACTATGACATTGAAGTTCTTCAATCAAGTGACAATATTCTTTTGGATCCTTTGAATGTAATACCCAGCTCCTTCTTCTTACGTACGCTTCTCCCCTCTGACGTATGTTTCGTCTTGATGACGTAAGGAAATCCCGAAGGCAGAAATTTTGTGATCATCTACCCATCCCCCTAGCAACTGTGAGTCACGTTATGCGTGTCGAATCACAATAGCGTGTCTCTTAAGATATTAGGTGACTTCTAAAGTATGTCCAGTGTTTTAAATATACTGAAAATAGTTATATGAGATATTTACAGTACCGTTGAGTTAAACTTGTTTTTAAATAAGACAATTATAATATTTTGGAGCTCTTTGAAGAGCTCCAAAATATTATAATTATCGGAGATCATTTTGATATTAATTATTAAAATGATTCCAGTTATTTAAAATAGTAAGGAATTTAAATTATGTTGAAAGCTTTTATTAATTAAATGGTTTAATCCTTTTAAATATGTTAAGTGAGACTTCATCATTTATTAATGATGAAGAAATATTATTTTATAAACTAAAGTTAGTTTAAAATAATATTCACCTTAATTCCTCTAAGTGCTTTTAATTAAGTTAACATTTACACATCTTCAAATCAGTATTTTAATTCATCGTCGTTAGATCATTACGTAGATCCCAGGACGAAGGGACTGGATTATAAACCCAGACCCCCTCTCTTTCCCTCTCATTTCCCCGTAACCCTCTCTCTCCTCCCTCTCTCATTCGGCGTACGTAGTACGCATCTCCTCCACGCCGAAGCTTCCAACGCACAGCCCGGCGCCGCCGTGCGTCGCCAGGCCACACCGCCGGCACCACCAGCTGCTCCTCACGCCAGCGAGCTCAACCATGGCAGCTCCTCCCACGCCGGCGACCCCTCACCGGCAAAGTCAGCCCCTCCCATGCAGCCATCTTCTCTCCACCGCACACACGCACGCACGAAACCCATTTATTGGTTTCGCACGGCTTCAAGGCCACCGACGGCCTCTAGCGCCGCCGTGCGCAGCACCCATGTCCACCATGGACCTCCTCACCCCTTCCCCGAGCTCCTCCACGTGACCCGAGGCCCATAGCCTCTCCCCCACCGCACGGCTTCTCCCCCTCATGCACGCATGGGTTGAAAGGCCGTGCACCACCGTGCACCGTCACCCACAGCTGGTAACCACCACCTCCAGCCTCCTCAGGCAGCCACCAAGTCAACCCAACCTCCCACAGCCCCGATCTGCCACCCACGAGAGCACACTCTCTCTCACTCTCCCACGGTATGGCCAGATCCGCCACCGTGAGCCACCATGGCGCCACCTCGACGCCACCACGAGATCCACCGCACCTCCCTTAGTCGAGCCCTAGGTCCAAGCCACCACTTTATGTTGTGGGTAATCACTACACGTGATGGACAGTCACTGCGCGTGATTGACCGCCACTGCACACGGCTAGAGTCACCGTGTTATGCCCCTCACCGCCATCACAAGGCCATCACGAGCCCTTCCAAGACCACACCTAGCTATCCAAACGCCTAAACAGTTAACGTACGTGGGTCAGCCGCCACGTACGACACTGTCAACATCATCGGCTATGACGGTCAACGAGCAACACATGGGTTATCTCGTCGATGGTATAACCCTCTACCTCTCGTATTTATGTTAGATATTAATTAGTTGACTAGGTTGTGGACTGTGCTGTTAGTATTAATGGAGTTGTGGCATTGTGATGTGGTGTTGTGTGATGAAGTGTTGGGCACTCTGTGTAGTGAAGTGTTGGGCTTATCTGTGTTGTATGGAGGTGCATTGTGCCGTGTAGTATGCTGTGAAGTGTTGGGCATATTGTGAAGTGTTGTGGATTATGGTGTGTAATGCAGTTGTGGGGCAAGTGTTGTGTGGATGGCGTGGCGTTGTGTGGAATAGGAAGAGTACACGCTGGGTGTACTTTGTATGTGGCGTAATGTGAGACAATGAGAGTATATGTAAAATATACCCACCTGGCATATGGTAGAACGGGATGAGTACATGGAGAAGTGTACTCTGTGGGTAGTGCGTGTAAAAGGAGTACATGTGGAATGTACTCCATGTGGCAGAATGATGCACCATATGGCATGTATGTCATAATAGTGATGTGGCGTGGTGTATGTGGAACGGGAAGAGTACACTCTGAGTGTACTCTGTGTGGGGTATGATATATGAAGGGGATATATGTGGAATGTACTCCGTATGGCGAGTATGCCATAGTGGTGATGGAGCGTATGTGGGGAGTACATGTAGAGTGTACTTTATGTGGTGGACGATGCACCATATGGCATGTATGCCATAGTGGTGATGCTGCGTAACGTGCATGGAATATACGCGGAGTGTATTCCAAGTGATGGAGCGACGCACCATATGGCAGGGATGCCATAATGGTGATGTGTCGTAGTGTGTATGAAGGGAATATACGAGGAGTGTATTCCATGTGATGGAGCGACGCACCATATGGCAGGGATGCCATAATGGTGATGTGTCGTAGTGTGTATGAAGGGAATATACGAGGAGTGTACTTCATGTGATATAGTGATGTACTATATGGCGGGTATACCATAGTGGTGATGGAGCGTATGTGGGGAGTACAAGTGGAATGTACTTCATGTGATGGTGAGATGCACCATGTGGTGGATATGCCCTAATGGTGATGTGGCATAATGCATGTGGATGGAGTACACAAGAAATGTACTCCATGTGATATAGTGATGTACCATATGGCGGGTATGCCATAGTGGTGATGTGGCGTGGTATGTATGAAAGGAGTATACGTGGAGTGTACTCTACATGGCAGCGACATTCCATGTGGCGTGTCGTAGAGATAAGGATGGTTATGTGATTGATGGGCGTGGAACGTGATGGATAGTGTCTAGAACTGTGGAACAGTGTCCCGAAATAGTTATGGAATAGCCTGTAGTCTGAGGTGGCAAGTGTCACCGTGATGGACTTATGGCTAGGAGTATGCGTGAAGTAGCAAAACAAGTATAAGGGTATGCAACGGAAGCATGACTGAGGAATCACGAAGTGACATGACTACTGACAGTCATGCTTACGATGGGTGAAGTAGTGGAACAAGTGTAGGAGTACATAGCGGAAGCATGACTGGGCAACGTCACGAAGTGACGTGGTTATTGGAAGTCACGCTTATGATGGGTGAAATGTTAGAGTGTAGGAATGGCGTAATGGGAACGTGACAAGATGTCACGATGTGTCGGGAGTACGTAAGGAATCGTACTCATGATGAATTAGGAAGTTATGTACCAGAGTGTTGGGTAACGCGACAAGGTCACGGTGTAGCTTGGGAGCAATCTGGAGCTGTATGACGTGGCATAAGACATGGTTATGATTGGAGTCTTGTCGTGTTAAGTGTTGGGATGAACTGTCAAAGGGACGGGTAGCATGAGGAGCCATGCTAGCCGGGTTAAGAGAAGGTTGGTATCGGAGTATGACCCTTGTCCCTCGAAGCTGGTGATCAACGTGTTATATATGTTGATCTTAGGTGATAAGGGGTAGAGTACATGTGTAGTCTGGTTAGACACATGTGACGGATGGATTCACCATATGTAATGGGTAATCTATCCTGAGTATAGTTACACGGTGCTTAAGACGAGATGGGAATGAGGATTTGTATGGGCTAAGATGCATGAAGAAAGTGACGTGTGTACTATCTAAGGACGGGATGCGTGACTTAGTTGGTTTGAGTCATGCGTCGGAATGAGGTTAATGAGAAGAATGAGACAGAGGCCTTAGGCTATGTTTGGGTACCAAACTATTCTCAATACTTTCCAAGTATTCTCATACTTTTGAAAATACTTCACATGCCAAACAACTTAAAATACTTTCAATGGGACCCACAAACCTACTTCAATCTCTACTCATAACTATTCACAAACATTCTATAATTCTTATCACTATTATATATAAATAAAAAATAAAATCATTATAATATATAAATGAAAAATAAAATCATTATAATATATAAATAAAAAATAAAATCACAAAAATATATAAATAAAAAATAAAATCACTATTATATATAAATAAAAAATAAAATACTATAATATATAAATAAAAAAATAAAATCACTATTATATATAAGTAAAAAATAAAATACTATAATATATAAATAAAAAATAAAATCACTATAATATATAAATAAAAAAATAAAATCACTATAATATATGAATAAAACATATTTATCACAATTATATATAAATAAAAAATAAAATCGCTATAATATATAAATAAAAAATAAAATCACTATAATATATAAATAAAAAATAAAATCACTATAATATATAAATAAAAAATATTTATCACTATTATATATAAATAAAAAATAAAATCGCTATAATATATAAATAAAAAATTAAAATCACTATTATATATAAATAAAAAATAAAATCGCTATAATATATAAATAAAAAATAAAATCACTATAATATTTATCACTATTATATATAAATTAAAAATAAAATCACTATAATATATAAATAAAAAATAACATTACTATAATATTTATCACTATTATATATATATATAAATAAAATCATTATAATATATATCATTATTATATATAAAAATAAAATAAAATCACTACAATATTTATTAATATTAAAAAATCACTATAATAAAATCATTATAATATTTATTACTAAAAATAAAATACTATAATATTAATGGGACCCACACATTTTTCAACTACCTACCCAAAAGTCAACAACTCAACATACTTCACACATCCAAACAACTCAAAATACTCTCAATGGGACCCACAAACTCACTTCAATCTCTATTCATAACTATTCACAAACATTCTCAACACTTCTCAAGTATTCTCACTATCCAAACGTACCTTTAGTGTCTTAATCCTAAGGTGAATCATGAGTTCACTTTAGTGGATGAGCACTCGAGACAAGACCTAAGTTGGAAGATGGGGTGACCGTAATGGGTCCCCGAAAGTTTTAACATAGTAAAGGGCACGTAAGTGCATGGATAGAAGGAGAGTATTCCAAGTATAGCGTAGTTCTATTTATAGTTCAAGTTGCTTATGTACTAGATAGAGAATGACGTTAAGTTATGTGTATGCATGTAGGTTGCCATCTGACAAGCATGAATGGACTGAATGACATGCAAGTAGCATGGAGTCCAGGTAAGTGTTACGTTCATACTCTTCTAGAGTTTTCAAAGATATAATAAACGCTTTTTCTTTAAGATGCTCACAAAAAGAAACGAAAGACGTTTTAAGAAAGAAATACTAATTGTTAAAAGGTATAAGTATGTACGGCCCCTTCTTGGCAGCCCCTTTTATGCAACCAAAGTATTAATTGTACGCATGTAAATGGATGACTATACGCTGTATCTATTGTATGTATTTTCTAAGAAAATCCATAAACTGATGAAGATGCATGAAGGGCATGACAACAGATGCTTTTGTGGATCCTACGAACCAATGCTCTCATGTGCGCCACGAGATGACTCTCGTTGATGCCATGTGAGACGACGTTCAAAGGTGACGCGTATGGATGCCACGAAAGTATATCTTGAGGAAAACCTAAAAGCTAGGCCCGAGAACTTTCTTGTACTTTCTTGTCAACAAAGCCTTCAATGAATCGATTATATATTCAAGTGGTATAAGTAGATAAAATGTCATGCAGTTAATTTATTTGTTTAACCTTGGCCGATAAGGTAATGAGTAATTCTACATACAATTGTGAAATACGTAAGCATCGCGTAATAGTTTTGAGTAATCGCTTTGAAAAAGAGTAGGGTCCACTCTTAAAAAATTAATTTTTTTCATCTAGGTCTCATGTTTTATTCACTTTTTTCAAAATGTTTACGTGGCGGTTATACAATTCACTGCTGTAAATATATTTTTTCATGCAAAAATAACTGCATGTATCAGAATTTATTCATTTAGGCTCCTAGCAATTTGTCTCAAACGTGAACCTAATATATTCCTACCATCAACTATTCAGATCAAATGGATTAACTTCGATTCATCTTCCTATATATGAATTTTCTAACTTTAAGGTCAACCCAAGATTTTAATTAAGGCGCCTCAACTTAGATAGTTTTATTTCACTACAGCTAATGTTAGTTACACTAACTATTAAAATATAAAACGTAACAAATTAAGGCTTAGATCAAATACAATCAAATGGAAGGACTGCAATTCAATTAAAATAAAAAAAGAAAACTTGCTTAGGAAAAATAAAGTTTAGTCTAAAAGAGACAGAGTACCAGTCCTAATTAAGACCCATTCCCAAGCATGCGTAGCTACGCGAAGAGATTTGCATGCTCTTGGAAAATCATAATATTTCGCCTCAATTTGTCCCATCAATTTGACCAATCATATATTTTACTTTAGTTTTTTAATTTATGTTTCACTTAATTGTTAAGAAAGTAATTATTAATATAGTGATGTTTTTATTTTATTTTTTAAAAATTTTGAAAGAAAAAAAAGTATAATTTGCAATAGAGACACACCCAGTGGTCAAATCTAAGCGGCATATTTTGTAGCACTACCCTTTACTCTTAGGATACATTTGGGTAATGAGATGGGATGGGAAATTTTCAAAACTATTCACAATTTTCTTCTCAAACATAATTTAAACACAAAATACTTTTCAATTTTAAATATTCAATTTTTTCATCTGATCATTTTCTAATCATTACAACTTTTACAAATTTCAAAACAAAATAAAAAAATCAATACCATTTTTTCAAGCTAAAAAATATTATATTAAAAAACTATATTCAAACAATTTTTTAACTTTGTAACATATTTTTATTCAACTTTTTCTTTCTCATTTTCTTAAACCTAATAAAACATCTTAACTCAAATCATTTTACTACTATTCACAAACTATTTCACTACTATGTTTTAAAATAAGGGTATTTTTTGTAAAATAATATTACTTTTATGAGGATTTTAGAAAAATATACCTCATTTCAGAATATAGTTGTGCAAAGTGCTGTGAAAAGTACTGTATTTATCAGTTTTCTTCACAAAATTATTAGATACTCCAAGTGTCCAAATGAGCCCTTAGTATTCTAACATAGTGCAATCAAATCTTGTGATTTGATTCATTAATTGGTTGGTTGATTCGCTATTAGTTTAAATAGTCCAATAAATTTGGAAAAAACTAATGAAAAATGCTATATACAACCGCTCGGAGTAACCTTTGGGGAACCGCTGCGTGGAGATGAAACGCCCCGTTTCATTTGTTGACTCAAAGCAGACCGTTTTCTTTCACTCCTTCCCCTGTTTCGAAACTCACTCCAGACTTCGTCTCTTCATCTTCCCTTCGTCTTCTCTGCCTCTCCCCTTCGTCTTCAACAATTTCACTCCGCCAGCGATCCTTCGTCTTCAACAATTTTCCCTCCAGTGATTTCACTCCAGACTTCTGTTCGCACCCATCTTAATGAAATCTTCACACAACAAATCAAGATCAAAACAAAACCACAAAGAAAACCAACAAAATGAGAAAATAAGTATGAGTTTGAGCAAAACATAATAAAGAAATCTCTTCTTCCAAACCCGAGATCAAACAGAGCCGAGTTTTTCTTCCCAGACCCAAGATCGAAATGAGTTTTTCTTCCCAAACCCAGACAACGCGATCTACGGTTCCCAGACCTAGGCGGCGAAATCTCTTCTTCCAGTTCAGAGATCGAGCAGAGCAGATCTTTTCTCCCCTTCTTCTAGACGGCACAACCTCTAGCTTCCCTCTTCAACAATTTTCCCTCCGTTTTCGTTGTGTTTTGTTTTCGTTTTCAAGGTTACAAGAGCCGATGGTATACAGTTGGAAATGAGATGAAGAAGGGAGTTTTGTGGGTCTGTGGAGAAGATGAAGGGGTTAGCTTCTTGGGTCTGTGGAGAGACAAAGGGGTTAGCTTCGTGGGTCTGTGAAGAAGAGGAAGGGAGCTTCGATGGTGGCTTCGTGGAGACCAGATCTTAGTGGAGAAGAGAAGGGGTTTGTCTAGTGGAGATGATGAGGTCTTCGATGGTGGCTTCGTGGAGACAACCAGGGTGGAGAAGACGAAGGGATTTGCTTGGCTAGAGTGGAGAAGACAAAGGGAATGGGAGGGGCGTTTGGGTCAACAAATGAAACGGGACGTTTCATCTCCACGTGGGCAGCGGTTCCCCAAAGGTTACCCCGGGCGGTTGTATATAGCATTGTTGAAAACTAATTCACCCTCTAGATGTATTTGGGATCTGAACCATTGGTTTTTCAGACGGATGCTTCCTTTATGTTGACCAGGTTTGATCCTGTTGAAATTTGATTCAATATTAGTTATAGGACGCTTATTTTATAATAAGATAAAGAAACATGTGTTCTTCACCCAATAAATTTATTTACTCTTTGTTGAAACTAGACCCAAACCATACTCTATCCTTTGCTTGATGAACCTCGATTAAATTTTCATTGAAATTGGCTTGGTCGTGGGTCTAATTGTTAATAAATCTATTGAATTAATAGCGTCATGATATTGTATGTCATATAATATTATTAGTAAAGATATAAGATGTGTGACGTGGTGTAAATTGAACGAGTCGAATTCGAGTCATTTTATTTTGCTTTGTTTAATTATGTCATTCCATTTTATTAATCTTTACTACCGACTTTCACAGTCTTTATTAATCCAGGAACCTTCTCTCTCATGGGTGTTTAATATATCTAGATTCTCGCATTCATACACGGGATGGTTGACCCAAGAAACCTGTAGGAAATTTCCCTTTTCGTTCCCGAGTACTGTACAAACCAATCTATATATATTAGAGACCCTGGTCCTTAATTTGCCACAGCATACCTCCAACAGAAAACCAGCATTTTCTCCAAACCTGCACCAGTGGTTTTCTCGAAACTCTTTTGCGCCAAGGTTTGCAAAGCATGAAGAATCCAAGCAAATCGATCTTTATATCAAGCGTTTTGATCTTTGTAGTTCTTTTCTCACATCTAACGTCAACCGCATCTCAGGAAGTCGGTAATGCATGCAGAAGATACACACATATTATATACATGTGTCATTTGCTTTCCTTTTTATTTTCTCCTTATATAAGTTTTCCCTTCCGAGTTGTTCACTTTGCTATCTATAATCTGTGAATCATATGCTGCAGAGGATGAGAGAGAGTTTGATTATTTGGAAGGTAGCGAGATGGGGCCACGTCATTGGGGAGACATCCGGAAAGAATGGGCTGCATGTAAGAATGGAGATATGCAGTCTCCCATAGATTTGTCAAGTCGGAGAGTGAAATTGATTCCCAAGTTGGGGGAACTAAAAAGGAGCTACAAACTTTCTAATGCCACCATCAAGAATAGAGGGCATGATATTTCGGTAAGGAAGGAAAGCTGCCGTCTTTTCACTTCATGCATACAACTAAATGCTAATAGAAGATGACCACTATAAAAGATCGAGTTTGATTTCATGTATCTTTTCCGGTTTATATCCATTGAACTTGAGTTAATTTTCCGGGCGATCTTGTTCTTCATTTTAGATTTTATTACATCTAATCATAGTTGCTGATGTTTTATATTTTAAATGATTTTATATATTTATTATATAAATTTCATATCGACTTAAAATATTGTGATTGCAAATGAAGAGTGTTTAAAATGATCAAGAAAGATAATTAATACTGATGTTCAGTGAGGTGGACCATCTGCAAGCTAGGGTACTAAAAACGCTTCCTTACTTCCCGGCGGCCTCGGAAAATGGTGGCCCTATCATATATAGTGGAGATCATCAAGCTCGACGCCATCCTAATGGGGTAGCTGAAGTCAAGTACTCCACTAGCTAGCTATCATATCAGATTTACTATTTTTTTTTTCAATTCCTTTCCTGAGCAAGTAGCATTTTGACAACCAAATACAAGTATAAATTGAAAGAAGGGAGATATTAATGAGTAGAACATTTCTAGCTAGCTAGCTTGGCTATAAAAGGACAATATCATATTGGGTGTGGAGTTTTATCACGTTGATCCAGAGCTTGTTGCAGATCGTATAGGGTAAGAGTAATGCTATGATTTTCACATATTATAAATTAAAACTGACGTTATAGGACATGCATTCGTAAATGTACACTAGTATTAATTGGCTGTCCCGCACCAGCAATGAAGACAATTATTTGCTTATTTATAAAATGTCAATGTCATGGATGCAGGTGCAATGGGTAGGTGATGCCGGCTCCATACAGATCAACGGCACTGATTACTCTCTCCAACAAGGACATTGGCACTCACCTTCCGAGCATTCCATCAATGGCAGGAGGTCACTCTCTCTCTCTCTCTCTCTCTGTACATCCTTCTTCTACATGATCTGGAAGAAATAGGAGTTGCTGAACAAGTTCATGGACTTTTTCTTGTTTCTTTTTGTCTTCTTGTTAAATCAGGTATGACTTGGAGCTGCATATGGTTCACTTAAGCCAGGACATCAACATGAAAAATAAGATTGTTGTTGTTGGACTTTTCTATAAGATTGGTCGACCAGATGCTTTCCTCTCAAAGGTGCAAATACTCCCCCAGGATTCCTAAATTTATACGTTTGCCATTTTTTCCTCTGGTTAATTGATATGTAGCACAAACCCTTAAAAGGTCAACAAGAAGGGAAAAAAAAAATCATTTTTTCATTGTTATGATCAAATTAAGAAATTAATTGGAAGCAATGAGACAGGACAATATTCCAAGGAATTGGCCAATTTCAATGAAAAACGACAACGATATAAGTACTCCTGAAACATGTGGGAAGATGATCATCAAATGGATGTCACCTACGATTCAAGTTTAAAAAAAAAAAAAAACACTATCCCCAATCAAAAGATGATATTGTTTTGCCCTAGCTGTGTTCCAAATTGTGGTTTAACATGTTATTAATTCGAATTTCAGTTGATGAGAAACATAACATCCATGGCCGATGAAAAGGCAGAAAGAAATATGGGGTTGATTGATCCTACAGAAATAAAAATGGGTGGAAAGAGGTACTACAGATACATGGGCTCTCTCACTGTTCCTCCATGCACTGAAGGTGTTACTTGGATAATCAATAAGAAGGTAAAGCCCTTGTTCCTTAATTTGTAAATTCTTTATGAGTTTTTTGTTTTTAGGTTTTCTTTTGTTTTTGTTAGGCTAGAATGTTTGATTGTATTTAAAATACACCCACAGGTAAGGACTGTCTCAAGGAAGCAAGTAAAGTTACTCAGAGAGGTGGTCCATGATGTAAGTAACAACACTGTTTTCATCTAGCTATTTATATATAATCAATTGTGTCATGTATTACATCCTCGTCCTATTTTCATCCCACTGTGTTCATATAATATTGACACTGATCAACAGATTCAATTTTTTATATAAACCAAAAATAACAAAGAGATGTGTTTTATACTACACTCTCGTTCCATTTTGATAACATTGTGATGACGTGACATTATGCATTAAGAATTATATCAATTCTTTTTTTTTTTTTAAAAAATTAATGATTGATAGATAATATCACATGATCATCACAATATGATAGGAGTAGAATTTCAATGTTGTATATAGAATTTTCCAATAATAAAATAAGAGCAAATGAACACATGAGTAACACAAAAGTGAGATGGAGGTGTAATATATAACCTTTCATTTTACAATTTAAGGCAAAAAGCACAATGAAATTAAAGAGTTGATGAGTCTTTAGTTTAATTAATTAGCTACATGACCAAAAAACATATCTTCTAACTTTCTAAATTTTATGATTTACTAATTAATTGCAGTATGCTGAGATGAATGCAAGACCAGTTCAACCACTCAACCGTCGTGAGGTCCACTTATATGGTCAAACGTTAAGAAGAACAAAAAACTAAGTACTACAAGATCACAGAGTATTCGGAAGATGATTTATTCTAATTTTTGTCCAATATTGTATAATAGTTCTAGAAACAGTTTTTTGAGCACTACAATGTTGACGCTAGTTAAGTGTAGTAGTACAATGCATCTATATGCATTTTATAAATAAAAATACCATCAGCTTCATTACCAAGCCATTAATGCTATAGTAAACTATACTATATATATGATAGTATACTATACTATACCATATATTACTAAACTATACTGTAATATATATTACTATATATTATATATTATATGCTATATGATATTATATGTATGATATATCATATAGTGATTTCAAACATAAATACTATAATATATAATATTAGTATATGCTAATAATAATATAGTATATTAGTATATAGTACTATATATATTAGCATATGCTAATCACAATATATTTATATAACTGTATATAGTATTAATGTTTGTAAAAAAAAAATCATATATAGTTATAAATTAAAACGTATAGTGTAGATATTAGACTATAATAAAATATTTATTAATATACATTCGAACGCTATGGCATACCGTTCGAATGCTTAATTAGTTATTGAATATTTTTAGCCATGAAGAAGTGCGTTCGAACATTTTCTAGTGTTTTTGGCGCGTCTGAAATAGTGGCGGAATGTCTCCCGCCAACCCCTAAGCAATGAAGTAGCATTCAAATGGTATTTTATTACCGTTCGAACGTGGGCTTGAAAATTTGACAAGCAAGAAAACATTCGTTGTGAATTATTTTCATGTTCGAACGTATAATATTTACGTTCGAACGGTAAACAACTTAACAAGGTGTGCATGTGACATCTTTTTTCGCCTTAATAGCAGAAGTTTTAAGTTGGACGACAGCGTTTCGTGCACTTTGAACTTATTACAACGACATTTTTGGTCGTAATAACTTTGAGATGGAAAGAAACTCATGTGAGATAGAAAGATCGATTGAAAATTTGTTGAGTGAGAGAAAGGCAAGAAAAGATCACTCAGAGACTAAAGTTCCAACTTCAAAGAATGACCCTCCTAGGTAAGAGTCACAAAGTCAGAAATCTTCAATTGACGCTCTAATAAGATTGTCCTCTCTCAAACTGTTTCGATGGAAGGTTAACTTGGTTTTGGACGCCTACATCCCCTACGATACATTATCAACCTGAAATTGAAAAAATAAAATATATATTCAACATTAGTTATAAAATATAATACATAAATATTCAAAAAATTATATACTAATTAAAACAATTAGAAACTATTTTCAGTTATACCGTTCAATCAAATCCATAACCGTTTGAACGTATAAATTTTTACATCCCCATTTGAACGTGTCTTATATACGTTCGAACGGTGATATTAAATTCTATTCGAATGTATGGTGAAATGCTCAAACGTTCGAGGTTTGAGTTCTTACTGTTTGAAAGTGGTATTTTTCCTACTTGTTACAAATAATCTAACAAAACTTACTTAGAATAACCCAAACGAGGTATATAAGGAGTGTACCACTAGAAATGAATGACTCATCGACGACGACGATGTTCGACTGTCTATGGGGTCCATTCAAGCGGGTTTGAATGGTTGTTTGTGGGTAGCGGTGGCATTGAAAAGCCTTTCCCAATACCTTATATGTACAAAATCGTTTGAACGGTTTTGACTTACCAATCAAACAATATTATTGACCGTTCGAACTGTGTTCATTTCAAATTTAGTAAATTAATTGATTTTTATATTTAATATATTATATACCATATGATATTATATGTATGATAAATCATATAGTGATTTCATATATAAATACTATAATATATAGTATTAGTATATGCTAATTATAATATAGTATATTATCATATAGTATATTAGAGTATACTATATGATAATATATTATATGATATTATAATATAATATCATATAATATATACCATAGTATATCACATGCATATATATTATATACATATTATATGTTATATGTATATCATAGTATATGTATGTATGTTATAGTATATCATATATACCATATTATATAATATTTATGTATGGTATATTACTATATGATATATATCAGTATAGTATATATCATATATCACTATAATATATATCAATATAGTATATATCATATATACATATAGTACATATATTAGTATTATATAGTACATTTATATAGTATATATAGTACATGTTGAATTTTCTTAAATTTTAGTAAAAAATTATCTTTTTCTATTTTTTTTCCTTAAATTTTACTTCCTACATCATATTCATTGTTTTCCTATGGGCATCCCATGCACATAAAACGCTCCAAGAATGCTGCTTTCTTCTTGAAAGTTCTTCTTGAGACTTCGTTTTTTAGTTTCTTGACTAGGGTGGTTTCCAGTTTTCACGTAAGGTTGTATGGCAGCTGCTGAGAACGTAGGTCGACGTTTGTTCATGGATCTGGTATCGGTGGTTCCTCAGCTTCTTCCAAAATTGTCTATGGCGTACCGTGTGCCGAAATCCAAGGATGGTGAAATGTTCTTTCAGTTCTCTAAGGAGGAAATACTACGCTCGGCAGAACCTTTTAGGTTTTCTATCGTCTTGAAATTTCTTTGAAATCGTCCCTCCTTGGATGCCATTTGGGCATTCATTCAAAAGCGCTGGAATCTTGATGGCATTCCAGTTGTTTCTAATATGATGCATCCTCGGAATGTGTTTCTAACTATTATCATGAGTCTTTTCTTAAAATTCTTACAGCCCCAATAGGTAGATTTATTAGACGTGATAATCCCACTCGTTGTGCCACTCACACCGATGGTGCCCTTATCTGTGTGGAGATGGATGCTGCAAAGGAGCCTTTACCTCATTTTTGGATTGGGACTCCTGGACTGGGGTCTAGCCGCAAGCATGAGATAATTTATGAAACTCTGCCGGCGTTCTGTTCCAAGTGCTAAATACAAGGGCATAATGCAAGGACATGTCGTACTGGGAAATAGATTACTGGAAGAAAGGAATGTGTTCGGCAACATGAACCTATTGTGGAAGAACCGAAGTAAAAAAATAAATCCACCAGTTGTCGAGGAAAAAGGAGTTGAAGCAAATAAGGATTCTGAGGTAAATCTGGTAATAGGTGAATCCTCCACACCTTTGATTGAGGAGTTTGAAACAGAAAAAGATCATGGTGAGTCTCCTGATATTGAGGTTCCTGCAAAGGAAATTAATAATAAGGTGTCGGCAGAGAGGAATGACGGAAGACTGGAATGTTCTACTCGGTCGAAGGAGGCGGAGTTGGCCACGGACATGAGGAAGGTGGAAGTAGTTCCTAGTACAGAGGAGAGGGAGGATGATACTTTACAGGAGGAAGAGGTTTTCTTGGAAGAGGGGTCGATGTCTGATCCAGAACCTGAGATACATGCGGAAGTCTTTCTGCAGGATAAGGAATATCATACGGAAATAGAGGATGAAGTAGGGAAGAGAAAATAAAGTAAGAGGCAGTTTGAGAAAATCAGGAGTTCTAAGCGGGTGCTCACTCGAGCCAAAAAATAATGTACGAACACACGAATGCACGAATCTTTAAGATATGAAGGCACTGACGGGGGACACGTTTTTAAAGAAAGGAAAGTCTTTTGAAAGAAAAGCCCCGTCCAGTGACGTTTTCAAAAGAACGTACGTAAACATGCACGAACTCTTGCAGAAATGAAGGCACTGACGGGAGAAACGTTTTACGAAAAGGAAGCCCATGTTTAAAAGAGAAGAACCCCGTCCAGTGAAGTTTTCAAACGAACGCACGTATGCACGCACATAATAGTATGTACGAATGATGAATGCATGATTGAAAACCTATGTTGTTATATTTTAACTGTATAAAGTAATGCTTACGAGTTTTCGACTCATTTTAGTTTTTATGCATGTCCCTCCCCCTCACAAGAACTGCACGATCAGGACGGACACGGCCCATGGGGAAGAGCACGGAAGTCTAGGCACGAGTTTTAAACGTACGAGAGGCCTTTTTATTTCAAGATTTATGTTTTCCGCTGTAAACCTCTTTTATGATAAAAGCACATTTTAAATTATGAACGTGGAGTCTTGCACCCTGGGTATGCAAGTGAAAAGTTTTAAATCGGACGGTAATTCCCGTCGTCCTTTTTATAAAAATATTTTGGAAAACGTCCCACCACAAGGACGGGCGTTACATTGGATATTAAGGTTTACATTGTTAACTTCTATGGGAAGCTTTTTCATGAGGATTACACTTGGAGACCTAAATTTGATGGGCTGGATTTTGGACATATTGACCAGCATTATGTGGATTGGCTAGAGACAAACTTTTGAGGAAGAGGATGCACTACATGTGGTTAGAGGAATGGTGTGAGACAAAGTCCCAAGTCTAGAAGGTTTTTCTATGGCTTTCTTACAAGATTGTTAGGATGTTGTGAGAGAGGGTATTATGAAGGTTGTTATCGAGTTTCATGCGTATATGAAATATGAGAAAAGCCTTAATGCCACCTTTAAGCATTCATTAGGGGGAGACAAATCCTTGACTTGGTATTAGTTGCTAATGAATGTTCGGAAAGCGAATTTAGAGAGAGTTTCAGGTATTCTTGTTAAGCTGGCCATGGAAAATGCTTTTGATCATGTTAACTGGGAGTTTCTTTGATATTTACTTGCGAGACATGGCTTTGGAGAGAAGTGGTATGTGTGGATCAAACATAATATCTCAATGGTCAAATTCTCTATTTTGCTTAATGACTCCCCGACTAGATTTTTTAATAGTCTAATCTCGAGGTTTGAAGCAAGGAGACCCCTTGTCTCATTTTCTCTTTATTGTTTTCATGGATGCTTTGAGTAGATGATTGATTCAGCTATTGATGGGAGTTTCATGTTGGGTTTTTTGGTGGCTGAGGACTTTCTTGGTAGCCTCAAGGTCTCACATTTCCTTTTCGCTGATGATTCCCTTATTTTCATTGACCCAAACCAAGATCACCTTCGATGTTTGAGAGCTCTTTTGTTATGCTTTGAAGTTGTTTCTGGGCTTAGAGTCAACTTATCAAAGTCAAAAATAGTTCCAGTGGGCAATGTTTCGAATACTAAGGATTTGGCAAACATTTTGGGACGGAGTGATTGAAATATCTAGGCCTCCCCTTGGGTGCCCCTTATAAATATTTGTCGATTTGGGATGGAGTGATTGAGAAAATAGAAAGGAGGTTAGCTGGGTGGAAAATGATTTGTTTGTCCAAAGGGGGAAGAATTACCCTGATTAAAAGTATGTTGTCTGATCTTCCAATATATTTTCGTCCCCTATTTCCTTTGCCCATTGGGGTGGCTTGTAATCTTCCGTAACTTTTTGTGGGGTGGTCTTGGGGAAGATAGGAAGTTCCATCTAGTAAGTTGGGACAAAGTATGTTCATCGGTTACTTGTGGACGCTTGGGGATTCGTAATTTGAGGTTTTTTTTTTTTTTTGATAAAAGGATGAAATTTTATTGCTCAACAAGTCTTACAACATCTCAAGAGATACAATTGACTAAATACATATTGGAATTTCTTCCAATCCTATGAAATCCTCTTGTAGAGATAATGCTTCTTGAGCAAAAATATGAGCAGCCTCATTAGCTTCTCTTCTTGTATGGACAACTGACCAAAAGGCATAAGAATTTAGCAGAGTTTTGGTATCCTCAAGTAAGCAACCTACCTGGCTCCAATCTGGATTCTTCATTGAAAATCTATTCACCACTTGTAAGGCATCTCCTTCCAATATAAGTGATCGAATGCCCATTTCTTTATAGAAATTTGTTGCAACCGTTACAGCATAAGATCCATCCACCCGAGGATTTGCATATAGACTTCTGGGAGCACTAAGAGAACCTATCACCTGGCCTTCTCCATCCCGAATGATCACACCTATGCCAATCTTTCCCTTCTCCTTATCAATCACAACATCTCAATTGGCTTTGTAGCACTGATGATGAGGCTTAGGCCATTTCTGATGAAACGTTTTCCATGAACAAAATAATTTCTTCTGAACCATATCAACCTTGCTGCTATTGTTGCTTCCTCTAGTTCCTCTTGCTAGAGAGTATTACATAGTTTGCTCCAAATGTCCAAAAAAGATTCACTTTGAAAAACCATCTTTTGAATTTTCTTATTACCTTGGCACTAGACATCTCAAGCACCACCACAACTCCAAATGGCATGACCCACTAATTCTGGGTGTACTTTGCAAATAGAGAAGAATTCATTCTCCACAATTTTCCTTTTGCAAAGATTGGAAAGAGTAGCAGTGCATCTTGGGAAGTGACTTTGGAGATATCAATTAGAGAGGGATGTATAATGAAAAAATATTATTGATGCTAAATATGGGAGGGTCCGAGGTAGTTGATGTTCTAACAAAGTTAGAAGCAAAGTTTTGAGTTCTGTTCCGGTTGAAGTATTAGATTGGAATATTTCGATACCGATACGTTTCGGTATACCGTTTTAAGATAATCGATATATGAAGAAATTATACACTACAACAGAAAGGGTCTTTTGGGACGAAAATTTTTGTCCCAAAAGACAGCCATTTCATTTTTTGGGACGAAAAAAAATATTCCCAAGCTCGTGCCAACAACACTGTGCCAAAAGGTATATTGGGACGAAAATACCATTTTGTCCCAAAAAATATCTTTTTGGACGAAATTGAAGGAAACCTTTCGAACGGGAATTTATTTTGTCACGGTTGAAATTCGTCCCAGAATATCGTTCGAACGGAAACAATTTTAAGTTCAAACAGTAGTAACGTGTTTGAACGATTACAAAATTTGTTCGATCAAACATGAATTTGTTCGAACGGCATGAATGTAGCTTTGGTAAAGGGTCAGATCGAAAGGTATTTTGGTTCGAACGGTATAAGTTATGTTCGAACACTACGGAGATAAATGGCGTTCGAACGTTATGTGATCGTTCGAACTCGACGAAAATAAATTGCGTTCGAACATTATGATATCGTTCGAACGGTAACTATTTTATTTAAAGTCAATAATAGAAAATCAAATAGACATTCATAATATTTGAAAAAATACATTAGAAACTGTTTAACACTCACAAAAGTTTTATAATAAGTGTGAACGGGCATTGTTCGTACATAAATAGATAATCCCAAAATTTGTACGCAAAAAACCATCAGTTGCTTGCAGGCATGTACTGTTGCATAAGTTGCTGCATTTGGAGTTGCATCTGTCTTCTGAACTCTTCTTGTTGTTCTTCATGTTGTTTGAGGCGCATCTCCATATCTGCTTGTTTTGCCAGTTGAGCCTCTAACTCATGCTGCCTTGCAGTCAATTCTTCGATTCTGGAATTCGCATTCTCTAGCGCTATAGAAGTCATAGATGCATTCCCAGAAGAAGAGGAAGAGGGAGAAGGCTTTACACAGCGACCCAAACCCCTCAAATATCCTGAACGTTGACCTAGGACTTGTGTAAAAATATCAATATCACTTGTTGAGAAATTTTGATCTGACGCAGATTCAGCACGTAGGGCAACCATTTTATCCTAGACATATATAAGATAAAGAATTAATATCATCATAAATACTCTAATATATTTAATGAAAACAGGTTATAATACTTACATAATTTTCACGGGCATCAGGATAAGTCTACTCTCCAATATGATCAGTGTGCGATGCAGCATATAATTTTGTCAGATCATAATTGGTATCTGAATCTTGCTACAATAAATGTGTTAAGATATAAAGTCATTATGATTCATCCAAATAATTAACTATATCCAATAAAAAAAAAATAGCAATACCAATTTCTTAGAGAGACGATGGAAAGATCTTGAGCCTGGATGATGATTAATTTTCAATTTTGATCTATTTGTTTTGTTTATAGAACTTCACTCCTGCAAAGAAATTGAAAATATTATGAAGCGAAATGAAATATACGACAATTAAAATAATTAAATTTAATTATACCTGATATGATGGATCCTCAAACATGTCACAAAGTTTTTCCCACTCAGAAGGTCGGACATCCTAAAAAGGATGTTGGCGTGCATCTTCCTTCTTCTCAAACTTATTATAATGCTCATGACACATCGCCTTATATTTGCGAAATGCATTACCCATAAGCTCTTCCACAGTCTTACGCTCCTCTCTCCGACCAAAATTTAATTCCAAATCATCCTTGAAAAAAATTGTCACAAACATATTATCATTTATAATATTCTAAATTTAAGTAAAATATAGATATTTATTATGCTATATCAATGTCTTAAATATTACCAAATAACGCTTCTTGATAAGCTTTTTAACATCTTGGGGGACTTTCTTCCATGAAGTCGTTGCCAAAGGTGCGTAAGTTCTTGTAAGAGCACCCACATGCGATGCAAGCCAAGCTGTTGGTTATCCTTTGCCCCCGGTATATTTGTTATGAATGTTAACCTTGATCTTACCCACCTTCCGATATTTTTCCAACGTCACCCCTCTAGTGGTGCATCGACCTTGACGAGATTGTACTGTAGACTCTATAGAATATAACATTGTAATCAATTTAATTTATATGTCTATTATAGGATCTTAATTAATAACTTTTATGAGTATTAGATTTTTACCTTGTTCTGTAGAGTCAATCTCTAATGGTGAGTCTGAATGAGAGATAGGAACAGGTGGAGATGGGTTGCGAACTTCCTTCCTCTTTGACGGCATAATTTCAAACTACTGATACATTCAATAAGTAAATATAATTTCAAACTACTGATACATTTAATAGTATTTTAATTTAAATATTAATTTTATTAATTTAGAATTAAGTATTTAAGTATTATTACTTAACTATTGTATTTTAATTTAAAGATTTAGTAGTACATATAATTTACAACTATCCTTATATATTTGTATTCTAATTGTAAATACATTGATGTATAGTTTACGTTTGAACGGTGCTACACTATGTTCGAACATAACTTACACGTTCGAACGGTAATCCTAACCCGTTCGAACATGTTCATTCCAGATTTTAGTCGTCTTCAACAACCGAAAACCCCATTAATCCGAGAATACAAATTTCTCACAGCAACACAGACAACAATATCAATAGCATACAAATTTCTAACATTGCAAAATAGTATATTCAAACCAAAATGAGAATATAAAAGGCATACCTGAATTTTTGGAAATGAAAATGCAAGGAGATTAGATTATATGCCGTGCGAAGGAGCTCCCCAACAAGTAATAATCTGATAATAATTGAGTGAGATGTTAATATTTTGAGTTTGGGGGCTAGTTTGAGGAAGAATGGCTCTAGTACTAGCATATATAATGTCATCGATAGTACTAGCATAGATAGTGTCATCTAATTAAACCATAATTAAAATATAATATGTTAATATATTAGACTATATAGATAACATATATATATATATAGTGTCATCTAATTAGATTATAACTAAAATATATTATGTTAATATATTAGACTATATATATAACATATATATAGTATCATATATAATGTCATCTATAGTACTAACATAGATAGTGTCATCTAATTAAACTATAACTAAAATAATAATATATTAATATATTAGTATAATATTTAAATGTATTGAAGTAGACTATTCGAACGTATTTACTAACCATTCGAACGGTATTGCATAAATAAGTTCTCGCGGATGGTCATTTTCATAGACGTTCGAACGATTAACAAAACTTCGTTTTCTCCAAGTGAACCATCCATCTCAGCCGTTTAAAGCCGTCGTCGCCACTACGAACAATGCCCAATCGAAACCTCTTTCTCTAAGCATCGGTATGCTATTTTTCTAACTATTTTACCGTTTAAATTTAGGTTTTTGATGGATTATTTGTTTAAATTAGGATAAAACAATTTATCCATCAATACTCACCATAGATTTGCTTAAATCCATTGTAGGAAGGTTTATTTAAGTCTCTTTCAATTTGTTCGTTGAAAAATTGATGGAATCGAAGGATTCTATGGATTTAAATGGCTGAGTCGACTCAGCGAAGGCGCTGAGTTAAATTCGCATACCGTTCGAACCCTGGTTAGTGCGTTTGAACGGTACGATACAAACAAGTAGTAGATCGTTCAAATGTTGTTTTATACGTTCGAATGGTATACCAGCCAAACAGGTTTGCATACCGTTCGAACACTATTTTAAGCGTTCGGACGGAATAATTAATTTTAGTAACATTAGTGAATCAATATTTTTATTTCATATTGTAGTTCAATTAAATCTTTACGAGAATAGATATTATATTATAATTAAATTAATATAGAAATTTATCACATTTTGTTAAATATTTAATTTCTATTAAATATTAATCTAATTAATATTAAATAATGTGATTATTTTTATAAAATTATGTTGTTCACAATGTCTCATTTTATTAAATTACTATTCGTATGTAATTGAGTGATTAGTTATTTATTATATTTTTATGGTTAATGTATTGATAAACTCTTTAATTGTAAATTTCAAATTGATTAAAATGTCTTATTCTAGGGCGTGACGTAAGCGACGCAATCCAGCTGAGACTAGTATCAGTCCAGGCAGGGAGAGGACTGTTTCAGTAAAGCGACAAGTGAAGATTTCTGACTTCCAGAGTCTTGTCTGGGAGGGTCATTCCCTGCCATCAGTCTTCAGCGAACGTGGTTGGGGACCTATCTTAGAGGAGTGGGAAGAGTCATAGGGGACCGTCTCCTATATTGACGTTGTTTCTGAGTTCTATAGAGAGCTCGGTGGTGCCAGCTCAGATGACGGAGGGGCATACAGGATCTCTGTCCGAGGAGTTTCAATTGTATTTTCACGGGACGGACTTGCTGAGCATCTCGGTATTCCTAGGCTGCCAGATGCATATCCAAACGTGGTGCCTAGAGAGTCTGATCCTTCAGCTGAGGCGAAGACAGCTGAGGAGGAGGCACCAGTTTATACAGATGAGGTCGATACCCTTGCTGATCATGAGGTGAGGGATTTGGTTGTTGGTCCAGATACTCCCCCGTATGACAGGATGAAGAGCATCAAGCAGGCAGATCTATCTTCTTTCTTCAAGATCCTGAATTTGATAATCGCCAGTAATATTGACCCTCGGCAGCACAAGACAGAGGTTGGCATTGACCGGAGGAAATTTATGATACGGGTCGCTCGTGGTATTCCTATCAACCTAGTGGGGTATATATTCGATAGGATTCGATCAGAGTCTCGGTACATTTCGATGGATATACTGCCATTCAGGATCCTGATCACCTGATTTCTGCTATTTGCTGATGTCGTGCCTGATGTTGCCGAGCGTAAACGGGAGCCGATGGGGCTGATCAACAGCACCACCCTCTCGCGCAACATGAGACACTCGAGACTGCGTCTTTGTGGACATGTTCCAGACCCGGTTGATCCTCAGAGAGATGCACAGCCGGGAGGTCACGGAGTATCGACCGCTGGGACATCCAGACAGACCAAGGCATCAGTACACATCGCTACTCGTGAGGACATGGCCGAGGTCGTGCGTGCAGCGATCAGCAGACAGACATTAGTGTTGATCGATGCAGTGCGTATGGAGGTCCGTTCTGCTGTGTCTGAGTTTCGTACAGAGATTACTGGTACCATCTCTAAGTTACGTACGAAGTTTGATGCCATGTCTGTGACAATATTTTGTGTTTTGTAAATTCAGTATTTAATTATAAATTAGTATTAGTTTATATTTTCTAAACTAATTATTGATTGATATTATTCCTATAATTAAATTGATAAATTTTTATAATTACTAGTTAATATAAATATAATTCTAAAAAGAAAAAACATATGATCTGTAACACCCGGGCCAGCCAAGCCACTTTACAAAAATTTTTGAGTTTTAGTTAAAATCATTTGGGATTACGAGTAAAATTTTTAGAAGAGAGTTTGAGCCTAAGATATTTTTGGCGGTGTATAATTTTTCTATAAGTTTGATAATTAGGTTTCAAAGTATTTAATGGATCAAGTGGTTGTTCATCAAAAAAAAAATTTATGGAATAATTATATTTATTTTAGGTTGATTAGAGACCCAAAACCTTGTGATTAAAACCAAGCAATAATCTCGTTAAGAGCCCAGCCGTGAGATCGGGTCCAGAATTCATCGCACGGTGTCAAGCCTTTTTTATTTCATGCATGTTCATCCCTTCCTTTTTATTTAGGTTTGTTCTACTTTCTACTTATAGCCTATATATAAGTTAAGTTTTTCTCAACCCTAGATTTGTGCCGCTCGTCCTCCTCTTAGATTATCAAACTGAGACCTCCATTCCAGCCGCCTCACCACCTTCAAGTAGCCACACCCAGCCACTGCAACTCCACACACGGAAGCTCCAACTCTTCCTATTCCCGTCGTCGCTGGCCATAAAACTACAAGCCTCGGTGGAGTTCAGCAGCTCTACCACTCCCACAGCCAAGCCAGCGAGTCGTTACTCCCCCAAACCCAGTCCACGCGGAACCTCAGCCGCACGAAGCCGCCACCCAACGCCTGCATAGCATCTGTTGCAAGACACAGAAATCCTCTGTTTTAGACAACCGAAACAGAGCCACGCCTACAGCCACCCCAACTCCTCGGTGCCACCTGCCACGGCTCACCCACGCCCAGCGTTGCGCCGTAACACCTCTGCTTAGCCGCTTCTCTGCCACACGAAACCGAGAGCCACCCCCACCTCACGGAGAAGCCTATGCTTCCTGCACCAAAAATAGAGCATTTACTGAACTCCACCGTAAGCCACTGCAAAACCAGCACCTGTTTGCACCGAAAAACACCATAAAATCAATGGAAACCGCCGGTCGTGACATCCCCGTCACCCTGCGCAGATCAGTGAGCCCAGACCCTCCGCCATATGCGTTCCCTCTCGGTTGCTCTCTCTCTCTCTCTCATCTCGCACTCTCCGAGCTCTCTCTACCTATCTCGTGCGCTTTCGCCGCCCAACGTAGGTGGCCTCGCCACTGCATGCCCTCCTCGGCGCCCAGCAGCACCACCATAGTTCCTGCAGCCCAACCGTCGTGCCTTGCCCCTCCACGTACAGCTCGGTTTTAGCCGTAAGCCAGCACTCCACTTCCTTTTGTTTTTCGTGTTGCTGACTTAAAAGGGTAGTGTATGTGTGTGTTTATATATATATATATATGTGGGTAAGTCTGTAACGTAATAGGATAAATGCTATTACCGTTATACCCCTTTGATCATGTTTCAAACAAAGTACTACAGAAACTATTGCATAGTCGGTCTAATAAATAGAAAATTTCGTTGTTACCTTTGAATTTCAAGTTACATTATTGTGTTTTAAACATTGAAATGTATTTTGTAAATTCTAAATTTTCCATATTTACCAAAATGATCTTGGTAAGTTTAATTTATTTTGAGTAAAGCCTCTTTCGAAAGCAATTGATAATGTTGTAATTTTATTATGATATAGTTTGTTAAATAAATTTTATGTATAACTTAAAAAGAAATTTTTGGCATAATTATGTTATGCAGTATTAAATCTGATAGTTTGATTCTTCATTAGTGAATAAGTTAGAGTTAATACCTCAGTCAGAGATTTAGTTGGAATTTGAGAAGTGTTAACATTTTTAGAAATTCGTGAATTTAGATTTCCGAAGAATTAAAATAAGTTATTTTAGCATCTTAGGCTTAAATATTGAGATACGTTTTCGATTGGAAATTTATGAAAATTACGTGATTATGTTATAGATGAAGATTAATATTTGTTTGGTTTTGTTGAGGAATTTTTTGAAAGACTAAAGAGTTCCAGGTAAGCGGGGTCCGTATGCTAGATTTTTATAAAATAAAATGGACTGAGGTTGATTTTTTGAAAATATGCATGTTTTGTTATGAAAAGATATTTGAAATACCTCAGTTATTTTTTTCTGCATTACTTATGAGATTCTGTTAAAAATAAAATAAAGTATTTTCTGGCATGACTGGTGTAGACATGAGCTATTTTGCATTTTGTTTCTGAACTGTGCAAAAGAGAGCGAATATGAAAGTTTATGCATAAAATTATGTTTTGCGATTTCTGAAAACTTTGTTCTGTTCTGAAGATATTCTGTACTCTGATATGATATGATATGATTTCTGAAAAACTCTGTTATGTTCTGAAAATGTTTTGTACTCTGATATGATGAAATTTCTAAAAGCTTTTCGCATGACATTCTGAATCGGGATGTGGTTTGTGGATGGTGACCTATTTGACCTACCACGGGTTCTAATAGTGGCTTCTGTTTGGGTTGGTACCAACTGTTCTGTTTCTGGTGCACCCACTTTAGAAAAAAAGTAGTTTTCTGGTGGTCTTTCCTGTGTGCACACTCGGGGCTCCGAGAATAAATAAGGGGAAGATTCACATTCTGTTTCTGCTCGGTTAGCTATCGGGATTTGCACAACCCTACCACGGGGGTTAAACATGGCCACTGATGTGATATGATGCTCTGGTACGATGGCGGTCAGTTATGCTATGCCAAAAGAATTTGAATAAGAATATTTTTGAACTTTCGCTCTAATAGTTTTGATAACATGTTCTGACTCTGCATTCTGAAAATAAAGTGTTTTGTTCTGCATTCTGAAATCTGTAAATGCTCATGTTTGCATACTAGTATATGTTTCCTGCTTACTGAGTTGTTGATAACTCACCCTTGTCTCCATAATATGTTTCAGATATTCTTGATGCAACAGCTAAGAATCAAGAATAGGGAGTACTTGCAAGTTTATTGATCATAGAAGACTAAGTGCCTTAGGGTACAATGATTGTTGGATAATCTTTTGGTAGTGTTAATATTGTATGTGGCTTTGGTATTTTGAGTAATGGATATTTGTATTGAACAAATAGGTTAATATATTATGGAGACTCTGGTTTATTTTACAAGTATTATTTAGAAATGATTTTTAGGTGATATGAGTTAACTCTCCGGACCCTTGGGGTCGGGGCATTATAATTGGTATCAGAGCCAGGTTTGAGATTCTATAAACTATATGGATTGAGATTTTAGGAATTTGAGGCTTCAGATTTGATTGGCTTATTCTGAAGGTTGTAGACATGACTTGGAGGTCTAGAATTTGAGGTTTACATAAATTTGAACAAAGGTTTGAGATTTTGCAAACTATAAATTATGAAGTTTTTGGATATCTGTAAGTTTAGGAAGTAATTCCATATTTAAGACGTCGGAAGTTGAGGATAGAGAGTTGATGATGTGGATAATTAAGATTTGAAATTCTGCAAACCAGAGTAGATATGTATAGGATTTATACAGATTTATGAGTTGAATTCATACTCCTTAAGGTTTAGACTATAGGTTTGTTTTACGGGTAACGCTTTTTATTCATGAACTCTATAATTTTGTTTTTAAAACAATTTGTAAAGTTTTAAAATTTTTTCAGGATGCCACCTCACCGTCGAGAACGAAATGTGTCAGATTTGAATGCAACCAATAACGAGAGGGAAGCAAATACGAGTTCTTCCGAAGTACTACGAGTAGCAGCGCATCAACTTATAGATGATCTCGCACATAATCCTTCGGGTTGCCAACGTAACAATAGTGAAGAAGGATGCACTTTCAAACAATTTAATAGTACCCATCCCCCCACTTTTGATGGAAGAAGCGATTCTAATACAGCTGAAGATTGGATGCAGGACATTGAAGAGATATTCAGTGTTTTGGAGTGCACCAATCAACAAAAAGTTCGATTTGCAGCTTTTAAATTAATCGAAGAAGCGAAGAGATGGTGGAATTATGAGAAAGCCATCAGAGAAGCTGATGGAACTGGAGTAGTGAGCTGGCCTCACTTTAAGCAAAACTTTTTCGACCGTTTCTTTCCGAGGGCAGACCGGGAAGCTAGAACCCGAGAGTTTGCTAACTTGGTGCAAGGGACCATGATGGTACGCCAGTATGCTGCAAAATTTGCAGAGTTATCACGTTTCGCCCCATATTTGATCACCGTTCGTTACATGATCACCATGTCGGGGTGTTACATGATCACCGTTCGAACCATGAAAATAATGTTCGAACAGTATTGATTCATCATTCAAACGGTGAATATTGTACATTCGAACGGTATATCAATTTCCCATTATATCAATGTTTCTTAACGTGCCAAATTGCACGTTCAAACAGTGCTGATTTATCATTCGAACGGTAAAATTCTACGTTCGAACGTAATGCAATTTCCTGCTATAATAATTATACTTAACGCGCCAAAATGTACGTTCGAACAGTGCTGATTAATCATTCGAACGGTTAAAATTGCACGTTCGAACGGTGGAATAATTTCCCGCTATCATAATATTACTTAACGCGCCAAAATGTACGTTCGAATGGTTAAATTTAACTGTCCGAACGTTAAAACATTACATTCGAACGGTTTCATTATTAGGGACAAAATATTCGTTCCTAATTATACCGTTCGAAAGCGTTCGAACGGTTTTGTTCTTCTGTCATTTTTTTTTGTACGAAATCTGAAATTCGTCCCAAAATTTCACTTTTTGGGACGATTTTCATTTCGTTCCAAAAGAAAATCATTCCAAAAAGTCTTTTTTGTTATAGTGATATAAAGAGTTATATATATAAATACATTCTAAATCTTAAAAATATGATTACAAGTTTTAAAAATACAATAAAAAGTGAAAACACTCATAAAGTATATTCAAACCGGTTTGAAAGTGAACATAATAAATAGCATTTTTTAATCAATAATAAAACGCAAAGAGATTATTTTTATTAGTAGGAGTATACGTTGCTCCATAAAGTTAAAGAGAGAGAATAAGAAAAATTCTAAATGTATGGTCTGCAATTCTTTCTTTACCCGGTTAGTTTCTAAAATTTTATATTTTTATTGGTTTGTTCACGCAGAGATGTTAGCATTTCTTTTCAAAGACTTTAAGTTCCAACGCCAATTCTCTTTCTCTGTCTTTGTGACTCTAGTTTTCATACTTGTGTCCAGGTCTTCAACCTCCAAGCATGCAAATTCCTATCCGAAATACCTATTCCGGCTAGAATATCGGAATTCGGTCGGAATGGTTCAAAGCCAACCGAAAAGATTGGAATTTGACCCAATATGAAAAAGTGACTTTCCTCGTGCCGGTTACTATTTCGGCCATTCTTTAGTTTTTGGCATGGTTTTTAGCGTATGAACTTGGCTCTAATGAATGCTTTTACTTCCCCCTTTAGGATGGCAAGAGAAAAAGACGTCACTGTGACTTATTTTGTAATTTTTTCTACTAATATCCCTCAATGAGATATGAGATTTATTAAAGACGTCCATGCTTGGGAAGTCTTGATTGTTACTTTGCTTTTTCAGTAGGTTGTATGACATGAAAATGGTGCAGGGAAGAGAGGACAGAATGTTGTGACAACATGTTGGAAATTCTACTTTTTTGGTTAGCTCTTATTATAAAGTGCTGACGTGCCATTATGCCAACCAATTTTCTTGAAAGTGTATTTGGAGATCCAAGGTATTAAGTAAAGTTTTTTTCTGCTGGTTGGTGTTCTTTGGAAAAATTCTGACAACAGATAATTTGAGGAAGCACGATATAATTTGTTTGAACTGGTATTATTTATACAAGAAGGGAGTCGATTGATCATTTATCTCTGCATTGTGAGGTGGCAAAGACTCTTTAATTGGGATGAGATTTTCAACAAGTCGGGTATAACTTGGGTGATACCCAAGAGAGGGGTGGAACTCTTAGCTTGTTGGAAAGGTTTAATGGGCAGCCATTGCTTTGATGATATTTGGAAGATGGATTTCTCTATGCTTAATGTGGTGTCTTTGGCTGAAGGAATGGACTCTGTTTTGATGATAGAGAATGCTCACTTAGAGTTTTTCTTTTAAACTCTTTGTCTTTGGGCGAAAGTTCTTGTATTGAATGAGAATAATTTATTTTTTTTTTCTTTCGGACTTTTCTAGTTCCTAGTTCATAGCTTGTATTTAGGTGTTTCAGCTTATATACTTTCTGTGTACTTGACTATGTCAATTTATTCGCATTTATAAAATCTCTTATTACTTAAGAAAAAAAAAAGAAAAAACCCTATCCAAACGAGTCACTCTCATGGGAAATAATCAGCTAGCTAGTTAGCTAAAAGAAGAAGATTTATTTGTAGTCAATTATATGCTAGAAAAATTATCGTTTCTTATCAAAATGAGAACAATTTTGTTATAAGTAGTCATTCTCATTGTAAATGACCATTTATCATAAATACTCTTTTGTCTCAAATATTGTATTGTGAAATGAATAATATTATTATGTCGCCTCATTTTGACCGTTCATGTATTTAATTTTTTTTTCTTTTACTTACTGATTAAAGAAGTGATTATTAACGTATTGATATATTTTTTTATTTTTTAAAATACTTAAATACGTTAAAAAATATAAAAAATAAAATTTATACGGCCAGCAGTCAAGGCCGCAGACTAGCACTACTGAAATATCCTTTCTTACGTCTTCAATGGAACATGTTTAATTAGAGATCGATTACGTACGTAGTTGTTATGGTAGTAAAAGATCACCCTGATTGTCTGATTACTGACTAGTTATTAGTCATGTCTCAGTGATCGTATTAATTTCTTACGTACGTACTCTTGTTGATTATTTAATATATATTTTTTTTTACAACATTTTTGAACAATCCAAAATGATTTAATATTCAAGCCCATCAATGTTGAACATATATAACAAGACCGTCAGAGATAAATCTACATTATTTTCGTGAGAAATTCTATTTGCAGTCCTCAAGTGGGGATTACATGTGCAGGCACATTATGAAATGAGAGAAAACATAATTTTAGGAGGGATAATTTTGTAATTTTAAAAAATTTTAAAGTTAAAATAATCTAAACTTGCATTGTAGTCCTCATTTAAAAACTGTACCTAGAATTACTTTTTCTTCCTTCTCGATGTTGTCGTACATGCATGGACCCCCCAATTATCATATATGCATGTGGGTCATCATCAATGCCCATACACTGAGCCACTGGATGCTGCAGCAGCCTGCATGTATACTAACTTCACCTGGAGCCAACAGAATAAATAGTTATATATGCACGCACTACAACACAATTGCTTTTTAGTGACGGTTGGAAAATTGTGACAGTCCCTAGACCGTTACTAAAAGGCATTTTCTGTGACAGTTTCTGAAAACCGTCACTAAAGATAGAATGAGATTTTTTTACATTCGAACGTATGGGAAATATGCGTTCGAACGTCACATGTACGTTCGAACGTTATGTCTGTTTACGTTTGAACGTAAAATGTTTTGGCGCAACCGTTCGAATGTTATTAATTTTACGTTTGAACGTAAAATGTTTGCACCAATGTTCGAATGTTAAGTAATAACATTCGAACGTTCATTGTAAATTTAAATTAAATGACTTTACATTCGAACGTTATTGTGCATAATTTGTGAACAAGTCTAAAAAATTGAATTGTATCTATTTATATATACACACTTTGTAATATATAAATATATATTATTGATTTATATATATTTGAAATGCAGTGATTTAGTATTAAAGTTGGAAATTATAACATCAAAGAAGATTAAAAATTGAAATTAAAAAACGATAAAAATATTCAATAATATTTTTCGTTACAAATATTAAAAATAAAATAAAAAATTTGATAGAATGTAGTAAACGACAGTCAGATGATAACGTTATCCACAAAAGTCGAACTCTGTACTTCCTCAGTCAAGGTATCAACCTTGTCGTTGAGGATAGTTACACGATGGGTGAGTTCGGCAACAGACGCCGATATAGCCTCGAGCGATCGATTGATCTTATGATCAATATGCGCAGTCAGCTGTGAGATGACCGCATCAACCCAAGCAGGCCCGCACATCTCCTGCAGATGTACTCGGCGTATGCTGACTACTACTCCCGACATGACCTGGCTCAGGCTACGTCCGAGGAACTAGATCCTCTACAGGGGGTGGCTGACGTCCCCTCGCCTGTCCAATGCTACATTGATGCGTGGTCATGTCGAGGGGGCTCATCTGATCTTTGACCCGCTCCGCTGGTTGGGTCGGCACTCCCCGTGCAAGTAATAGTCGGCTGATGAGGACACCATATGGGAGATTATCCGTGGAGACGATGCTCGCCTCGTAACGGATCCTCTCAAAAATGTGCAGTGGCAAATCTATAGGATCTCCACGTGCCACTCGTATAAAAAATTGTGCCCGAAGCCGACTAAATGTGGTTTTATGAGCCACATGATCGACATTTGTTGCAACAATAAGGTGCAACATGCGGAAGAAATGCAGCAGATGGTTCTGGTTGAAGGCGTTCTTCCGCTCGATCTGCATGCGATCCCTTCCGGTGAGGATGTAGAAATCCTCGTCTCGGTCATCATCCCGAGCCTCGACGCCAGTATCCTCAGCCTCTGACTGGCCTGCATCTCTGGCTGATGCTGGCTCACATCCCCGGCCAGTAGATGATGTAGAAGTGCCTACATCCTCACGGGGTGTCGAGTGTGCAAATGTCTCCACTCCTCGACGAATCCCGAGGTGCTCGCCGATGACATCTGCTGATACCTCAATGGAAACACTGCGTACAGTCACGGTGTGAGAGGATGCATCCGGAGGCATGTCACACATCCCCATATAGAATTCTTGAACCATTGAGGGGTATACATTCCCCCTCAATGTGCAGATATTTCCCCAGCCTCTACTGAGGAAAACATCTCTTAGGTTCATCTGCTGCGAACAGAGTTATATCTATAACTATATACTATACAATGTAGTATATAGTTATAGATATATAAAATGTAGTATATATATTATACTATAAGTTAGTATATAATAAAGAATTTAATAAGTAACAATATAATATATATTATTGATTTATATATATGGTATAGTTTATATATTATATACGTTGATGTTCTCATTTAAAAGTATTATGCTATCGTACTATACAATGTAGTATATAGTTATAAATATATATATAAAATGTAGTATATATATTATACTATAAGTTAGTATATAATAAAGAATTTAATAAGTAACAATTTAATATTATATTATTGATTTATATATATGGTATAGTTTATATATTATATATGTTGATGTTCTCATTTAAAGTATTATGCTATCATACTATACAATGTAGTATATAGTTATAAATATATATATAAAATGTAGTATATATATTATATTATACGTTAGTATAGTAGGAATCGTACGTTCGAACGTTTCAAGTTAACGTTCGAACGTTAAACTAAGAGCGGGAAATTTCCAGCTCGATTAAGGTATCTGTGTGATTATTCAGACGTTCGGACGTTTATACTATACGTTCGAACGTTATTTGATGAAAATCACGAGAAAATTATGTACATCCGAACACCAAATATGTTAACGTTCGAACGTTAGTTAAATTAGTGCGGGAAATTTCCCGCTCAAATATGGTAACACTTTGATGACATGTACGTTCGGACGTTTAAGTTAAATGTTCGAACGTTCATCTGTAAATTTACAAACGTTCGAATGAAAAATTGTGATACATTCGAACATATATGAGGAAAGTGCGGGGACTTTCCTGCTAGATTTTATGTTATAAATAAGAAGGGTACGTTCGAACGTGTACTGTAAACGTCCGAACGTTCTGGGCGGGAATAATTTTAGAATATAACGTTCGGACGTACAACTTAAACGTTCGAACGTTTGAACTAATAATTTTAGAACTTAATCAGTACGCGCACGAGAGGAAGCAGATCATTTCTTCTTCTCCCGTGCGCACAACAGAGAGAGAGAGAGAGAGAGAGAGAGAGAGAGAGAGAGGGTGTTAGAGTGAGAGAGAGAGTTGAGTTAGAGAGTTAGAGAGAGTTGAGTTTTGGTAAGAAAAATTTTTTATTTCTTGTCTTTATTTGAATTTTATGATATTTATACAATGTGTTTTTGTTATAGAATATTTCTAATAAGTTAGTGTTTGTATTTTTTTGAAAGATTGCTTGTTTTGGGAAGTTGGAAGATTTTGATTTGTAAGAGGATATTGTGAGTGGTAGGTATATTTCTAAAGTATATAAATATGTTGTTGTGATTTTATGCTTACTCTTGAAATATTGTGATTATTGTTTGTATAGTTTGTAAATAGTTTGTGAGTTATTGTAAATATGTTGTGATATGAATTTAAAATATTGTGTTTATTATTAGAAATATATTTTCATTAGGCTTTGTTAATACATGTTTATTGCTTACTCAAGTTTAGAAATATATTAATACATGTGGCATGTTATTTTGTGAATATATTGTGAGTTATTATGAATATGTTGTGATATGGACTTGAAATATTTAAATTATTATTTGTGAATGACGTTTGAATATATTTACATTGTTACAAATATATTGTCCTTAAGCTTTGTTAATACATGTGGCATGTTATTTTATGCTTACTTTTTATCATATTGTGATTATTGTTTGTATAGTTTGTAAATAGTTTGTGAGTTATTTTAAATATGTTGTGATATAAATTTGAAATATTGTGTTTATTATTAGAAATATATTGTCATTAGGCTTTGTTAATACATGTTTATTGCTTACTCAAGTTTAGAAATATGTTAATACATGTGGCATGTTATTTTGTGAATATATTGTGAGTTATTGTGAATATGTTGTGATATGGATTTGAAAAATTGTGATAATAATATTTGAAATTAAGTAATAAAAAATAAAAGTAACTCTTTAAGAATTATAATAATTAAAATTATTGTATAACCATTGAAATTAAGTATGATAATTAAATATTTATAATAATATTTGAAATTAAGTAATAACAAATAAAAGTAACTTTTTAAGAATTATAATAATTAAAATTATTGTATAACTATTGAAATTTAAGTATGATAATTAAATATTTATAATAATATTTGAAATTAAGTAATAACAAGTAAAAGTAACTCTTTAAGAATTATAATAATTAAAATTATTGTATAACCATTGAAATTAAGTATGATAATTAAATATTTATAATAATATTTGAAATTAAGTAATAACAAATAAAAGTAACTCTTTAAGAATTATAATAATTAAAATTATTGTATAACCATTGAAATTTAAGTATGATAATTAAATATTTATAATAATATTTGAAATTAAGTAATAACAAATAAAAGTAACTCTTTAAGAATTATAATAATTAAAATTATTGTATAACCATTGAAATTAAGTATGATAATTAAATATTTATAATAATATTTGAAATTAAGTAATAACAAATAAAAGTAACTCTTTAAGAATTATAATAATTAAAATTATTGTATAACCATTGAAAGTAAGTATGATAATTAAATATTTATAATAATATTTGAAATTAAGTAATAACAAATAAAAGTAACTCTTTAAGAATTATAATAATTAAAATTATTGTATAACCATTGAAATTAAGTATGATAATTAAATATTTATAATAATATTTGAAATTAAGTAATAATAAATAAAAGTAACTCTTTAAGAATTATAATAATTAAAATTATTGTATAACCTTTGAAATTAAGTATAACAATTAAAATTATACTTTAAGAATAATGATCTTGTACACAACGAGGTAATATGATCTTGAAGAAATGTTGGAATTTCAATTTAATTGCTTGACTGTCATAGTCTCTTCGGCCTTGAGAGTTGTCAAGGTCGGACAGTTTGTGACGGTTAAGTAATTAGACTAAAATTTAAACATTTCTTCAAGATCATTCTCCCTCGTTGTGTACAAGACACGAAACGTAGGGTCACATAATCTTCCATCCCTCTTTAGTTTAACAATATAACACTACTTGAAGGTGACATTGTTAATTTAAACAACATGGAGATATTGTTGTATGATTTTTTGCTAGATGCGTGTGACATTGCATAAATACCCTTAGACCCGTTTGGGAATCAGTGTACATTTATGTGTCCACTGATTCCTGAATTGTCCAGTGTGGACAGTTTGAGATTATATTATCTGTATTACACATTTTTGTTACTCGCTACTTTCCACGTTTAAAATGAAGTTTCGGTGTCTTCTTCTACTGTTCTTCGGGTATACTGTTCGTCGGGTCACAATCCCGATATTTGAACATGTATACTTGGAGAATTATGGGGAGGTGCTGCCGAAATTTCTACTAACGTAGAAATTAGTAGAGTGACGAGATTTGTGCAATATGGAGAATATAATCTCGAATGGGATAAGACCAACTACCTTATCAAAAAAGTAATGAGAATTGGAGCATGACATGCATGTGAATTTTCAATGTACGTGTTATTAATATATAGATGTTTTTAGAAATGGACAAAAATTGGATGCGTCTGGACGATAGACTTGGAAAGGATTACGTACCCTATGCATGTGGAGTAAGAACTTTCATTGATTTTGCACGGACTTCTGTTGATAGTCGTGGTTACATTAAGTGTCCATGTCGAGGGTGTAAAAATTTGTGTGCGATAGGATTGGATGAAGTAGAGCGTCATATATTTGTGAACGGTATGGATCTGGGGTATACGCGATGGGTACTGCATGGTGAGCCGTATGAAGGGTCAGCAGATGTATTGGTCGATCATCACAATTATTTGCAGCACATGGATGATGATTATGAGCATGATGAGATGGAGGAGATGTTGGGTGACATTGGAGCTGGGATGTTTATGGATGAGGTTAACGACAATGCCTCAACTGGTGGATCAGGGACTGATTGTGAAAATTTCCCTTCACTGTGGGAAGATGCAAAGCGCGAGCTTTACCCAGGTTGTACAAAACATTCCAAAATGTCGTTTATTGTGCGGTTGCTTCACATTAAATCATTGTGTGGGATGTCGACGAAAGCAATAAACATGGTATTGGACTTATTTAACGAGGTGCTTCCCGAAGGGTCTGCATTGCCTAAGAACTTTTATGAAGCGAAGCAGTTGAGAAAGGGATTATGATTTGAGTACAAGTCCATACATGCATGCAAGAATGATTGTGTATTGTTCTGGAAGGAGAACGAGGAGAAACAAGCATGTCCTGTATGTGGAGAGTCGAGGTGGAAAGGTAAGAAAAACGTCCCGGTTAAGGTGTTGCGGTATTTTCCCTTGAAACCTAGGTTGCAAATACTATATATGTGTAAGAAAACAGCTCATGATATGAGGTGGCACAAGGAGAAAAGAGTTAAGAATGACGGGTATATGAGGCATCCAGCTGATTCACTTGCGTGGCAGTCTTTCGATAATCAGTATCCAGAGTTTGGGTTAGAAGCTCGGAACGTGCGCCTGGGACTCACAACCGATGGATTCAACCCATTTGGGAATATGAGTACAAGTTATAGCACTTGGCCCGTGGTATTGATTCCGTACAATCTTCCACCATGGAGGTGCATGAAGGCGCCAAACTTTTTGTTAACTTTACTCATCCCTGGCCCTAAATCACCTGGGAATGATATTGACGTATTCATGCAGCCGTTGATTGAAGAGCTGAAAGAGTTATGGGAAACAGGGTTTAGAACTTATGATGCATCTAAGTCGACATCTTTTCAGATGCATGCTGCGGTAATGTGAACCATAAATGATTTTCCGGCGTATGGGAATCTTTCCGGCTGGAGTACGAAAGGGAAGTTAGCGTGTCCGACGTGTAATAAAGAAACTGCTAGTGAGTGGCTAAAATTTTCTCAGAAGTTGTGTTTCATGGGTCATCGACGTTATTTACCAGCAAATCATGCATGGAGAAGAGAATGTGCCAAGTTTGATGGGAGACTAGAGGATAGGATTGCACCAAAAGAGTTGTCTGGAGAAGAGATAGTGGAACAACTGCAACATGTTAGAGCGAACAATTTTGGCAAAGGTCGGGGAAAGAACTAGAGAAAACGAGCCGTACCAGAATTGAATTGGACAAAGCGTAGTATTTTTTTTGACTTGCCGTATTGGTTGTCATGCAAGTTGCGACATAGTTTGGATGTAATGCACATAGAGAAGAATATTTGTGATAATATACTGGGTACATTGATGAGTATTAACAAAAAGACGAAAGACACGATCAAGACGAGGAAAGATCTTGAGAGAATGAGAATTAAACATAATCTGCATTTGCGGGTGGAAGGCAACAGGGTGGTCATGCCGCATGCATGTTTTACGATGACGAGGGAGGAGAGGATGGATTTCTGCAAATGGTTGCAAGGTGTGAAGTTGCCAGATGGTTATGCTTCAAATATTGGTAGATGCATGAGTCCTGATGATTGGAAAATCAATGGATTGAAAAGTCATGATTGTCACGTATTTTTGCAGAAGTTATTACCTGTGGGAATTCGTGGGAAGCTTACATCTAATGTACGTGTGGCCATATCTGAACTATGTATGTTTTTCAAGGATTTGTGCGCTCGGGTAGTAAATCGAGATGTGTTGTCGAAATTGGAAGAAGACATTGCTACTATACTATGTAAATTCGAGCAGATCTTTCCACCATCATTTTTTGATGTCATGGTCCATTTAACAATACATTTACCGCGAGAGGTACTTCTGGGTGGACCGGTGCAGTTCCGTTGGATGTATCCAGTTGAAAGATATTTGGGTCGATTGAAACGCACGGTTGGGAATAAAGCCAAAGCTGAGGGTTCAATAGCAGAGGCCTATATACACGATGAATGGTTAACATTTTGCTCTCTATATCTTCGTGGTGTTGAGACACGATTTAATCGTCAAGAGTGAAATGCTGATCTTGCTACTCCGCCTCCTCGTGAGCTATCAGTGTTTTCCCAGAATGTACGACCCTTGGGTGCACAAACAGGTTACGATTTAATTGATGGAGAGTTGGGTAAAGTTCGGTGATATGTGCTAAATAACTGCCGAGAGATTGATGATTATCTTAGGTATGTCATTTCATTTCTTTGAATAATTATAGTTTTCTTTAAATTAATTAGAATTGTTGTGCTCAAAATATACTTCTTTTGCAACATGTTATAACAGTGACCACATGGACAAACTTAGGACGGAAGGCGTAGAAAATATAGAGGCAAGACACGAGGAAGAATTTCCCGGATGGTTTGAAGAACGTGTATGAACTAAAATTATATATATGTTATATTGTGAAATTTTTAACTCTGGATAATGAAATAATAAATATATACTATTTCAATTTATAGATTTTGGAACAACGTGCTCGTGATCCCGGATCAATTTCTTCTGAATTGTATGCATTGGCCTGTGGTCCCTCAAATAGAGCACTTCGATATACTGCATGCACGGTTCGAGGTTATAGATTCCATACTTTGGACCATGAACGTAATAGAAAGACTCAAAATTGTGGTGTGTTGGTCGAGGGGAGTCATGGAACAGATGATATTGACTATTATGGTGTCATACGTGATATTATCGGATTGAAATATCTGGGTGGGTCTGTAACATATGTCTTTAAATGTGATTGGTGGGATCTAGGAGGTGGTCGGGTTTCGATACATAGGGATAATCACTTTACGAGTGTCAATACTGCATCTAAATGGTACGAAGATGATCCATTCGTATTGGCTTGTCAAGTTACTCAAGTCTATTACTTGATTGATCCAATGAAAAGTGCTGATGAAGATAGTGGGGAGATAACTTGGAGAGTCGTACAAAAATTTGTTCCTCGAAATATATATGAAGCAGGAACGAGTGCAGATTACGAGAATAGTGGAGATGAGGATGACACTCCGATTGTTGAGGCATACCAAGAAGATGGAGAGGGTATTAACTTGTTTGTTGACCTCGGTGCACTCGAGTTGCTCCCCTTGTGTAGAGATGATGTCCCACCCGTACATCTCGACCCGTCTGTATTAAATGATCATTCAATTCAAGTCAGTGAGGAGGAAGAAGAAGAAGACGAGTCAGAAGATGAAGACGTATTTCTATCCGGGCAGGAGGTGGATAAAGATGATGAAGAAGAGGTGCATGATGATGATGAAGATGTTATTGATGGAGATTCTGAAACAAGCATGGAAAATTCATCTGAAGAATAAAAGTACTAAATATTTTATTCATATAGGTGACTATAAAATATCTTGAATTTTCATAATTTCTTATAATTAATTTTCTTTGATATAATTAATTATTTTAAAGAATGCCGCCAAAACGACAACGAATAAATGTGCCTCCGCCAAGTCCAAGTCCTGAATCCATTGAGGACTCCCCACTCGAGGAATCCGTTCCTGAAGATCAAGCTAACACAGAAGAGAACAACAGCCAGTCGACACCTACCAGTAAGGAAATATTGTCGTTGATAATTATATATATAGTTAATACTTTTTTCTCAATAACTATATAATTATAATTATAGTATATCTATTATCATGTAGTTGATGCATCTGCATGTCGCGGTCGTGGCTATACACGTAGAATCTCTCTTGAAAAAAATATAAGGCATGGTAAACTGAAGATCACAATTCCTGATAATTCCACTGGAGGAGTGGATGATAGTGCAGCAGCGCTTTCCTCCTATATTGGCACAGTAGTTCGAGCTTATGCTCCATTTTATGTGCGCTCATGGCGAGATGTTCCGAATGAGATTAAGGAGCACATTCGAAGTCGTGTGCTGGTGAGTTTACTTTTCAGTACATTTTTTTCACCTAGATTAATATATTATATTTTTTACCTGATTCTTTATTAGGATGAATTCGACCTCAACTTTGGCCGTAGCAAGGATTTGAGAACCGTGAATGAGTTGATGGCTACACTATTCCGACGTCACAAAGGACGATGTCATGACCACTTCAAGAAGTTTGAGACGTTGGAAGAGGCTGCGCAGTCTCCTTTTCAGCAGATGAAGTTAGATGATTGGAGAAAGTGTTGTGATCATTTCGCATCTCCAGATTATCAGGTATTTTACATTTATATCTTTTAATTATTTACATTCATATTCGTTTTATATATTATATGTATACATATTACAATTAACATTTTTAATATATTTTGTAGCACTTGAGTTCTACAAATGCACAGAATAGATCCGTTCTGACTGTCCACCATCGTGCCGGTTCAAGGTCATTCCACCGTCTTGCTGAAAAAATGGTAATTAAAAAATTATAGAATTCATTTATTTTCCTGATATTATTTATGATAAGTACTAATATTATCTTTTTAAAATTGCTAATATTGTCGCTTTGTTAGAAACGTGATGATCCTGAAAACTCTTCCCTCATTCATGTCTATGCTGCTGCTCACACTAATGAGCATAGTGAGTGGATGGATCCTGTCGCTGCAGATAATTATGTAAGCAGTGTTAATTTTGTTAAATAAATTATTTATATAATATTTTAATAGTTTATTTCTTATTTCTATTTCTTTTAATACGTTACTAATTATTTACGATCATTACCTTTTAAATTGCAGAGCAAAATGTTGGAGATGCAGTCGGCTTCTGAGGAATCCTCTCCTAGTGACATAGACATATTCACGCAAGTGCTCGGGCCGCAGTCTAGTATGGCAAGAGGTTTGGGACGATCTATCAAGCATAAATGTTCATCCTCCTCAACCTCATCGGCTTCACAAATTAATAATCTTACGGCAGATTTAGAAGCTGCACGGCGTGAGAATGAGTATATGAGGTCGAGACAACAAGAGTTAGAGTCTCTCTTAGAACGACAGTCTCATTTAGAGACGCGTTTGCAGGACCAACAGAGAGACCAGGAGGAAAGAATACGCAGTGAAGTGCAAGAGCAAGTGCAACGGGAGATGATGGTGCAAATGAAGCGTGTTATGTCGTTGCAACAGAATCCCCGTGGGCGAGGGAAAAAGAAGAAATAAATTTTATCAATATTTCTGACTAGTTTTAATATCTAATTTTGTGCTTTTATAAGACATTGTTACTTGTTAATTGGGTATGTAATATGATACAATTGGTATTATGTTTTTAAATTTTATGAAATTAGTATTTCTGATCTGTATGTTCGAATGTAAATAAAAATCGTTCGAACGTTGGTTCACACTGTAACAAACGTTCGAACGTAAATACAATTGAATCGTTCGAACGTTAAACTATACGTTCGAACGTACTCACGCTAAAACGAACAAACCGTTCGAACGGTAAAGCGACTAACGTTCGAACAAAGAACTTGCATTCGGACGCTCCTTCGTTTACATTCGAAATAACGTCCGAACATTAAACGCGCTACGTTTGAACATTTACGTTTACGTTCGAACAAATATTCGAACGTTTATTGTAATTAACGTTCGGACGCATTAACATTCGAACGTAAATATGATACGTTCGAACACGATATTCAACGAACGTCAACTTCTCTCATTCGAACGCCAATCGGTCGGGTATAACGTTCGAACGTTTAATTTTATGTCCGAACGTGATTTTCTGTGACAGTTCATAACCGTCACAAAAAAAGGAACGTTCGAACGTTGTACCGAACGGAACACTTCCAACCGTCACTAAAAATATTTTTTGTGACGGTTGAACAGTAAACCGTCACCAAATGTTTTCTGTGATGCACTTTAGGTGACGGTCATGGTGACGGTTTCAAACCGTCACCAAATATGTTTAGTGACGGTTTGTCCTTTTTTTGTGACAGTTTTCTCTGTCACAAAACACACATTCTGTTGTAGTGACGACATGCATAGCACCGCATACATATATGCACATAACATCATCGTCATGCATGCCTGATGATAGAAACCCCGGCCTCAGTAGTACTACGTCACATGAATTAATTGATATATAGTACCCAAAACACCAAATAAATGAATTGCAACTACCAATTAATCACGAACTCATGACACTTTAATTAAATGTACTTGATCACTTCCATCATGCATTCTATTATTTGATCAATAAATCAAGAAAATGATTATTTAGAATAAAAATAACTATAGTACTCAGTCTATTTTCCAGTAGTTGGGAGGCATCTTTCTAGCTTTTCTAATCACAAATTCAAGTCAAATCCCTCATAAAATGCCAAAAGGGGAGAGAGAGAGATGGTGATCTACAGCTTGTTTGAAGACATGCATGCCGTCATTGCAATAGCTGCCCACCAAGGATCCAACTTCCATCTATCTCATGCAATTACAATCATGCATCCATCATAGGCCTATCAAGCTGCCTTTTGCATTATTGTTGCCGAAGCTAGGCATCTTTAATCATATAATTAAAAAGTCGTGTTGATTGAGAGAAAGAAATTGAAAACATGATGATCATCCGGCCATCTCACCAGCAAATTATTCTCTGAGCCCCGACAAAAAGATATATATATATATAGTATTATTATTAGACCTGTCTTTTTCTTTTCTTTTTAGTCTGTAGTACCCTTGATAATCTTGTCCTATTTTGTTTCAAATTGGCATGGGCCTCACAATTTAATTAGTTGCCTAAATACAATTATTTTTGCTTTAATTCATGAAATATAACATTTATGGCATTATAAAAATATCATTACCAAACCTTCTCAAATTTATTAAAATATAGATAAAAATTAGGTAAACGCTAGAAACTACATATATACATAGCGAGATAATTGTATAGTTTTTAGTATTTTTTAAAAAAAATGACGGCACACGTACCGATTTTATTAATAAGCTCTCAGTTATGGTAAATGAATACATGAATATGTTATACAAAGAGGAGCAAAGGATTACAAGAAAAAGTTAAAAAAAAAATTTTTTAAAAAAAGCTCCTAAAAATTAATTAATAAAACCTAATCCAATCTAAATACATTCCGACCAAGGATTAAAAATACCAAATATTAATAAAAAATGAGAGAATACCAAATATTATTTTTTGTTTTTAGTTTTTTTTTTTTACTTAGTGATTAAGTAAATATTATTTAATAATATTGTGAATTTTTTAATTTTTTTTAAAAATTTAAAAAAATTAAAAAAATTATATAAAAAAAAATACAAAAGCAAATCAAATGGGAGCCCAAAGCGGGCTCCATAGCATTTTTCTTCTAAATAATGAAACGATGAAGAATACAATCACTTTTCCTAGCTACTATATATAGCAACTTACTATTCATGGGAATTATTTTATGGAATTATTTTATGGGAATTATTTTATCAAACTGATGATCTATTTTTTAGACATATTATATAATGAATTAACTCTAGAGGTCAAAACGAACGGAGGCTTGGGTATCTTAATTTTTGGACTTATATAATTTGAGTACTTATATTTTTATATATAATAACCAATTATCTAGATTATTGTTACGGATATATATAATTACATATTTATCTATTCTCATCAGTTTAGATTTTTTGAAATAATAATTATTTCATATGATATTTAAGCAGACGTCTTGAGTTGTTCGTTCCGGTGTAATGATACAACTCAAGCTTTATTTTTCTACATATCTTACAATCTTTTTTATCGAGTTTATGTTACTAACCTCTAACATGCATTATTTGACCTATAATTAATATTTCTTGCAACTTATAACCTCCCCTTTTTTCAAGTTGTTTTCATTAATTTATTTCTTTTTTTTCATAATTTTCATCACAAAGGCTACGTTTAGATGTTGAGGTGGTCTCACTAACCAAACATAGGCTAAGTGCAGTACTCTTATCTTTTATTAATTTCATTTCTCGCAACTAGGCAAGTGAATTGCTTCAGTTTAGTTTTATTCTGATCACTAAGATCTAACACTCATAATTAGAGCTACTTTTTCCTGTTAATTATTGTAACTAACTCCCAACAGTCACCACAAATCCAAGCACAGTATTCTCAAAGGATGGGTGGCAATTTATGTTGCCTCTAACTCTCATTAGAAGTTATTTATATATTGTTAATGCCTAAATTCAGCACAACAAGCTGAAAGAGGAGAAATAGTCATTCACGGCCCGCTGAGATGATTCGGACCTTAATCAGTATAGTTTGGAGCCCTCAGGGGTTGTTCGGTGCCGCTATACGATGTCCCTCATGCGTATATCTATAGTGGTGAATAAGAAATAAATGTAGGGAAAATAAAGAGAGGGAGATACATAGATTTACCGCGTGATTCGGCATAATGCCAGCTATGTCCACAGGGTGTTTGAGGAGGGAAAATCCACTATAATATTCTTGTTTTATAGTCTCTGATCCTAGCTGTGCAATGGAAATCAAAGATTTATCTGCTGGTGGAAAAGTTGTCGCTGGAGCTCCAGTTGCAAGGTTGAAGAAGCTAGATGGAGAAGATGTCGAAGTAACAGTCTGTCCCTAAGTCGTTTGGAAGAAGCCCCCTGAAGTGGTCTCGTCTCTTCCCTTTATCCTCTGCCCCTTGCCTCATTTACCTTATATCCCCTCTCATTTATGTCACCTCTCATCTTTTTCCCTGACGCATTTTCTTTACTCAGCCTTTTGTCCCTTCTTTCCTTCTCTATTTCTTCACCCCTGATGAGTCCCCCCACCTTGAGCTGGGCTTGGAGACCCATTATGGACTTGTGATATTTTAAGCCCTCCGTATATATCATGTTGAAGCCTCGTTTGCCATTTTTTCCTTCTATTGAGGCTTACACCTTCAGTGAACCACATATGACTCGTGTGGTATGTTAGATTATAATTAATCATAAAATAAATTTAACGGATTATATGAAAGCATGAATTTACTATTATATAATTTTTTTTGTGTCTACAATCTTCTCTTCGCTTTAACGCCATTGCATAAACTCTTCTTTGGAAGCAAATCTAGTTATATATTATTATATTTAGCTCAATCGCAAGATCCCACACATGTCTAGCGAACTGCTTTGTAGTTCTTTGTTCAATCGCCTGTGTCACGCTGGTTTACTGAAGTCCATTTTGCACTCGCTCTAGCAGCGAGTTGAGTAAACCGTCTGTATTAGCTTCGGTCGACAATGCATCTCACGGGAGTCCATCAAGGAAAAACGAGTTTTCCAATTCATAATCTTCCCATACTACATATTATATTTATTTTTATTATTTTTAAAAGTTTTTTTGGTTTAATTCTTCCTAAATTAATTGAGTTCTTCTATTCATTATCTATACACCACACATTTGATAAGGAAAAAAAATTAAAAAATTATGTATGGTTTGTAGTGTGTGGCATGTGGAGATGATGAATAGAATTTTTCAAGAAGAATATATAGGCTAAGTTTAGATACAAAAATTTGATATAATCGTTACATCTTTTATAAATTTTTACATAAAATATAAAAAATAAATAATTTTTTTAATTTAAAAATAATAATAATATAAAAAAATAATATTCTAATAATATTTTATTCAATTTTTAACTTTAATATGAAATGATCAATTCACTATCCCGGCAGTCTCAGCACACTTTTTACTACCTTTTTACCGCTTTGTTTTTTTTCATTCTTACTTTTCAATTTGTTTATGAATAAAAATAATTTATTTAATTATATATTTTTATTAATAAACAACTTAAAATTTGAAAAAAAAAATCGAAAAAGAAAATAAATAAGGAGTACTCAAATAGAGCAGTAAAATGGCGGGCAGTTGCATGGTACATCCAGCAAACATACATGACTTGAGTACTGAGAAGTACTTTTTATTCCATTTTCGAATCAAACTCAAATAATTTATTAGAGTAATGCTAGATACAGTCCCTATTTAGAGACTGCAATGTAAGTCTAGACAATTTTATATTTAAATTTTTTTAAAATTACAAAACTATCCTTCCTGAAATGATACTTTTTCTCATTTAACAAAGAGCCTGCACATGCAATCCCTAAGTGGGGACTGCAAATAGAATTTCTCAATTTACGAGGACTAAGCTTGTCAGTCTGATTTGGATAGAGAGAGATTCAATACATATAATTATGTAAATAAAATCTATAAAATTATAAATAGAATTAAAAAAAAATCCTAAAAGCCCGTATTGCCAAAACGGTCATTTTCCAGCTATAACAACAAAGTACTACCCATTTCAATATTGTTCTGTACACCATGTGATTTTGGACGTTACGACAGGTGCCTTTCCCTTTATAATATAAAGACTTCGATCTCGCCATTATGACATGCACGTCCGAATATGTCCCTTTGAATGTCCTTAAAATTTGTGAACTACCTTAAACTTTATTTTTGGTCATGTATTGATGTTAGAATTGCTGTAAATGCATTCAGATGTGTATACTTCCGCATTTTTCAAGTTTAATTTCTAAAGAATTCTTATTAATTTTATGCATTATCTCCAACTTATAAGAGATTATTAATTTGTAATTAATATTCTCTGTTTTTATTACAAATTAAATAAAAAAATGGAAAAGAAGCATTGAGTTTTCAAATAAATAAAACGACAGAGAAACTATAGAAGATGCATGGAGATATGAATATTTTAAATTCAAATGATACAATAATTTAAATAATGAATATTCATATTAAACACACGTACATGCAGTAGTAGTACAGAAATTCTGCTTTATTATTCGAAGTGAAAAACCCTTCCCAAAAGAACCCAACCCCATGACACCCATCACTTTGTATTCAATACCTCTTAGTCTCTCTCTCTCTCTCTCTCTCTCTCTCTCCCCCTTATTACATGTATTTTCCAACAGAAATCCACACAAAATTTTCCAATACTTTATTTCTTTTGTTGGGAGAGCCTTGGACGCTGAAGTACCCTTGCATCAAACTTGCTGGCAAGTGGGACCCATCTCAAGACACTCTCACTAAAATCTCAAAAAATAGTAATCATCATGATCATGATCATGATCATGATCATGATCATCACAAGGTGAAAATTAGAATGATGCCCTTAATTTGCATAATAAGAATGGACGTGGCGATTATTCCAGGTTTTAGTACTATTTTCAACCCCAGCACTCAGGTGTTAGGGAATGGTCTCTCTTGGGGTCCCTGCAATAGTCATACACCAAATGGTGGCTTTGAACCCATCTCATGGCCCAGTTTTGTTGTCTGGTCAGCCTTCCCGAGCGGAACGGAGAGGCAGAGACCGGGCGGCACCAAGCAGGAGCATAGGCGGAGCAACCGCTGGCCTTGAAATTGGTGTACTGTGCCATGAATGGCTGGTACCTATAGTCAGCTTTATATTTGCCATCTTCAGTGGCCCATGAGGAGGCATCCCATATAGAACCATAAACCCACATTGGCCTCAGTGGAAAGGTTGCAGCACTCTTCCTCGGGTACCTTCTGATGGGAACATCATCCACAAAGAATCTAAAAAAGGGAATAACAACAAGACAATTAACCTAACAATGCCAAATATATCCATTTTAAATTCAATGAATAGAATGCTTTGATATTTCAAGATATGAGGATATTTGTGCAATATACAGTATTAAATTATTGACCAGCCAAATTAATTTCCCTGTCAAATCACTTAGCTTTTCCTTGATTTTAGAGAGAGATGAAATATTTCTTACCTCTTTTGTACAGTGCTATAATAATTCACTCCTAACAATATCATAAGAATAAGCTCACATTGTCTATAGACAAGATCTTGTGTATATTTATAAAGAATGAATAATCTTCTCTTGTTGAATCGATTTTATGAGATGAGTTAGCTCCATAAATTTCTTTACAATTTTGCAGCTCAAATGTCGACCATAAAAATTAGAAGCACTTAATTAATACCTATCAAGTAGTAATGTCGATATGATTTTCAGGGTTTTGCCAAACACTTAAACTCTTCCTTAAAAGTCAGTTCATAACTTCACATATAAATTCATATAGACATGAGAATGTAATTTAATAAAAATAAAATGAAATTCTATCTACTTACATGAGCTCTTTAGGACTCCACAAAATAGCATAGTGATGAAAATTCTTAGTGGGGTCAAACCATAAGTGAAACTTCATCTCTCTGCCAATAATCCTCCCATCCCCACTCCCTCTTATGTAAACATTGGTCTGCAAGGTATAAGGCTTCCCAAATGTCGTTCCCAGGAACTCAATGTCCACTTCATCGTGGAAACCTGGATGAGCTTCATTGTTGGAGAGCTGCCATGCATAGACCAATTCAACAAAAGAAAGTTTTAAAAATGGTGTTTTTCTTCTTAAGTAGTAAAATTAATAGAGGTATTTTGGGTCCAAACTCTCACATAGAAAGCAGTTATGACTCCTGCAGTGTAACCAGGTTGAAGCTTAATGGAGGCACCAAAGTACCCAGATCGAAATGCACGAACAGACTTGAACCCACTTCCTGTAATGGGGAAAACCAAGAAATAAAGTGAAGAAAAGTCAGGATTTCCTTTGGAGGAATTTAATTAAGAGCTAATTTGAATGTATGCAGTACAAAAAAAGTGAACTGAGTGAGACCTGAAGTATGATCGAGCCAGATTGTCAATGCATTTTGGTCAAATCTTTGGTGCGTAGGACCCCAGAGGTTTCTATATCCATCATAAAAGCTCATGGACCTGAACTTAGAGCTTGGCCAGTAGCCAGGAGAAGGTGGCCTTTGAGCATTGCTTGAAGTCAAAGGGACCATAAGGACTAGAAGTAGGAATGGAAAGAAATCCATAAAAATGGAAGAAGATGGATGATGAAGAGAGCTTGCTGTATGGAGAAAGAATAATGATTGCTTGTGTATAAATGCAGGCTGAGAGAGTGAGTCAGAGTGCTGAAGACAGGCATATATGAAAGAAGAGTATGGCTGTACTCTTTGACATAAATAAGAAGATTAGTGGGTCCCCCAATAGAGTTTTTTTTCCCCTCTTCTCTCCATTTGAGGGATTAGGGGGCAAAAGACTCAAAACCAAACAAATTGCATACAAATATTAAGCCTAAAAGTGGTTTGGAAAGGTCGAAAGGACAGTAATAGACTAGCAATCGTTATGTATGAAGTTTTTGTAACTTTTTATTACCCAGTACGACTGCTTTCTTCCCCACCATGATGAAAATCCTGATAGATTGGGTTGCATGGCTGGAAAGTGAAGAAAAGAAAGATGGATTGCAGGAAGGGTAGATGGTATCTCTTAAATGTGCTTTCCTTATGTGTGGCTTTGTGAATTCAATGAAAGTTGGACTCGTGCAGAGAGTCATCTATCCTAATTGAAAGCTACATGCATTTCTGTCTCTGCCAGCTTTAAAGCAAGCAAGCAACAAGGTTGGATCGAATTTAATTTTTGTGTTTTTTACCTTGCCTTTCAGTGTGTGTGTGATTTCCAGGCAATGAAGGGGGGGAAAATGTGGGTCAGATACAGATCGAGACAATCTCATGAATCAAAATGTAGCTACCGGTGTGTTTGAACCTGTGAACTTCATCAATGGAGTGGGGCACGGGCTATCCAAACGGGGCCCCAAGTTTGATTTCATTTTAATTAATAAAAAATCAATACTATTACCAGATGACAAGAAAAAATAATGTTTTTATTAATCACTGCAACTCTTTATCCTAGATCGAATCATTCTCATTACACCCGTGTTTGAGGGATGTATGCATATATACTTCTTCCCCTAATTTACCAATCCTTGTATGCTACTGATTGTAGGATTAAGTCCTCATTTATTTTTACAACTCCTCTCAACTCATCTCATCTCATTTCATCTAATCATTATAACTTTCTTAAATTTTCGCATAAAATAAAATAAACAATTCAACATTTTCAAATCTCAAAACAAAAATAATATTAAAAAAATATATTCCAACAATATTTTATTTAACTTTTAACTTTAGGTTGCGTTTGGATATTGAACTAAGTTGAGTTGAGTTGAGTTGAGTTGAGTTGAGTTGAGTTGAGATAATAAAATATTGTTAGAATATTATTTTTTAATATTATTATTATTTTGAGATTTGAGAAAGTTGAATTGTTTATTATATTTTATATTAGAATTTGAAAAAGTTATAATGATGAGTTAAGATGGGTTTAGGAACCAAGCGAATCTCAACTCATCTCATCCCATCTGTGAAAACAAATGAGGCCTAAGAAAAGTTGAAGAGACCGTCCCGTTTGGATTTTGAAATGAGTTGAGATGATTTTAGATGAGTTGAATAAAATATTGTTAAAATATTATTTTTTAATATTATTATTATTATGAGATTTGAAAAAGTTGTATTGTTTATTATATTTTGTGTAAAAATTTAAAAAAATTGTAATGATAAAATGAGATGAGATGATATGAGTTTTTAATCTAAACCGGGCCTAAAGCTCAATTGTTTGTAGTTCATCATTGATTGTACATTGTCTGCATGTGTTATATCTTCACAAATATATATATATATATATATATATATATATATAACATACGAATAATACTACTCTTCTACCAATGGTTTATACTGCTGTATTATTTTTATTTTTTATTTTTTTATTTTTTATTTAATGATTAAGTAAGTACTTTTTAATAATATTATAAATTTTTTTCTTTTTTTAAAAATACTTAAATGTGTTAAAAAAATACATAAAAAAAAATAAAAAAAAAACTCAAAATCATTAACGGTATCTCCCAGCTGTGTGCCACTCATATACATATAGCCTTTGATCTTCTGATCTGACCTATTTGGGAAATGAGAAACATTAATGCACCTCACTGCATAGAAGAACATAAGGAAAATGCAACGATTTTAATTACTATGGAGTACAAAAATTGAAACATAGTTAATGAGTTTGGATTTATGCAGAGAAAAGCATTGGTTGGAGGGTTTAAACTTTAAACAAATTCTGGCTTTCCCTGACATGAATGCAAGACTAGTCACTCGCTCGCTGATCAGTTTAATCAATTATAAGTTATGACGATCTTTTGAACGTATCATTGAAAAGTTTGATTTTCTTGGACCATGCCTCATGAGCGTAAAGCAATATCACTCACGCAATCATCTACAGGGGATTGCATGTTCCCTAGATCCCAGCCACAGTATAATGATTTGGATGCAGCCCCCCAACTCTAAAACCTCTATAAATTAACCAACCGACCAGAAGAAAGGAAAAATCTAGACAATTTACAGATGATAATTGTATATTTCTCTGTCCCATTTTCGTAGTTTCTCGCGAATCCGTTCTTTTGAAGTTATCTGTGGTGGTTGCCATCCATTGTTGAGACTTGAGAGCTCGATTTTTTAGAACGGAAAGTGGCAAAGACGTATAGACGGTGAAGAGTCGCAGCACTGTTGTGTCGGTCGGATAGTGAGAGGAGATGGCAGTGGGGTCCAGCTTGACCGACAAAACATAGAAGCTCGCTGGACGTTTCCGTGCATCAGTATCTCATTTTGATGGACTTTGGCTCCTCTCCTGTAAAGGTAAATCCCTATACTTTTAGGCTACCGGAGGAATCCGACCATGGATCTCACCTTTGTCATACGTGATCGGTGGTGTCCTTGTCCCTAATGTTATTCGCAGGTAACTCCGTATAACTTAATTATTATGGAAAAACGAAGGAAAATGATAAATATATAATTTTTTTATATAGATTTTTTACGTTCATTTTTTAATTAGAGGAAATTTATAATATAGAATTGTAAAAGGAATCATTAATTTACAAAATATCTCCTATTTAGAAAAATAAGAAGTCATAAAAAATTGTAAAAGAGTTCTCTATTTCACGATTCAAAAGGAAAATATTTTACCCACAAAGAGATTACACAAATGTAATTTCATAAACTAACGTAGTTTGTTATAGTTTGTCAAATTGTAAAGTTACTTTTATTGTAAAGTAGATTTAACAAATCAAATTAAACTACTTCTATTTTTAAGATTACTTTTATGCAATTCATTTTTAAATATAACCTCGCAACTCAATAATGAAAAAATAATAGTACACAACAACTAACTTTTTATTAGGCATCGTTTGACATTAGTTTCGACTTTTGAGAGCAATATTACTCTTTATTCCGTATTTTCACATTCTCAATTGCATCGACTGATCGATATAATATGTTTCTAATTTTATACTGTTAGTGATGGATACCTCAAGACCCATGTATTGTCTATATGGATGGAGAGTTACAAGCAGTTAATTAACTCACCACCACTGATAATTAATTAATTTTTAGAAAATTTAATTAACCACCCTATCAAGAAACTCGTACGTTAGTTTTATAAGCGTGAAAAAATGAACGACGAAACAAATGCCTTCTCTCTCTACAATTTCTTAGAAAAACTATTTAAACTCTTGATTCTAAAGTATGAAATTATTTTAGAAAACTCTAGTAGCCTCTTAAGTGATGTAAATGTGCAACCATAACAATTTGGTATAGGCTGTAATACGAGCAAAGATTCGGACAAATTCTATTCCGCTTGAGATAATTTGAATTAACCTTAACTAACATATACATTTAAACAAAGTCATTCAAAATATGACACATTAATTGGTATGATTTGGAATTGAAAAAACTCAACATTATGAACAATAATTTGTTTGAATTCACGAGAGAGATTCACATTTTTTTACGTGACAACCTTCCAATTGGAACTGTCGATAAACTCTTGGTAATAAGTGATTTTGTCTGGTAGTATGAAAAAACATTAAATGCACGTTTTCTAAAGGAGAAAGAAAAGGACATCGAGATAAAAACATTGAAATTAACCAATTTGGAAAACTTGTTACAAGATCAGAAGAAGAGGCAGCATATATAGGTTTATTTATACATGAAGAAAGTTTTTATTGTTTCAATAGAAAGCTATTTAATGCACAACTATACAAGGCCAATATATATGGGACTCAAGGAAGGGGGAAAACAAATATCTACATCTTTCTCTTGCTTTGACAAAGGCTGATCATGAAGAGCTTCTAGCAATGGACATTGGACTTGATACAAATGAAGTCGATCATGTTGATAGTGCTGGCTTTAATAGCCATGTATGATCAAGCATATTCACATTGCAAGATCTCCCTCGGATTCCTACTAAAGGAAGACAGTACTCAATCTTTGAGACAAAAAAATCTAAAGGAAATTCAAGTGGGAAAGAAGAGAAAATATAGCTATTGCAAGAAAGGTCTTGCGAGAACCAGTACTTGTGTCCATCTTACATGTGATTGCATTGAAATATGATTACTTTTACTGTATATTTTCTTGGTGCAATGTTTTTAGACTGTTATTTTTTGTACGGTACATGCTATGACGAGTTCCATGTCTCAAGATTATGTCTATTTGTCAACACCTGTGCACCACAAGTGTGACTATTATTCTTTTCATGTGATGATACCATATTTTTATTTTGTAGTTTGTGGTTTAATTTATGTGTGATGATGGTCTATTTTCCTTGTTTGGTAAATGTTATCTCCTGAAAAAAAAAAAAAAAAAGATTCATGTTTGGTACATGATTTTTCATTATTTGAGTAAGTTCTATATTTTTCCCAGTGATTTTAAGCTCTCAAGCTACTAGGTCTGGTAATTAAATGTTGCTGAAAGGGAGACATACTCCGATCTAGCCGATACGATATAGGAAGATTAATTAAATGTTGGAAAAAAATTAGATATTAGTGTTGTAAAGGCTAACTGGGATGCTGCTTTAGATCCAAAGAAAAAGAGTACGGGGTTGGGAATTATTGCTGACAGGGCTACAATTTCAAATTTTCATGAGTAACCAATTCAATTTCAACATACCTTACAATTTGTTATTTCCAAATTTAAATGAAACCATAAACCAAAAAATCAATGTAGAGAAAAGTTCAGATAAGTGTAAAAATCATATTTGATTTTACTCAGTCCAGGTCATTTTAAAGTCGTGGTAATACAGTAATGCAGGACATTAAGGATATTCAACAAGAAGGAAGACGAGCTCTAATCGAGTGACTTGATCTCATTTTTTTCTCTTGTGTGTTGGAAATGTTGTGAGAATCGCTACAACAAATTTGACTTTTAGGGACGAACTAAATTTCATCCCTAAAAGGAATTTTTAAATTTCATCCTAAAAAATTAATGACTTTACAAAACCGTTCGAACAGTATTTTCTGTGACAAATTAAATCGTCTCAAAAAGTTCTTTTCATTCGAACGGACAAAAATCCATTCGAACAGTAAAAGCTTGGCAGGGAAGTAATTTATTATGCCTGGAAAAGTTCAAACCCGTTTGAACGATAAATTTGTTTGTTCGAATGGAAAAAGATTTGCTGGCAAAACCTAGTGGGAAGGTTTCTAAACCGTTCAAATGGGACATATTTAGTTTGAACATATTCAAACACCACATTTATACATTCGAACGTATAATATTAATCTCGGTATGTAACTCAAAATATAAAATATATATATCATATATACAGATTCATAAATTAATTTTATGTAATTAATTTAAAAATATTTTAATAATTTCTTCTATACTAAATAAGATTTTTAGTTAAATAAATATTATCAGCTACACCATATAATATAAATCAATAATTACTCCATAACAGACAAAATATTTAATTTATAACTAAAACAAATTATCAAAACACTATATATATTGTCCATAACTATAACAAAAAAAATAAAAATAAAAAATAAAAACTAATGTGATGCGAGGTCACTGCACACATCCTCGACTATAGCTAATCGTGTCTCTACCTGTGTCAGTCGAGTACTAAGCGTGACCTGAGTTGCATTACTGGCATTAGTGTCAGTCCTATATATTATCTCATATACATATATATATATATATCCTATATATTATCATATATATATATATGATAGTATATATTACTAATGCATATGATCTTGTAATTTTCTTTAATATGTATAATAATAAAAATAAATATATTTAAACATTAAGGTGATGTGTTCGAATGGTATCCGTTAACCGTTCGAATGCTATATTTGCGTTTGTACTTATGAAAAAACAATTCGAACGGTTTATTACAATGGTGGAAATATATCCCGCCAATTAATAACTCTTAGAGTACCGTTCGAATGTTATTTTTCATCGTTCGAACACTTCGACGAAAATTTGAGTGAGCAGGAAAACTCGCGCACTGAAAGTTTTTCGTGTTCGACCGCCAATTATTTCCGTTCGAACGATAAGTGAGCTTAAAACATTTCCACATGCCGTCAGTCCCTCATTTTGCTCTCCTCTTTTCTTCTCTTCTCCTTTTTCTGATCTCCAAAATCTTCCATTTTCTTCATATAATCCTTCATTCTATCATCTTACAGAAAGGATTGTACACTTATTTTGCTTAAAGGTATGTCTTTCTTTTTTTATTTTATTTCCAAATCTATTATTGATTCTACTTTATATATATATATATATATATATATATATATATATATACACACACGTAGGTGTTTATTGGAGAAATCTATACTTTAATATAGTTGTTTATTGGTTTTATAGTTTATATATATACATATATATATATATATTGTGTAGGTGTTTATTTGATTAAATTCGAAATATATTTATTAGAGGGTTGCTATTTGAAATACATATCTTGTATGTGTGTAGTGTTTTCTGAATATGAGTTTGTGATGTTTTGTGAGATTGTGTTTCGTATGAATTGATTCATGTTTGGATTTTGGGTTCAGGCCGTTCAAACCTAATAATATTCCGTTCGAACATAAAAGATAATATAAATAACTTAAAAATAATAAACATAAGAATTATTAATACTTAAACACATATTAATGCTTAAATGATATTAATAATTCTTATGTTTATTATTTTTAAATTATTTACAATTTAATTTTATTATTTTTTAAAATTAATACTTAAACTCATATTAATGCTTAAAAGATAATAGTTGTAAAAATTATCTTACAACTAACTTAAAAAATAATAAAATTAAATTGTAAATAATTTAAAAATAATAAACATAAGAATTATTAATACTTAAACTCATATTAATGCTTAAAAGATAATAGTTGTAAAAACTATCTTACAACTAACTTAAAAAATAATAATAGTAAATTTTAAATAATTTAAAAATAATAAACATAAAAACTATTAATACTTACACTCATATTAATGCTTAAAAGATAATAGTTGTAAAAACTATCTTACAACTAACTTAAAAAATAATAATAGTAAATTTTAAATAATTTAAAAATAATAAACATAAAAATTATTAATATTAAACTCATATTAATACTTAAAAGATAATAGTTGTAGAAATTATCTTACAACTAACTTAAAAAATAATAATAGTAAATTTTAAATAATTTAAAAATAATAAACATAAGAATTATTAATATTTAAACTCATATTAATGCTTACAAGATAATAGTTGTAAAAACTATCTTACAACTAACTTAAAAAATAATAAAATTATATTTTAGTTAATACTTAAAAAATAACTATAATGTTTATTTAATCTAATATGTAATTAAGTAAAATATAATATACTAAGGATACTTAAAATACACTTAATATTAAAAAACATAATAATTAGGATACTTAGAATACACTTAATATTTATGATACTTAAAATACCCATAATATATATAAATAATTAAAATACATAATAATTAAAATACATAATTAAGATTTAGGAATTCTCGTATCTTCTATTCTCGTATCATCTTGGATTCTCGAATTTTTTATTATTTTTATGTTTTAATATCGTATTTTCTACTTGTCATTGAAATAAACTTTAGATCCGTTCGAGAGTTATCAATCATGTTGAACATTGATTGATAACTCTTGAATTGTCCAGAGTAGACAGTTTGAGATTGTAAGATCATTCTCGCAAACTATCAAATTATATTTGTTGCATCCGACATTATGATTTTGGTAGAGTCTTCCCCTATTATTCTCTGGATATACAGGTTCGGTGATGGTGCATTGATGTATTACTCGTTGGTGTGCACGACCAAACAAGCATATTTGGAGAACTACGGGGAGATTCTGCCGAAATTTTGTTGGACGTGACAGATAATAGTTGGTAGGTTGAAGATTATGATCTTACAATCCTGAATGGAATAGGACCAACTACTCTATGAAATGAAGAAATTGCACAATTTGTTAGATAATTGATTATTTATTGATGCACGTGACTGTTTGCAATGGAGTATTAGACATGGATAAGAGTTGGATGCGAGTTAGAGATCGGTTGGGTGAGGATTACAATGCATATGCTGAAGGAGTTAAGAGATTTTTGGAGTTCGCATCCTGTACAATTGGCAGTGACGGTTGTATCAGATGCCCATGCTGACTTTGCAAGAATTTGCGTTTTCATAAGATAGAGTTGGTGAGAGAGCATCTGTTTGTCAAAAGTATTGATCAAGGTTATACCGATTGGGTCTTACATGGAGAACCGTATCCAACGTCATTCAAACTTCGAGATGAAGAAGTAGACATCGATGAAGATGTACATCTTGAGATTGTTGGTGACGATCCCGAAGAGGATATGGAGCAAATGTTGAGTGACATTGGTGCGGGAATGTTTATGGATGAAGGTCATACAGATCCATCAAATTCAAATGATCTGTGCCTTAACACTTTTACCTGTTTGTGGAATGATTCACAGCGTGAGTTATATCCAGGGTGTAGAAGGCATAGTAAGTTGTCATTTATAGTAGATTGCTTAATATAAAATTCATGTGCTGAATATCTATTAAGGCTGTCAATATGTTGCTCGAGTTGTTTAAAGAGGCACTTCCATCAGAAAATATTTTACCCCGCAACTTCTACGAAGCAAAACAGTTGAAAAGAGGACTTGGGTTTGATTACAATGTAATACATGCATGTAAGAATGATTGTGTTATTTTGGTGAGAGAATGATCAGTTGAATGAGTGCCCCATTTGCCGTGAATCAAGATGGACAACTGAGAAGCAGAATGTGTCGCGGAAGGTCGTACGTCACTTTCCATTGATACCTAGATTACAAAGGTTATTTATGTCATGTTCAACGACTGTGAATATGACATGGCACTCATCATCTAGAGTCAAGAATGATAATGTTTTGTTACATCCTGCAGAATTTCAAGTTTGGAAGGAATTTAACTTGGAACATCCATGGTTTGTTGAAGAACCTTGTAATGTTCAACTTGGGTTAGCAACAGATGGATTTAATCCGTTTAGGAACATGAGTACTAGTCATAGTACTTAGTCGGTTGTACTTATGTCGTATAATCTACCACCGTGGAAGAGTATGAAAGATCCATATTTCATAATGAGTTTGCTCATTCCAAGTCCGAGATCACCGGGAAATGATATAGACATACACTTGAAGCCACTGATAGCGGAATTGAAAGATTTGTGGGAGAATGGGGTCTTAACATTTGCTTCATCAACAGACAAGTCGTTCAAGATGCATGATGTGGTGTTATGGACAATAAATGATTTTTCCGCTTATGGAAACTTGTCAAATTGGAGCACTAAGGGGAAATTGGCATGTCCAACTTGTAACAAACATACCCAATCTGAATGGCTTACGTATGGGAGGAAACTCTGCTTCATGGGTCATTGTCGATTTTTACATGATGACCATAGATGGTGTGGAAATGGTAGGATGTTTAATGACACTGTTTAATGGGGGCACCCTCCAACATTCTTGTCTGGCGAAGATGTTATTGCACAGTTTGTGGATGTCGGAAGTAATGATTTTGGTAAAAAACAACGGAAGAGAAAATGAAGTGCGAATGAGTTGAATTGGACAAAGAAGAGTATAATTTTTTGAACTCCGCTACTGGTCGACGTTAAAATTGCGCATAGTCTCGATGTTATGTATATTGAGAAAAATATATGCGAGTCCGTGTTAGGAACGTTGATGTCAATTGAAAGTAAAACGAAGGAAAATATAAACTCACGGAAAGATCTAAAGCGGTTGGGAATTAGACCTTACATGCACTTGCAACAAAGTGATTTGTCTGTTTACATGCCAATTGGGTGGTATATATTGTCAAGGAACAAAAGGGCTACATTTTGTGAGTGGTTGCAGAAGCTTAAATTACCAGACGGGTATGCCTCGAATCTAACAAGGTGTGTGCGAACAAATGACTGGAAAATGAATGGACTAAAAAGCCATGATTGTCATATATTTTTACAAAGTATCTTACCTGTTGGTATCCGTGAGTTCTCGACCAGAGATGTGAGGGTTGAGTTAATTGATTTAGGTGCATTTTTTAAAGATTTATGTGCTAGAATGTTGAACGTAGAAGTTTTGGATTGTATGGACGAGAAATCGCACTAATATTATGTAAGTTGGATAATATTTACCCACCGTCATTCTTCGACATCATTGTTTACTTAGCCGTTCATTTGCCACGTGAGGCTCGACTTCCATTCCAGTATAGATGGATGTATCCCAATGAACGGTTTCTTGGAAAGTTGAAATGCACAGTGGGTAATAAAGCCCGTTCAAAATGATCCATTGTAGAAACATATATTAATGATGAGTGACATACATTCTGTTCCAAATACTTCTACGGCATTGACACAAGGTTTGATCGGCCGGAAAGAAACTTTGATGTTGACCAAGTAAGACAACGGAACGGATTTTCTGTATTTTTCCAACAAGTATATCTACTTGTTGCTCAGCATGGTTATAATTTGTGTGAAAGGGAGTTCGAAAAAGCTCAGTGGTACGTGCTAAATAAATGCTCGGAGATAGAGAGCCTTTTGAAGTAAGTTCAAATTAATTGTTAATTAATCATTGTTTAGTGGTGTCCTTGTCGAAGGGAGTCATGATGGAGACAATGTTGATTTCTATGGAGTTATTGTAGATATAATTGGAATGAGATATGTGTGGAAGCTTGTGGTTTATATATTTAAGTGTAATTGGTGGGATTTAAGCAATTTTTGAAGGGAAAAATGCCACGATGAATATTTTATGAGTATTAATACATCAAAAAAATAGTATGAAAATTATCATTTTATTTTGGCTTCCCAAGCATCTCAAGTATTCTATTTATACGATCCTCAATTAGGAAATCAATGGCAAGTAGTACAAAATTTTTTTCCTAAAAATATTTATGAAGTTATCCCTGAGGCGGAGGGACAAGATGAAGAAGAAGATGATCCCTTTACTCAAGAAGCATACCAAGAGAGTCAACCTGCCTTTAACTTATTTGTGGATTTGAGCCAGTATGAGATGATCCCATTACATAGGGAAGATATTGAGGCTGAAATAGTTGAGGCGACAGTTGATCAAATTGTTGAGTCATCTGAAGTATCTACAGATGATGAGACCGAATCTACAGATGAAACTGATACAGATGATTGACCGGTTTTGTGTTCACATTATACAGTATCTCGTAATTAGGCCACTAAAGAGGAAGGAAGTTGGCATCTCATCTCCACTTGTTCCTAACTCTCTGTCTGACTCACTATTAGATATTAACTCTACGGAACAAGGTAAATAGCTAATACTCATTTTTTCAATTAAGATAATTGATAATTGATACGAGGTAAATAACTAATATTTTTTTATAGAGATAATAATACAATCTCGTCACGGACGAGGCACTACTAGAGGCGTGATGCTGGAGAAATATCGTAAAGTAGGTAAGATTAATGTTAACATTCATGACGAACATACCGGAGGTGAGGCACAACAAGCAAGCAGCTTGGCTTGCATCGCATGTAGGTGCTCTTACAAAGACTTATGCACCTTTGGCTACGAGTTAATGGCATAAAGTTTCGCAAGATGTGAAAAGCTTATAAAGAAGCGTTGTTTGGTACGTAATATTTAAATAATAATTTTATATTGATATTATTTAATATTCTAAATGATAATATCTTTGTGTATATACTTTTTCAATGATGACTTCGAACTAAATTTTGGTGAGAGAGAGGAGCGCAAGATTGTCAAATAGTTGATGTGTAATGCATTCCGCAGATATAAGACGAGGTATCACGAGCATTACAAGAAGTACGAGTACAAGGAAGATGCACGCCAGCATCCTTTTCAAGATGTTCGACCTGAAGATTAAGAAAAACTTTGCGACATGTTTGAGGATTTATCATATAAGATAAATTAAATAAATTCTTTATGTGTCATATTTGTAATTTTCACTTACTAATTTTTACAATTTCTATGCAGGAGCGAAGTTCTATAAACAAAACAAATAAATCGAAGTTGAAGATTCATCATCATGCAAGCTTAAAATCTTTTCATCGCCTCTCTCAAAAATTAGTAATGTACTCTTTTTTTTTATTCTATATAGTTTGTTTTTAATATTGACTTTATATCTTAACAATGTCTCTTGTAGAAAGAGTCAAACACCAATTATGATCTAACAAAATTATATGTTGTATCACATATTAATAGTAATGGAGAGTGGACTCATCCCGATGCTAGTGAGAATTATGTAAGTATTATAATTTGTTTTAATTAAACATATTTAAATTATTGTGTCTATTAATTTTATATATTGTGTGTATGATTAAATGGTTGCCCTCCATGCTGAAACTGCATCAGATCAGAATTCATCAACAAGTGATGTTAAAATTTTTACACAAGTTCTGGATCAACGTTCAGGATATTTGAGGAGTTTGGGTCGCTGTGTAAAACCTTCATGTTTTTCATCAACGTCAAGTACTACTGCCATTGCGTTAGAGAATGCAAATTCTAGGATTGAATAATTGATTTCAAAACAGCATGAGTTAGATGCTCATTTGACGAAACAGGCAGACATGGAGATGCGCATAAAACAGCAAGAAGATCAACAAAGAGATATGCAACTTCAAATGCAAGATCAACAAATACAGATGCAACTTCAAATGTAGATGCTTATACAACAATTCAAGCCTCCAAGCAATTGATTTTCGTTAGAAGTGTTTTGCATATTGAACAATTATATATGTACTGATAACATTATTAGTATTATTACTATTTTATTTATTTAGCTCTGACTTATTAGATTAGTTTTATTTATATTGAATAATTTGGAATGTATTTTTGAAATATAAATGTCTATTCGGTTTTAATTAAATTAGTATTGTCCATAAAAATACTACCCGTTCGAACTCTCATCAAACTTTCGAACATATCCACATCGGACACAGTCGTTCGAACCTCTCAAGTTAGAGTTCGAGTAGTAAAAAAAGTTGCGTCCCGTTCGAACAGGCAATTCACTATTTCCATCTCAAACACATTCGAACGTCTTAATTTACGTTCGATCATCAATTTGTTTGTTCAAACGTTTCTTCATGTGTATTTGGTTGAACGGATTGATATCGATCGACCGGCCATGAAGTACCCGTTCGAATAGAAATATTGTTCGAACGTTATTTTTGTTGTTCAAACAACTTTTCGAGACGAATTTCAATCTTCTCAAAAAAAAAATTCCGTTCTAATGTGATCGAACGGTCCAGCTAAATTTCGTCCCAAAAGATATTTTTTGGGATGAATTTGTGATTTTTGTCCCAAAATACCTTTTGGGAAGATTTTATTGGGGCAACCTTGGGACCTTTTTTTTCATCCCAAAATATATTTTGGGACGAAATTTCAGTCTTTTGGGATGAAAATTTTCGTCTCAAAAGACCTTATTTGTTGTTGTGAATTGAAAGGCACAAGCATGGAGACACTGAGAAGGAAGAAGCCGAAATATTGAGCCGGAGATTTGTATATCAGATGAGAAAAAAAAAACTCAATGAGCTCAACTATGATGTAAGAAACTTCATGCAAGCAAAATAGAGGGAAAATGATGCTAACATGTCACAATTCTCCCTTTTGGAGCATCGGAGGAGGAAGGCAAAGCGAATGGAACTACCTTTTCTCCCTTAGGGCATTCACAGCCGGTTAGGTAAAGGCTGGTTTAGCCAGTAAAATGTGAAAAAGTGGGTTAAATTCAACTTTAGCCGGCTAGCGGTAATTACTACAACTAGCACTATTCACTTAATAAATAAATATATGAGGGATGCTACTCGATACTACTCATCATTCCACACCACACACTTTACATATTTTAAAATTATTTTTTATTTTTTTTATTTGTTATTTTATTTTATTCTTGTTAAGCTGATTGAGTTGTTCTACTCATTATCCATATACCACATACTTATTATAAGAAAAATAAAAAAGAAATTAAAATAAGTGAAGTGTGTGGTGTGTGGGAATGATAAGTAGAATTATTATTTGTTTTTACCTCTTTGCTTGTTATTCATTTTCATGAAAAGGGACTTGCGAAGGAAAGTATTGGCGAGGTGGTGCCGGTTGTTGTTCTTCTTTCACAACATCATTCATCTCTAACTCATCATCAAAATCATTAAGAAGTATATTGCGAATGAAAGAACGACCTTTAAAAAAGTGACGGGCCATAAGAATAATAATTGAAATTCAATAGAAAAGAAACCTAGAATGAAGTGAATGAAAATTTGAAGAAAAATGAACTTATTTATATTGAAAGAAAAGTTATGAACGTTGGAAGAATGCATTTTTTCAAGAATATGACTGTTAGATAAGGACAAAATCTAAAAAATAATGATTATCATAAAATTTTTAAATTTTAAAAATTCTTGCCGTTAGAAAATGACAAATTTTGAAAAATATGATCTTTAGAAAAGTTAACGATTTTGAAAAAAAAATCAGTTAGGGAATAAAATTTGAAAAAAAAAACTTTTTCGTAAATATGAGCTTTAGAGAAATGTAAAACAAATCATAATATTTAAAAAATGTAGATTTTAAAAAATATAACGGTTGAAAGAATAAGAATTTAAAAATTATGATTAAAAGAAAAGGAATAAAAAAACTATAATATTTTAATTAAAATAATAAAATTGAATAGCGAATATAGAGAGTGTGATGTATTAAATTTAGTTAAACTTTTAGCTAGCCAGTTGAGAATACTCTTAAGGTAGAAACCATTCTCTGGATTAGGGGTGCTACCCGTACCCTATGGGGCAAGGTAAACCCCTTCTCGCCCCCCGCCCCAGCATGGGCGGAGGGTTGGATTTTTCCCTCGGAACCCGTCCCCGCATAGCTGGGACGGGGCACCCAATATCGGTGCCAGGGGACGAGGATAGACCCCTGCTCCATCCACTGCCCTGTCTGCCACCCACACACACATGGGCCACAGCCACCGTGCACAAAATCTACAAAAGATTACACTGATGCACAATAATAATAAAAAAAAGCATAACAAATCCACAATCACAACAATTCCACAATCACTTGTAACAAATAATTAGAGAGAGAGAGAGAGAGGGAGAGACGATATTGCAGAGAGGACCTAGAGAGAGACGGTGTCGCGGTGAGGGAGTGATGGTGTCGCTAGCTACGGCGAGGCTGAGAGCCACTCAGGGGGATGGGGCTGGGTACTGAATTGGGAAGAGAGAAAGGGAGGGGGAACTGGGAAGAGAGAAAGGGAGGGGGACCTGGGAAGTAGTAAGAGACTTGGGGGTGGGTACCAGCTGATGGGAACCAAAGTGGACCTAGTCTTAAAGTCTTTTGCAAGTTTCAGATTGGTCAATCATAAGATCAAGAGCCAAGAAGATCAATGAAGTAATGCAAGTATTGGTATAATCTACTTTGGATGAAACTAGCAAGAACCCAACACTCAAGATGGGCTTGAAAGAAGGAGAACCAGTTTTGATCCACTTGATACAAGCTGTGGAAGACATGACTTAGAGCTATTGTTTGAGCCTGTTGTTATTAAAGGCTTTCAATTGGTTAAAGGATTTAATTTATTAGTTTAGAATAAATGGGCATGAGGATGCTTGGCCCACATATGTCTTATTTCTTATGAACTAAGGTTTTTGGGAAAGTCTTGTACTTTGACCAATAGCTTATTTGGAAAGTTACCTTTTAGGAACTAGAGTTTAAAGAAGTACTGTAGCGAGTTATTGTAGCCACAGTACTATTCATCCAGGAGTATTTTTGGAAGAAATGGCTTTATTTTTACTAGGGTTTTAATTAGGTTTGAGTTTAAATACTCTTTGTAGCCTCATTTTAAGAAATTTATGAAATTTGATGCATTTATTCATTGTGAGTTGAGTTTACTCATTTTGTTCTTGATTGAACTTTTGAACTTATCAAAGGTAAATCACAACATTTGTGGCATTCCTTATTGTAATCTGGGTTCTTGAGATAGGTTTTTCAACGGGTATAGATTTTAATATAATCTAGGTTCTTGAAACAAGTTCTCAACGGGTCTAGGTTCTCCATCCATTGACTTGATTTTGGCTTTCTTGGGTGAGTTTTCAAATTGATTGTGGGTTCTAGGGACTCCATTCTTTTGGGTTCATATCATTTGGTATTCAGAACAAGGTTTCCAATCAGGTCTGATTCTATCTTTTAATTCTTGCATCTTTAAATTTAATTCTATGGTTTCATTTCTCTACGGTAGCAAAAAAAAAAAAAAAACAAAAAGTAGGTTGCCGAAATTCTTAGGGTTTTTTGTTTGGCTGAAATTTGCATCACCTAGGGTCTGCTGTTTCATTGTTTTTCTTCTACTTCATTGTCAATTCTTGTATGCTTGAGTTCAATTGCTTGATTTTCACAATTGAACATTGTTGTTTGTGATTGAATTAGAGAAAAGAAGAGAAAAGAAAGAAAGGAAAGGAAATGAAAAGAAATGAAAGGAAATGAAATGAAAATTCGAAAAGAAGAAGAAGAATAGAAAATGTAGCATATTCAAAAGTTGCTACATAGTTACAACAAAGAGAAAGAAATAATTTGTTGATTGAGCTTTATCATCATAGGGGCTGAATACATCTTTCTAGTTGGTAACTTGTTTTATAATTACTATTTCCCTTATATAAATTTCTTGAGTCTCGTGTCATTTTATTCCTTCCTTGTTTCTTGTTCTTGTTTTTTGGATCTATATTACTGGTTGGAATAATACAAAATTGTATTGTCTTGATTTAGTTCAACTAGTTCTTAAAGAACTTGAGTGGGAAAACTATTGAGGTAAAATGTAAGAGAGTGTGAAACTATTATCGGGAAAAAACCAATTAAAAGTGAAACACGAGTGGAGTGTCATTATTCGAGTGTAAACACGTATGAAAATGTGTGAGGTTTTCCACTAACATTCTTTTGTGCAGCACATTACGATGTCTCATAGGAGTGACTCATCACCAAAGGGGATGGTAGATAACTCATCATTTGTGTTGCAAGCCATGCAACAACAGTTTGAGTAGTTGAACTTGGTGTTGGGTGAAGTCAAAGATATGATGGATCATCAAGAAACGATAATTAGAAATCTACAGGGTAGGAGAGATAGGAGGCGACATGAGTCTAGTGTTGAAAATGGGTATGAGAATGAAGGGTATGGTAATTCTCTTATTGCCAGTCGTGCACTCAATACACAAATTAAGAGGATGATAGAGAGCAGCAGAGCGAGAACATTTTTTATATTAGAAACCACATCAACAACAAGGTATGTAGTATGATCATTGATTTGAGGAGTTGTATTAATTTGGCTAGCACTACTTTAGTTGAGAAATTGAATTTACCTACCTTGAAACACCCTAGACCATACAAGTTGCAGTGGTTGAGTGATTGTGGGGAGGTTAGGGTAAATAAGTAAGTGTTAGTTTCTTTTTCAATTGAGAAATACCAGGATATGATGTTTTGTGATGTAGTGCCTATGCATGCTGACCATATTTTGTTGGGGAAGTCGTGATAGTATGATATGAAGGTGATCCATGATGGATTAAGGAACATGTACAGTTTTGAAAAGGATGGAAAAAAATCAAACTTGCTCCTTTAACTCCAACACAAGTCTATGGAGACCAACTGAAATTAAAAAGTGAGGTTGCTCAAAAAAGTAAGAGTCAAAATGATAGTGATAAAAAAAGAAAGAGTGAAAGTGAGAGTGATCAAAAAAGAAAAAGTGAAAAAGAGATTGAGCTAAAAAGTAAGAGTGGAAGTGAGATTTAGCTAAAAAGCAAGAGTGAATGTGAGATTGAGAAAAAAGGAAATAGTGAGGCCGTAAAGGAGATAGAAAGAAAAAAGATGAGGCTGATGCTGAGACCTCAAGAAAAAGAGAGAATGAGTTGAAAAACATTTGTGAGGTCGAGAGTTCAAAAAAAGATGAAGAAAAAGAGAGTGACAGAAAAAAGGAGTGTGAAAAGAAAAAAGAGAGTGAAAAGAAAAAAGAGAGAAAAAGAAGAAAAGAGTGGAAAGAAAAGAGAGAGTGAAGAAAGTGAGAGAAAAACAAAGAGAAAAATGAGTTTTTATGCTAAGGCGAGTCTTAATACTAATGAACTTGACGTATTTTTTCCTAGTGTTGTTGTCTCTTTGCTGCAGGGATATGAGGTCGTGTTTCTTAGCGGTGTGTTTAGTGGATTGCCACCTATTAGGGAGATAGAGTACTACATTGATTTTGTGACAGGTGCGACAATTCCTACTCGACCTTTTTTTGAAGAACATGAGTCCTTGACACACTGAAAGGGACAAGGTAAGTTGCTGACTAGAATGCATGATAAGTGGGAGGACTGTATTGAGACTTTTTCTCATGTAATCAAATACACAAAAGGTAAGGAAAATTTTGTTGTTGATGATTTAGCAAAAAAGGTATGTCACTGTCTTCATTTTATATACAAAGTTATTAAGATTTGAATATGATAAGGAATTGCATACTAATGATGATGACTTTGCTTGTGTGTATGGAGCTTGTGAGAATGCATCGCTTGGTAAGTAATATAGACTAGATTGGTATTTGTTTAGAGACAATAAACTTTGTGAGCCTACTAGTCTTATACGTGAGATGCTAGTGCATGAATGTGGTTTGTTGGGTCATTATGGTGTTAAAAAGATTTTAGACGTGTTGCATGAACGTTTGTAGAAGTACCATTTGCCATTCATTGACTTGTTGCATGAATGTTTGCGGGAGTATCATTCGCCTTTCATTGAGTTTACTCCTCTTGTTCTTGATTGAACTTTTGAAATTATCAAAGGTGAATCATAACTTTTGTGGCATTCCTTATTGTAATTTGGGTTCTTGAGACAAGTTTTTCAACGGGTCTAGATTTTAATATAATTTAGATTCTTGAAACAAGTTCTCAAAGGGTCTAGGTTCTCCATCTATTGACTTGATTTTAACTTTCTTGGATGAATTTTCAAATTGATTGTGGGTTCTAGGGATTCCATTTCTGCTAGTTTATATCACCAGCCTAGCCCCTGCACCCCTGCACCCCTTTCCCCTTCATGGCGGTGGCCCCTGCCCCTACATGAGCATACAGGGTTGTCGACGCAGCCCACCCCTACATTGAATAAAGCAAAATAGGGTGTTCTTATGATTTCATCTTCTCACGGATAATGTTCCCGTGCAAGCGCATTCACTTGAGTAACTAAAGGAAGTTTGACATGTAACATCCCCCCATTCATTGCTATCAAACATCGGATAGAAGAACTAATTTTTTATAAGATAAAGAATCTACTAAGATATATAAGTGAAAATAAGTGAATAGTTAGGGGATGTTTAGAAAATGAGAAGAGATGAGAAATCTGTGAATGGTAATGAAATTATTTGTGAATAGTAATAAAATAGTTTGAATCATTATGTTTTATGGGGTTTTGGGAAAGAAGAGAAAAAAAGTTGAATAAAAATATTATATAGTTAAAATATTGTTAGAATATAATTTTTAAAATTATTTTTGTTTTATGATTTGAGAAAGCTAAATTGTTTCTTATGATTTGTTTGAAAGTTTGAGAAAGTTGTAATAATTAGGTAATGATTACATGAAAAAGTTAAAAATTTCAATTTGAAAATTGTATGCTTGAATGTTGTTTGAATGTTAAAATGTGATGATATAAGATAAGATGGAATGAGATAAAACCATCTCAACATCCAAATAGCCCCTTAGACTCTAACGAAAAAGCATGGTATTCTTGCTTATTTATCTTTTTCTCATTTTTCTTTGAACATTAAAAAGAAAAATGCTATGTTGCTCTCCAAAGTGACTGTTCACTTTGACTGCTAGTGCAAAAGTTTTTTTTTAATATTTTTTTAAAAATTACACTAACGGTCAAAGTGAACAGTCACTTTAGGAATAGAGAACCCACTCCCTATTAAAAAAGACAGCAATTGATTTAACTGAATGTGGACTATTTTTTTCCTTTTAGTTCGATATACTTTTCAATTGTGAAAAAATATTGTTCCATTATTTTTCATTTGTCAAATAATAGACTAAAGTGTCATTTAAATAGTGGATTGAAATAAGATGAAAATTAAAAGTTGAAAGTTGAATGAAATATTGTTAGAATATTACTTTTTAATAATAATATTATTATTTATTGTTTTTAGATTTGAAAAAATTGAATTGTTTATTATATTTTGTGTGGGAATTTGAAAAAGTTGTAATGATTAGATGAGATGCGATGAGATGAGATGAGATGAAACACTTCTTGTACATTTATATATGTAATCTATATAATTCTTCTACTATGCAATCAAAATCTAAAAAATATGGAGAGAGAGAGAGAAAGTTGTGTAGCGTTTTGTTTGATTAAGTTTTTTAAACTATTCATATTCTCCCTCCTCTTAATCACTCCCTTTCATATAAGGAGTAAAAACTTTCCAAGTACAGTTGGAGTCCCGTTGAGATTATTAAAAAAGTAAATACTTTATCTCTTAAGTAACGTGGGATGTATACACCACCACTTACGTCCATTAGTCAGTATGTGGGATCATTGCTCCTCCATCTTGTCTTATTCTTCTTGACTCGTGACGAATAACAGCAATTGGGGAATTGTTAAAGTGGTAGCCATTCCAAGCAGTAGAACTTTGTTGAACATTAGGCCCATCTCATTTTCCGAGAAAAAAATGCTCCATTTGAAATCGATAAAGCCTCATATACTAAAGAAGACCCTAAAAAGACCTAAGCTACTAAAGAAAAAGTAATTTTATATACAGTCGTGGAGTGCGCAAGTATCGTGCAGTCGTTTTGATAAAAAGTAGAATCCTCTATTAAAAACTGAATTTCATTTATATGAGTTTCATATTTATTTACTTTTTTTTAAATGATTGTACGATATTTAAACACTCACGACTATAACTATCATTTCTCTAAAATAAAATAAAAAAAAGGAACAACAAGAGGAGGGCGTTGTCACTGCTCTCTCTCCTTCCTAATTAGGATCAAATCACTCACTCTATTTGAAAGCTTCTAGTCGTTAGAGATAGCATCATGTCATTTAATAGGGATGAGCAACTAAATTGAAATCATGTCTGTCATGGGCAAACTTTTGACCCGTGACCTTAATGGATAGGCAAGATCATTCTTAAACATAGGCTACAACGAGGGGTTAGAATCGGGCGGTCCGGACCGGAAAAACCTATATTCATTATATAATTTTCATTTAACCACTTAACCTAATCCAATCAGTAACTTACCATTAAGTAATTATTAACTAATAGTCTAATACTAACATTTATAATTTTATACTAATACTAATATTTATGCTAATACAAGTATTATATTAATAGTTTAGACTCTACTTCTAGACTCTAATAAGAATATGGTATAAAAAAAAATACTAATAGTTTAATATAGACTAAGACTATCGTTATACTTATATTAATATAGTTATAACTTATACTAATCATTATTCATAATAACTAATCACAATAAGTCTATAGTATTAATGTATTATTATATAATATATAGTATTAGTAACACAATATCATTATAATATATATACACACACTATAAGTCTATATTCAGTAGTAACAGTAACACTATAATAGTATAATATATAGTATTAGTATATATTAATATATTATAAGAGTTATATCATAATACAATATATAATATTAGTAATAATTTAGTATCAATGTATTATTATATAATATATATTTTACGATTAGTATATATTAATATATTATAAAATTATAGTATAATATATGTATAATACTCTAATAGTATAGTTAACTTAATATGTAACTATAAGTCAATAAGTATATATAATATTAATATCACTATTAGTATAGTATATAGGTATTGGTAATTTGGTATAGTCTATAGTTATTTAGTATAATATAAGTATTATATCATACTAAATATATAACTATTATAAGTTATAATAATTATACTCATATAAGAGTTATATTATTAATAATTTAATAGCATATTATAAAAGTTATAGTATTATAACATAATATATGTATAATAGTATAGTATTAATATCACTATAAGTTATAAGTTATAACTATATATACGTAATAGGCTTATAGGCTAATACAATGATTTATTAATCATATAATAATATACCAAATACAATGATTTATTAATCATATTACAAATTTACATATACAAAATGTAAAAACTTAAAAGTTTAATATATTGAAAAATTGAGAATTATCATAAATTTATAATACATTGAATTTGAGTCATTGACAATAGACTTGACAAACTCTAAGACTCTAAGTTAGAAACAAATTAGTAATTAACATTTAACATCATAAATATAATTATCATTAAATATTTTTTTAATGAGTTAATTAAATAATCCACATTAAATAGTTTATTTAATTTTAATTTTACTAATATAAATAATTCTTTTTAATTACTTTATGTGTCAAAAAGATAAAAGAATCACAATAAAGTTACAATAAAGTCACAATAAAGTTTCAATAACTTATAAAGTTACAAAACTTCAGCTGCTACTAGAAACGGTGCCGTTTCGTATAAAATTAAACCCAAACGGCTCCGTTTTAGTTACTGCATTATTTTTTTTCCAAAATAACGACCCAAACGGCGCCGTTTTAGGGAATAACCTATCGTTATTCGTCTTCGACTCTTCCCCCCTTCCCGCGCAATTCATTTCCACTTTTCCCTTCCCCAATTCCCCTCCCGCGAACCCTAAGCAGTAAGCGCCGAGAATCGCGATCCCCATTCCCCCCTCTGTCTCCTCCGTCGCAGCAGGCAGCCGATTGGTACTCTCTCTCTCTCTCTCTCTCTCATTATGGTGTTACGGTGTAACTGGAGTCTGGCGTTTATCTTTATAATCCGCAAAACAACTATGTATGATTTGATCTAGGGAAAAACTGTCCATCGTTTTGAGGGAAAAATTAGTTGGTTGACCTATTATTGTGAAAACCTGTGTAAAATTATGTTGTAACAAGTGTTGAAGTGGTGTAACATGAAAATGATTGAAGTGTGCTCAACGCGGCTCGAGCAGAACTCTTCCAGAGAGGTTCGCTCGATGTGCGCTTGATGTAGCGTTTAAGCAGACCACTTCTAGAGAGGTTCGCTCGATGTGCGCTTGAAGTAACGCTCAAGCGGAACTCTTCCAGAGAGGTTTGCTCAATGTGCGCTCGACGTAATGCTTGAGCAGGACTCTTCCAGAGAGGTTCGCTCGATGTGCGCTCGACATAGTGCTCGAGCAGAACTCTTCCAGAGACTAGAGAGGTTCGCTCGATGTGCTTTTTCACATTTTTTATTGAACCTCCTTAACTATAAATCTTCTTTACTCTTCAAAGTGTTATTGATCATCTTTTTGTTTGTTCATGAATTAATGTTTGTTTTCTAATTCTTTTGTCCTTTTGTCCCCAAGAAAGTTTTTATAGATAGAGTCTTCTACAAATGATGTGCAAGAGTCAACACCAAACATGCATCCACCCCCACCCCCATCCAATGTAAGTGATCAATCAGTTGGTGGGTCACAAAGAGGTAGAGTTAAGTCTTTTGTTTGGGATCACTTTACAAAAATACCAAAAGGTGATCCAAGTAAACCTAGAGCTGCATGTAATTCTTGTGGTGCTTCGTATGCATGTGATACGAAGACAAATGGTACGAAAAACATGAAGTAATGTCCGTTTAAGAAGATGGATAAATCCCAGATGACTCTAGGTTTGAAGTTGGAGGGAGGAAGTGGTAATGGTGGTGGGGGACTTGTGCCTATTGCAATTAGTGTTGAGGCTTGCCGACAAGCCTTAGCAGAGATGATTATTCTTGATGAGTTGCCCTTTAGGCATGTTGAAGGAGAAGGTTTTAGGAAATTTATGCTTGTGATTTACCCTAAGTGGGTAGGGATTCCCTCCCGTGTGATGATTGCCAAGGATTGTTTTAATTTGTTTTTGAAGGAAAAACAAAATTTGAGAAATGCTCTTTGAGGGCAACGAGTTTCCCTCACCACAGATATATGAACATTCGTGCAAAACCTAAACTATATGTGTCTCACAGCACTATTTATTGATGATGACTGGAAGTTACACAAGAAGATTCTTTCTTTTTGTTTGGTTGAAAATCACAAGGGCGATACCCTTGTTAAGGGCATAGAGATGTGTTTACATGATTGAGGGCGACTAAAAATACTTACACTCACACTTGATAATGTAAGTTCTAATAATGTGGTTGTTTCTTATTTGAAAAAAAAAACAAAGTAGAGGAGAGACACGATCTTGGAACATGAATTCTTACATGTTTGATGTTGTGCCCACATTTTGAACTTAATCGTTTGTGAGAGGTTAAAAGAGTATGATGAGTCTATTGCGAATGTAAGGGGTATTGTGAAGTATGTTAAATCCTCCCTTCAAAGGTGGAGTACATTTAAGAAATGTGTGGGGTTGGAAGAGATTCAATCCAAAAGCCAAGTTTGCCTAGATGTACCGACTAGGTGGAACTCCACCTATCTTATGTTGGAGAGGGCTTCAAAATTTAAAAGGGTTTTTGATCGGTTGGAGGAAGAAGATTTGTGCTTCCTTAGTAGTATTGGAGATGACGATGATGACAATATCGATTATGAAAATGTGGACCATGTGGTGAATACGAGAAAGTCAAAGAAGTTAGGGCCTCCCAATGCATCTGATTGGGCGAAGGTACAATTGTTTGTGAGGTTTCTTCAATTATTTCATGATGCAACTTTAAAATTCTCGATGGGTGAATATGTAACTTGTAATGTTTTTTTTCCTGAAGTTGGTTATTATTAAAGATGCCATTAATATGGAGTGTGAAGAACGAAACCCCGTGGTGGGATTAATGGCCACAAATATGAAGAGAAAGTTTGGCAAGTATTGGGAGAACTTGGAAAATCAGAATCTGTTGCTCTATGTTGGTGTTCTTCTTGATCCTCGCTACAAGATGCGATATCTTGATTTTGGGTTGGGAAAAATGTATGCACATGATCATGCAAAACAAATTAATTTCAGTTGGAAGGTGACAAATGCATTTATCCGCATGTATGAGGCATACAAGGAAAATGAAGAGGGCATTCTCCTCAGCACACAAGTTCCCAACATGAAGATGTAGCTCTTTCAGCTGACAAGGTGTCGAGTAGAAAGGCAAATTTGATGGCCGAATTTAAGCAATAGTTACAGTCAGAAGACAGTTTGAAATGTAAGTCAGAGGTTGATAGATATCTAGCTGAAAGATGTGAGGATGAAGATGATAGTTTTGACCTTCTAATTTGGTGGAAGGTGAATTCAGTTAGATATCGCGTACTTTCAAAGGTTGCACGCGATGTACTTGCAATACTGGTATCTACTGTGGCCTCTGAATCTACATTTAGCATTGCGGTTCTTGTACTTGACCATTTTCGAAGAAGTTTAAATCCAATGAGTGTTGAGGGTCTCATATGTGCATAAAACTGACTTCGTTCTTCTTCTACTCTAATAAGTCTTATGACTTTAATGGATGAAGTGGAGGAATTTGAGAAGATAAAATTACCTTTGATATCTTTTGTGGTTTATTTTATTTTATCTTCTATGTTATGTAACTTTATTTAACTTGTTTTGTTTTGTTTTAAATTTTTATGGATAGAACTTGTTGAGGACCCGAGCTTTGCTGATTCTGTGGAGGCGTCAAATTCAATACCTACTGGCCTTACACCCAATGTTGATTAAAGATTAAATATGTGAGAAGATTGTTGGTGTAAATTATGCATCAGGAGGAGGAAGAATCATGAATGCAACTGGAAGAATATTTGTCAGCCCTTAGAAGTTAAGAAATTAACCATTATATGTTAAGTTGTTAAGCTTTAGATTATAATTTGTAATTTGTAAAAACTTTATTATTATTATTATTATTATTATTATTATTTTGGTTTTTCTAGTTTTTTAAATAGATTAGTTTTCTTTTATCATTGTATTTTTCAAGATCAAGTTTTTTTTTAGTAGTTTCAGCTAAAAAATATACAAAATTTGAAGTGGGCCGAAAATAATTGAAATTGGGCAAAAAAAAAAAAACACATTTAGATGGGCTGAATGGCCCATTTTGGGCATGTCCAGACCGAATGGACCAACCCTGGACCGGACTGGACATGACCCAAATGGACCGGACTGGATCAGTCCTATATAAACTCGGTCCGGTCCAGGGTAGAAAATCCCTAGATCGAATAGGTCCAATTCGGTCCACAAATTGGCCAAAGACCGGACTGGGCCGAGATCACCCCTAGCTACAAGCAAGGGCAGTTTGAGTAACAACTTGCTTGTATACAATGCATACGCCCTCTACGCTATATTTGATTGTTGAATCAAACCCAATTCATCTCAACTTATTTCAAACTAATTATTGATGAGACTCACTATGTTTTCAGTTTCTCATAAAAAAAGTTAAACTCATATTAATCTATTTCATACATTTCAACCTAAAAAATGAGCTTCGTTTAAATGCAAAAAATGTTTTATCTCATCTCATCTAATCACTACAACTTTTTCAAATTTTCACAAAAAATATAATAAACAAATCAACTTTTTCAAGTTTCAAAATAATAATATTATTAAAAAAATAATATTCTAACAATATTTTATTCAATTTTCAATTTTCATCTCAAATCACTATTCAAATGGCATTTAAATTCATCTCAACCTAAAAAAATTAAACCCATCTCAATAGGATCCACAAAATATTACTATTCACAACTCAACTCAACTAAACTAATCTCAACATCCAAACGCAACCTTTATATTTTCATTAAAACATATTTGTTAAAGGACCCCATTTTGAAGAATATATAAGTAAAAACACTTTTAGGCATTTCACTAATTCCATTCCGACCTCTCATCTAATTTTGTTATCCTCATTCTAACCTAATCCTATCGTCGCTCTTCTCGCTCTCGCTCTCGCTCTCGCTCTCTTCTTCATCGAAACTCCTATCCCACATCGAGAGCGAAGGGAATATGGCCTCACCACTCACGAGGCAGGGACGAGGGCCTAGAAGGGTGGCTACCCACCTATTTAGGGCTTATAGTAGCCCTAATCATAAAGAGGAAAAGCAGGCCAGTTTTGACATGATGTTTTAAATATGATTCTGTGATGTTTTATGTTTACCCTATGCTACACTTACAAGGCTTAATTTTTGTAGTTCTTTAGAAAAAATCGATGGTTCCAAACTTTCAAACCGACATGAAAATTTTTATAATTAGTTCTGTTATAATTTATGGGGTTTTGGAAAAGAAGAGAAAAAAAAGTTGAATAAAAATATTATAGATAAAAATATTTTATGATAAAAATATTTGTTAGAATATAATTTTTTACAATTATTTTTGTTTTATAATTTGAAAAAGTTAAATTATTTCTTATAATTTTTTTGAAAGACTAGGAAAGTTGTAATAATTATGTAATGATTATATGAAAAAGTTAAAAATTTAAATTTGAAAAGTGTATATTTGAGTGATGCTTGAATATTAAAATGTGACTATATAAGATAAGATAGAATGAGATAAAACCATCTCAACATCCAAATAACCCCTTAGACTCTAACGAAAAAGCATGGTATATGAAAAAACATATTTATAAAATGTACAGATTCTTGCTTATTTATCTTTTTCTCATTTTTCTTTAAACATTAAAAAGAAAAATACTATGTTGCTCTCCAAAGTGACTGTTCACTTTGACAACTAGTGCAAAAATGTTTTTTTTTTCATATTTTTTTAAAAAATTACACTAACGGTCAAAGTGAACAGTCACTTTAGGGATAGAGAACCCACTCCCTATTAAAAAAGACAGCAATTGATTTAACTGAATATGGACTATTTTTTTCCTTTTAGTTCAATATACTTTTCAATTGTGAAAAAATATTGTTCCATTATTTTTCATTTGTCAAATAATAGACTATAGTGTCATTTAAATAGTTGGTTGAAATAAGATGAAAATTAAAAGTTAAAAGTTGAATAAAATATTGTTAGAATATTACTTTTTAATAATAATATTATTATTTATTGTTTTTATATTTGAAAAAATTGAATTGTTTATTATATTTTGTGTGAGAATTTAAAAAAATTGTAATGATTAAATGAGATGCGATGAGATGAGATGAGATGAAACACTTTTTGTACATTTATATATGTAATCTATGTAATTCTTCTACTATGCAATCAAAATCTAAAAAATATGGAGAGAGAGGAAAAGTTGTGTAGCATTATGTTTGATTAAGTTTTTTAAACTATTCATATTCTCTCTCCTCTTATCACTCCCTTTCGTATAAAGAGTAAAAACTGTCCATGTACAGTTGGAGTCCCGTTGAGATTATTAAAAAAGTAAATACTTTATCTCTTAAAATGCTCCATTTGAAATCGATAAAGCCTAATATAGAGACCCTAAAAGGGCCTAAGCTATTAAATAAAAAGTAATGTTATGTACAGTCGTGGAGTGTGCAAGTGTCGTGCAGTCGTATTGAAAAAAGATAAAATTCTCTATTAAAAAATGAATTTCATTTATATGAGTTTCATATTTATTTATTTTTAAATGATTGTACGATATTTAAACACTCAAGATTATAACTATCATTTTTTTAAAATAAAAAAAAAAAAAAAAGGAAACAGCAAGAGGAGGGCGTTGTCACTGCTCTCTCTCCTTCCTAATTAGGATCAAATCACTCACTCTATTTGAAAGCTTCTGGTCGTTAGAGATAGCATCATGTCATTTAATAGGGATGAGCAACTAAATTGAAATCATGTCTGATATGGGCAAACTTTTGACCCGTGACCTTAATGGATAGGCAAGATCATTCTTAAACATAGGCTACAAGTAGTAGTTAGAATCGGGCGGTCCGGACCGGAAAAACCTATATTAATTATATAATTTTCATTTAACCATTTAACCTAATTCTATCATTAACTCACCATTAAATAATTATTAACTAATAGCCTAATACTAACATTTATAATTTTGTACTAATACTAATATTTATAATTTTATACTAATACTAATATTTATGCTAATACAAATATTATAGTAATAGTCTAGACTCTACTTCTAGACTCTAATAAGTAATATGGTATAAAAAAAATATTAATAGTCCAATATAGGCTAAGACTATCGTTATACTTATACTAATATAGTTATAACTTATACTAAATCACTATGACTAATATTAGTATATTACTAATATATAGCTATACTATATTACTAATAGTCTAATACTAATACTATTATATAGTTATAACTTATACTAATCATGATTCATAATAACTAATTACTATAAGTGTGATATCCTGCTCCTTCTTCTTACGTACGATCCTTCCTTCTTACGTACGCTTCTTCTTTCTGACGTATGTTTCGTCTTTATGACGTAAACAAATCCCAAAGGCAGAGATAATGTGATCATCTGCCTTTCCCATTTGAGACTGCGAGCCACGTTATGCGTGTCGAACTATGATGGCGTGTCTCGAAAGATATCGTGTGACTTCTAGGGCACACCTAGTGTTTTAAATATGCTGGAAATATTTATAAAGAGTATTTCCAGTATTATTGAATTAAGATTTGATCTTAAATATAACAATTATAATATTCTTGAAGAGCTCCAAAAATATTATAATTGCCGAAAATTATTTTAATATTATTATTAAAATGACTTCAATTATTTAAAATATTATGAGATTTAAATTATGTTGAGAGCTTTTATTAATTAAATGGTTTAACCCTTTTAAATATGTTAAGTGAGACTTCATCATTTGATTAATGATGAAGAATATTATTTTATAAACTAAAGTTAGTTTAAAATAATATTCTACCTTAATTCCTCTAAGCGCTTTTAATTAAGTTATATGTTAATGTATTTTAAACCAGTGTTTGAGATCTACCGTTAGATCATTACGTGGATCCCCGGACGAAGGGACTGGGTTAAATACCCAGACCCCCTCTCTTTCTCCCTCATTTCCCTCAGTTCCCTCTCTCTCCTCCCTCTCCCAAGCGTACAACGTACGCAGACTCCCTCTCCATGCCGAACGGCTTAAGGCCTCAGCCCCGCGCCGTCATGCGCCACCAGCTCTCACCGCCGGCACCACCGATTGCTCCTCACGCCGGCGAGCTCAACCATGGCAGCCCCTCCCTCTCACGCTCTCCCTTTCTCCATTTTGGAAGTGCACTGTCCGTATGGGCTTGGTGTGCGTAGCGCCGCCGTGCGCCGCTCTCCAACGCCACCACCTCCACGGCAGCTTCCTCTGCCACCGGCCACCACTCCCCAGCGAACTCAGCCCCTGTTACGCAGCCACCTTCCCTCCGTCGGACACACGCAAGCACAAGGAGACCCACGCACGGCTTCACCGTGCGCGGCCCCTAGCGCCGCCGTGCGCAGCACCCACGGCCACCTTGTGACACCATGGACCTCCTCTCCCCTTCCCCGAGCTCCTCCACGTGACCCACGACCAGAAGCTCCCTCCTCCACCTCACGGTTCCCCTCTCACGCACACACGGGTTGCACTCCGTGCACCACCGTGCATTGCCACCCACGGCTGGTAACCACCACCTCCAGCCTCCTTAGGCCGCCACCAAGCCAACCCAACTTCCCACGGCCCCGATCTGCCACCCATGAGAGCACACTCTCTCTCACTCTCCCACAGCTTCTCCTCCACGGGATGGCCAGATCCGCCATCGTGAGCCACCGTGGCACCACCTCGACGCCACCACGAGATCCACCGCACCTCCCTTAGCCGAGCCCTAGGTCCAAGCCACCACTTTATGTGGTGGGTAATCATTGCACGTGATGGATAGTCACTGCGCGTGATTGACCGCCACTGCACACGGCTAGAGCCGCCGTGTTATGCCCCTCACCGCCATCACGACCCATTCCAAGACCACACTTAGCTATCCAAATGCCTAAACAGTTAACGTACGTGGGTCAGCCGCCACGTACGACACTGTCGACATCATCGGCTATGACGGTCAACGAGCAACGCACGGGTTATCCCGTCAATGGTATAACCTTCTATCTCTCGTATTTATGTTAGATATTGATTAGTTGACTAGGTTGTGGACTGTGCTGTTAGTATTAATGGAGTTGTGACATTGTGATGTGGTGTTGGGCATTCTGTGTAGTGAAGTGTTGGGCTTATCTGTGTTGTATGGAGGTGAAGTGTAGTGTGTTGTGAAGTGTTGGGCGTATTGTGATGTGTTGTGGGCTGTGCTGTGTAATGCAATTGTGGGGCATGTGTTGTATGGATGGCGTGGCGTTGTGTGGAATGGGAAGAGTACACGCTGGGTGTACTTTGTATGTGGCGTAATGTGAGACAATGAGAGTATATGTAAAATATACCCTCCTGGCATATGGTAGAACGGGATGAGTACACGGAGAAGTGTACTCTGTGGGTCGTGTGTGTAAAAGGAGTACATGTGGAATGTACTCCATGTGGTGGATTGATGCACCATATGGCGTGTATGCCATAATGGTGATGTGGCGTGGTGTATGTGGAACGGGAAGAGTATACGCTGAGTGTACTCTGTATGGGGTATGATATATGAAAGGGATATATGTGGAATGTACTCCGTATGGCGGGTATGCCATAGTGGTGATGGAGCATATGTGGGGAGTACATGTGGAGTGTACTCTATGTGGTCGACGATGCACCATATGGCGTGTATGCCATAGTGGTGATGTGGCGTAACGTGCATGGAATATACGCGGAGTGTATTCCATGTGATGGAGTGACGCACCATACGGCGGGTATGCCGTAGTGGTGATGTGTCGTCGTAAGTGCATGAAATATACGCGGAGTGTATTCCATGTGATGGAGTGACGCACCATACGGCGGGTATGCCATAGTGGTGGTGTGTCGTAAGTGCATGGAATACACGCAGAGTGTATTCCATGTGATGGAGCGACGCACCATATGGTAGGGATGCCATAATGGTGATATGTCGTAGTGTGTATGAAGGGAGTATACGAGGAGTGTACTCCATGTGATATAGTGATGCACTATATGGCGGGTATACCATAGTGGTGATGGAGCGTATGTGGGGAGTACAAGTGGAACGTACTTCATGTGATGGTGAGATGCACCATGTGGCGGATATGCCCTAATGGTGATGTGGCATAATGCAAGTGGAGGGAGTATACGAGGAGTGTACTCCATATGATATAGTGATGCACTATATGGCGGGTATACCATAGTGTTGATGGAGCGTATGTGGGGAGTACAAGTGGAACGTACTTCATGTGATGGTGAGATGCACTATGTGGCGGATATGCCCTAATGGTGATGTGGCATAATGTATGTGGATGGAGTACACAAGGAATGTACTCCATGTGATATAGTGATGTACCGTATGACGAGTATGCCATAGTGGTGATATGGCGTAGTATGTATGAAGGGAGTATACGTGGAGTGTACTCCACGTGGCAGCGACACTCTGTGTGGCGTGTCATAGAGATAAGGATGGTTACGTGATTGATGGGCGTGGAACGTGACGGATAGTGTAGGGAACTGTGGAACAGTGTCCCGAATTAGTTATGGCACAGCCTGTAGTCTGAGGGGGCAAGTGTCACCATGATGGGCTTATGGCTAGGAATATGCGCAAAGTAGCGGAACAAGTACAAGAGTGCGCAGCGGAAGCATGACTGAGGAATGTCACGAAGTGACATGACTACTGACAGTCGTGCTTGTGATGGGTGAAGTAGTGGAACAAGTGTAAGAGTACGCAGCGGAAGCATGATTGGGCAACGTCACGAAGTGACGTGGTTACTGACAGTCGTGATTGCCATGTGGTGAAGTGATAGGGGATGAATGGCGTAATGGGAACGTGACAATATGTCACGTTGTGTCGAGAGTACGTAAGGAATCGTACTCGTGATGAGTTAGGAATTTATGTACCAGAGTGTTGGGTAACGCGACAAGGTCACGGTGTAGCTTGGGAGCAGTCTCGAGCTGTATGACGTGGCATAATACAAGGTTATGATTGGAGTCTTGTCATGTTAAGTGTTGGGATGAACTGTCAAAGGGACGGGTAGCATGAGGAGCCATGCTAGCCGAGTTAAGAGAAGGTTGGTATCAGAGTATGACCCTTGTCCCTCGAAGCTGGTGATCAACGTGTTATATATGTTGATCTTAGGTGATAAGGGGTAGAGTACATGTGTAGTCTGGTTAGACACATGTGCCGGATGGATTCACCATATGTAATGGGTAATCTATCCTAAGTATAGTTACACGGTGCTTAAGCCTCAGAGTTGGCTTAGAGCCGTATAGATTGTCTGGATGGGAATGAGGATTTGTATGGGCTAAGATGCATGAAGAAAGTGACGGGTGTACTGTCTAAGGATGGGATACGTGACTTAGTTGGTTTGAGTCATGCGTCGGAATGAGGTTAATGAGAAGAATGAGACAAAGGCCTTAGTGTCTTAATCCTAAGGTGAATCATGAGTTTACTTTAGTGGATGAGCACTCGAGGCAAGACATGAGTTGGAAGATGGGGTGACCGTAATGGGTCCCCGAAGGTTTTAACATAGTAAAGGGCACGTAAGTGCATGGATAGAAGGAGAGTGTTCCAAGTATAGTGTAGTTCTATTTATAGTTCGAGTTTCTTATGTACTAGATAGAGAATGACGTTAAGTTATGTGTATGCATGTAGGTTGCCATCTGACAAGCATGAATGGACTGAATGACATGCAAGTAGCATGGAGTCCAGGTAAGTGTTACGTTCATACTCTTCTAGAGTTTTCAAAGATACAAGAAACGCTTTTTCTTTAAGATGCTCACGAAAAGAAACAAAAGACGTTTTAAGAAAGAAAATGCTAATTGTTAAAAGATATAAGTATGTATGGCCCCTCCTTGACAGCGCCTTTTTACGCAACCAAAGTATTAATTGTACGCATGTGAATTGATGACTATACGTTGTATCTATTGTATGTATTTTCTGAGAAATCCATAAACTGATGAAGATGCATGAAGGGCATGACAACGGATGCTTTTGTGGATCTTACGAACCAACGCTCTCATGTGCGCCACGAGGTGACTCTCGTTGATGCCATGAGAGACGAAGTTCAAAGGTGACGCTTATGGATGCCACGAAAGCCGACGTTTAAGCCCATGTATGTTCTCAAATGAAGCTTTCAAGAACAAACTGTTAAAGAAAAGATAGAACTGAAATGAACTGATGGACGAAAAGATGATTTTTGGGCTTACGCCCCAAACAATGTTTATCCATAAAAAAAAAAATGCTTTCTCACGAAAAGAAATATTTCTCATGAAAAGAAAGCCTGTAAATGAAAGAAAGAACTGAACGAAAGCCTCAGCTCTTTCGAGCTGACATGAACGAATGAATGCATGAATGAAAAGCAAGAAAGAAATAAATGAAAGCATGAATGTATAAAGATACGTAACGGCCACATGACTGAAAGGAAAGGCTACCAATGAATGGGCAGATTGCAATGCCGAGTAAGTAGTACTGGAAGTGCACCCAGTGCTGCCCCCTATGAAAAGGGATTCCCCACCTTTGGCCACGGGCAGAATCTGGGTCCAAAGGAAGACCGCTAACCCCAAACACACGCGTCGTAACAGTGTGTAATGGCCTATGAAAGTGATAAGAACGAATAGATGTATGCACACATGTACAAACGCACGAATGCACGAATCTTTAAGAAATGAAGGCACTGACGGGGGACACGTTTTTAAAGAAAGGAAAGTCTTTTGAAAGAAAAATCCCGTCCAGTGAAGTTTTCAAAAGAACGCACGTAAACATGCACGAACTCTTGTAGAAATGAAGGCACTGACGGGAGAAACGTTTTACGAAAAGGAAGCCCATGTTTAAAAGAGAAAAACCCCGTCCAGTGAAGTTTTCAAACGAACGCACGTATGGACGCACGTAATAGTATGTACTAATGATGAATGCATGAATGAAAACCTATATTGTTATATTTTTAACGGTATGAAGTAATGTTTACGAGTCTTCGACTCATTTTAGTTTTTATGCATGTCCCTCCCCCTCACAGGAACTGTACGATCAGGACAAACACGGCCCATGGGGAAGAGCACGGAAGTCTAGGCACGAGTTTTAAACGTACGAGAGGCTTTTTATTATAAGATTTATGTTTTCCGCTGTAAACCTCTTTCATTGTCAAAGCACATTTTAATCTATAAACGTGGAGTCTCGCACCCTGGGTATGGAAGTGAAAAGTTTTAAATAGGACGGTAATTCCCGTCGTCATTTTATAAAAAAAAAATATATATTTTGAAAAATGTCTCACCACAAGAACGGGCGTTACAATAAGTCTATAGTATTAATGTATTATTATATAATATATAGTATTAGTATCACTACAACATTATAATATATATATATACACACACTATAAGTCTATATTCAGTAGTAACAGTAACACTATAATAGTATAATATACAGTATTAGTATTTATTAATATATTATAAGAGTTATAGCATAATACAGTATATAATATTAGTAATAATTTATTATCAATGTATTATTATATAATATATATTTCACGATTAGTATATATTAATATATTATAAGAATTATAGTATAATATTTGTATAATACTCTAATAGTATAGTTAACTTAATATGTTACTATAAGTCTATAACTATATATAATATTAATATCACTATTAGTATAGTATATAGTATTACTATTACTATTAGTAATTTAGTATTGGTAATTTGGTATAGTCTATAGTTATTTAGTATAATATAAGTATTATATCATACTAACTATATAACTATTATAAGTTATAATAACTATACTCATATAAGAGTTATAGTATTAATAATTTAATAGCATATTATAAAAGTTATAGTATTATAACATAATATATGTATAATAGTATAGTATTAATATCACTATAAGTTATAAGTTATAACTATATATACCTAATAGGCTTATAGGCTAATACAATGATTTATTATTCATATAATGATATACCTAATACAATGATTTATTAATCATATTACAAATTTACATATACAAAATGTAAAAACTTAAAAGTTTAATATATTGAAAAATTGAGAATTATCATAAATTTATAATACATTGAATTTGAGTCATTGACAATAGACTAGACAATTTCTAAGACTCTAAGTTAGAAACAAATTAGTAATTAACATTTAACATCATAAATATAATTATAATAAATTATTTTTTTAATGAGTTAATTAAATAATCCACATTAAATAGTTTATTTAATTTTAATTTTACTAATATAAATAATTCTTTTTAATTAATTTATATGCCAAAAAGATAAAAGAATCACAATAAAGTTACAATAAAGTCACAATAAAGTTTCAATAACTTATAAAGTTACAAAACTTCAGCTGCTACCAGAAACGGTGCCATTTGGTACAAAATTAGACCCAAATGGCACCGTGGTAGGGTTGTGCAAATCCTGGTAGCTAACCAAGCAGAAACAGAATGTGAATCTTCCCCTTATTTATTCTCGGAGCCTCGAGTGTGCACACAGGAAAGACCACCAGAAAACCACTTTGTTTCCAAAGTGGGTGCACCAGAAACAGAATAGTTGGTACCAACCCAAACAGAAGCCACTATTAGCACCCGTGGTAGGTCAAATAGGTCACCATCCACAAACCACATCCCAACTCAGAATGTCATGCCAAAAGTTTTCAGAAATCACATCATATCAGAATACGGAACACCTTCAGAACATAACAGAGTTTTCATAAAGCATATCATATCAGAGTACAGACCATCTTCAGAACAGAACAGAGTTTTCATAAATCACAAAACATTATTTTATGCACAAACTTTCATATTCGCTCTCTTTTTCAGAGTTTAGAAGCAAAAATGCAAAATAGCTCATGTCTACACCAGTCATGCCAGAAAATACTTTATTTTTAAACAGAATCTCATGAGTAATGCAGAAACAAATAACTGAGGTAATTCAAATATATTCTCATAACAAAACATGTTTATTTTCAAAAATCAATCTCAGTCCATTTTATTTTTTTATGCAAATCTAGCATAGGAACCCCACTTACCTGAATTCTTTAATCTTTCAAAATTCCTCAACGAAGCCGAATAAATATTAATCGTCACCTATAAAAATCACGCAAATTCTATAAATTTTCAATCAATCATGTATTTCGATATTTGAACCTAAGAACCTATTTTAAATCCTCAAAACCTATAATTCTAATAATTCCTATAATACCACCATTATCTAGAACCACTAATATCCACTTAGTCGAATTCGTACCGAATAAGAGATTTAATCGAACAAATATTTAGGCATTTGCGGAACTCAATAAAGAGTAATCTTCAAAAATATCTAAAGTACCAACAATATATTATAAATTAAAAGAATATTTAGACTACTTTAAAAAGTCTTATAAAATACGCCATGCAAAACTCCTCTAAAAAAAAATTAGAGTTTTTGTTAAAATATTTTCTACACAAAAATAATATTTTATGAGACTTAAACCCAAAACTCATTTTAACATAACAATAAAAATAAATAAATAGATAAATACCCTTCATCCGAAACACATTTCAGTTAAAAAAAATACCAACTTAGTTGATGTTTTAAACAAAAGGGCGAAACGGTAAAAAAAAGACGTTCTTCTCCTACCTATTACTCGAGAAAACCACAATTTCCTTTTTAAGTAACTGTTATTAATAGCAAAAACTAAAATCAGAAGAGGCAAAAATGCAAGTGACGGTAGGGACATACTCACGAGAAAGAAACTCGAGGCAGCAGCACCGTGGGAGTGCGACAGACGCTGGACAGAGGTGGTGATGACCTTCCTCGACTGCGTCGCACGGGGAGAGAGAGAGAGAGAGAGAGAGAGAGAGAGAGAGAGAGAGAGAGAGAACGAGAGAGACCAAAAAGAAAGAACCCTCAACCAGAAGTGGCGCGCTTACCGTGGGAAAACTGAGGCAGCGTGCGGAGGACCGGGGTGGGGGAAAGTCCTCGCCGGCAGTTTCTGTGGAGGCACAGCGCGGTGAAGCTCTCGGTGGGGGTGGTTGCAGCGGCTGTCGGCTGCTCTGTTTTAGACAACTAAAACAGAGGATTTTCGGGGCTTGTAACGGAGGCTACGAATGCGTTGGGCGGCAGCTACGGGGCTGAGCTTCCGCGTGGGCTAGGTCCGGGGGAAAGTGGCGACCCGATGGCTAGCTAGTGTTTTGCTTTTCAGTGGTGCAACCAAGAGTGGTGTTTACACACGGAGAGGGGGGGGGGGGGGTGGCGCACGGCTTGAGTGGTGGGCTTTGTGTGGCTGAGGTTCCGTGTGCGTGGACAGAGTTTGGCGGAGAATGACGCGTTGGCCTGGCTGTGGGGGTGGCGTTTTACTGGAAGCAAACCGAGCCTTTCGGTTGGTGTTTTACGGAGAAGGTGGTTCTACAGTGGTTGGCTGCGGTCTGTACTGAGGTAGGGGGAGAGCTCAGATGAGTTAAATGGCTGAAAGCATGAAGAGTGGGCAGCGGTGCTGAGGATGCTTAACACATATATATAAGATATATAAATAGTAAGGAGATAAGAAACCTAGAGTAGAGGATGGGAACACTGCATGAATAAGGAAAAAGGATACAAACTGAGCGATGGTGGAAAACAATTCCACGGACCGGTTTCATACGTCTAAAAAGAAAAGAAATGAAGATAAAATAAAATAACATAACATAACATAAGGTAAAAAAATAATAAAAATAAAATAAAATAAAATAAAAATAAATAAATAAATAAAATAAAATAAATATACTTTGGACCACGTCTTGGACCCTTAACCAGATTATTGCATGGCTTTTATCTAAAGTTTTGGATCTCTACTCAACCTAAAATAAAAACACTTATCCCATAAAATTTCTGATGAACATCCACTTGATCCATTAAAGACTTTAAAACCTAATTATCAACCTGTAAAAATTTTATACCACTAAAGATATCTTAAGCCCAAACTCTCTTCTAAAATTTTTTAATCGTAATCCCGAACGATAAACCCAAAACATTCTATAATGTCGTTTGGCTGGACCGGGTGTTACATCCTTCCCCGCTTAAAAAAAAATTTTTCCTCAAAATTTGATGCACTCCAAATCACATCTAATACACCAATCCTTCATATTTTCAACAGTCCTAACTTTCTAACACTCCTCAACTCAGCAATCTCTAAAATCCAAGTGTTGATTTCAAACACGACCTCAAGTCCAAACCTAACAGTATGAGTTTTTTCGTCATAGATTTGCAAGCCCCAAAATAATAACTAAAAGAGAACTAAGCTTCACCAACAACTAACCTCACAACTAACTAAAAGAGAACACCCAAAATTATTTTTAGAACCTCCGTAGAATAATATAATCAAAGTTCCAAACTTAAGTCTAAGCAACTTCAGTTCACAAAATTCTGGAATCCAAAGAAGAATCTACTTTCAACCATACTTTTCCTAAACTTCTCGCTTTCGAAACAAAAACTAACCCGTCAAACACCTAAAGCTAAAGGAGTCTCATAGATATAAAATATTGTGTCTAAAACCCTTTGCAAACCTCTTCAACCAAACTTCAATATTCTAAACTATACCACTAGAAACGTTCCAAGCAAGCATGATTAATCCTAACTCAACTAAGACATAAAGCTTTCAAGGAGAAAATGAGTGATGTACCTGTGATTGCATTGTTGTCGTCCTCCGCATCTTCAGGTGTTAAAGCAAACACTCGGGCTGGTCCCATTCTACGTTGATTATTTCCTTGACTTGTCTGTTGGGAAACTGGAGGTAGGATAGGCTTCTTGTTATCCAACAGAAGCAAAGGACAATCCTTGATAAAGTGTCCGGACTTTCCACATCGAAAACACGTCCTCATTTCCTTCCTGCACTCTCCCGTGTGTGCACTATTACAAAAATTGCAGAGGTTATTCGATCGATTTTCGTGCGTCCGCTTTTGCCCTGAGCTGCTCCCTTCATTTCTCTTCTTCCATGGCCCTTGATCCATACCCAAGGATCCTTGTGGAGTAGTTCTCTTTCTTGTTTCTTGCAATTCCACACCCCTCTTAATATTTTGTTCTACTAGAATTGCCTTGTGCACTAACTCCGACAAACTTTGAATCTGCAAGACCATTACCCGTTCATATATTTGAAAATTCAGGCCTTCTTCAAACTTCCTGGCCTTCTTCTCTTCATCCGGGATCAAATATGGGGCGAAACGTGATAACTCTGCAAATTGTGCAGCATACTGGCGTACCGTCATGATCCCTTGCACCAAGTTAGCAAACTCTCGGGCTCTAGCTTCCCGGTCTGCCCTCGGAAAGAAATGGTCGAAGAAGTTTTGCTTAAAGTGAGGCCAGTTCACTACTCCAGTTCCATCAGCTTCTCTGATGGCTTTCTCAGAGTTCCACCATCTCTTCGCTTCTCCGATTAATTTAAAAGCTGGAAATCGAACTTTTTGTTGTTCGGTGCACTCCAAAACACTGAATATCTCTTCAATGTCCTGCATCCAATCTTCAGCTGCATTGGAATCGCTTCTTCCATCAAAAGTGGGGGGATGGGTACTATTAAATTGCTTGAAAGTGCATCCTCCTTCACTATTGTTACGTTGACGACCCGAAGGATTCTGTGCGAGATCATCTATAAGTTGATGCGCTGCTGCTCGTAGTACTTCGGAAGAACTCGTATTTGCTTCCCTCTCGTTAATGGTTGCATTCAAATCTGACACATTTCGTTCTCGACGGCGAGGTGGCATCCTGGAAAAAAAAATTTAAAAACTTTACAAATTGTTTTAAAAACAAAATTATAGAGTTCAGGAATAAAAAGCGTTACCCGTAAAACAAACCTATAGTCTAAACCTTAAGGAGTATGAATTCTACTCATAAATCTGTATAAATCCTATACATATATACTCTGGTTTGCAGAATTTCAAATCTTAATTATCCACATCACCAACTCTCTATCCTCAACTTCCGACGTCTTAAATATGGAATTACTTCCTAAACCTACAGATATTCAAAAACTTCATAACTTATAGTTTGCAAAATCTCAAACCTTCGATCAAATTTATGTAAACCTCAAATTCTAGACCTCCAAGTCATGTCTACAACCTTCAAAATAAGCCAATCAAATCTGAAGCCTCAAATTCCTAAAATCTCAATCCATATAGTCTGCAGAATCTCAAACTTGGCTCTGATACCAACTGTAACGCCCTGACCCCGAGGGTCCGGAGAGTTAACTCATATCACCTAAAAATCATTTCCAAATAATACTTTTAAAATCACCCAGAATCTCCATAACACATTAACCTATTTGTTCAATACAAATATCCATGTTCCTACATAAGGGCACATCAGTGGTGTCTCATTGATATATATAAACTTTTCCACAAAGACTAAAAATATCCAATCCTCCACATACCAAAGCCACATAAAATATCAATGCTACCAAAAGACTCTCCAAAAGTCATTGTACCCTAGGGCACATAGTCTTCTATGATCCACAAAATTTGCAAGTATTTCCTATCCCTGATTTCCAACTGTTGCATCAAAATTATCTGAAACATATTATGGAGATAGGGGTGAGTTATCAACAACTCAATAAGCAGAGAACATATACTAGTATGCAAACATGAACATTTACAGATTTCATAATGCAGAACAAAACACTTTTTAATTTCAGAATGCAGAGTCAGGACATTTTATAAAAATATCAGAGCGAAAGTTCAAAAATATTCTCATTCAAATTCTTTTGGCATAGCATAACTGACCACCATCGTACCAGAGCATCATATCGCATCAGAGGCCATGTTTAACCCCCGTGGTAGGGTTGTGCAAACCCCAGTAGCTAACCGAACATAAACAAAATGTGAATCTTCCCTTTATTTATTCTCGGAGCCCCGAGTGTGCACACAGGAAAGACCACCAGAAAACCACTTTGTTTCCAAAGTGGGTGCACCAGAAACAGAATAGTTGGTACGAACCCCAACAGAAGCCACTATTAGCACCCGTGGTAGGTCAAATAGGTCACCATCCACAAACCACATCCCAACTCAGAATGTCATGCCAAAAGTTTTCAGAAATCACATCATATCAGAATACAGAACACCTTCAGAATATAACAGAGTTTTCAGAAAGCATATCATATCAGAGTACAGACCATCTTCAGAACAGATAGAGTTTTCAGAAATCACAAAACATTATTTTATGCACAAACTTTCATATTCACTCTCTTTTTCAGAGTTTAGAAGCAAAAATACAAAATAGCTCATGTCTACACCAGTCATGCCAGAAAATACTTTATTCTTAAACAGAATCTCATGAGTAATGCAAAAACAAATAACTGAGGTAGTTCAAATATATTTTCATAACAAAACATGTTTATTTTCAAAAATCAACCTCAGTCCATTTTATTTTTTTATGCAAATCTAGCATAGGAACCCCGCTTACCTGGATTCTTTAATCTTTCAAAATTCCTCAACGAAGCCGAATAAATATTAATCGTCACCTATAAAAATCACGCAAATTCTGTAAATTTTCAATCAATCATGTATTTCGATATTTGAACCTAAGAACCTATTTTAAATCCTCAAAACCTAGAATTCTAATAATTCCTATAATACCACCATTAAGTAAAACCACTAATATCCACTTAGTCGAATTCGTACCGAATAAGAGATTGAATCGAACAAATATTTAGGCATTTGCGGAACTCAATAAAGAGTAATCTTCAAAAATATCTAAAGTACCAACAATATATTATAAATTAATAGAATATTTAGACTACTTTAAAAAGTCTTATAAAATACGCCATGCAAAACTCTCTAAAAAAAAAAATTAGAGATTTTGTTAACAATATTATTAAAATATTTTCTACACAAAAATAATGTTTTATGAGACTTAAACCCAAAACTCATTTTAACATAACAACAAAAATAAATAAATAGATAAATACCCTTCATCCGAAACATATTTCAGTTAAAAAAAATACCAACTTAGTTGATGTTTTAAACAAAAGGGCGAAATGGTAAAAAAAAGACGTTCTTCTCCTACCTGTTACTCGAGAAAACGAAAATTTCCTTTTTAAGTAACTATTATTAACAGCAAAAACTAAAATCAGAAGAGGCAAAAATGCGAGTGACGGTAGGGACATACTCACGAGAAAGAAACTCGAGGCAGCAACATTGTGGGAGTGCGACAGACGCTGGACAGAGGTGGTGATGACCTTCCTCGACGGCGTCGCACGGGAAGAGAGGGAGAGAGAGTTGAAACCGAGAGAGAGAGAGAGAGAGAGAGAGAGAGAGAGAGAGAGAGACGGTGAGAGAGACCAAAAAGAAAGAACCCTCAACCAGAAGTGGCGCGCTTACCGTGGGAAAACTGAGGCAGCATGCGGAGGACCGGGGTGGGGGAAAGTCCTCGCCGGCAGTTTCTGTGGAGGCACAACGCGGTGAAGCTCTCGGTGGGGGTGATTGCAGCGGCTGTAGGCTGCTCTGTTTTAGACAACTAAAACAAAGGATTTTCGGGGCTTGTAATGGAGGCTACGAATGCGTTGGGCGGCAGCTACGGGGCTGAGCTTCTGCGTGGGCTAGGTCTGAGGGAAAGTGGCAACCCGATGGCTGGCTAGTGTTTTGCTTTTCAGTGGTGCAACCAAGAGTGGTGTTTACACGGAGAGGGGGGGGGGGGGGTGGCGCACGGCTTGAGTGGTGGGCTTTGTGTCGCTGAGGTTCCGTGTGCGTGGACAGAGTTTGGCGGAGAATGACGCGTTGGCCTGGCTGTGGGGGTGGCATTTTACTGGAAGCAAACTGAGCCTTTCGGTTGGTGTTTTACGGTAAAGGTGGTTCTACAGTGGTTGGCTGCGGTCTGTACTGAGGTAGGGGGGAGAGCTCAGATGAGTTAAATGGCTGAAAGCATGAAGAGTGGGCAGCGACGCTGAGGATGCTTAACACATATATATAAGATATATAAATAGTAAGGAAATAAGAAACCTAGAGTAGAGGATGGGAACACTGCATGAATAAGGAAAAAGGATACAAACTGAGCGATGGTGGAAAACAATTCCACAGACCGGTTTCATACGTCTAAAAAGAAAAGAAATGAAGATAAAATAAAATAACATAACATAACATAAGGTAAAAAAATAATAATAAAATAAATAAAATAAAATAAAAATAAATAAATAAATAAATAAATAAAATAAAATAAATATACTTAGGACCACGTCTTGGACCCTTAACGAGATTATTGCATGGCTTTTATCTAAAGTTTTGGATCTCTACTCAACCTAAAATAAAAACACTTATCCCATAAATTTTCTGATGAACATCCACTTGATCCATTAAAGACTTTAAAACCTAATTATCAACTTGTAAAAATTTTATACCACTAAAAATATCTTAGGCCCAAAGTCTCTTCTAAAAATTTTTACTCGTAATTCCGAACGATAAACCCAAAACATTCTATAATGTCGTTTTGCTGGACCGGGTGTTACAAACATGGAGTGTGAAGAATGAAACCCCGTGGTGGGATTAATGGCCACAAATATGAAGAGAAAGTTTGACAAGTATTGGGACAACTTGGAAAATCAGAATTTGTTGCTCTATGTTGGTGTTCTTCTTGATCCTCGTTACAAGATGCGATATCTTGATTTTGGGTTGGGAAAAATGTATGCACATGATCATGCAAAACAAATTGATTTCAGTTGGAAGGTGAAAAATGCATTTATCCGCATGTATGAGGCATACAGGGAAAATGAAGAAGGGCATTCTTCTCAGCGCATAAGTTCCCAACATGAAGATGTAGCTCCTTCAGCTGACAAGGTGGTGAGTAGAAAGGCAAATTTGATGGCCGAATTTAAGTAACAGTTACAGTCAGGAGACTGTTTGGAAATTAAGTCAGAGGTTGATAGATATCTAGCTGAAAGATGTGAGGATGAAGATGATAGTTTTGACCTTCTAATTTGGTGGAAGCTGAATTCAATTAGATATCGCGTACTTTCAAAGGTTGCAAGCGATGTACTTGCAATACCGGTATCTACAGTGGCCTCTGAATCTACATTTAGCACTGCGGGTCTTGTACTTGACCATTTCCGAAGTAGTTTAAATCCAATGAGTGTTGAGGGTCTCATATGTTCACAAAACTGACTTCGTTCTTTTTCTACTCCAATAAGCCTTAGGACTTTAGTGGATGAAGTTGAGGAATTTGAGAAGATAAAATTACCTTTGATATCTTTTGTGGTTTATTTTATTTTATCTTCAATATTATTTAACTTTATTTAACTTGTTTTGTTTTGTTTTAAATTTTTATGGATAGAACTTGTTGGGGACCCAAACTTTGCTGATTCTTTGGAGGCATCAAATTCAATGCCTACTGGCCTTACACCCAATGTTGATTAAAGACTAAAGAGGTGAGAAGATTGTTGGTGTAAATTACGCATCAGGAGGAGGAGGAATCATGAATGCAAATGGAAGAATATTTGTCAGCTCTTAGAAGTTAAGAAATTACCCATTATATGTTAAGTTGTTAAGTTTTAGATTATAATTTGTAATTTGTAATAACTTTATTATTATTATTATTATTATTATTTGGTTTTTCTAATTTTTTATATAGATTAGTTTTCTTTTATCATTGTATTTTTCAAGATCAAGTTTTTTTTTTGGTAGGTTTAGCTAAAAAATATACAAAATTTGAAGTGCGTCGAAAATAATTGAAGTTGGGCAAAAAAATAAAAAAATAAACAGATTTAGATGGGCTGAATGGCCCATTTTGGGCATGTCCAGACCGAATGGACCGACCTTGGACCGGACTGGACTGGATCGAAATGGACCGGACCGGATTAGTCCTATATAAACTCTGTCCGGTCCAGGGTAGAAAATCCCTAGATCGAATAGGCCCGGTCCGGTCCACAGAATGGCCAAAGACCGGACCGGACCGAGATCACCTCTAGCTACAAGTAGGGGCGGTTTGAGTAACAACTCGCTCGTATACAATGCATATGCCGTCTACACTATATTTGATTGTTTAATCAAACTCAACTCATCTCAAACTAATTATTGATGAGACTCACTATGTTTTTAGTTTCTCTTAAAAATGTTAAACTCATATTAACCTATTTCATACATTTCAACCTTAAAAATGGGCTCCGTTTAAATACAAAAAATGTTTTATCCCATATCATATTATCTCATCTCATTTTATCATTACAATTTTTCTAAATTTTCACAAAAAATATAATAAACAATTCAACTTTTTTAAGTTTCAAAATAATAATATTATTAAAAAAATAATATTCTAACAATATTTTATTCAACTTTCAGTTTTCATCTCAAATCACTATCCAAATGGCATTTAAATTCATCTCAACCTAAAAACGTTAAACTCATCTCAATAGGATCTACAAAATATTACTATTCACAACTCAACTAAACTAATCTCAACATCCAAACGCAGCCATTATATTTTCATTAAAACATATTTGTTAAAGGACCCCATTTTGAAGAATATATAAGTAAAAACACTTTTAGGCATTTCACTAATTCCATTCCAACCTCTCATCTAATTTTGTTATCCTCATTCTAACCTAATCCTATCGTCGCTATCTCCCTCTCACTCTTGATCTCTTCTTCATCGAGAGCGAAGGGAATATGGCCACACCACTCATGAGGCAGGGACGAGGGCCTAAAAGGGTGGCTACCCACCCATTTAGGGCTTATAGTAGCCCTAATCATAAAGAGGAAAAGCAGGCCAGTTTTGACATGATGTTTTAAATATGATTCTGTGATGTTTTATGTTTACCCTATGCTACACTTACAAGGCTTAATTTTTGTAGTTCTTTAGAAAAAATCGATGGTTCCAAACTTTCAAACCGACATGAAATTTTGTATAATTAGTTCTGGTATAATTTTTGCTTATTTTTTACGCACTTCACTAATATGATTGATCAAAATAATTATTTTATATTAAAAAAATAATGTAACTAATCATATTAATTTTTGTGATTGCATATAAAATTTTTGTTTCATAATTGTGGCATGTGTAAAAAGGATGAAGGTAGGGCTGTATAGAAACCGACAGCACCGACCGCCACCGACGCGAACCGACCGGCAGCGTCAGGAACCGGCCGGAATCGGTAGAGAACCGGTCGGTGTGCGGTGGAAATGTCAAGAAACCGACGTTCAGCGGTTTGGTCTTGGTTTGAGGCTGGATTGGACCGCTGAACCGACCGATATTATAAAATCTTTTTTTTTTTAATATACCCTTATCGAAACGACGCCGTTCCACTTAAGTTTAAGTGGGACGGCATCGTTTTAGTTAATAAGTATTACAACAGGTATGTGAAACGATGTTGTTTGGCATTAAACTAAACGACATCGTTTTATTAAGGATATAAGAAAAAAATAATAAGTCTGAATTGACACCGTTCCACTTAAACTTAAGTGAAACGGCATCGTTTCGATAAGGGTCTTCTTCTTCCCCGATCCCTTCTTCCCGAACTCGTCCTGGATATTACAGGACGAGTTGGACTATTTTAGAAATTGTGGTGAGGCCCATGAAAATACGGGCAAGCCGAAAAGAGATGAGGTGGATTGCTATAGCTAACCCAATATCCAGAACCAGTTACTCTAAATTGAGAGACCCAACTTCCAAAATTTTTAAAAACTCCCCACCATTTACGACTCTACACCCATACAGATGCACGTTTCTCCTACCCTCATCTAGCACTATTCACTTAATAAATAAATTTATGAGGTATGCTACTCGATGCTACTCATTATTCATACCGCATACTTTATATATTTTAAAATTATTTTTTATTTTTTTATTTGTTATTTTATTTTATTCTTGTTAAACTGATTGAGTTGTTCTACTTATCATCCATATACTACATACTTGTTATAAGAAAAATGAAAAAGAAAATAAAATAAGTGAAGTTTGTGATGTATGAAGATGATAAGTAGAATTATTATTTGTCTTTACCTCTTTGCTTGTTGTTCATTTTCATGAAAAGGGACTTGCGAAGGAAAGTATTAGCGAGGTGGTGCCGGATGTTGTTCTTCATTCACAACATCATTTCATCTCTAACTCATCATCAAAATCATTAAGAAATATTTTGCAAATGAAAGAATGACCTTTAAAAAAGTGACGAGCCATAAGAATAATAATTGAAATACAATAGAAAAGAAACCTAGAATGAAGTGAATGAAAGAAGAAAAATGAACTTATTTATATTGAAAGAAAAGTTATGAACATTGGAAGAATGCGTTTTTTCAAGATAAGGACAAAATCTCAAAAATAATGATTATCATAAAATTTTTAAATTTTAAAAATTCTTGCACTTAGAAAATGACAAATTTTGAAAAATATGATCATTAGAAAAGTTAACGATTTTGAAAAAAAATCAGTTAGGGAATAAAATTTGGAAAAAAACTTTTTCGTAAATATGACCATTAGAGAAATGTAAAACAAATCATAATATTTAAAAAATGTAGATTTTGAAAAATATAATCGTTGAAAGAATAAGAATTTAAAAACTATGACTAAAAGAAAAAAAGTCAAAAAGTCAAAAAATAATATTTTAATTAAAATAATAAAATTGAATAGCGAACATAGAGAGTGAGATGTACTCCTATAAAATACCTTAATAGTTAAATCAGAAAAAAGTACAAGTCTTAATTAAATTTAGTTAAACTTTTAGCTAGCCAGCTGGCAATGCTCTTAGGGTAGAAACCATTCCCTGGATTAGGGGTGCTACCCATATCCTACGGGACGAGGTAGCCCCCTTCCCACCCCCCCTCCCCCAGCATGGGCGAAGGGTGGGGTTTTTCCCTAGGAACTAGTCTCCGCATTATGCGGGAACGGGGCACCCTGTATCGGTGCCGGGGGACGGGAGCAGACCCTTGCTCCGTCCACCGCCCTGTCAGCCACCCACACACCCATGGGCCGCCGCCACCTTGCACAAAATCTACAAAAGACTACACTGATACACAATAAAAAAAAAACCATAACAAATCCACAATCACAACAATTCCACAATCACTTGCAACAAATAATTAGAGAGAGGGAGAGACGATATTGTGTAAAGGACCTAGAGAGAGACGGTGTCACGGTGAGGGAGTGACAGTGTCACTAGCCGTGGCGAGGCTGAGAACCACTCGAGGGGAGGGGGTTGAGTACATAACTGGGAAGAGAGAAAGGGAAGGGGAATTGGGAAGTAGGAAGAGACTTTGGGGGGGGGGGGGGGGGGGGTGTACCAACCTAGCCCCTACACCCCTTTCCCCTACTGGGCGGTGGCCCTGCCCCTGCATGAACATACAGGGTTGCCGACGCCGCCCGCCCCTACATGGATAAAGTAAAATAGGGTGCTCTTGTGATTTCATTTTCTCTCGGATAATGTTCCCGTGCAAGCGCATTCACTTGAGTAACTAAAGGAAGTTTGACATGTAATATCCCCCCATTCACTGCTATCAAACAGCGGATAGAAGAACTAGTTTTTTATAAGATAAAGAATCTACTAAGATATATAAGTGAATAGTTAGGGGATGTTTGGAAAATGAAAAGAGATGAGAAATCCGTGAATGGTGGTGAAATTATTTGTGCATAGTAATAAAATAGTTTGAATCATGATATTTTATGGTGTTTTGGGAAAGAAGAGAAAAAAAGTTGAATAAAAATATTATAGATAAAAATATTTTATGATAAAAATAACTAATTTTTTATGATAAAAATAATTGTTAGAATATAATTTTTAAAATTATTTTGTTTTATGATTTGAAAAAGTTAAATTATTTCTTGTGATTTTTTTTAAAAGTTTGGGAAAGTTATAATAATTAAGTAATAATTATATGAAAAAGTTATAAATTTGAATTTGAAAAGTGTATATTTGAGTAGTGCTTGAATGTTAAAATATGATGATATAAGATAAGATGGAATGAGAGAAAACCATCTCAACATCCAAATAGCCCCTTAGACTCTAACAAATAAGCATGGTATATTAAAAAGCATATTTATAAAATGTACAGATTCTTGCTTATTTATCTTTTTCTCATTTTTTTTTTTTGTATATTAAAAAGAAAATGCTATGTTGCTCTCCAAAGTGACCGTTCATTTTGACAGCTAGTGCAAAAGTGTTTTTATTATATTTTGTGCGAGAATTTAAAAAAATTGTAATGATGAGATAAGATGTGATGTAATGAGATAAAACACTTCTTGTACATCTATATATGTAATCTATATTCTTTTACTCTTATCACTCCCTTTCATATAAAGAGTAAAAACTGTCCATGTACGGTTGGAGTTCCGTTGAGATTATTAAAAAAGCAAAAACTTTATCTCTCAAGTAATGTGGGATGTATACACCACCACTTACGTCCATTAGTCAGTATGAGGGATCATTGTCTTATTCTTCTTGACTCGTGACGAATAACAGCAATTGGGGAATTGTTAAACAGGTAGCCATTCCAAGCAGTAGAACTTTGTTGAACATTAGCCCCATCTCATTGTCGGAGAAAAAAATGCTCCATTTGAAATCGATAAAGCCTAATATACTAAAGAAGACCCTAAAAAGACCTAAGCTACTAAAGAAAAAGTAACACTATGTACAGTCGTGGAGTGCGCAAACGTCGTGCAGTCGCTTTGAAAAAAAGTAAAATCTTCTATTAAAAAATAAATTTCATATTTATTTATTTATTTTTAAATAATTGTATGATATTTGAATACTCACGACTATAATTATCATTTGTCTAAAAAAAATAAAAAGAAAAGGGAGAGCAAGAGGAATGCGTTGTCCCTGCTCTCTCTCATTCCTAATTAGAATCAAATCACTCACTCTATTTCAAAGTTTCTGGTCGTTAGAGATAGCATCATGTCATTTAATAGGGTTGAGCAACTAAATTGAAATTCTGTCTGCCCCGCAAGTGTTATGGGCAAACTTTTGGCCCATGCATGACCTCAATGGATAGGCAAGATCTTTCTTAAACATAGTCTACGAGCAGGGGCGGTTTGAGTAACAACTCGCTCGTATACAATGCATACGCCCTCTAGGCTATATTTGATTGTTGAATCAAATTCAAATTCAATTCATCTCAAATTAATTATTGATGAGACTCACTATATTTTCAATTTCTTATAAAAAAAAGTTAAACTTATCTTAACTTATTTCATACATTTCAATCTAAAAGATAGGCTCCGTTTAAATACAAAAAGTGTTTCATCTTATCTCATCTCATATCGTCATTACAATTTTTCTAAATTTTCACACAAAATATAATAAATAATTTAACTTTTTCAAGTCTCAAAATAATAATAATATTAAAAAAATAATATTCTAACAATATTTTATTCAAATTTTAATTTTTATTTCAAATCACTATTCAAACGGCATTTAAATTCATCTCAATAGAATCTACAAAATATTATTATTCACAACTCAACTCAATTAAACTAATCTCAACATCCAAACGCAGCTTTTATATTTTCATTAAAACATATTTGTTAAAGGACCCCTTTTGGTATCCTCATTCTAACCTAATCCTATCGTCGCTCATCTCCCTCTCACTCTCGATCTCTTCTTCATCGAAACTCAACACCTAGCCCACATCGAGAGCGAGGGCCACACCACTCATGAGGCAGGGACGAGGGCCTACGAGGGTAGCTACCCACCCATTTAGGGCTTATAGTAGCCCTAATCATAAAGAGGAAAAGCTGGCCAGTTTTGACATGATGTTTTATGTTTGGAGGCTCTACAGCCGCAGCTAGTTTTAATATTTTTTTTATATATGTATTTTTTATTATTTTTAAATATTTTTTAAAAAAATTATAATATTATTAAAAATATATGTTTTATGTCCCACGTCGACCAGGTTCGGCTGCGGCTCCTCCATGTGAGCTCTTTCAATTTCTCTCACCCATACCCCCTCTCTACATAAGAGCTCTCTTTCTCCACACACACACACACACACTCACTCTCTCTCTCTCTCTCTCTCTCTCTCTCAAGTAATTAGTTGTTCCCTCATTACGGGTTGGTTAGTATATTTTGGACAATGGGTCAAGCTTATCAAAATGGCCATGGGCTCACCGATAGTGTTTATGAGTTTGTTACATTACAAATTTATAGGCCACAATTGGATATGCTGGGTAATGTGTATAGTTTGATGTCGAGACGTCGTGTTTGCATGGACAATATTATAAGACCAATTTATGAAGTAATATGATGTTAGGATTTAATCGTGTATTCGTTTGGAGAAAGTTTGTAAAAAATCAACGCATTTTGGGGAGAGTCAATATTTTAGGGTTCCAAGGAAGTTTAGACTTTAAGAAAAATATCAAATTTTATATCTCAGGTTTTAATTACGAAGTATGTGTCTAATTGGAAATTTATGCAGGTTACATGATTATTTTATAGGTGACAATTGATACTCCCTTGTTAGTGTTGCAAGAAAATTCAGACAAACTAAAAAGTTCAGGTAAGTGGGGTTTCTTTGCTAGACTTTGACTAAAACGAATGGACTGAGGTTGATTTTATGAAAAATGTGCATGATATGGTTTGAAAAGAAATGTGAAAACAACCACAGTCATGTGTCATGCATTACTTATGAAACTTTGTATAAGAATAAAATATTTTTTAATATAATTAGAATAGATATGAGCTTATTTTTGGCATTGTGTTTTTGAACTGTGAAAAAAGGAGTGAATATGAAAATTTGTGCATATTTATATGACTATGATCTAATTATGTTATATTCTGAATATGTTTTAGACTCTCTTATGATACGATGTGACCTCTGAAAACCTCTGGCATGACATTTTGTTTATGTTCCATTCTGACCTTACCACGGGTGTAAAACTGTAGCCTTTATTTGGGTTGTACCAACTTTTTCTATTTCTAGTGCACTCACTTTGGAAGCAAAGTGATTTTTTACATGGTCTTTTCTGTGTGTACACTCGGGGCTCCTAGAGAATAATAAGTGAAAGATTTCACATTCTGTTTCTACTTGGTTGGTCATCGTGATTCGCACAACCCTACCACAAAGGTTAAATATAGAATTATATTTCTGATATGATGTTTCGATTATGCTGTGCCAAACGAAATTTTGAATAAAAATATCTATGAACTGTCGCTCTGATATTTTTGATAACATGTTTTGATTCTGCATTCTGAAAATATAAATGTTTAGTTTTTCATTAAACTCTGTAGATGCTCATATTTACATACTAGTATATATTATCTGCTTATTGAGTTGTTGAAACTCATTCCGTATCTCCACAATATTTTTTAGATAATTTTGATGGTTCAGCTGGAAATCAAGAGTAGGAATTTTGAGGAAGATTAAATGATCGTAGAGGAATAAGTGCCAAAGGGTATAAGTAATTATTGAAGATTCCTATTCAGTACATTTATTTTTTATGCGAATTGATTATTTTGAGATGTGAATAATTTTTAGGCTTTATGGAAATTTTTAGTTTGTTATGTTGAGATCTTTATTTGGTGTCCTTGTGGAGGAACATAAATGTTTGGTTGAAACACGTATTTATATTTTATAGTCTTTGGAGTATATATAATTGTGTTGTGGCGCCCCCAACCCCCATGTAAGGAAACGCAGGAATCGAGACGCCAGAATGATGACAACACGGTCACGCATTTCAACGATAGTGCCATGTGTGTGTACATGCAACAGTGTACAATAAAAATGCAACGGATTAGTCGACTAAGTACCAGAATTTAAATACAATTTAAACATCAGTAAAAGGGTTTAAATAGTAATTATACAGTCATCCCAAAATAAAGTTTAACACATGTCCCAAAATACAAATGAGTGATCTCAAATCACTCCTCGGGCGAAGCCAACTCCTCAGGCTCACCATCATCTTCATCTGCATCAAAATCTGAGTTACCACAAAAAAGTACTGTAGGTAAGTATAACCCAAACAACCATGTAATGAAAATGCATTAATGCAACCAACATGCATGCATATGATGAAATATACATTTTTTCCTCAAAACATCATTTTCCCCGAAAATGATTATTTTCCAACACACACGCTAAAATCCCAGTTGGCCCAAATATTCGTAAAACATTTTTCCAGAAAATGATTTACACAAAAATCCAACACACACTATTTTCCCAGAAAATAGTTCATTAATCCATTATTACCATATGCACCATGGCCTCCCCTAGGGACCATCCACACGTCCTGGCTTCGTAGCGATGCTCAGTTCCGCGCCCGGCACGTACATGGCCAAGCATCCACACTACGCAAGGAGTGATGCCTAGTTCCACGCCCAGCGCGTACGTAGCCAAGCATCCTCTAGTCCCCGCCAGCAGAAGGATCACGGAGTCGGCACGACTCTCTCATCCGATCCCATTGTCGCCCGGCGACAATCCAGGGGACGTTACTCAGTATATTCCGCTCCCGAGTAACCAGAGGAGCTCCACCGAGATAATGCCCCATCTCGGCTTGGGGTCGTGATACACACGCACCCAAAAATATTCTCACACATGAAAACCCAGATTTCATTAAACACATGAACATGAATGCAATACACGAAAACCTAGTTTTCCTTTACAAACATGATTATGCGTGCCAAATGCAATGTACATGAACACAATATCTAAACCAACAATTACCAATCCAATTAAATCCAACCAAACAACTCCAATCACCAATCCATCCGACCCCCGAACTCCTCGGACTCAGTCCGGCATGTTCAACCAAATACAGTGAAATGAGTTAGTGCATAAATACATTTAAATCACGAAAGTTCTTTGGAGAAATTCTTACAGCGCTATATAGTAATTTCCGATGGATCTCGAAGCTGCAAGAAGTGACGTCTGAGCAACACAACAGTGCAAAATACAATGTGGCCATGGGTCACAAATACCCACTTTCAAACGGAGACAAACGAAGACTCAAGATTGATAGTGTAGGGTTTAGGGAGGTCGGTGAAGCTAGTGGTGGTGAATGTTGGCCGTGGATGGCCGCGTGGGCGGCGGTAGAAGACCAAAAACACCCAAATCGGAAATGTTGTTGAAAATACTTCACCGGTGACGAATCGGAGGTGGGTTTGGGTCCAATGGGTTGCTAAGGAGTCGATGATGAAGTGGTGAAAAGATGGTGGCCAATGGTGGTGCGATGGCGGCGCAGTGGCGGAAAGAGTGCCGCGGCTTCAATGGGCTCGTGGTGGTTAACGGCGGCGCGAATGGAGCTGAGGTTGGTGGGGTAAGGTCGCCGGCAGCTGGGGAAGCTGGGTAGCTGGGCGGTGTCGACCACCGCTGGCGCATGACGGCGGGCTAGGCGGACGAAGAAATGCACAGGGGAGAGGAAAGGGAGCAGTTCGTGCGGGAGAGAGGGCCGAAGGAGAAATAAGGAAGAAAAGAAAAGAATGAGAAAAGAAAAGGAGGAAAGAAAAATAGAGGGAAAAGAAATGAGGTCCAATTCTCATAACTTGGGTCACAAAAATGATCCAACGGAAACGATTTTAAAACAGCAAGTGAAATAAAATAATTCAAACGTAATGATTAAAATGAAAATAAATAAATAAACCCAACAATAAGTTAATTTAATTCGAGAAGAAATTTAAACACATAACAATAATTAATTTAAAGAAAGCACTTCAAAAATAATTTTCGCAAACTAAAAATCATAAAAATAACCCAACTAAAAATCCAACAATTTAAAACAAGAAAATAAATTTTTGAATAAATAAAAATAATCCTTCAGTAAAAATACACTAAAATACGGGGTGTTACATGTGTTTTGGAGAGAAGTTTTGGTTATAGGAGCCAACTCTCCAAACTTCCGGGAGCGGGTTGTTACACACAATCTACGTACGTTGATACTGCTCTGCAGAAGCACGTCATGCCAAAGCCACGCCGCATTTAAGGATTGGATATGGGAGAAGGACAAAGATGACGGCAAAACCTCCTGTCACTGATAGAGAGCATGGAAGGTGGCCACACTGACCCACCTGCTACCAAGGCATGGCCCGAGGAGGCCACACCGCATTAAAGACTATAGCATGGTATCCCATATAGGACTTATGCTCGCTATACAAGTAGTAAAATGCCAGACGCCAGATTATAATTCGGGACTTATGCTCTATTACTTGCAAAACTCTCTCCAAGAAATAAAAATCTAACTTAGGCATCGGAGATGACCCATCAACCTCGAGCCCCATCTTCTCTGTGTCATAGGTGATTGAGCCCGGTACCCTCCGTGTGAAACACATCGTTAATAGGTCGCATCCACTATATGAAAAGAACAAACATTTATCTCTAATAGAGTTTTCATGTAATTAAAAAAAATAACAAAAATCTAACCTATCTTATGGTTGCAACATTGAGAATTGCTCCCTATAAGTCACTACTAAAAAAAAAAAAAAAAGCTTTTAAGAATTTTTTACTAATAATAAAAAAGGTGCGGGGGAGGGAGGGGCTTCCATCTAGGATTGTTCACTCGGGTTCTGGACTGAGTACCTAAGTATACCCGGCCAGAAACCCGGGTTAGCCCAATTATGACTTGGGCTGGAACTCGGTATGTTTTTGTATTTTTTTGTATTTTTAACAAAAATCTTATATTGTTATTGTTTTCATGTGTTTAAAAGCATTTCATTTTTTAATCCAAAGGCCTATATTTTATTACAATTGTTTCAAGGAAAAATGTAGAAAACTAAAAGAAAATGGAAAGCTAAATTTAATTAAAAAATAGCTAAAACTATAAGCCTATAAATAACTAATTAACTTTTCAACTATATGCATGTAAGATATAATATATATATATATATATATATATATATATTCATCATGTAAATTAGTGCATGCGACATACATGATTCAATCCACTACATATTACGTTGTGTGAAATAATTTGCTAAGAATATTACCAAACACATACATTACTTTAATCAAACTCCAATACACAACAATAAACGACCATTTACTAGATACTAATTACTTCATTAGAGCATACACCACTAAGCATGGCATTTAATTAGTTTTGAAATTCTCATATTTTTCCTCTTCTATTTTCTGAACTCTCAATTTGAAACTAACGGCTCTGTTTTGAATACTTGTCAGGCCATGGAAGCTGAAGATTTTCTACACCCAACTTAAACTTGAATCATTGAAAATGGAAGCAACTGACGAAATCAGAAAAAACAAGGAGTATGTGAAGAACAAGTCTAAATTTGTGTCACAACCCCACCCCCAAGTTCTTATTAATAATATTTTGACTTGTAACATGAGAAGTAGTATGTACCCATCTTCTTAATGCCAAAATATGTCCTTCATCCAGCACTGTTAGGAGAAGAAATGGCAATATTTCCTCAATGTTGCTGGTTCGTGCAGCGGTTAGTACAATCTCACCTTGAAGGCTGTATCAGTGTGATCCAACCTCTTGACCTGACCAAGAGCCTCTTCTGCTAAGGTTCCAATGATCCCACCTCTAAGTAAAAGATCTACTGTTTTCCATTTCTTGTATTCTGGATTGGGGGCAATATGAGAGCCATCGATTGCTGGAAGTACAACAATTGAGGATTGGCTTTCTCTTGCGAGAAAGTTTGTAAGCTCTTGGCTTCAACAAGTGCAAGGACTTGCTCACGCCAAAGTGGGTAATTTTCATGCTTGAGCCTGTGAGTAACAAAATTACTAACATTTAGTGAAGCAGAAGACATTGCAATGCTCTGATGCTAAAAAGAAAATTGATATATTAGAACAAATAGAGAAATCTCACCACACCCAAATCAGTGTGTGATCATGTATATTTATACAACTTTCTCTGTGATCATGTATATTTATACAACTTTTTATCTCTTTACAAAAGGATAATTTTAAGATGAAATGCTAAATACAATGTTGCTATCATGCTATAATTATTGACAAAGATTTGATTGCAGGCTAAACACAAGGCTGCTATCACGCTAGAGTTTATTGGCAAGGATTTGATTGAGTTGTAGCCTGGATCTTCGGATGTGTATCTACTGAAGTTCCCATGTCTTCATCCATGATTCCAGTAGAAATAATAGGCAATGAATCCCCTGTTTTATGCAATGAATCCTTTATTTTATCAAATCAATGGTTCCAAACTTTCAAACTGACATGAAAATTTTCATAATGAGTTCTGTTATAACTTTTACATACTTTTTATGCACTCTACTGATGTGATTGGCCAAAACAGTTATTTATTTTTAAAAAAATGATGCAAGCAATCACATTAATTTTTATGATTGCACATAGAATTTTTGTTTCATAATTGTCGCATATGTAAAAAGGATGCAGATACTTTTTTAAAATGCTGATGTAGCATCTGCTGACGTGGTATCCACCATGTCACCGATATGCCCATGAGCTTCTGCATGTAGGTTTATATGTAGAAGAACACTGTCACTTTTTTGGAAAAATAAAAAAATTGAACTATTTGGAAATCAAAGAAATAAATAAGATTACAACGACTATTCCATAAAGAAAAATCCTATTCATTATCTCCACATACCACATACCACACTTTTTTATTTTATTTTATTTTTTCTCTTATCAAATGTATGGTATATGGATGATGAGTAGGAGAATTTAATAACTTTAAAAAGAATAAAATAAAATAAAAAATTTTAAAAATAAAAAAAAAATAAAAAAGTGTGGTGTGTGGTGTTTGGAGATGATGAGTAGCAAAGCTCATTCCATCAATAGTGAAAATAAAAGAATTATTGGTTGTGGAGGGGATGTTTACCTCCCCTATCGGGATGGGCCTAATTGGGTGGGATATTTACATCTCTCTTAGGCAGGGCCAAGTTTATCCTAAAGGCCCCAATGTTCAATAGTGCAGTTGGCCCATGGACTAGGTGTGGGAGAAGAGGGCCCACAGCCTGGGCAGAAAGCAGATTAACGTAGGACACCATCTACATACCTTGACACTGCTCTGCAGAATCACATCGTGCCAGAGCCATGCCACATTTAAGGATCAGATACGGGAGACGGATGGAGATGACGACAAAACCTCCTATCACTGATAGAGGGCATGGAAGGTGGCCACACCGACCCACCTGCTACCAAGGCATGGCCCAGGGAAGCCATGCCGCATTAAAGACTACAGCATGGTATCGTGTATGGAATACAAGGCCTCTGACACGAGGCATAGCGTACTCACTAGACTAGCAGCATAAAAGGCAGATGCCATGTTAGAATTCAAGACTTATGTTCTATTACTTACAAAGCTCTCTCCGAGAAACAAAAATCTAACTTAGGCATCGGAGGTGACCCATCAACCTCGAGCCCCTCATCTTCTCTGTGTCACAGGTGACTAAGCCTGGTACTAGCTGTGTGAAACATGTTGTTAATAGGTTGCATCCACTATATAAAAAGAAAAAACATTTATCTTTAGTAGAGTTTTCACGTAATTAAAAAAAATAACAAAAATCTAGTCTAACTTGTGGTTGCAACCTTGAGAATTTCTCCCTATGAATCACTATATAAATAAATAAAAAAGCTTTTAAGAATTTTTAACTAATAGTAAAAAAAGGTGCGGGGAAGGGACGATCTCCCATCTAGGAAATTCACTCGGGTTCAGACCGAGTACTCAGCTATATTTGACTGGAAACCCGGGTTTCAAAGCTTGGCTGGAACCTAGCCTAGGTTAGCTCGGTCATGACCCGGGCCGGAATGCGGGTTTTTGTTTTTAAAAAAAAAAACTTATATGTTATTAAATTTTTTCAAGAAAAAAATAGTGTTGAAAAGCATTTTGTTTTATTTCTAAAAGCATATATTTTATTACAATTCTTTCAAGAAAAAGTGTAGAAAACTAAAAATATATCAAAATGGAAAGCTAAATTTATGTCAAAAATAGCTAAAGCTGTCAGCCTATAAATAACTAATTAAATTTTTAACTAAATGCATGTAAAATATATAAAAAAATAATAAATTCAATATTCATCATGTAAAATGCATCAACATACACGATGCAATCCACTACTTACTATATTGTTTGAACTAACTTGCTAAGAACATTACAAAACACATACAATGCTTTAATCAAACTCCAATACACAACATTAAACTACCATTTACTGGATACTATTTACTTCATTAGAGCATACACCACTAAGCATGGCATTTAACTAGTTTTGAAGAACTCTCAATCCGAAACTATCAGCTCTGTTTTGAACACTTGTCTAGGCATGGATGAGTTGAAGCTGAAACTTTTGTACACCCATCCTGAACTTGAATTATTGATAATGGAAGCAACTGAGGAATTCAGAAAAAAAAAAAAAAAAGGAGTATGTGAAGAACAAGTCTAAATATGTGTCACAACCCCACCCCAAGTTTTTAGTCATAATATTATGACTTGTAAAATGAGAAGCAGTGCGCACCCATCTTCTTATTGCCAAAATATGTCCTGCATCCAGCACAGTTAGGAGAAGAAATGGCAGTATTTCCTCAAAGTTTCTTGTTTGTGCAACAATTAGTACAATCTCACCCTGAAGGCTATATTAGTGTCTATGTAACATCCGAGCCCAGCACAAAACTCGTGCTCGATTTTTTTTTTATTTAGAGGAAAAGCCTATTTGAGTTTTTGCGAGTATATTTGGAAATAGGTTATGGGTCCAATTTTTTATATTGTTGGAATATAAAATTTTATTAGGTTTGATATTTAGGTTTAATTCAATTATTATTTTATTGAACAAGTGGGATTTTTTTTTTTTGGTATTGAGCCGGCATAGTTATGGAACGAATTAGACTAGTTTGGACATAAGTCAAGGTCCAAATACTTTTTAGCGAGCCCTAATGCCAAACCGGTGAGATCACACCATGCACGCTTCTTCCTATCTTTTTTTTTTCTAGGGTTTCAACAACCTATTTAGGCATCATCTCATGCACGGAGAACCTCCCTCAACTACAACTAGGGTTACACTTGACGTCAGTTTTCTCCACGACATGCACGTTCCTATCCCTACGACAGTCTCGACAGTTGTTCTACCATTTGTTTCTCTAGGGTTTTTTATCAATTTCTTTCCATATATATGCGTTACACACTTCACGCACACGGCACAACCCCTCAAGCACGTAGTGATCATCTTCAACCTAAGCTAGAGTGCCACCGCCTGAGTTGCAGTGAAGCAACACCTCCTCCACAACGCTGCCTTTCACCACCGGACCCAAGAAACCACACAACCCGCAAGCCTCCACGTTCAACCACCATAGGAGAACAGCAGCAGCAATTGTTTGCCATCGAGAACATCCTTCCAGTGTGAAGCCTAGCAGCGCAACACCCCCCAACTCAGCCACGGGCCACCCAGTCGCACCACCTAGTCACTGCTATGCATTCCCCCTTCAACCACCAAGGTTGCAGCACATGACAATCGTAAAACCATACCACTTCTACACCAAAGAAGCCCCCGTTTTTTACTCCCCAAAATAGAGCAAGCCACTTCCACGCCGACATCCCCATTTCCTCCACACCTACATCGTACAGGCCCTTGTTCGTGCTCCTCAGAATATTTTCAAATGCTGCTAGCGACGGAAGCCGCCACCCATCATCCCGACTGCTCACCGTAAGCCGTAAGCCGTTGTCTCTTCTTCTCTCACATTATCTCCCTCTCTCTCATCATTTCTCTCTCACCCAATGCCCTGCCAACGCACTCACCACCGCTGACCTCAGCCAGCTCCCTATGTCATCACAGGTTCCCTTCCCTAATGGTGAGCCTCTGCTGCGTAAACCTTACTTCACTTATTATGAGTTTGTTTTCAAATAACAAATTTTCTACTGAAGCTTACTGTGTAGCTAGTCAAGCATATATTAATTGAGATGAAGTTACATTATGGTTTGGTTCCATTGTTTGTATTCAGGAGAGAGCTAGAATCACGGGTGGGGAGAGAGCCACCAACAAAGCAGAGTTTATTCTTGGCATTGAGTGCTTGGGTCATGGCTTTTTGCCATTTTGGAAAATTATCTCCTGTAAGGAGACTAGAGACAAGGATTAGGCTAGGAGAATCAGAGGGATGGATAATATATGGGGAGGGGACATCGGAAGAGGTAAAGGGAGAGGAAGAAGGGGCCATGTAGGGTTCGGGTGGGGGAGGGATCATGTTTAGGCTGATACCATGTCAAGAATGTGAAGAACTGAATAATTTTATTTCTAATAACTTGTGAATTACAATGATATACTGCTGATTAAATAGATACAAGAAGTCAGACTAAATATGGAAATAAACAAATGTAAGGAAATAATTTATATTTACAAATCAATGACTATGGCTAAAAATATGGTGATGATTCCTTGGCTGATTTTGTGCAAATTTGAATCCTGTGAATCGGATTTGATTGTGTCAATAAAAATTCTATAAAATACCACACACTAGCAAAAGCAAAGACAACAATTTTCCCCATACTAAATTTTGCTTGATAGAAACAAACAAAGACGACCTTTCACCATTGACCAGTTGAACCACTCTTTTTTTTTTTTTGAATGAAAAACTATGTTCATTGATCACTGGAAGTTAATTATTACAATAACTCTCCCTCTTTACAATTCTTTGAATGCATTCAGGTATGTCTTCTATCCAAATTAATTCTAACTGTAAAATTAAACTTTCCTTAGCTAAAGTGTGTGCTACTTCATTGTTTGTCCTATGAGTATACTGTACTACCCAATCTAATCTGTATTTTAACATCTATTTCTTGCCTTCAACTAAATTGCCGTAAAAGGAAAAATATTCACATGCATTGTTAACGACTTTGACAATCACTTGTGCATCACCTTCGAACATAACCTTTTCCAGCCTTAGCTCTCTGCATATGTCCATTGCCTTCCACAGAGCCTGAGCTTCAGCAACAACAGGTTGGTCAGCATCAAACTTTTGTCCTTCAACAGCAACTAACAATTCCCCATCTTCATAACGGATTGCTACCCCTATGCCCACATTCCTCTCCTTTTTGTCTACTGCTGCATCCCAATTGGCTTTAACAAATCTTAGTCTTGGCTTTTCCCATCTCATGTTTTTGCTGCAACTCCCATCATTCCTCCTCAACACTGCCTTATAAATCTGTTGGGCTTGCTGATATTCTGTCAAGTCACTATTGGCAATTCTGATTACTTGGCTTGGAGATTTGAACTTATCTTAAAAAATACTCTCATTTCTTCTCAACCATAGGCCTTCATCACCACGACCAGGGAAGGTGTTAAGGCTGGCTAGAGAGAAGTCAGAGCTTCTCTATCTAGGAGGTGGATAATATTTCTGCACTTATTGTTGCTTAGCTACTAATATTACACACTTCCTTACACTCATCGATCTCTTCAACCTAAACGAGCATTTTGATGGACATGGAATCTCTAATCTCACAAACGGAAGCTCTCTCATGGAGTGATATGAATCTTCAATCTGCTCCAGAAACTGCAAAAGCAAACTCAGATAAAATCCTGATAGGAAGGTTAGTAGTTGATCAGCCTCTGAATAAATTTGCAATCCATTCAAGTATAAAGGCCTCATGGAACTTCATCAAAAATTTTCTCATTGAGGATTTGGAGATAAACAAGTTTATTTTCACCTTTAGATCCACTCAAGATAAATTCAGAGTGCTAAATCAGGTCCCTTGGAACTTTAAAGGGCATTTACTTATTCTGAAACCTTGGCCCCAAGGTGCTACTCTTCAAGAAATCAGTTTAAATTATGCTATTTTCAATGTGCAAATACATGGGTTACCACTAGATCATATAACTCCTTAAAATGCAACTGAAATTGGAAAAGCCCTCTGTACATTGATCAAAGTGGAAGAAGATCCTCTTTATGGATTAGCCTTCAGAAAATATATTCGTATTAAAGTGGAGATAGACATAACTAAGCCACTCAAGCAAGGATTCATGATGCCGAGAGTTGGGAACCATGAGGTATGGGTCGTGTTTAAGTATGAAAAATTATCAGACATTTGCTATGCTTGTGGAAGACTTGGACATTCTCAAATCTTTTGTGGATATCTAAGATCACCTCCTACAAGACTTTCATACGGTCCTTGGCTTTGAGCTGAGTTTAATAACAACCCAGACAGTGTTCAGCCAAACCAACAAATAGATAGTGGGCAACACGAAGCAACAAAACACTTTGAACAATCTATTCCTCCGGTTTCATCCGTAGATGGTTACAGCAAAGGAAAGCAAGTTATTTTCCCAAGGAAAAAATACGAGATAACTTTGGGTGGGCAGAGTAATCTTACCAGTGTTCAAGTTGAGAAAAATGTAGCAAAAATTCTGAATCTTGTGCAATTTCTCCCTTCTCCTTCAACTCTCCAAAACCCGAATGAACTTGCGAAGGGAACAACTCCACCAGCTTCTCAAACACTGTTTAGCTACAGTGATCAGTCTCAATTAATACTCTCACCTACAAGTGTAAATGTGATTACTATTCGGCCAACCAACGAACTCTGCAGCTTCAATCCAAGTCTCAGCAAAATATCCCTCTTAACTTCAATTACAGAAGCACCGACTGAGCAAGAAAACTTTATGTCACCAACCGATCCTCAGCTTGTCATCTCGTCCTTTAGTGCGGCGTCAGAGCAAATCTCTCCATGGAAGACACAATGGAAGACTATCCATAATGCGATGCAGACTTATAATCATCAGCAGAAAATCGATGGACTTGGATCAGAAATCGGGCTGGGTCTCCATCAAGCCCACTGTGTTGAACTTAATGATATTGAAACGAGGTCGTTGTTCATGAGCGCCTAGCATCCCGAAGCCTCTAATATCGGCCCATATAAGACCCAGCACTTTCAAAGGTCTGATATCCCAATTCAGCCCGTAGCAGCTAGTGCCAGCCCCTATAAGACTTCAATCCAGCACTTTCAAAGGCCTGATATACCAGTTAAGCCCGTAGCAAGACACAGCCCATTAAATCTCAAAGTTTGCAACCCGTCTGCTATGCATGACCCAGGCAAATCTGCAATGCCCGTAGAATCAAGCCAAGAACCCATGAGTATTGAAGACCAATCCGTCTCTCCAATGGATTTTCAGTTGATTACTCTATCTCTTAAATGGCACCAGATGGTTGAGCTTTCAGAAGCTCCTAAGAGGAAATCTCAAAGACTCATCAAAATAGAGAAAAAAGACCCGAAAGACTACTCAATTCCAGATGAAACTTCAATGGCTCAAGCACTTCTTGATATGCATTCTGGAAATTTGGGAAAAGAGAAAAAGTTAAAAGGGAAAGCAAAATATAATCCCTACAGCAGACCATCATCCCAAGGAAAATCCAAAACAGCTTCTGAGGCAAGCTTAAAAATGCCTCCACAAGCCAAGTGAAGACAATAGCTTGGAATTGCAGGTGATTAGCCCGCCCTAAAGCAATCAGAAACCTTAGGGCCAATATTAGGATATATAACCCGGATGTAGTTTTTTTGTCGGAAACCTTGGTGGCAGATAATCACACCATATCTATTGTTCATAGTCTAGGTTTCCATCATTTTGTTTGTACTCCTGCTGCTTATAAAAAAGGGGGCCTTCTGCTTTTGTGGCGTCCGGGTGTAGAGCTTGAGCCTGTAAATATTAATAGTAATGCAATTTCTGTTTTAGTTTACTCTGATCCCCCACACCAACCTTGGTTACTCACTTATGTTTATGTACCAGCCCAGTGGATTAACAAAGCTAATTTTTGGAGTCATTTAGATTCAATATCTCAAGCTTTTCCTGGGCCTTGGGTTTGCATGGGAGATTTTAATGATATTACTAACCAGTCTGAAAAATATGGGGGGAGGCCTGTTCCTTTCAACCCAAATAGGGGTCTCAAAGCCCTTATGGACAGAAACGGCCTGATTGATATTGGTTATATGGGACCAAAATTCACTTGGACCAATAATAGACAAGGGAATGCACTTATAAGAGAACGATTAGACCGATCCATTGCTAATCAAGAATGGAGACTACTGTTCTCAGATGCAACATTACAGCACTTGGCATCATCAGCATCGGATCATCATCCAATCTTATTGCAAACAACGGCTAATATACGTCAAGCTCTATCATTCAAGTTTGAATAATTTTCGACTCGTGAACCTTTGAGCCACCAAATAATTAGTGAAGCATGGAAGAAACCACACTTGGGCAACCCGTCTTATATCTTGTGCAAGAAGATCAAGTCTACAAAAGAAGCGCTCAAAATGTGGAGCAAAAGTCACTTTGGACGGATCAATCACAATATCCTTCAGCTTGAAAATGAACTTCTTGAGATACAAGGCAATCTTATGACTCCTTCAAACCAAGAAAAATAAAGATTCTTGCAACATAGACTACACAAGCAACATGAATATGAAGAAATCTTATGGAAACAAAAATCAGACTTACTTGGTTAACTTCAACGGATCTCAACACCAAATTTTATCACTTGACAACAACAATTCGTCGAAGAAGGAATGCAATTGAAACAATCAAACTGGGACCAGGTATTTGGTCTATGGACCCTCTTGAAATAGAATCTGCTTTTATTAATCATTTCAGCTCCATATATTCCTCTTCAAATCCAATATTTCCTGAACAATTGGATAATCTATTTGAAAAACAAATCTCGGACACAGAGAATGATTCTCTAACTGCCATACCAGAGGAAAAGGAAATATTTGAAGCTCTAATACAGATTCCCAGTAACAAAGCTCCAGGACCGGATGGAATGACGGCCCTCTTCTACAAGCACTACTGGAACATTGTTAAAATAGAAGTCATACTAGCAGTGCAGAATTTCTTTAGTAGTGGTCAACTTCTAAAGCAGATTAATCATACCAACATTGCTCTTATCCTAAAGACTTCTAGTCCAAATAGTCCAACTCAATATCGTCCCATTAGCCTTACGAATGTCAGCTACAAGATCATAACCAAAATTTTGGCAAACCGTCTCAAAGATCTACTCCCAAAAATCAACTCACCACTCCAAACAGCATTTGTCCCTGGCAGAAACATCAAGGAAAATACTATCATAGCTCATGAGCTTTTCCATCATCTTAAAAGAAAAACAGGGAAAAAAGGTTTCATGGCTATTAAGCTGGACATAGAAAAAGCCTTTGATCAAGTGGAATGGGAATTCCTCTACGCAGTGATGAAGAATTTGGGATTCAGTCAAAAGTGGATAAATTTGATAAAGGCATGCATATCTACAGTATCTTTTTCCATCCTCATTAATGGTTCACCAAGAGGTTTCTTCAAGTCACAAAGAGGTATAAGGCAAGGAGATCCAATGTCACTCTTTCTTTTTACTCTGGTCACAGAAGCACTATCAAGAATCTTATTGAAGGCTGAAGCTCAACAGAAACTGGAAGGGATTCAAATTAGTAGAAATAGTCCAGCTGTGTCACATTTACTTTTTGCAGATGATACTATTATCTTCACAAAGGCCACGGAAAAAAATGCAAAAAACCTATCAGAGTGTTTGACAAAATATCAACGTTGGTCAGGACAGAGGATAAACCTGAGTAAGTCTTCAATGTTCATCACCAGAAATACAAGCCAAGCAACAAAAACTTCTATTTCCCATTGGTTACCTTATAAATCTGCATCGGCTAGAATGAAATATCTGGGATTACCAACTCCGTTCAATAGAAACAAAAAAGAAAATTACAGTGATATGCTAGCCAAAGTGGGGGAAAAATTGGAAGGATGGAAATCAAAACTACTGGCTCAGGCAGGCAGAACAATGTTAATCAAGTCTGTTGTAAGCACGATACCAACATATCACATGACCTCTTTTCAGCTACCAAAATCAGTCTGCAAATTGCTTGATCAATCTTTTAAGAACTTTTGGTGGGGATCCTCAAAGGACAAAACTCATCATATGACATTAAAGTCCTGAAAATCTATCTGCTTACCAAAAAAGGAAGGTGGACTGGGTATCAGATTAATGGAAAGGATGAATCAAGCGATGCTTGCCAAAACAGGTTGGGAATTAAGTGGACTTTCAAATGGTTTGTGGCATTCAATTCTTTCTGCTAAATATCTAAAGAACACAACTTTCTGGGAGGCGACACAAAAAACAACTGACTCATGCATGTGGAAGGGAATACTTAAAACAAGAGAGTTGCTTAATAAAGGTCGATGTTTCCAAATCTCTAGTGGAGAATCTATAAATATCTGGTCAGATCCATGGGTTCCTTCTCTGAATAACTTCAAGCCACAACAAATACAAGGTATGACTCTTGATCACCCAACTCTTACAGTTTCAGATATCATTATTAGTAATCCTAGGAGTTGGGATGTACCAAAATTGCGAAACCTTTTTTATCAAGAAAGCATATTAGAAATTATAAAAATCCCTCTCTCGGTAAGATCGATTGAGCAAGACAAAGTGGTATGGGTACTCAGTCACAATGGAAAATACTTTGTCAAAACAGCCTATCATGCATCTTTGCAGACTCAAGTTTTATTTCAGCCTAGCTTTTTTATATCTCTCTTCAAGCCTATGTGGATCCTTAAAATTCATGATCGCCATAAATTGATGTTGTGGAAACTTCTTTGGAATATTCTTCCTACCAAATCACGAATTGGTGAATTCATTACTCACCAAGATTTAGAAGAGTGTCCACTTTGCAACCAAGAGAAAGAGACTCTACTGCATCTTTTTATATAATGTTCTGTCATCAGAATTTTGTGGCAATAGAGCAGCTGGCCTTTAAATCTTGCAAGACTGCCTACAAATTCCATATCAGATTGGATTAGGATGATCATCTATCCAGATAAAGAATTGGGCCTTCTATCAGACGAAAAGCATCATTTCCAGCTATTTGCAGTCATAATGTTAGATTTTATCTGGAGAAAGAGGAATGACATAGTCCACAATCACACATCTTTATCATTCCCAGATGCAAAAATCCAGCTTCAACACATCTTTGAAGATTATAAAGAAGCCTGGAAGAAGAGAGAGAGTCAACAAATCAAAGAAGAAGAATGGAAATCTCCTCCGCATAATCATCAAAGCTTCTCTTTTGATGCAGCAGTGTGTGATCATTTCTTCGTAGGCTCGGTAATACAAAGAAATCATAGAGGAGATATTCTAGGAATAAAAACGGAAAAATTCCAAACCACTACTCCTCTAGTCGCAGAAGCCTTGGCAGCATTGTTAGCATCTAAGACGGCTTCCAATCAGAATCTTGCAATAATAGAAGGGGATGCTCAGTCGATATTTACATCTATTGAAAATCCAGATTTGACTCCTTTCTGGAACATATCAACTATTATTGGCGACATTCTTCACATCTCCCAACTTCTTCAAGACTGGAAATTTACTAAGATACATCGATCTCAAAATCAATGCGCGCACTCGGTGGTGCAATGGGCAGCTACAAATCTTGTGTTTGAAAGCATACCTTTAGATAATATTCCTAGTTGTTTTTTGTATATTGACAGTGGAAAAGATCCACCTTAAACTTTTGTACTTTATTATTTATAATATGCTTGATTAGAAAAAAAAAAAAATAGGCCTTCATCACCACAACAACCTCCTCTAATTCTGACTCATTTAGCTTTTCTGTAAGTTTTTCCCACAAGGCCAGAAGATCAGGTTCTTCACTCTTTATCTTCTGCATTACACTTAAAGATTCTGACCATACATCACCAGATGCAGGGATTGCCAAACCACATGCATGATTGTCTCCTCATCTCGTTACAAATGGGACAAAGAGGGTTGTCTATTATTTTCTTCAGAAACAGATTTTTCCTGGTAGCAAGGAAATCAATGATTGATTTCCAAAGAAAAAGCTTTACTTTTGTTGGAACATTCATCCTCCATATACTGTCCTAGCCTTTAGCCCTCTTCTCATGCCTTGAATTTTCACCTTTAATGGCCTGCTTCCTTTCCATCTCCAAATGGTACGCACCCCTGACAGAAAACAGACCTTTTTTTTAAGGCCCCCATACCAATTTTTCATCCACCTCCATACTGCTTAATGGAATGCTACAAATCTAGTTAGCCTCCTCTTTACTGAAAATACTTCGAATCAGTGAGGTAGTCGAGTCACCTTCGGGGAGGGTAACCGTAGAGAGCCTCAAAGGGGGTCAACATAGTTGAACCGTGGTAGGTACTGTTGTACCACCACTTGGCTAATGGCAGCCACTAGCTCCACCCATTAGGTTTAGATCCCGCGTAGCACCTCAGATAACCTTCTACGACCTTGTTCACTGCTTCCGTTTGACCGTTGCTCTGCGGGTGATAACCTGAGCTATAGTCTAGGGAAGTGCCTTGGAGAGCAAACAACTCCTTCTAGAAAACTCAGAAATATCGGGTCCCTGTTGGACACTATGGTTTTTGGAAAACCATGCAATTTGAAAATTGACCTGAAAAACACCTTGGCCACTTCCTGAGCTATATAGGGATGTGATAGGGTCATGAAATGCCCGTATTTAGTGAAACGATCCACTACGATGAAAATTACAGAACACCCCTTAAGACTTTGGTAGCCCTTCCACAAAGTCCATCAAAATATCTATCCATGCTTGTTGGGGTATGGGCAGAGGTTGTAGGAGACCCGCTGGGGGTAGCGTCTCATACTGGGAAGCCTGACATATTTCACACTCCCTCACCCACTTTTTAATGTCTTTTTTCATACCTTGCCAATAGAAGTCCCTTTTAGCCCTTTGATAGGTCTTTTGAATGTCCCGCCATAGGGTCGGTATGAATGAACTGAAGTACCTTTAGTTTAAAATGTGAGTATGGAACTATGAAGATTCTGCCCTTCCTCAAGATTATTCCCTACTATATTTTTGTCCCTTTAGGAACTTCTAGCTGATTTAACAACCTTTCCATCAGCCCCGAAGCTTCTGTACTGTTTTTATAGCTGAGCTTCAGCTCTTTTACCCAATCTGAAGTGGGAAATGCAATCTGGGCAAGCAATCCCACCTCCTCTTTTCAACCTCCCCTTTTCTTGACAATGCATCAGCCACGACATTCTCTCTTCCCCTCTTATACTCAATCGTAAAATCGTAGCCCATAAGCTTGCTCACCCATTTGTGTTGAGCTTCCGTTCCAATTTTATGCTCAAGCAGAAATTTCAGTGCTTGTTGGTCCGTTTTAATGATAAATGACTGCCCCTAAAGGTAGGGCCGCCATTTTTGCACAACTATCACAATGGCCAAAAATTCTTTCTCATACGTTGAGAGTAGTAGAGCCCTTCCCTTTAACATTTTACTCAAAAAAGCAATAGGTTGCCCCGACTGCATAAGGACAACACCTATTCCCTTCCCACTAGCATCACACTCCACTGTGAACGACTTTGAAAATCTGGTAATGCAAGTATGAGTGGCCTAGTCACTGCTTCCTTTAATTTATTGATGGCCAGCTCTGCCTCTTGGGTCCACACAAACCCATTTTTTGTCAACAACTGAGTAAGAGGGGCTGCTAACAGCCCGTAATGCCTTATAAATTTTCTATAATACCCCGTCAACCCCAAGAACCCTCTCAAGGCCTTAAATGTCTTGGGAATTGGCCAATCCAACATGGCTTGAATTTTTGAAGGGTCTGCCTTAACACCTTGGCCAGAAATGATGTGATCCAAGTAATCCACTTCCTCCATAGCGAATCGACACTTGGATTTTTTTGCATACAAGCAGTGCTATTTCAGCACCTTCAAAACCTCTCTCAAATGAATTTCATGCTCCTCCTGAGACTTACTATAGACCATGATGTCGTAAAAAAAAAAAGAACAAATTTCCTCAAAAATGGTTTGAGTACATCATTCATTAACCCTTGAAATGTAGCTGGAGCGTTGGTGAGGCCAAAAGGCATCACCAAAAACTCGTAATGTCCTTCGTGGGTCCGGAAAACCATCTTGGGAATGTCACTAGGCACCACTCTCACTTGGTGATAGCCCGACCGTAGGTCAAGCTTAGAAAATATCACCGCTCCAAAGAGTTCATCCAGCAATTCATCTATCACTAGAATATGAAACTTTGTCTTTACCATTTCCTTATTAAGTGCCCTATAATCCACGCAAAGCCGCCAAGTGCCATCGGCTTTACGAACCAGCAAAACAGGGGCAAAAAAGGGACTAGAACTAGGTCTAATCACTCCAAAACTCAACAACTCAACCACCATTTTTTCAATTTATGCTTTCCGATAATACGGGTAGCGATATGGCCTATTTGTGATGGGTTGAGTGCCTCCTTAAGGACTATTTGATGGTCATGAGAACGAGGTGGGGGTAACCCTTGAGGCTCCTCAAACACCTCCTTAAAGTCTTCTAACAGTTCTGAAAATGGCTCAGCCATATTCCCATGCTCTTGTTTTTCTTCCCCAACACACATAATCTATAAGAAAATTCCCTTCCCTTTTGCCATAGTGGCCTGCAAAGTTTTTCACTCTCCTCTACAACCGAAGGATTTAGTTTTAGCCCCTTCAATTCAATGGCCTTTCCTTCCAACCAAAAGCTCATCAGTAGCTTAGAAAATTCCCAAGTAATAGGGCCCAAGGTTTCTAACCATTGGACTCCTAACACAATATCACAACCCGCGAGGTCTAATAAATGAAGAGGGGGGTTGAAGCAAATTACCTTGTACCTTTAGCTGGACTGTTCTACACAACCCTTCACTGCTTAGGCCTTGTCCATTAGCTACTTCTTCAAGTTTACTAAGTAATCCACTAGCAGCTGCAACTTGGAGACCAATGTTAAATTTATGAAGTTGTGTGAGCTGCCCGAGTCTACTAAAAGCACCACTTGCTCCCCATTGATACTTCCCACTAGCCTCATCGTTCTCACATTAGGAGTACCAGCTATAGCAGCCAAGGAGATCTCAGGTTCGGCCTTGTCACTGGTGAGTAACTCTAAAGGCTTGCTCTCTTCATTTTTTTCACAAGATTCCTCTTCTTCCTTTTCCCCCCATTCGTCATCCACTTGTAATAAATAAATTCTAGGATTTTTGCAAGTATGTGTTGGGTTCCATTTCTCCTCGCAATGGAAACATAGGCCCTTTTTTTCTTTTCTCATCCATGTGCATGGATGTCACCAGCTTCGTAAAACTCATTGGTTTCTTCCATTTATTGTAAGTATCATTGGAATAAGAACGCTGACCAGAATTTCCCCTGCAAGTGTAGTGGTCCTTTCTTCCATTGGTTTGTTGTACTTTCTAGTACTGATGTGATACACTTTCTGCATTTTTGCCAAACCATACGCTGCATTTAAATTCACCGGTTTCAACATCTGGACTGGTATGCGGAGCTCGTCCTTCAAGCTGCTGAGAAAACAACTCAGCTTATGGACATCCGAGAGCCCCCTCAACTGATTGGATAATGTTTCAAACTGCGCCAAATAACCAGCAACAAAGCTGGTTTGCTTGAGCCTTGTCAACACTTCCATGGGGTCATTGTATGCTGTTGGACCAAAACGAAGTAGTAATGATCAGGAAAAGGCCTTCCAATCCTTGCACAAGCCCCCATCGGCTGCATTTTGGAACCACACAAGAGCATCCCCTTCCATGTGATACGAGGCCATCAACAAGCACTGCGGTAGTGGTGTTTGGTGGAATTCAAAGTAATGGTTGGCCTTGAAAAGCCATGTCGCCGGATTAACACCCTAGAAATGATGGAAATCAAGTTTGACCCCCCTGAACCTTCTTGGGTCTGGATTTTCATTTTCTAGAGGGAATTCATGGTTGAAGGGTGGAGGGGGTGGTGGTTGGATCTGTTGTTGTGCAAAAAGGGTACGTAACATGTCTTTAATTTCCTGTACATCAATTTTCACAGTACTAACATCAGCTTTCAAAATACTGACATCTGATTTTAATTCCAGGATTTCTTGTTGGCCTTGTTCAACTTGATGCTGAAGGTTCTCATGTTGCTGGTGCTTGGATCTGGTATTGTCTGCCATGGTAGATGGTAGTTTATGGTGCTGTTTGGGATTGTGTTTGGCTTGGAAACTGGGTAGTGTAGTGTATGGGTTAAGTCAATCCGATTTTAGCTGGATTGGGAGGGATTGTAATGACTGGGTAAGTAAATGGTGATTTACTGGGTTGGTTATGTTTGGATGAAATGGGTAGGATCAGTGACTAATGATACAACTTGTAAGGATTCTCTTGTTTTCCAGGTTATATGTAAAATGCCAATAACATGAACAGTAGAGAAGATGAATGATATTGATGAAAATACCTCAAATGCTCCTACGGTTTGGGGTATTCAAGGTCCCCAATTCCTCCATAAAGACAAACAGCTACTTAGATGAAAATGCTCCAGAATGAATCATAGATTCATCTAGGCGTGATACTTAACTGACTCAACAGGAAATTACATAAAAGTCCTTGGCATGATAGGTTCTAGAACAATTGCCCCAACACACCATTTTATACTAAATGGAACATTTTACAACATAGCCCCAATGACATTAAACTATATCGTTTCCCTCAATTAATAAGTGCCGTTGTTTTAGCCCTTAAGGCCTGCTGAAGCTACGTCGTTTGAAGATCACACTGAAGCCATAATTCCCAAGTCTCGAATCACCCCCTCCATTTCGCATTCTGCCCTCAAGTCTGCACCTTCTGAACCCTAAAGCTCCCACATTTACCTCCATAGATCTCCAAACCCGTAGCTCCCTATATATAGGTTAGAATCTTTCCTTTTAGTTGTATTTCCTTATTTGCTTTGGCCATATTCCACTATATATAGGTCTCATTTATATAGTTTGATACATACATAAATATATACTTCTATGATTTTCCAGAATTCTCTTTGTTTCAACATGGCATCAAAGCCACCATTCTAAGCTTTCTTACACTTGACAGTAGGCTTATCACAAATTTACATTCAGTTTTCACTCAGACTTTCGTCAAATCAGATCATAGAAGCAGTCATGAGAATTTTATCGACGTTTCCGTGTCAAGATCTTCTCGTTCCGCTACCGCACACACCGCTCAAACGCTCTGCGCATCGCCCCCACTCTCCTCACGCGCCTCACGTGCCTCACCTCACTCTGCCGCCTAGCCCTCTTGTAGCCCAGTCTGTTTCAAGCCCAGCCCGTTTCAAGTAAGATCCAAATTTTGTTTCTTTTCTCTGCTTTTATTTTTGAGCTAGTCCATTTCACAGTCCAGTCCAATCACAGCCCAGCCCATTTTGTCCCAGTCCTCGACCATTGACTGTTGACCCAAAAAAAAAAAACTCCAACAGTATGTCTCACCCTTCTCCGAACCTTGACACCATTGTTTGTCCTATTGATAATATTTTAGATGACTCTAATTATAATATGTGGGCCCAAAATATGGAAGTTTTTCTTAGAGGACGAAAATTGTGGCGCAATGTTTCTAGTGATATTTTTGCACCCAAGCAACAAGACGGTGAGAGTCTTGATGCTTTTGCATGCCGGCTTGAAGATTGGCATAGTATTCATTATAAAATCTTGTCTTGGTTTATCAATACTTAAGTATCATCCATCCATAGCCTACTTCCAAAGCTTGGTAATGCTAAAGCTGCTTGGGATTTTATTGCTAAACGATACAACTACACTCATGATGCTTCGTTGCAGTTTCAGCTTGAGACTAAGCTTTATTAGATGCGTCAGGAATCAGGTCAGTCCATTGTTGATTTCTATTCTCAAGTTAATAATCTTTGGGAACAGTTGTTAGCTACAGATCCTCAACGCAAATGTTCTGAAGACATTGAGTTGTTTGCAACCTACCATGATCGTCGTAAATTTATGCATTTTATGATGGCACTTCTGGAGGATTTTGAATCTACTCGGGCATCTCTTTTGCATCGCACACGTCTTCCCTCTCTTGAGATTGCAGTTGCTAAACTAATCTCAGAAGAGAATCGTCGTTCCACTATGAAGATGCAAACTCAGGATTCAGTTGTTGCTGCCATCCCTAAGACTACCTTTGGGTCTTCTCCTGCCTTGGGCCATTTTTCTTTTCAGTCTTCAAAGACTATCTTCTGCAAATACTGCAAACGCCTTAGTCACTCTGCTACGGAATGTCATAAATTGTAGAACAAAAATAGTCTCGGGCCACCTTGTTGCAAGCTGCTGCATTGGCTCCAACTGCTCCTTTTGCTCTTGAGTCTATTGCTGAGCCTTCTTCAGTGTCCACTACTCTCACTGCTACTGACATTAAGGCATTAATTCATCAGGTTTTATCCCGGTCTTCTAGTGCTTTGTCTATCACCTCAGGTACATCTCCTTGGTTTTTTGATTCTGCATGTTGTAATCACATGACCTTTGATTCTACCATTTTTTTCATAAAAATCTGCTTTGTCACATTGGGTCCATTTCCTCCCCTACCTTATCTGTTGACAACACCTATCTTCTTCCCAAGTTGTCTTTAAATCTCCTTTTAGTTGGTCAACTCTGTGAATTAGGTCTTAAGCTTACCTTTTCTAATGCTGGTGTTGATGTGCAGGATCCACAGACGGGTCAACTCATTGGGATAGGCCGTAAGATTGGACGTCTGTTCGAGCTCGCTTCTTTGCAGCTTCCATCACATCTGTCTCGCTCTGTTGTTGCTCCTGCTATCTCTTCCCAGTTATGGCATTGACGGCTGGGTCATTCCTCTCTTCTTCGTGTTCGCCTTTTGGCCTCCCAAGGTCACCTAGGCTCTATACGGTTTGAGTCTTTTGATTGTGTCTCCTGTCAACTTGGAAAACAAACTCATTTACCTTTTAATATAAGTGAATCTTTTTTTACTACACCTTTTGATTTGATTCACTCTGATATTTGGGGTCCTGCACCCACTCCTACTGAGGGGGGGATCTCGTTATTTTGTTATATTTGTTGATGATTATTCACATTATACATGACTATATTTGTTACAACATCGATCTAAGCTTGTTCGTGTTTACCAAACTTTTCACAAAATGCTACAAACTCAATTTTCTCGTACCATTAAAGTTTTTCTTTCAGATAATGCCATGAAATACAATGATAAAACTCTCATTGAGTTCCTGAATCAACAAGGCACACTGTCACATCGTTCATGTTCTTATACCTATCAACAAAATGGTCGTGCAAAACGAAAACATAGTCATATCCTTGATATTGTAAGAGCTCTTTTACTTTCTACTTCTTTACCGGAAACGTTTTGGGATGAAGTTGCTCTTACCTTTGTGTACATAATCAATCGAGTACCCTCACCTACAGTTCACAACAAATCTCCATATGAGCTTCTCTATGGTATAGTGCCTAACTATTCCTTACTTCAAGTTTTTGGTTGTGCCTATTTTGTTACTCTTCCTCCTCATGAATGGACCAAACTTGAATCTCGTTCTCGGTTATGTTGTTTTCTTGGTTATGGCTTAACTCAAAAAGGTTATCATTGCTATGATCCTATCTCCAAACGTCTTCGAGTCTCTCGTCATGTGGAGTTTTGGGAACACAAACCATTTACCAGTATATCCATGTTCTCCCTTTCCTCCTTTACCTACTCACTTCATATTTACTGATCCCTCTATTGCTCTATTTTCTGACTCTTTTGCAGAGATTATGAACTCCTTAGACATTTCTTCCATTGATGCACCCAATCTAGTTGATGTGTTTGATGGACCACCTGCCACACCACCCATTCCTCAGTCTTCTCCAATCCCTGAACCTCGTTGTTCCAATCGAGTAAGTACTCATCTTCATGATTATCATTGTTTCTCTGTCCTTGCCACCCTCCATAAACCTCACAATTATTGTAAGGCTCGTACTGACCCTCTTTGGCAGCAAGCTATGTCTAACGAATTGAATACTCTTATCAAAACACATACTTGAGATCTGATGGACTTGCCTCTTGGTAAAGCTGCAGTGGGATACAAGTGGATTTATATAATCAAGACTCGGACAAATGGATTAGTTGAACGCTACAAGGCTGTATTTGTTGCAAAGGGGTTCACTTAGGAGTATGAGATTGACTACGAGGAGACTTTTGTTCCTATTATTAGACTTACCTCTGCCAGATCTTTACTTGCAGTTGATTCTGTTCGGCGTGAGGAACTTTTTCAAATGGATGTTAAAAACGCCTTCCTTAATGGTGATCTCACTAAAGAAGTTTACATGCAGCCTCCACTTGGCTATGAGCATCCTCCACATAAAGTTTGTTGTCTTTGTCACGCACTTTATGGGCTCAAACAGGCTCATCAAGTTTGGTTTGAAAAATTTCAGTCAGTGGTTTCTCAACATGGCTTTCTTTCTAACCCATATGATTCTGCACTCTTTCTTCGCACTATTGGGGTAAGTACTATCCTTCTTATTCTCTATGTAGACGATCTGATTATTACTAGTGATAATATTGCTAGTATTTGAGATTTTTAAACTTTTCTTAGTTAGAATTTTGAGATGAAGGATTTGAGACATCTTAACTACTTCCTCAACCTTGAAGTTACTTCGAGTCAGGATGTCTATTATCTCACTCAAGCCAAATATGCCTTTGATTTACTTTCCAAAGCTAGGTTGACATATAACAAGATAGCCACTAGCCCACTTGAGTATAATACTAAGCTCCTGGCCACTGGCGATTCCCAACTTGCAGATGCAACACTTTATCAACAGTTAGTTGGCAATCTCATTTATCTTATTGTCACCAGGCCTGACATTTCATATGTTGTTCATTTGGTCAGTCAATTTATGAGCACCCCTTGATCTAACCATTTTGTTGCAGTTCTTCGAATTTTACGCTACATCAAGGGTACTTTGTTTTATGGTCTGCACTTCTCATCCCACTCCTCTTTGGAGCTCCAGGCCTATTATGATGCAGATTGAGCTGGTGATCCTACTGATCATCGCTCCACCACTGGTTATTGTTTCTTACTTGGTACTTTTTTGATTTCATGGCGTAGTAAGAAACAGTCTGTTGTTTCCCGTTCTAGCACTGAGGCTGAGTATCATGCCCTTATTGACACGACATCTAAACTTTGGGGGTTATGCTGGCTTCTGAAAGATATGGGTGTTCCTCAATCAATAAGTTCTCCTCTTCACTATGACAATCGTAGTGCCATCTAGATTGCGCACAATGATGTGTTTCACGAGCATACCAAAAATATTGAGATTAATTGTCACTTCATCCGCCACCATCTTCAGCATGGTGTCCTCCAATTACACTCAGTTTCTTCTTAAGATAATCTTGCTAACATTTTTACGAAATCACATCCACCCGTTCGGCTTGGTCTTGTTTCCAAACTTTAGTTGACTTCTCCACCAAGAGTTTGAGGGGGGATGTTAGTGTGTATATTTGTATCTTAGAATATACCTAGAATATTAGATCATATCCTTAATTTCCTGTAATTATGCTAGGTTAGAATCTTTCCTTTTAGTTGTATTTCCTTATTTGCTTTGGCCATCTTCAACTATATATAGGCCTCCTTTGTATAGTTTGATACACACAGAAATATATACTTCTGTGATTTTCCAGAATTCTCTCTGTTTCAACATTCACCACCCCATAGCCCACACCCTATGAAAAACACTCACAGACCCTATAAAAACACCCCCACACCCTATCAAAAAGCTATAGATGTGGGATGTGAGAATAAATAATGGCTGATGCATAGTAAATGCCAAATCCGAATGACCTAACACAATCAGATTGGCAAGCCTAAAAGCTTCTTAGAATTTTCAAAATGAAGAAAGTTTCCATTCCACCATATTTATTCACTTTACAATTTGCATCCCATGTCCATCTCTATGGTGGGGAGTGGAGAATATGAATATAAAACGGTTTTTTTTTTTAATATCAAATCAAAGTGTCGAGCTGGGGAGTGGGGACCCATGTAAATATAAAACATTTTTTTTTCTTATAAATAAACCGGTTAGGGATATTGCCCGGATTCGTAACCAGATCCGAGTAGATAAGATGCTATTTTATCCGCTCATCTAGGTGGATACCTCTAGGATTTTTGGGTTCCAAACTAGATCAGAAAAAATTCAATTTGGATGCACAATTCTACTCTATAGTAAAATCTGAAAGAATACTCAGTTTTTTGAGTGGAGCATCTAAAATATCTCTGCTATAAATATTAAAATAACATAATTATTAAGGATGTAATCGGTCTAACTCGATCAGTCTTGAAGGAGAGTTTGGACTAGATTGAATTTTTCGATCTATCAAAATTCTAGACCGGGCTAATAAGGACTTTGGACTGAACCAGACCACTTTGGTTTGGTTCAATTAGTCTTACCGGAGTATTTCGGTCCCATTTGTTTTTATGATAAAAAAATTTATATCAAATGAAAAAATTGATATAAATTTTTAATGTTTTATATAATCTAAGCATAAATAATTAGGTTAGAAGAGATATAAATACTTATAACTGGTTAGAAGAAAAATACATAATTAATTATTTTCAATTTATATGACTAATTTTAAAAATCAAAATTTACTTAGATCAGAATGACAAATACTTTAATTAATCCGGACCAAAACTGTTACACCCCTTAATAACTACCATTAAGTTAGAATAGTAATTAATTAAAAGAGAATTAAGTCACCTTGACCGTTAATTGAAGAAAAAAAGTGAGAGTTTTGGAAGTAAATCGAATTTAAGGTGGAAATTGTAAAAGTTGATAGTTGGTGATGTAAAATGAGATTTCCTAAATGGAAATGACAGGATAAATCCCTGATTAATTTACAGAGCCAAATAAAAAATTCTATGTGAAGGAAGGCTGAAAAAGATCCTAGTCCAATTCGGAAAAGATTTGAATTTTATTCTTTAGAATTGAATTATATTCGAAAATAAAATTATGGGAATCATTCCCGAATATCGATATTGCTGTAGTCCCGATCCAACTTCCGTTTCATTTTTTTCAACAGCTTGGCCTTGGCCGCATGCGAAGCTTCTGTGTAAATTAAAGAGAAAGCAGACGGAAAGAAACTACTTTCAGTTTCAGAGATAAAGAACCTGTGGCATCTAAAAACCACGTAATGCAAAGTCCAAACCATCTGTCTTAGAAAATTGTTTTATGATTCAGAGAAAACGGCCAAGAGCCGATTAGAAATATCTCGTCATAGGCTTTTTATATTTGTCAGCTTTCTCTTCTAATCTTAACATCAAAGACTGCCCTGAGCCTGAGGTGACTGAAAGTGAGTTTCTTTCGAATTTTCAAGACCCATTTTTTTTTTTTTTTTTGCCCGAGAAGCAGCATTAAATCTTCAATTTATAGCACCCCATTTTCTTTATTCATTTTTCATGGTTCTGCACTTTTTTTTTTCTTGTGTCAGAGCACATGGAGATCGATAAGGCAATCAGAGAGAGTGATGACCGGCGGCTCAAGACCAAGTACGAAAACGCCATATATGTTATTCAGAGAGCTCTGGCTCTGTACTCGTAAGTTCTTATTTTCCACCCTTTCTTTTTGGGTTTTATTTGAAATTTTACGAATTACATTTTGTTTTTGTCATGCAGAGTAGTATTTATTATGAATTAGATGTCATGGGATTTTCGCTTCATTTGGGTGCTTAGGAAGCTGGGTAATGGAAATTAATTAATGTTGACATTTTGAATCTTTTACTGCATGCTGTTTGATTTAATGAAGAACGCACTCGGGTTTGTATTAGAGTCAGTTGAGTGGAGATTTAGTTTCCTCTGGCCTTGAATAAGGAACGCAATGATTATAAAAGTTTTTTTTTTTCCTTCACTTTTTCATCGTTATGTTAGAGATGAAACAGGTGATTGCTGAAATTAACATATGGAGTTAATTCGGTAATATGCATGCATCTGTTACTCCAAAAGTTTATAAACGCCAGTTTCGTTTGCTGTTACTGTCCATCATTTAATTGGATTGGGTGGACTCAATATTTTGTTTTAAATTCATACTTTTGGAAGATTTAGCATGCTTTTAACTGTCAAGATTTCAGTGGTTTTTCTTATGTTTCTTGGTTGTATTTAGTAATGCTGATTTAGTGATGGTTTGGCTTTGATCAGCAAAATAACTATTCGTATGTTATATGTTATTTTTTAAAAAAAATAAATCGATAGGGTTTGTGTGAAGCATTAGTGAAGGGTTTCAGTTTAATGAGTGAAGGACTTATTTGAAATTTAACAGAATTGTGGAATTTTAACAGATAGGCTTACTTGATCTAACCAGTGGTTGATTGGCACATTCCTTTTTGACTATTGTCTGGATCTTGTTATCAATTATATCTTCGCAGATGTTTTTGCTGCATGTTGCTACTTTTTTGCACGATAACGACGCCACAAAAGATTCCCTTTATTTTGGGCAGCTTCGGGGGGATGGGGAAGGTGGGCACTAAATGTTACTACGTTTTTGCTACTTGTCATTTCCTTATGAGGCTCTTAGATGTCTGTCGCATGTGTGGCTAGTGTTTTTGGTGTTAATGAGTAGATTCGGGGAGGTATATGTGGTGGCTCTGAGATAGAGACAACAAATGGTTGTTATGTTTTTTGGGTGCTCGGTAGATACGACAAATATTTTTAGACCATTTCTCCTTTCTATTATGTTGTGAGCATCTCAAGTGTTTTTGCCGTGTGTCACTAGTGTTTTGTGAGTCAATGAAAAGATTTGGTGGGTATATGTGGTGGCTTTGGTATAAATACAAATACAAAAATTGCTTGTATGTGCAAAGCTTTTTGCATTTTGAGTAAGTAGTGCATAGTTTTGATGTTCTGATCTCCAGTTTTGGAGCAGAATCTTCTTAGTTTATCTAATTGGTTTTAATATAATGATGAAAACGACCAACTTTTTAATTGAAATTTTTTTATTAGTATCTGCTTTTGTCATTCTCATGCATAACATTTGATGTTGGTGACATTAAATCTTGATTATTCATTTTACTCCAGTGATTTATGTTATGCAGATAATAGGAATGTGGAATTTACAATGGCTGAAATCTTCTAATGCTAATAAGAAAATTCTTGTTCCTAAGACTTAATTCTGTGTGGGAATGGTTGGTTGGGGCTTCATTGGCTGTCCAAAGCCCGTCTGATCCCAATTCATATCCCTCAGCCTTCTCTTCTTCCATACACTCATATAAAGGCATGCACATGTATATTTAGTCTTCAGTCCAAAAAGTTAATGTGTGACTCCATTTGAGATCCATCTGGCTCCCATGATGTCTCCCTTGGTCCCTACGTGGTGGATGCTTCAGATAGGAAAGGTAGGGACAAGCAATGGTGGGTACAGGATCCGCTGCTTAAGTCAGCTCATGAATTTGATAAATTCCAATCTCCTGGACTTTCTTTTTTTTTTTTTTAGGTTGGATAGCTACAATAGCTACTTTCTATACCACTAACTGCCTAAACATTTTAAAATAGTTAAATAAACACTCTTCCCCTTGCCCTATTAGGTTTGTTCCATACTGGCCTAGATTACTTGGTAGAAAACCACCAACAGATGCTGTTAAAAGGTTAATGTTTCTGAGTACCATTCACTTAATTCAGAGAAATATTTTTGTCAAATTGGACTTTCATCGTGCTGTTAATGTCTATTTGATAGACATTGTTGGTCATTTCCTGACAGCTAACACTATATTTGATTTAAAGGAAATAAGAATGAAGGAATAGGGTCTTTCACTTGTTAGTTTTAAGGAAATGCAGATAGGAAAATGAGAAGGCTAGGGTATTATTCCTGCTGGGCTCACCATCTCTTTAACAAAATAAAACTCAAGGAACGATGAGCAAAGAGTTGTCATGTGGTATTCTTCAATGTAATTTTAAAAAATTTCCCTTTTTATGTGTTTAATATGCACCTTTTTTGTTCTCTATATTTCTTCTGACCTGCAACTGTTATAATCTTTATCTGTTATTGTCCATTGGGGAGCATGTAAGTTGATGATGTTTGAAATACCTGATATTCTTTTCCTCAACAGTATTGAAGAGGTTGCCTTCAGCTTTAATGGAGGAAAGGACTCAACTGTATGTTTTCATGTCTTTTTAGTCTAGTAATCCATCATCAGTTACCTTTTGTCTCATTGATACTGACAATTAAACTCAATGTATAGGTTTTGTTGCACCTACTTAGGGCTGGTTATTTTTTGTATAAAGGGGAGCAAAGCTGTTCTGAAGAGGGCCTAAATGAATTTCCAATTCGCACAATATATTTTGAGAGCCCTTCTGCTTTCCCTGAAATCAACTCGTTTACCTATGATATAGCCTCTACGTAAGAGAAGCTCCTCTAATTTACATTTTTCTTCTTCCTCATTGGTCTTTTTGATTAATAAAGTTTTTGTTACCCAAGACAATAAGAATGTTTTAACTTCTAAGCCTGGTATATGTGGAAGGATCTGGCTGCTAGCCTGCTAATTCGTTTATTCATATTTGAGCAGCTATGGTTTGCAAATGGATATCATTCGTCTTGATTTCAAGTCTGGTTTGGAAGCTTTATTAAAGTCTAAACCAATTAGAGCTATTTTCCTTGGTGTTCGCATTGGTGACCCTACCGCGGTATTTTTCATGCTCTATGTTGACAAATGCATGATTTCACTATGTATTGTTCTACTGGCTAGATTATTTTCCATAATTTTTTATGATTTCTATACAAAAATTGATATTAACTCGCAATGTCCATCTCATTGTCAATTCAAAAAAATATCAATATTAATAGATTAATGGGGTTGATATTGCAATTTTTATTGCACTGGTTTATAATTTTGGTAGATTAGTGGGATGGACATTGTAAATTAATCCAGTGATGGTCTTGGTTACAACAGAAACTATAGTTTAGGGAAGACATTGCTCATGACCCCATAGTTTAAGGTGCACAGCTGCAGTTAACCCTCTGTTTTTTCCCATGAATCTCACAGGTCGGCCAAGAACAGTTTTCTCCCAGTTCACCAGGATGGCCACCTTTCATGAGAGTGAATCCTATCTTGGATTGGTCATACAGGTATCTCAGTTGCTGTATGTTGTCTCCCGCAGCTACTTTATGCTTTTCAGATGTCAAGGGCTGTCTGAGAGCAAATGTTCTGTTTGGTTCCCCTGGCCACTCATGAAATATGATTAGAGCTTTATATACCTAGATAGATACATATGTATGTGTGTTTATCTATATATACATACACAGAAATGTTTAGGTTTCATCATTTAAGCAACATAACAGCATTGAGTAAAACTCAGAACGTTTTAATTGCTGGTTCTTTCTGATGATTTGATGTGTGAAATAGTGGTTTGGCATACTAAGAGGTTTGTAAGTTAACATTATATCAATCAGTAGTCATAAAACTTGTTAAACTGCCGAGTTTTTTGTCAAGAAGAAAGTGGAAGAAACAATGCTTTGGCATTGGTTTGGTGGTTGTTAGCCATTAGTATCACCAATTGTGGGTTACCTTTTACTTGATGTTGTTCCTTCTTTTAATGGTATTTCTCTTTGTAGTATAGTAGTCATGATAGGTTTTCAATTTTTTGTCATCCAGTTTATTTTTTTGTGGTGAAAGCTTTACCAACAGCTTCTTGGTTTGTAGTCCACTTTTGTCCTTAATGTAAATTGTTTCTGTCGATTATTTTTTATAATCGCAATCAAAGAGAATTTAAAAACTGGAGGCCTTTTTGGAACACATGACGGGGCCCAATTTGGGTTCCTCTTATTATGGGATGCATTATTTCCACTATAATTGTTTTTGAGAAACCATAGCAGAGTTCGTAAAGTTTTATTTTTTTTATTCGTACTGGTCAGTTTTTTTAGCCTCTAGTTTGCAGTGGCATCTTAACAACCATCTATTCCCTAATTGAGAAAAATGGTGTAATTGAATGCAAATTTTAATTATTGCCACTAACAGCTGTTCTAAGATTGATACTGCCTTATTTTCTGGCACTATTGTGTCATTATTGTTTGGTTTTCACCATGACTTGCTCACGAAGTTTGCAGATTTTTGAAACCATCTTAGGATAAATTTAAGGGTTATATTTTTGTTTGGCAGAGATGTGTGGGCCTTTCTTTTGAAGTGCAAAGTCCAGTACTGCAGTCTTTATGATCATGGGTAATATTTCCTATTTGCATTTTAAAGTGTTGGACTTCTTGTTCAATTCTCTCTCTTTTATTTGCTCAACTTGGCATATATACTTCTTACTTTAACTAGTTTGGTCCCTGATGCAACTATAAATGGGACATGCATGTGAATTGATATTGGCATGACAATTTTCTATTTAAATTATTTTGATCTTTGATTTTCACAGTTATACTTCAATTGGGAGCATATATGACACAACTCCAAATGCATTATTGTCCAATGATAATTCCTCCAGTGGCAGAGAAACATTTAGACCTGCATATCTTCTTTCGGATGGAAGATTAGAGAGAGCAGGAAGAGCTAAAAGAATTTCTCCAGTTTGTGGGAGTTCTGCTGTTAGCAATGGCCCAGACAATGTTGGTTCGCATAAAAACAGCATGCTTACAGCATCAGCCATTGCTGTTGGGGATGAGATTCTGTGAGTCCCCTGTTGGTATTACGTGTTTAAATTCAAATGGTCTCTGTTCTTATGATTACTATGGTTATCAATTCGTTAGAAGTGACCTAGGGAAAATATTAGCCACATCTGCGATATGATCTCAAGAAGGACTAATCAGCTGGAAGCTTCCCCTAAAGCCCAATTTCACCAGTAGCCAATATAGAACTCGGCACCATGACTACCTTTATAACCTACCCACTCTATATAGGTTATTCATATTTGCAATGTTATTTTGGTGTTACATTATCCCTTAAAGCTTTGGCTGGCCTCTCAAAAGAGATGTTATTTTGTTTCCCTGTTGCCTTCTTGTCAATTACTTTTTTTTTTCTTTTGATATTTGGCTTGGATTCCAGAGGCAACAAATTATTTTGTGGGTTGTTAGTTGATCCTTCGTCAGCCATTTTTAAGTTACGAACTCATGATGGAAAATGCAAAGCATTAGAAGAGTTTTTTATGTACTTAAGTTTTTTCACAGCAAACGACTATAAAGTTGGTTGTTGTGTGTTCTTGACTTGTGTTGCTTCTTTAGAAGGAAAGAATGTTTAGAATACAAATTTTTTTAAATTTATAAGATGTCACCATTTAATCTGTTCCATAGCTCAGGTTCGGCACCTTTGGAGATCAGTTAGGACCTACACTGTGTAGAAAGCTTCATTCTATTGGCTGGTCTGTATTACAAACTACTGTCGTTCGGAATGAAGTAAGTTACTATTTGCTGAAATCATCTTGGTAGAACATAGCGAATTACGTACTATCTTTCTAACACAGTACTTGTTTGTATGTCATATGCACATGGTTGAACCTTTGATAGCAGTGACAGAGGTATGCATAGTGTTAAAATATGAATCAAATGATTTTAAATTCACCTTTCCCCATCCGTTTATGTTAATTGGGATACTTGGTATTTCAATATAGTACATAGCGGTGGGCCTATGTTCAAACCTTGAATCCATGGTCCCCCCCCCCCCCCCCCAAAAGAAAAAAAATAATAATAATCAATTAAATATTACACTTGTTGGGTCTACTCAATAAATTCACCTCGTTCCTTCAGCTTAAACTTCTGTTAAAGTTATCTGTTTAAAACACAAATAACAATCATTGTGTTCTTGAGTGAATGAAGGGATGTGGAGGTAATCAATAAAAATCTAAATGTTGCATTTATTCCTCTTTTTTTTTTTTTTTTGTCTAATTTTACCTGTCACAAAATTGATTCCTGTTTTTTATAGTTCATTTTCTATGAAATTCTTCTCATACCAGGTAGATTCGGTGGCTGAAGAAGTTGAGCGACAGAAGTCTGTGAATGATATGGTAAACTGTTGCAAATTGTTAGAGCTCTTTTTGTTGTTTTATTTTAAATGACTTAAAGGAATGAAGTTTTCATTCCTAAGTTCTTATTCTTCACTGGGTATATTCTTGATATGACCCACTTGATATGACCATACAGGTTTTTATATATGGTGGGGTAGGACCATTGCATTCAGATGTGACGTTATCAGGTGTTGCAAAGGCTTTTGGTGTTCGTCTGGTTCGTATCTTTTTTAATGCTAAGCTATTAGTGTCTTACAACTCGGATCAATTTCTTTTTCATTTAGGCCCCATTTGGAACTTAGATTGAATTGAAATCAACTCAGTTTAGTCTAATTTTAAGCCGAGTCTAACATCCAAACACCCAACTCTCAAATCACTAAACTCATCTCAACTCAAAACCTCTTTACACGTAGGACCCACAACCTTTTTCAACTCAACACCTCTTTACACGTGGGACCCACAACCTTTTTCAACTTCCCATAAATACATCTAAACTCATCTTAACATTCAAACACATCTAAACTCATCTTAGGTGGGCCCCACAAAACTCATTCCATCTCAACTCACTCCACCATCTCAACTCATTACTATTCATAAAGAACTCAACTCATCTCAACTCAGCTCAACATCCAAATGGGGCATTAGTGTTCCTGCCCTTTTTTCCTCAAAACATGTCTAGTACTTTGATAGAGCTAGCCTTGAAACTACGAATCTAACCGTTCAAGATTCTCTTAACTCCACTCAGTGGTGATTATTGTACATAGGAACATCATGAGACCATGGTTTCTGCAGGCTTTATTGTTTATTTTTTTGCATAAATATTTAACTATGTTGGACATTTATCCCCAATTTAGGCTCCGGATGAGGAATTTGAAGAATATCTTCGGCATCTTATAGGCGATCAATGCACTGGAGACCGAAATGAGGTATTTGATTTTGAGAGCGAACAACTTTACATTTATTTCATAATTTATGTCTTGATATATCTTATTTGGGATATCAATAGCAATTGGTCTACTTATAATTTTTTCAAACAGTGCATTATTCTTTTATTTCACAGTAGATTGCTACTGCAGGAAAATTTTTCCATTCTAGGGTGAAAGTTAAACCTGCTGCACTGACACAATTTTATCTATATGTATGAACTTATTTTCACATTTCACAGAATTTTAAGATGAATGCTATACTGCTAGGATATTTGAAGCATGAACTTGATCTTCTTTTCAGATGGCTCAGTTGCCTGAAGGTATTACTGAATTGTTGCATCATGAAAAGCTGCCTGTGCCTTTGGTATGTTTTTATAAGCTTCCATATGATAGGTAGGTTCATGCTATGTAAGGCTGGTTTGAACTGCTATCCGACAATTGTTTATTTGTAGATAAAGTGTCAAAATGTGATCATTCTTACTGCAACAAATGTTACGGAGTTGGACGAGCAGTGGGAGTGTTTGAATCAATTATCAGGATCTAGCAGTCTTTTAGCGATGCTGGAGCCATATGTATCAAAGTACTTGACAACACAGCTTTCAGATGTATGAGTTCAACACTACTTTTTATCTGTCAATGATTATAAAGTTTCTTAATCATGGTAGTCGTTGCAATTGTCGCTAGAGGTCAAAATAATACTTCTGACTTCACATTACCTGTACTTAATTCAGCACATGTTGAGCATTTTCTTCTTCTTGTTGGGTTCTTTTTTTAAAAAAATTTGGCTTAGTTCTTTTTTATCTTTTGATAAGTTGTTCTTCAGTTATAGAAATGTTTCCTTTTCTTTCATACTTCTGTTTTCACTATAGCAGCTGTCCGGCTGCAGATGCACTTGGAAAGCTACATCTAAATCATTGTAACTTATTTTAAGCGCGGACAGAATTACAGGCACATACAGACATATCTATTTCAGTGTGAATCAGACTATACTTCGGTTTACCTGAATATTATTGCTAGTTCTCTGCACTTGGCCTATTTGACCATACTATTAGCCCATCCATGGCTATCCATTGTTGTCTTGCCAGTTGATGGGCTTTACATTGGGGCAGAATGTTGAGAAGAAAAATCTATTGAAAGTAGTAGTTATTTCCTTTGTATACGTCATGTGTATGTGGGCTTATGCCTATTTCTTGGGAATAAAATCTTTTATTACTTATCAAAAAAAGAGAAGAAAAATCTATTACCTATATAATTTTTGAAGCATCCTTTTTGTATTCTATTGAGTCATCTCATCATTTTATACATTTTTCATCTTAATTTATTGATTTGTCTCAGCCATTTACATGATAAAAATACTTTTCATTGTACTGTCTTATCACAATAAACCCACTATATTTCTTGACATTCAGATTAAAAAAAAGTTTGAAAAAAAAAGGTTTTCTACCATCTATTATTACTAATTCAGTAGAGGAAAAAAATACTTTTCATTTTATAGTGGTAATTCATTTCCCATTACTTGTCTCTTTGACATTCCTACAATTAACTCCTACATCAATTTATTAGTACTCTTCCAATAATATAAAAAAGACCATTCTTCTTATTGTAGCTATTAACTCATCGTTATTTACCCCTTTAGCTTCCTCACCTCTTAATATTCTGCTTCAATTATTCCCGCACATTGTGCGGGTCGACGACTAGTGGGTTGAATTTGCAGACAGCGGAGAGAAGTTGTGGAACATGTCTTTGTGTACTAGGGAATGAAATATTCACCCACTCTCTCACTAGCACGTTTTCTCAAATTTTCTGGAAGTTGCCATAGTTGAAATATCCGGGACATTGTATTTTAGCATTGGTGTGGTCACCAATAATTTAGTTTCTGGAAGGAAAACTAATGGCTTGAGCATCTCAAATGACGCATATGTTCGAACTCGGGCAGCGTTTTGTTTACGGTTGATTTAATGGTAGTACTAGCAGATAATTTAGTTTAATTGGCATTTACTAGCAATATTTAGGTGGTTTTATTTGTTTTGTGGTATCAACTCATTGTTATCTGTGTTTTGATAAAATTCAGGTGGAAACTGCTCATCCTCTGGCAAAACTTTGTCTTGAATTCCCTGACCTGTACATTGGTAAGAGTCTTTTTTCTAGTGTGGGTTTTCTAGAGAATATGTTCATCTTCTTCTATCTCATTCTTATTATGATATTCCGCTGCAACATCAAGGGTGTTACCGCAAATCCAGATACGGGTCTCTGATGATTAGTTTCAAGGGCAAGGTATAACTTATAAGAATTCTTCACAAGGATTTTCAAGCTCTGTAATTTGAAGTTTGACAAATAGTTGTTTAAATGAAATCTAAACCTTTTAAAATATGGTTGCAGGACCAAGTACGTATTCAATCGGCTATGGAAGCATTATTCAGGAAGTTCCATCCTGGGGCTTTCTCTGAAGCTTAGTAATAAGATCATGGCACTTGGCTTGGAATAAAGAATTGGAAAGCAAGGAAAGGAGTCAAGCAGTAAAATCACAACATATATACTATAGATGTAGAAAACAAAGAACTTTGTTGTAAGAACTAATCTTAGAGCTCCGGTCTCTTTTAATGGTTCAAGGGTACTCCTTCAATTATTTGCCTTTTATTTCTTGATGGGTAGGAGCATTTACAGGACACCATAATCATCATATTGTTGCAGATGCATCTAACCAGAACATCAATTACAAACAAGAATCGATCCTGATGATTCGGAATCACGGGATGAATACATATCACAGATGATGAATTGATTTCTTACCTATGTCACTCTGTTTGTATTACTATGGTTTATAATGATAATAATTGCTGAATCAAAAACTTTCATTTGAACTTATGTATTTTTTGTTTATCCTTGTTTGTATCTTACAAAGCCAAAATTGAAATTTAGGGAAGTGGTTTATAAACATATGCATAAGAAAAACAACATATTTCATTTGGCTCGTTTGGATGCAGGAACTATTTCACTTCATCTCATCTCATCTCATCTCATCATTATAACTTTTGCAAAATTTAAAATAATAATAATATTAAAAAATAATATTATAATAATATTTTATTCAACTCATCTAAAATCATTTCATCTCATCTCATTGCCCGAGTCCTTAGTCTTTATGCCTAAGTGGAACTTTAGATTATGAAACTGATTAAACATCTAAACAGCAGGTGCATGATTGAAGGCCTCCGATTTCAAATTTTGCGATACCAATCACTTTGGCACTGCCCTATCAATTGTGGTGACATATCTGCACCATAATATTCGAAGCAAAATCTCATTGTGAAGAACAAAATGTGCCTCTCTCTCTCTCTCTCTCTCTCTCTCTTCAATTTCCTTTACCAGCTGTTGTGAATGACTCAACCATCCTATATCCATAGACTTGCAAAACTGCCTTTCTCAAATTGTTTCTTGGCCACGAGCAAAAAGCGGAGTTGGACCTACTTATTGGCATCATTCTCAATATCTCTTCTTACTAACTCATTCTAAAATTGCAAGGGATTTGGTAGGATCATGCTGCTGGCCGGCCGGCACCTACACTAAATTAAGATTAATGTTATTTTATTAAAAGTTTGTACAAAAATTATAAAATAATTGTATCTTATATTATGTTTACATTGGGAATACCCAACAACTGCCTTTTTGTAATTGTTAGGCACAATATCCGTCAGGGCTGACAAAGAGATTATTCATCTATACTTTATATAATAATAAAATATTATTAATTTTATATATTTTTTATTTAATTTATTTTCATCATATATTTTTGCAGTCCATGACAATTGTGGTGCAAACACATAAAGCAACGAAATATCAAACTAATAATATTTTATGAATTCCCAACATAATATTTTGTGAAATATGAAATCCCTCGATGCCATCCTATTAACGGGTAAAAAAAATAAGATTATATTATGAGAATATTCAGTTTTGAGAATTGTGAAAGAATATTTTCAAGATATTGATCTTGGGTTTATTATGGAATATTTATTTTCAATAATTATAAAAGAATATATTTTTGGGTATATTATGAGAATATTCATTTTCGATATTTGTAAAAAAATGTTTTCAAGATATTTTTAAATATATTATGAGAATATACCTTACTTCGAGACACTCAAAACTTCAATTATAAATATCATTTTCCATTCCATTTCTTTACAAAATTCTTCTAGTTCTACCTTCCATACACTCTTTATGGATCCGATCTTTGAGATTTTTGACTATTTGTCGTCTGATGATGAGTTGGCATTGAATTTAGTTCTTGCTATGAAAGAAGAACTACTGGCTAGTGAAAGATGCTCAACATCGCACTGTGATTCTATTTCGCGCCCCACATTCATCCGAAGAAATTATTTTGAATGCCACCAATGCATTTTCTTGGATTATTTTGCTGAACCACCCGTATATCCTCTGAATGTATCTTGTAGAAGGTTTTGAACACAATGTCCTCTTTTCTTGCATATTCAAGCTGCAATTGAAGTGTACAAACTATATTTCATCCAAATAAGAGATGCTGCTAGAAGGTTTGGGCATTCCTCCCTTAGAAAAATAACTGCTACAATGAGAATACTAGCTTATAGAGTATATGGTGATTTTGTTAACGAATACTTGCGGATTGTAGAAAATACAACAATTGAGTGTTTGAAGAATATATTTGCGGCTCAGTGAAATGACTGCTAATTTGCTCGAGCGACTAGTCGAGCAAACTCTTTGCCTGAGTTTTGCTCGAGCTGACTGTCAAGCGTGACTCAAGCAAACTCTCTGATTGGACTTCGCTCGAGCGATATGTCTAACGAACTCTCAGTTTACCTCAGCTTTAGTCAATAACCAGGCTCCACAACCCAACGTACTTGCCGTGTGGAATTTCAAGTAGCATTACAAGTTCAATAAATGTTGTAGAGTCCACTATTATCGTATATTATATATATATATTTATATATATACTATGATGGTATAATACTTTAAATGAAAATTACTATCATATATATCTACTATTATAGTATAATATTAGCAATATATTATAATACTTTTCCACTTAATACATCAAGAACTTGAGAGATTTTGGTCCAACTTCAAAAGACAAGTTGCATCGAAGGCTAGAAGGAGGCCAATGTCAACGGGAATGTAGTTATCACTGTACAGATTTTAGTCATACCTTCCTTATTTAGACAATATTTTGTAGTTGTAAATAACTTGATCAAAGCCTTGATCATGTAAATTAGTAGGACTTTTTTAGCTTAGTTAGATTTGATTGCTGTGATGGCTGATTTTCAGCCTTGTAATTAGTGATATTGTTCATTATAATGAGAAGAACCCTCACAATGAGGTCATTCAATCCAATTTGACATGGTTTCAGAGCCATAACTTACCAAATATCTTTGGTTCTTTCTCGTGGGAATTGTTTTTTCGTTGGGGGATGATAGTGTTGCCATTGTCGACAATGTCTGTGAGGATTTTTTTTTTGGCTACGACACGATAGTGTTGCCATTGCTGGGCTGTGACGCCTTGGAGTTTTGTTTTTGGTTCTCGACACTGTCGGCACGGTCTAGGCTCTCAGTGATCGTGCTTGTGGTTCTAGGCAGTTTCTGTGCAAGCTTTGGGGTTCTCGGCAGTTTCTGTGAAGTTTTTTGGCTCACAGCAGTTTTGTGTTATTTTTTGGTTCACGACAATTCTGTCCTTTTGATTCTCGGCATTTTTACTTTTTGATATTCTGAGTAAACCCATTAGAACCTTGGTGCTCAGCAGGTACATGGGCAAGTATTCTTCTTGGCTGTTTGTTTTCCTTTTATGAGCATCATGTTTTCAAACTCCTTTGCTGTGAAGTTCATGGGTAAGAATAATTCTGCCTGAGAATTTCAATTTCACTTATTTGTTTGAAAAAAATCTATTCATCATCCCAACTTTCATCATCCTCCCATCATCCCATGATGTGGCATTAGATGATAGGTTCACAAGTGAAATATAATAAATAATGTCCAATCACCTAATGCCACATCATAGGATGATGAAAGGATGATGGAAGTTGGGATGATGAGTAGCATTACTCTATTTGTTTTGGGGAAAGAATTATGGGTTCATATAGATGGTAGTGATCCCACTCCTACTGAGCTTTCTAAGTTGGCTCAGTGGAAGATCAAAGATGGTAGGGTGATGACATGGATTTTAGGCTCTGTTGATCCTCTTATTATTCTAAATTTGAGGCTATATAAGATTGCTAAAACTATGTGGGAATACTTAAGGAAAGTGTATAATTAGGACAATTCTGCCCAGCGTTTTTCAGTTGGAGTACGAGATTGCCAGTTACACTTAAGGCGATCTCTCCATTCACGATTATTTTTCTGGGTTTAATAATTTATGGGGAGAATTTACTGACATGATTTATGCCAAGGTACCAGAAGAATATCTCTCTGTTGTGTAGGAAGTTCATGAGCAAAGCAAGCGAGATTAGTTTTTAATGAAGTTACGACCTGAATTTGAGGCCACTCACTCCAATTTGATGAACCGTGATCTATTGCCATCTTTGGACGTTTGTTTTGTGGAATTACTTTGTGAGGAGCAGTGTCTTGCCACCCAGGCCACTTACCAGCAAGACAAAATGCTACCAAATGCAGTGGCTTATGCGGCTCACGGGAAAAGGCAAGGGACGAGACATGTAGAAAGTTCAATGTTTTAGCTGCAAGGAATACGACTATATTGCTACCCATTGTGTGAGAAAATCTTGCAACTACTGTAAGAAGTCGTGGCATATTATCAAAGAATGTCCTATACGTCCCCAGAATCGTCAGGCTAATGCTTATTAGGCCACTTTGAGTCCATCTACTTCCACTAACTCTGCTATTGTTGGTGATTCATCTGCTCTTACTCCTGAGATGGTTCAACAAATGATTATTTCAACATTTTCAGCCTTAGGACTGCAAGGTGGTTCACTACCATCCTTATCTTGGCTTGTTGATTTTGGTGCGTCTAATCACATGACTAGTTCTTCTGACACTTTTAGCAATGTTCGGACTTATAATGGATCGTCGCATATTCAAATTGCTAATGGTAGTCAGTTACCCATTCATGTTGTTGGCGATGTTAATTCCACAGTTAGAGATGTTTTTGTATCTTCTAAGCTTTCTACTACTCTTATATTAGTCGGCCAGTTGGTTGATAACAACTGTGATTTTTTTTTCTCGTGATGGTTGTCTTGTGCAGGATCAGGTGTTGGGGAAGATACTCGCGAATGGGCCTAAAGTTGGATGATTGTTTCTGCTGTATTTTTTCATTCCTGCTATTATTTCTTTAGCCTGTAACACTGTAAACAATAAGGGTGAAGTATGGCACAAATGGTTGGTCATCCTAACTCTGTTGTTTTATCTCATTTAATAAACTCTGGTTTGTTGGGCAATAAAGATCAATTTTCATTTCATCTTTCCTTTGATTGCTCCACATGCAAATTAGGTAAAAGTAAGTCCCTCTCATTTCCCTCTCATGGTAGTCATGTTGAACGGTGTTTTGATGTGATTCATAGTGATGTGTGGAGAATTTCTCCTATTATTTCACATGCGAATTATAAATACTTTGTTACTTTCATTGATGATTATACCAAGTATACCTGGATTTATGTTCTACGTTCTAAATCTGAGGTTTTCTTTGTCTTCCAACAATTCATCGCCTATGTTGAGACTCAATTCTCGTCATGGATCAAAACTTTAAGGTCCGATTCAGGTGGCGAATATATGTCTCGTGAGTTTCATGTGTTTCTCCAACAAAAAGGCATTGTTTCTCAGTGCTCTTGTCCTTATACACCTCAGCAAAATGGTATTGCTGAATGAAAAAATAGAAATTTGTTGGATGTTGTTCGTACGTTATTGCTTCAATCCTCTTTCCGCCTAAATCCTGGGTCGAAGCCTTGTCAACGGTGGTTTATTTAATTAATAGATTGCCTTCCAGTGTCTTGAATTTTAATACTCCTTACTTTCATCTTTATCATCAACATCCTTGTTATCTTGATATGCATACTTTTGGTTGTGTTTATTTTGTTCATTTGCCATCCCATGAACGTCATAAATTATCTGCTCAATCTGTTATGTATGCTTTTATGGGTTATAGTATTTCACACAAAGGCTATGTTTGCTATGATCTATGCTCTAATAGATTTTGTATTTCCCGTCATGTTGTTTTCTTTGAAAATCAGTCGCTCTTTTCTACTCATGTTGAGCCTTTACCTAAGATGCATGTTTTGCCGCATTTTGATGACTTGAATTCGTCTCCTGATCGATTCAAACCTAGACTTGTGTATGAGCAACGACAACCAACTTTGCCCCTTCTGGAGCCCGATTTGCCATCTAACCCTGCTCAGACTGCCTCTTCTACGGGTGATCCGGACTTCGTTCGACCAGAGTATCTTGTCCCCCTAATTGGTTTGGTTTTTTACATACCTCTCTCCATGCTACTTTGTCTTCCATTCCCATTCCGTCAGGTTATTCCGAGGCAGTTAAATATAAATGTTGGCGTGAGGCGATGGCTGAAGAACTTCGGGCTCTCCAGGACAATCACACAAGGGATGTTGTTCCTTGTCCTGCTACTGTTAAGGCCATCAGTTGCAAGTGGGTTTACTCAATCAAGCTACGTTCTGGGACTCTAGATTGGTATAAGGCATGGTTGGTTGCACTTGGCAATAGACAAGAGTATGAGGTGGACTATGAGGAGGCTTTTGCTCCGGTTGCCAAGATAACTACATTGAGGACTGTTCTGCCTATTGCTGCCTACCAAGGTTGGCCCCTTCATCAAATGGATGTCAGAAATGTCTTTCTTCATGTTGATCTCAAAGAAGATATCTACATGACCCCTCCACCTAGATTGCCATCTTCTTCTTCTTTCTTGGATGTCTATAAGTTGAAATGCTAGTTATATGGGTTGAAACAAGCTCCTCGAGTATGGTTTGATAAATTCAGGTCCACCTTACTTCAGCTTTCCTTTAAGCAAAGCCAATATGACTCCTCTCTGTTTCTCTGCAAGACATCCACTGGTATTGTTCTTCTTTTGGTTTTTGTTGATGATATTGTTATTACGGGGACGAATTCCACTTTGATTACTCGATTGCAACAGCATCTTCAGGCCTCGTTTCATATGAAGGATCTTGATCCTCTTACGTACTTCTTGGGGTTGGAAGTTCATACTGATTCATCTGGCATTTTTCTTAATCAACATAAATACACTTAGGATTTGATTACTTTGGCTGGCCTTCAGGATACTTCTTCTGGGGATACCCCTCTGGAAGTAAACATGAAGTATCATCATGAGGAGGGAGATCTTCTTTCCGACCCAACTGTGTTTCGAAAGTTAGTGGGTAGCCTGAATTATTTGACTATTACTTGACCTGATATTTCTTTTGTTATCCATCAGGTTAGTCAGTTCATGCAGGCTCCACGTCATCTACATTTAGTTGCTATTCGTCGCATTATTAGATATCTTTGAGGGTCCCCTAGACGTGGTTTGTTCTTCCCTGCTAGGACTCCTCTTCGCCTTGTTGCTTATAGTGATGTTGATTGGGCCGGATGTCCTGATACACGACGATCTGTCACAAGTTGGGGCATGTTTCTTGGTGACTTTGTGATCTCTTGGAAGAGTATGAAACAGGATCGTGTCTCTAAATCTTCCACTAAATCTGAATACTGTGTGATGTTGGCTACTTGTTCGAAGATTCTCCTGTTTTGTGGGCTTCTAGCTAAGCTTGGTTGTGCTCAGTCAGATCCTACTCCTCTCCATACTGACAATACTAGTGCCATTCAGATTGCTGTCAATCCCGTCTTTCATGAGCATACAAAACACATTAAGGTAGACTGTCATTCCATTCGGGAAGTCTTGGAATCTCGTATTATTTCTCTTCCTCCTATTTCCACTGACCTCCAGATAGCTGATGTGTTTACCAAGGCCATGACACGAGGCCATGACACAACAACGTCATTAGTTTCTTATAAGCAAATTGATGCATCTTGACCGACCAACATCAATTTGAGGGGGGATGTCAGTGGGAATGTAGTTATCACTGTATAGATTTTAGTCATACCTTCCTTATTTAGACAATATTTTGTACCTGTAAATAGCTTGTTGATAGCCTTGATCGTGTAAATTAGAAGGACTTTTATAGCTTCCTTATTTAGTTAGATTTGATTGTTGTAATGATTGATTTTCAGTCTTGTAATTAGTGATATTGTTCTATATAATGAGAAGAACCCTCACAATGAGGTCATTCAATCCAATTTGACAGGAAAAAGCTGGCTTTTCCAAACCTATCTGCTTTTTTGCTTTCTATTGTTCTCTCAAGGCAAGGGCAAGGCATAAAAAACATTGTGCAGTGTGGCGTTTAAGAAGTTGGCTTCTTAATGTCATCATTTTTGGTGTTAGCGTTCTTCCTTCTTTTTCTTTGTTTTTTTTTTTAATTTTGTAATTTTTAACTTTTTAATAGTACTTTCTAAAGCAACGAAAGAATATATTTTCTAAGCACTTCGGCTCTTGATTTGTCAAGGAGGTGTCAATCAGCCTAAGTGCCATTGGCTGCCTGTTTTGATGTTAGCTGAAGTTAGGTTCCTTAATTCTTCCTTTTTTTGGTTGGTGGTGATTTTTGAATACCACAAAATCCAAAATGCACAAAATGCAGGTTAAAAGGTCATAACTTAGCAACAAATTTTTGGAGAACATGCTCAATGGTATCATTACAATTGCATGAGGTTCAGATTACATGGAAATTGATACCTCGAAGCCTCCAAATAGATCAATGAGTTAATAAAAAAAGCAGATGGATAGGCATAAACAAGGCTATGGTTAATAACTGAGTCCAAGCTGAAGTCCAAGGGCAGCGTGTACAAGAAACAGTGACATAATCCCGCCACCCAAGATACCATGAACACTTCTTAATCCAGGATTATTCTGCGTGATTAAAGCGCACAAAGAAAAGTTTGAGATTACAAAAGATGGGAGTGTACACACACACACACACACAATAACCAATAATTAGAGAAACAAGGTCCTCAACATTTATGATCACCTCAAATAATACAGGTAATGTGGATTGTATGGTCAAGAGGGCTAGGCCAATCAAACCTGTAACAGCATGAGGACTGCAAACAAACATTAAAAGTTGAAACTCAGAATGGACTTGTTCAAACTTGCAAGAAAAAAAGACTCGAAGAAACATAACTGTAAAAGTACCTCTCAAAGATGGGTTTGTCTGAAGTAAGCAGAGCTGTTATTCCACCAGTTGCTCCAAGAGCAAAGAAGAAAAACATCCCACCTAGAAGCTTCGGGTGCAAGTCTTTGGCCTTAGCCTTCTCCTCCTGAATTAATCAAAGTATAGCATGACATCCAGATATCATAACAGTACAACACAGCATCCAATGTATTAGTCTCAATTAACATGTACTTTAATGTATTTCTTACTACATCATCAGAAAATCGTATTCGGAAACCTAGATAGGTTCCATAGCCACCCATGGCGAAGAGCACAACTGCCTACAAGTTCAAGGATCAAAACATAGGAAATTAGATGATACAGACTCTAAACCAGAAACTTGATAGCACAATTAGCAGTAGCATAGGCGGTAAGTTTTATGTAATGTATTTACTTATATAAAAAAAAGGTTTTATGTAATGTAAGGTGGAGGGAAAAATGAGGATATTATACCATGTTTCCTGGGTGACCCCAATGTACAAGCCAGCCGGGAAGATTCCATGACTTGACAAGCTCAACAAAAGGCCCAAACACAGATCTCAGTTCCCCAGCTGTTACTCAGATATTCAAAGTTATGGTTTTTCATATATAAATTTTTAACAAGTAACACTGGGTAAAGTTAACCTCAAAGGAAACTCACTATTTGGATTATTCAGATGAGTTCTATTAAATGCTTGAAAAGCATGGGAATTGTAACATAGATAATAGGCTAGTAAATACTTTATGACAAGTGAAACTTCAGATGCTCAAACCTACAGATATATTTAGAAAATTAAAAGCATCATCATATTTTACTAGCCTCCTGAGAACACCCAGGAGGCAGCAACCCATCATCAAATTTTTCAAGTCCTAATGTGGATACTTTTCATGGTGTCTGGCCACTAAAAGTTAAAGGTATTATGACAGGACTGCAGTTGATAGAATTCTGTGACCAGTTTATTTGAATGAGGATACAGAAAGTATATTCAGAACATAAACTGCTCTCAGCCCTCTGGGGCAACATATGATGAACTATTTATTCCTTTGATTGCACAATATCTGTATGAGTGCCTTTGCTGGCTGTCCAAGGCTTTAAATTCCAAAGGAACAGAATCCTGAGTGATCGGTCATGTCCTGAGTTCATTAACAATTATGTTCTTCATTTTCCGACAAAGTCTCAAAAAGAAAGTTTTCCTCAAGGAATTTAATTATTCTGAAATGTACAATGCCAGCACGTCCAAGTATAAAACAAAGACTTAACCTCTACCTAGGCCAGAGTTCCATTAGTTCAGCTAAAAATGCTCCCATATTCATCTCCAATAGACCTGCTCATTTCAACTTGGTAGATATTAAAGCTCCTAGGCTTTAAACTCTAGGACTCTTCATCTTACCATCTACACCTTAAGAGTCAAAATTCCAACATGAGACCCAGGAAAAAACGAAACAAAAAACAAAATCCCAATTCCAAAAATTAATGGACTATCCATGAGCAGCATCAATTATCAACAGTAATTTGATTCTTACAATGAGGATTCAACCATGGGCATGTTTTGGTAAATCTTACTGCGACACTACCCTAGAAAACACCAAGAAAATATTTAATAACTCAAAATAACTCTCTAGTGCTTAACCATGTTTCTAAACACATGCTAATCACAATACTAATAAGATGCTAGCATATGTCGTTGTTTCTAAACACAATACTAATCAGACACTAAATTCACAAAAGAAGACTACTGTAAAGCTCTAGTATCGAATGAAATAAAAAATTACCCCCAGGAAGAGTAGCCAGGAAAAGCAAAGGCAGAGGAGTGAAGGAGTATAAGAAGGATTCACTGGGCTCTTCTATGTCGTCTTCTTTTTCAACTTTTTCAACAGCTTTACCGATCCCATTCTTCATTGCAAAAGATGGTCTGATAACGAGGGTTCTTGCTGTTGGTCTAGCAGCAGCCAACGTGCGGGTGAGGAGTTTGGAAAATGTTGGTAAGGAAGGAGGTTGAGGAGATACAGAAAGAACAGCAGAGGCATTGACCATTGCCATTTGCAGACACAAAAATATCAAGGAGTATAGTTGGTTTACAAGAGTTGAAGTTTGGTAGGGACTGAGATAGAGTCGGAGATTGTTTGCACGAAGGACAATTCGAATCCGGAGAAGAAAATAGTAAAGATAGAGAGACAAGTTAATGGGAAAGGCGAGGAAAGAGACACGCCAACATGCCGATACACGTAGTATTGATTTCCACGTGGTCTCAACAACAACCTCGTCTCCCTCACTATCGTTGTTCGAGACCTTTCCATGGTTGACGCCAGGGACGAATCCCAAGGGGACAAGGGGGACCCCTCGGGTTTTGGAAAGAAAAAATATTAAAAAAAAATAATATTATAATATGCTTTTTTTATATATTAGATTTTTAATAATTGAGAAAATATAAGGAAAAAAAAGGAAAAAACTAGAATCTTACCAATTATATGTTAATATAAATATACATTTTATTATTGAACGAGTTTCTTGAATTTAAATTTTAAATAGAAGCGCTTCGTAATCATAAAAATGCCACTGTATTAAAATCTTAACCCACCGAGTATGGAACCCAAAATAATTGCTCATCTATTAGTAAATGATTTGTACTTAGGGGTGCTACCCGGCTACCCTTGCATGGGCGGGGTTGGTGGTTTCCCCACGGAAGCCACCCCGCAAATGGGAGACGGGATATCCCGTCCAGGTACTGAGGTGCGAAGGCGGACATCCCATCCTCCCCTTTTGCCCACATTAGGGTTGAGCACCAACTGTTTCGGAGTCGGAGTGTCCTACTTTTGACTTCGACTTAGACTTTGTCGGAGGTCAAATCCGACCTCGGACTCCTACTCCGATTTGCATAGATTCTCTCCAACTTCGACTCCAACTTCCCGGGTACGGGGCGTTACAATATATCTAATTCCTCTTTTGACTATGCATTTAGCACTTTCTGATCTACTAATTGAGCTGAGAAGCTTTATTCAAGTTCTCTTTAATTTGCATATTCTTGGAACCTCAAAAGCACAAGACTAAATTTTTTTGGGGCATCATTCTACATCACAAAAATTTTGAGGTGATCTCATATGATCTGAGTTGATCTGTGAATGATAGTATTTTGTAGGTCTCATTGAGATGTGTTTGAATATAAATATATTGAGACATGTGTTTGAATATATGAAGTAGGTTGAGATGAGTTTTAACTTTTTTATGGGAAGTTGAAAAAGTAGTGAGCTACATCATTGGTTTGGGATGAGTTGAGCTCACTCCAACAACCAAACACAGCTTATTAAGATCCCCATAAATCCATTATTCCATCAAACTTAACTCCCATGTGTCTCCAAGCATCTTCCACTTGATCTGAAGATGATTTCGGATGGTACCACCTGATTTCTAGCGAAATTATGTGCTGGCTTACCAACTGAATATGGAAAATAGTAAATGACTACTACACGTTGCACATCATAGGTTAAAAAACCCTTGTTTGTATTGTACAAGATAGGAGATCTATTGAAAATCTGCAAGTTCTTTTAACTATATTATTGGACGGAGGGGCGCCCACATGGGGCTGACCCCCTCCTGCTTGTAACGCATGGCTTTAAGCCATGCGTTACTTGTAACGTATGTAACGCATGGCTTAAAGCCATGCGTTACTGCCGTTACACAAGCTGGCCTTTAAGGCCAGCCGTGCATAGGAGGACTATATATAGTCCTCCTCAATTGTGTTTTTGGCACCATCTGAAATATAGAAAAAAGACTCTCTCTCTTTTTTGTTCTCTCTTGATAAAATACTTAGGCTGTGGATTTGTAAGTGTTACTCTAGTTCCATACTACGTAGTACACTTTCGCCACTAAGAGGAAACGCTTGGAGTTTATCAATCTGGAAAAACTTGTGGAGCAATTCTTTAAGCTGAGCTTGAGGTATTTTTCCGCTGTGCATTCTAACATTGGTATCAGAGCTCTTTTTTAAATTGCTTCCAGTTTATATTTTTTTTTTCTCTCGCATATGCTTGAGATTTATATGGTGTGTTTTTTATTTCCTCTTTTTTTTTTCTGTTTAAAAAAAAAAAAAAAAAAAAAAAAGGAGAAGGGAGGCGCATCTGGTGGTGCTGCGCGCACCACCGCGAGGTGCTGCGCTGCACCACAGAGGTGTTGCGCGCACCAACCCAGTGGTGCTGCGCGCACCACCGCGAGGTGCTGCGCTGCACCACAGAGGTGTTGCGCGCACCAACCCAGTGGTGCTGCGCGCACCACCGCGAGGTGCTGCGCTGCACCACAAAGGTGCTGCGCGCACCAACGCAGTGGTGCTGCGCGCACCACCGCGAGGTGCTGTGTGCAGCCCAGAGGTGCTGCGCGCACCACAGAGGCGCTGCGCGCACCACAGAGGCGCTGCGCGCACCACAGAGGCGCTGCGCGCACCAGCGAGGTGCTGCGCGCACCACCGTGGTGCAGCGCGCACCCTTGCGGTGCCGCGCGCACCACCGTGGTGCAGCGCGCACCCCTGCGGTGCCGCGCGCACCAGAGAGGTGCTGCTCGCACCACGGAGGCGCAGCGCGCACCGGCGAGGTGGTCGGCAGCACCCTGCTGCATGGACCGATCACTTCCGCCGCCTGCGGTGCTGCGTGGGAGGCTCCAGGGCGTGCTGCTTCGAACGGCTACTGTTCACGTGAACAGTAGCCGAAGGGGGAAGAAGATGACCATTAGGTCATCTGATTTCCATGGGCTTGGGCCTCATGGCCCGGCCCACACCATTTTTTCTTTTTTTTTTTAATATCACGGGCTGGGCTTGGCCAATTTTTTTTTGGGTCATTCGGCCCTTTCAGTAAAAAAAAAAAAAAAAAAACTGGGCATATTTTTTTTTAAAGCCCAACTTTGTTCAAGCCTATTTTTTTTAAAACAGAAAATAAAATGAGGGGATGAAATTTGCTCTAAGATATATTGTTATATTACATGTGATTTTTTATTTAATTTTTTAGATTAAATGTGATCACATGTGAATATATAGTTATATTCATGCTATTTTTTTTTCCATTATGTTATATTACATGTGATCTTTTATTTAATTTGTTATATTAAATGTGATTACATGTATATGTGAATTGAACATGTGGATATGTGATTATTTTATCATCTATGAATGTTAGGCTTGAATGTTTATACATTAGTCTTTATTGATAAAATAGAAAAAATTCCCACTAAGTAGTCTTAGTTAGAAATGTCAATGTAGATGATAGACTGAAAAAAAATTGCAGTGACCCCAGTAAGAACTGTAAATGCACTGTATAGCCAAAAGACCACAGTGACCCCAGTAAGAACTGTAAATGCACTGATGGAACAAGAAAAATGGACTGTAATGGTCTTATATGAACCATCTTTGTAGACTGGCCCAACAGGTTACTGTGGTTGGAGTAGCTGTCCTTGTAGACTGGCCCAAAAGGTTACTGCGATTTTAGTAGGTTATGTCTTTACATGTGACTAGGACTAGATGACTACTTAAGATAGTGGGAGTATGGTTGAGATTTATGATTAATTCTCCCATATTTTTTTTTTTTGAATTTGCGCGGGAATTAAGTTAGAAATTTAATAATTGGATATTGTGGCGCAAGAGATGATTCTGAAGCCTAGCGATTTTTCGATCTTGCGACATGTCTAAATTATTTTTTTTCTAACTTGGATGGACGCGCAGATTTCTTAGGTGTGTGTGTAATATCCCTTCTTTGCGTATTGTAGTGAAATGGCATCCAAGAGTATAGTTGCCGATTTAAACAAAGGGGAGAAATTGGATGGGGAGAACTACGACATTTGGCATCGCAAGATCCAATATGTTTTAGATGAGCAAGAGGTCTTGGAGGCCTTATCTCACTCCCTTACTGAGCCCGGGGAAGAGACCTCGGAACAACACAAAATAGATCAACTAGCCTATACTCAATGGGCTAAGAAAAGTCGGTGCGCGCGCATAATAATGTTAAGCAGCATGCACAATGATCTAATGTGTGAGTTCGAGATCTACGACACTGCCCAAAGCATGTGGGAGGCTTTGAAATTGAAGTTTGGTGGAACTTCAGCCACTAGGTTGCGTGGGTTAACCATGAGGTTTGACTCCTATAAGATGCGCTCTGACCACACGATGAAGCAGCATCTTAGGGCTATGTCAACCATGATCCGCGAACTTAAGTCGGCAGGAAACAACCTGACTGATGAACAGCAAGTCCAGGCAGTGATAAGATCACTGCCGAATTCTTGGGAGAATATGAGCCAGAACCTGACGCATAACGAGAATATCAAAGACTTTGATGATGTCTCGCGTCACTTGGAATTGGAGGCTGAGCGCCTAGAGGCTGCCAAGCCCAATCACACGGCCTATGTGGCTGATTCTGGTTCGCGTAAGGCATCAAGGCCTAAGCGCAAGAAGTCCAAGAATGGGGTAGCTGCTGGACAAATTAAGAAGGCGTCAGGAACTTCTCAGCGCAGCAAGAGGGGCAAGCGCGGGAAGAACAAGTCGAAATTAGAGTGCTTCAACTGTGGAAAGAATGGCCACTTCGCTCGTGACTGCACTGAGCCGAAGAAGGTACACTCTGACTTTTCTCGTATTGTTTTTGTAACTAGCCATGTGATGGTTGCTCACTCCTATCCTGTGTGGACTGTTGATTCAGGAGCGACCGAACACATAGCGCGAGACAGAGTCGGATTTGTTGAGTATCGCCGGATTCCAGCTGGGAGTCGTGATATCAAGGTGGGGAATGGAGCTAGCGTGGAGGTACTGGGACTTGGTACCTACAAGCTGGATTTGCGGGGTGGCCGCACTCTTTTCCTTCACAATGTGCTATACGCTCCCGAAATCCGACGAAACTTACTTTCTGTAGTCACTTTATTAAGACTTGGTTTTCAAATTGTATTTGAAAACAATTATGTTTCTTTTCATTTGGGCCATGTGTTTTATGGCAATGCTTTTCTTCAAGACGGTTTTATGATTTTGAATTTGGAATATTCAAATATAAATGAGTCTATTGCTTTTCTTTCTACATCTGATAATTTGGATTCATATAAATGGCATGCTAGGCTTGGCCATATAGGGCAAGATAGAATGGCTAGGTTAGCTAGAGAAGGCCTAATAGGCAATCTCGCTAAGGTCATCCTGCCCACATGTGAACATTGTCTAATGGGAAAAGCTAAAAGAAAACCATTTGGAAAAGCCACAAGGGCATCTTTTCCACTGCAATTAGTCCACTCAGACATCTGTGGTCCAATGAGTGTGAGGGCAAGACACGGAGGTGTCTACTTCATCACATTTATAGATGATTTTTCACGTTACGGTCATGTCTACTTAATCTCCCATAAGTCTGAAGCATTGGAATGCTTTAGGCGATATTTAAGAATGGTTGAGAATCAGTTAGACAAGAGTTTAAAAGCTCTAAGAACTGACCGAGGACGAGAATATCTCTCTGAGCAATTTAAAAGGCTCTGTGATGAAAAAGGAATCAAAAGACAGTTGACGATGCCGAATACGCCACAGCAAAATGGCGTGGCGGAAAGGAGAAATCGAACACTTCTTGAGATGGTTAGGTCAATGATGGCGCAAGCAAACCTACCAATTTCTTTTTGGGGGGATGCACTTTTGACTGCTACCTACATTCTTAACCGAGTGCCCTCCAAATCAGTAACTTCCACCCCATATGAACTATGGACCGGCGAGAAACCCAATTTGAGTAACTTGCGGCCATGGGGTTCAACGGGTTTTGTTCACAATCTTTCTCATAAGTATGGGAAGTTAGGCCCTAGAGGGAAGAAGTGTATCTTTATAAGGTACTCAGAACACTCTAAAGGGTATGTATTAATAGGTGAACAATCTGATGGAAGTGTGACTGAGGTTGAGTCACGAGATGTGGATTTTATTGAAGATGAGTTTCCAAGTAGAGGTGAGGTTGATAGGAGTTTAGAACTTCATGAGATTGTGGAACAAGAGGAAAGTGCTCCAAGGAATTTAGTTGAGAATGAAGAAGAAATTCTTCAAGCTCCTACAAATTATTTGAATCCGAGTGGGAGCACATCACTTGTCAATCAATCACAACAACCTCAGCCGCGTAGAAGCACACGTGAAAGTATTCCCCGTCGTCGTTTTGAGATTGAAGGGGAAGCTTTTATGGTAGCTCCGCATGATGATGACGAGCCTAGGACAATTTATGAGGCTCTCTCATCTTCTACTAAAGATGAGTGGATGAAAGCTCTTAATGATGAGATTGAGTCTATGAAGACTAACCAGGTCTGGGATCTGGTTGATCTACCAATAGGGCGTAAGACTATTGGGAACAAATGGGTTCTTAAGGTCAAACGCAAGTCGGATGGATCAATAGATAAGTACAAAGCTCGCTTAGTGGCGAAAGGATATACCCAACAGGAAGGTATAGACTATGAGGAGACTTTTTCACCAGTGGTGAGGTTTGCCTCAATTCGCCTGATTCTAGCTATAGTAGCAAACATGGATTTGGAACTCTACCAGATGGACGTTAAGACAGCATTTCTCAATGGAGAACTAGATGAGGAGATCTATATGGATCAACCAACTGGTTTTGTGGTCAAAGGTCAAGAGCGCAAAGTGTGCAAGCTCAAACGATCTATATATGGCCTAAAGCAATCATCTAGACAATGGTACCTAAGATTCCATCGAGCCATTCTCTCGAATGGGTTTACGATGATCACAGAGGATCATTGTGTTTATGTCAAAAGGTCTAAGAAGAGTTTCATTATGTTGTCATTATATGTTGACGATATACTACTAGCTGGAAATAATAAAGGGTTGATAGTCGCCACAAAAGAGTGGTTATCCTTCAATTTTGAGATGAAGGATATGGGTGAGGCAGAATACATTCTGGGAGTTAAGATCTACAGAGATCGCTCAAAGGGACTTTTGTGTTTGTCTCAACAGACTTACATAAAGAAAGTCCTCGAGCGCTTCCTAATGAATGGATGTAAACCCATTGACACCCCTGTTGCAAGGAGCGAGAACTTGTCTAAAATGATGTGTCCTAAGACTCAAAAAGAAAAAGAAAAGATGGCCCGTGTCCCTTATGCTAATGCTGTGGGTAGTCTGATGTACGCAATGATGTGTACTCGGCCTGACATATGCTATGCAGTTGGCTTAGTGAGTAGATTCCAATCAAACCCCGGACTAGCTCACTGGAAAGCGGTCAAAAGGATTATGCGATATCTCAAGGGAACTGCGGACTATGTGCTGTGCTATCAGGGTTCAGATTTGCAGCTAAGAGGTTACAGTGATGCCGATTGGGGCAGCGACCTAGATGAGCGCAAATCAACCACTGGGTATGTCTTTCTGCTCAATCAAGGCGCCATTACATGGAGCAGCAAGAAACAACCCTGTATAGCTTTATCCACCATGGAGGCAGAATACATAGCATGTTCTGCAGCAGTTCAAGAAGCTGTTTGGTTACGAAGGTTCCTCAAGCATTTAGATATTGGCACGGATACATCAGATCCGGTGACAATATTCTGCGATAGCATGGCAGCTCTCGCATATGCTAAGGACTCAAAGTATCATGGAAGAACCAAACACATAGATATCAGATATCACTACATCAGAGACATGATAACGCAAAAGGAAGTGGTTCTGAAACATCTTTCTACGAGTCGCATGGTTGCTGATCCCTTAACGAAGCCTATAGCAAGAGATGTATTTAAGGCTCATGTTAGGAATCTAGGACTGCGTAGACTATAAATGTAATTTGTGTTTCAAATGACATAAAGATGTAACATTTCCTTTGGGATATTAATACAATATGATTCAGTTCTTGTCTTTATCGTATTGTTTTTACTACACACACACAAGATATGTCAACAGGCTTAGATCGGCTCACTCACACGAGCGATCGCCTCTAGCGCTTAAGTAGCGAGTAGAGATGAGACATTGTGTCCCTAGGTACTTGTCCAAAGGGATAAGTTGGTTGACACAAAGTTATGTCGCCTTAGTGGGAGCTAAGATGAGGTCCATTGATAGGACTATGCATGGGTTACCCCACCATCCATGTAGCCTGTAGTAAGCCAGATGCGAGTTCCTCTTTGACGCCTTGGAGACGTGCAAATTGAGGTATTCAGGTTAGACGCTTAAGGAGCGGCTAGACTTAGATCTGTACGGTGTTGATATAGACATATGCTCTTTGAGAAAGAGAAATCCACCGTAGCATGTGTTTCATACTATATGTGCTTATACGACCATATGAGTAAGTGAGTAAAATGTTTCCCTCTTTCTCACTGTGTGAGTCTCATTTCTTAAAAAAAAAAAAAAAAATGTCCTTTACTTTTAACTATGTCACGAGATGGAGGTTGTGATGTTTGCTACTTTGGCATGCTGTCTATGGCCATGATTGATACGGTCTAAAGAGGCATTGTTGGGAAAGCAGTTCGACCAAAATTGAGTGATATGAGTGTAAAGGGAAGACTATTCAATATCGTATCTTCGATAGTGTTTGCTGACGTCACACAAATGACGCTACATCTCGGTAGCGGCTAAAGGTTGTGAACACATTGAAATATTTGGAGGTAGTCAAGCATTGTTCTGAGTTTTTTAAACTCAAGAGGGTTCGAAAATGCTTGATCTTGATGCGATTGAATAAGTCTAGGACATGACCAGACACGTTAGGGATGTTACTATGCTGGTCTTCTCTGGGAGAGATTTGGTGTATGTACTCCCTCCTTTCTACAGATGTGCTTGGTGGTCGCACGGCCTATTTATTTGTATGAACAAGATTGAGAACATTAGAGAGATGCTGACCTGGGGTCATGCCCACTGTGTGCGAGTGGGAGATATTGGACGGAGGGGCGCCCACATGGGGCTGACCCCCTCCTGCTTGTAACGCATGGCTTTAAGCCATGCGTTACTTGTAACGTATGTAACGCATGGCTTAAAGCCATGCGTTACTGCCGTTACACAAGCTGGCCTTTAAGGCCAGCCGTGCATAGGAGGACTATATATAGTCCTCCTCAATTGTGTTTTTGGCACCATCTGAAATATAGAAAAAAGACTCTCTCTCTTTTTTGTTCTCTCTTGATAAAATACTTAGGCTGTGGATTTGTAAGTGTTACTCTAGTTCCATACTACGTAGTACACTTTCGCCACTAAGAGGAAACGCTTGGAGTTTATCAATCTGGAAAAACTTGTGGAGCAATTCTTTAAGCTGAGCTTGAGGTATTTTTCCGCTGTGCATTCTAACATATATGATAAGGTTGATCTTTTCTTCGAACATTAGAGCTAAGACCTCATTATTTTCTGTACACTAACTAAGGATGTCATATTTGGTGTCAACATGTGACATTGAACTTAGTTCTGTTCAAACCACCAGGATCAAACCTCCACCACTTCTATGCCATTGACTAATCGAATAGCTTCATGAAATCCAAACATATGGCCACTAGAAATCTCCTTGCAGTCTCGAGATCCTCATGGCTGAAATAATTATTTGTATTCTGATTCGAATATCAAAACACTAGTCCAAGTTCAAACTTAAGGCTCAAATTCATTAGGGGGAATGCTAAGACATTGAATCCAATAAAATCTGGATTTGAACTTCTGGAATACTTTTCCTCTACTCCAGTTGAAAAGAGAAAATGTTCAAGCATTGATTGAAAAGTTTATGGGCATCCAGTTGTGATCATCAATTTTAAGGATGCTTGAACTGCTTTCCATGGTGGAAAATTCAATATCCTTTACCTTCTCCTTGTACCCTTTCATTTATACGACGCCTTAAACTACACGAACATATTGGCTGAAGACATCGCCATGATGGAGACATCAGTTGACAAGGAGATGCCTTCAACTTCATTGCTCACCTTCTTGTACGTACTGACCTTTGGAATATATCAGGCTACCAATAACAAGCAGAAGTACTGCACACTTGAAGCTTCCAGCATATTAAAAAAGAAAAAGATATTGACCAGTTAATATATGTTAATGGTCATTGATTGCATCTTGGTTTGCATCTAAGCTTTTGTTTGGATCATGCCCATCAATGTCTGATTCTGTTGATCATTCGCAATAAACTCCCTAATCAGTTTATACCCTCTCCTTCTAACGATGTGGTAACCTAAGTCGGGTTTACTTTTTCTTTTGATAAATAAGAAATTGGAGAAGTATTAACTCCAAATGTCAGAAAGTTTCATAGATTGAAGAGTCAGTTGATCATTAAAAAAACATCATGGTCTGTTAAACTAGCTAAAATGGACTACAAACTAAAATTTCTTTAATAAACCGGGAGGGGTCAATCTTAAACATGTGATCTTCGCTCTTTAATTAAAAAAAAAAAAAAAAAACTAGAATTTCTGTTACATTCGGCTACTGAGATTTGTTTCCACCACTTGAATGGTGAATATGATTACTGTCTCATTCCTTGAACATTTAGAAATTAACCAATATTAATGGCATTCATAGGACACTAATATCCACAACCATCAAAACATATGAGAGGTATACCACTCTGATTTCCTGGTAAGAAAATGCAACTTTTTAGCTAAGCCTAAAATAACTTCTTATGGGGTGGAAGTACAGTATAACCCCATAATACTCTTCTCTCAATGTTTTTTTTTTAAATATATTCTTAATAACGTTTCCAAGTGAATGAAACCAAACCAGCTTAGAAGAAAAAGGTAATGAGTCCAAAACATTTGAAGCTAGGTAGCAGGGACTGTAATATGTTTTCGAGGCAAGTGTTCATAGGTGGCCCTGTTTAGCTTGTGCAGCTGTACGTTGCCGCTGTTGCTGTTCTTGTAGCATTGAGAAGGTTGGATGCAGGTAGAACCATTCTTAGAGAAGGTATGGTTTCTCTCATATATATAACCATAGCCATTTATAAAGATCACTTGCATGAATGTGGTTTTGGATTCCTTCTATCCATTCGAGAACTGATCGATCCCCATGGGAGTTTATTGATTAGTCCCCGAACAAAATAATATTATCCATCAATGCATAAGATACCCATTTCAGTAATTTTAGGTATTTACAATATTTTACACAACATTTTTGCAATAGACAACTCCCAAAGTTACAATTAGCTTTGACAACCAACATGCACACTGATTATACTTTGATGTAGTGGTTATGTTGATACTGCCTAATTATCTTTCCTTGGATCCATCTATGTTTGATTCAAACCTGCTCATATGTATGTGTTGATGTCATGTTTCACAGCCTAGGCAACTCCACGCAATTGGGCTCGGGCGTGGTTCCTGCTAAGATGGAAAATGGGGGAGCTTGGGAGCCATGGTACCTCCAACGTTCAAATCAGTCTAAGATAGGAGATAAATAGAGAAAATGAGAGCTAAGGGAGTAAAAGCATTCAAGAGTGTGAACCCTCTCCCTAGTCGTGGGAAGGGGCTATTTATACCTGGCTGGCTGACCCTCATGGTAGGGCAATCGGCGTGTCATTTCGTACAGGGTCGGGTGTCCCTGTCGCTCACCTACTGTGCTATAGATCAATCAGACCTAAGGGTGGCTGCCTTTGACACCCAGGATTCATATTGTGGCGTGCCGAGCCTTGGGACGCATTAAATGCGACATGGCTCCCCTTCCTTGTGTGGCTTCCTCCATTCCATTAACGCGGCGTGGCCTCTGTCAGGCTTACCTACCTTTCTGACTTGTTTGGATGCCGAGATCTTGGGTCAGGGGATGTCCTTGCCTGTCGGCCAGTAAGAGTGTCAAACTGCTCTTCCTACCACCCTTCCGTCAATGTACTCTGCCTAGTCAATCCTCTCCTTAGGCCTCCTAGGTTGGCTCAGCCCAGCCCAGGCTCTATCCTTGGACTCGGGCTCGGGCCCTTCTCTTAGTCTGGCCCAGGGGATAACTCCCCTCACAGTATGATTTCTATATACAATGGGATTGCGACCTTAATTTGGGAGAGGGTACTCTTGAAAATATAATTTTAAAAACCAATTATGTTACACTGAAAATGGAATCCCTAGAATAAACCATAAAAGACTTGTTGGAAAGATAAATGCATTTGGTTTAAAGACTGTCGATCGATCATGAGGACTAGAGAGAGAGAGGTAGTTACAAAATTAGAAGGGAAAACAAAGTCTATTAAGACCTAATATTGGGGGGGGGGGGGGGAATTGATCTGCAAGTAGTCCCCTTTTTGATAACATTTGCCATTGTTTTGGAGTGAGTAGTTGACACTATTGGCCTATCTTACAATATAACCTTCTCTATGGTAGGCCAAAGTGGCTTTTCTTCCCGATGTTTAGGACAAATAGATGCCCTAACTACGGCATCTTGTGCACCATATTGGGTCCGTGATCAATTGCAATCAGTGACCTCCAACAAGCTTTCACTCAGGACCCGCTAAATATTGATGGCATGATTCACCTAGACTAGTTGCGCACATGCAATTGGGAGGTTCTGCAAGTGAGTAAACGTGTTGACTTGGGTGAGATGACGTCTTAATGCAATCCATGCAAAAATCCTCAGGGTGCTCATTTGCAAGCTCACGTCATCAACCTCGGTTTTAGACAATGGTGAAGATGAAGCCCTAATATGGCCATGGGGTTTGAGACAATGGCCTTGAGCCCCACCATGGCTAAATGTGCAAGGGGCTTAGTATTTTTTATTGTTTGTTTTTACTCTCTGTGTGGTCTTGATGCAAGGAGAGAGATCTGGGTCCGATGATGTCGAGTTGATAGATTCCACGTTGATAGTACTAGACTATTTTAAGAAGGCAAATCAATACAAATATAGCTGGAAAAAGTGAAGATTTGTCGGATTGGGATAATATTGCGCACATGTCTGTATTTTGACCATAATTTTGGCTATAAGTATTAGAATTGGGTATATGACCCCAATTCAGAAATATATTTTCAGTGTGCACATCATGATTATCACGCTATATATGCCTGTGCTCCACATTTTGACCTCAAAACTAGCTGTTTCCCATTTGAATTGTCAATTTTAGTTAATTTTTTCCTTTTATGTAAATGTTTTGCTTTCACTTTTGGAGATAAGTTTGATTCTGAATTGGGGCATATTTTTTGCAAGATTCTTATTTTATCACGTATGTTTTTTATGTAATAATTGAGATTTGTCCTTTTTCAGTTAAAATTTTCATAATCAAGTACTATCATAGCTATTTGAGTCTGGCTTGTGGGTTTCAGAAGAAGTTTTCAAATTTTATGAATAAACCTTACTCTAGAGTTTTTTCTTTGTTTTGCATCTTTTCTCACTCTCAAGCCCTAGTTTCTATTGATTAATTAGCTATTTGAATATTTTCTATTCTATTCGACATCAATTGGCACTAGAGCTTTAGCATTTTTCCTAGGAGACTTCTCATCAATTTTCATGGCTGGTGGTAGAGGTTGTGGTTGTGTGGGTAGGTTCTGAATAAGGAAACCCCTCACCGCGATCGTAACGCACAAGGCGTAATGCTTGGAGAATTGCAAAGACAAATAGTAGAATTAACCAAGCATATAGAGAGTCAAATATATAATTATCATTCCAACTCCAGTTTCGAGAACTTGTATTACAATCGTGCTCTGTTTTGCTAGTACTATGGTAGGGATGAGAGTCATGGTGTGACTCCCCAAACTCCGATTGGGATTTGATGGAGCTTGAAGGCTCAGGACATGCAACACAAGGTTACATACCCCCATTTCATGAAAATTAAGAATTAAATGCATTAGCATACTTCTAACAATATGTAGTAATCCCAATAGATAATTTGTTTACCAATACACAATGTACCAGAATGCTAATCCCAAAATATAAACACTTTTCCATTAATATTCACATATCAAAAGTCATATCATCTATCCAAAATATGCAGTATATGCTCTAATAATATCCAGAAACTTGAGGTCGACTCCAAGAGATCCCCGAGGCTCCTTCTCGGTCTACTCGACCTCGTCTAGACCGTCATGTATTGATCCTCTGCCCCTTGACACATCGTCTACCATTATAGGGGAAATGATAGTTAGGACTATCACAATGAGATTTATAAAATTTCAACAAGTAAAGCTCATAAGCTACCACTAGTATAATTATGCATGCATTAAAGTAACGTGACATATATGCTTGATGAACATGAACTTGCTTATGCATGACACGACTTGGAAAACAAAATAACTTGACATGGACATGGCATGCTTGCTTGCATGAACATGAGACATTCATACATACACATATTTGATTTCGTGATAAAGGACGCTCCATGTCTCCCTATAAACTGTGTGCTCCTGTCAGTACTGCATCACATCATAGGTCCTTGCACCAGCTCTGAGTACACCATTCATGAAGGCTTTACCCATAGGTAAAAGCAAAGTGTGTACTTATAGTATGTTTCTTAGGGCCCATTTGAAGCCTATTGAGTGTACTTTCTCAACCCAAGGGATTCCATTCCATTTTAAATACTCCAGAGTGGACAGGAGAGTTCCCACTAGGATAGTCTCCCCATCCTAGCACTTGGGGTCATGACAAAACAAAACAACTCATGCATGACATATTTGTATGCTTATTACATGGCATTCATGGCATGTAACAGATAGTCGTGTAGCAAAATAAGATGACATGGTATGACATATTACAAAATAATTAAATAGGCATAAAGACAACATGAGTATAATTAATGTAACTTTTCACCGTACATACATAAAAATACCATAAGTAAGTTAGACAAAGTGGGTACGGCATATATAATGTGTCGGTCATAGTTCGTTGTTGGGATTCCAAGTTTGGCTTGTAAATGGAGGTTTTATTTGTTATAGGGTTTTCCTCCGCCATAAGTGAGGTTTAATAAAGTTTATGGAGGTTCCATCCTCCTTTTTATAAAAGAAAAAAAAAAGTTAGAAGCTAACCTACAAAATTCCGTGCGTAACATAAATGTAGCGTAGGCAGAAATGAGAGACCTTCTAGGGTTAGAATTTCTCACTTAATCCTTATAAAAATAGAACTTACTAACTTTGGATGTAATTTGCAAAATTACCCTTAACTTTTGAGAAATTATAAATTAGCCCCTAAACTTAAAGAAATTGCAAACGGACCACAAAACTTATCAAAATTTTCATACATTATGTAAATTCCATCCTAAATTCAAATATGGGCTTAAAACTTACAAAAGCTAAACCCTACTATAAGAACTCCTCTAGATTGATTCATACATAGGCCAAAAACCATGTTTTTGCTCTATTGGACCATTTATCACACTAACATGCTTAACCCGAAATTAACAGTTCATAAATATCACATCCCTAGTTTTAAATCATGCCAAGACACTAAATCAAGCATTTCACAAAAGTATAAACTCACAATTTCAAAGAATTACCGAAGATTAGGTTAAACTGAACCTAATCTTGGTGTTCTTGGTCTACCACTTGCATTTTAACTCCAATGACTCTAAAAGTCCACAAATATTAGTTCTAACATGAAAATCGATTTTCACAGAAAACATAGCAACTAAAACTTAGCATGCTTTTGACTTAAACATAGAGACTAAATCCTTGATTTACATGCATGAAATCTTGAAACAATACACCCATATACCTCACATTCAAGTTCTAACTTGATCTAAGTATCAAAACGAACATACAATAGCAAATAATCACACCTAAAAAAAATCTAAACCCAAGAGCCTCTAACGCATGCTTAAAATCATGCCCTTTGCATGCTTATAAAAAATCCAATAAAGACCGAAGTCATAAACCTTTAAAAATCCAACTTGATTCATAGATCTACGCTTTAAGAATAAGATTTTCAAAAATCAAAACCATAGAATCAAGATCCTAAGACTAAAATGACAAACTAAACCAAACAAAACTCACTTTGAAGGACTTGGCTATATCACTTTGTAAATCATGCAAAACCATTTTATAAAAAACTAATATGCTATAAATCAAACAAGAGAATTTCATAAAAAATCATGCCAACACATAAAAGAACTATAATAAGAGCTGACTTATGGGTGGTTGAAACTCTGACACAAGAAGTTAAGGTTGCAAGCAAAGGGGAGAAAAAAAATTTGTTGCAATGGGGGTTGGATTTGTGCTGGCCGAATGGTGATTTTGAGGAGGATTGTGTTGCTTGTTTGACCTTCCATAGATGGCACTATTTGGGGCTGAAAATGAGGTGTAATGTCAGCCATGGTATTGGTCTATCAAGTGGAGGAAAGCTTGTGGGAGAAGCTTGGGGTTTTGGCTGGACTAAATGGGTGTAACTGAATGCATTCCATTTGGGGCTTAAAGAGGGTTTCGGTTAGAGTTTTAGTGCATAACCAATTTTCTTGGTAAAATACAAGTACCAAGGTATAAGGAAGTGGATGAGGGTGTAAGAGATTATATTTGAGTGGTTGGTTGCTTGTGGAAGTGGCTTAAACGAAGAGGGAAACACTTAGTCAAAACCTGATGTATGGTTTAGGGTTTCAGTTAGGTTTCGGTTTCCACCACCAAGTTTGGGGATTCATTAGGGTTGAAACACTCTTTGTGGTTGGTTATAAAGTTTTTGAATAGATGGAATAGTGAATTGTGTAAGAAGCCTATTCATTTGCTTGGTTTTCACTCCATTCACCATACACATTTGTATTCCTCTATAGTGGATTTCCAGATAGATGACTAATATTGTGCCATATGTCCAAAAAGCTTTTCTAGTGACTTTAGGCTGACTTGGACATCTTATATGGCAATTTGATAGATGTTTGAACTAAATGCCATGTGGCGCTCTCCTGAAAGGTTAATATTCACTCGAAAAACTCAAAATTCTTTATTGCACCATAAAATTTTAAATATTCATATGAGTGAAATTTATTTTGTAAAATTATACTCCTAAGTGTCTCAAATAAATAAAAAGGCAAATCCATCTCTATAGTGGATTGAGATCTGATTACGCTAATGGACTAAAACCTAATCGATTGCTCGACATGAAATTTGTTCGGGCTTTGATGACATATCTAAGATCTAAAGAAATTCATCTATCGAATTGATTTTAGGACGTTACACATGGAAACCTAGGCTTCATAGTGGATCTACTAGAATTTTCCAGTACTCTGTAGGTTGAGGGTTTCATCGATTGGTTAAACAAGATAAGGCGTATTTTTTATTACAAGGATGTCCTAGATCATATGAAGGTGAAACTAGTCGCCATCAAGTTGAAGGGTCGAGCATCTGCCTGGATGGAACAGTTAAAGTAGTCTTAGGAGCAACAAGGCAAAACCAAGATTGGCAATTGGAAGAAGATGATTGTGATGCCCTCAACTCCCACTTGGGATTTTATAGAGCTTGAAGCATCGGAACATACAACACAAGATTACATACCTCTGTTCATACAGTTAAAGATACAGTGCACTTAACACACATCTAACAGTATGCAATATTCACAACGAATAATTTTTTTTCTTTCAGCAATACAATGTACTAGAAGTACTATATTACAAAAACATCAACATATTTCATAATTTCAATGACACCCCCAGACCTCACTTGGGTTTTGACAGTGACTGAAGCATCATGACATGCAACACAAGGCTATATATTCCTTGTTCATGACAGTTAACATGCAATGCACCTAGCATAATACTAGTAGTATGCATTAATCGTAGCGGAATAAATGATTTCATAAATTATTGTACCAAAATAAAACTAATATCTCAACTTTATTCAGAACTTTAAATCACACTTCATAGTATGGACTATCAAACTCTTTGTTACACTTTAACATAACGAGTATTGTCTTCAAAGGCCTTTTACTAACAAGGAAATCATTAAATCATATTTCTAATCTTTGCTATCTCCAAGTAAGTAATGACTAATTTCAGTCTTCTCTCCGGGGTCGAGCTCATCCTTGGCCTTGATCATCATCCTGACTAGTTACTCCTGGTCCTGCTAAAAGTTATACCATTCCGGGGGAATAGTAGTGGAAACCGTCATAGTGAGATTTCAAGAAATCTTAGTAAGTTAACCAAAAACATATGTAGAGAAAACACAAGCATGTATAAGGCAAATCATGAGTATGAATGCATGAACATGTACTTTGACCCAAAACACATTTTTATCCCATCAGTACTCTTTTTTTTTTCAAACACTAATCTTGTAACCATGTATCAAAGAAACAATGTAACCATAGCACAAAGTACATTTCTTATTAATCTCTTGTAATCTTTTCAATATAATAATGTGAGGGAAAACCTCACGGCTCCCCTAAGAACTGTGGGCTCTCTGCTAGTTACCGCATCACATCGCTGGCCCTCTTGGCCTGGTGTGAGTACGTTAGAGTTCATATGATACGATATTTCTTAATTCGCCTTCATCGTATTTACAATATGATAGCACAGATCGTAACACCTTCATCGTATTTTCCATGTGTTGCACCCATTAGCGTTAGGTGCTACTTCGCTCCAAAATCCTTTAAAAATAACCCATTCAAAGTTCATTGACTGTACTTCATCAACTTAGGGGTTACTACTCTAATTTAAGAATTCCAAAGTAGACAGAGGAGTTCCACTAGGATATTCTGCCATCCTAGCATTTGGCGTCGTCACAAAATCATTATTCTTTTCTTTTAATGCACAACCGAAATGCATGTGACATGTACTTGTGACAAAACCTTTGATGCATAACCTAAAAACGTGTAACATACGACCATGTGACTTTATGCAACAACATCACGCTCTTTTGCATATATCAAGAGTGCATCACATTTACAGCTTGAAAGAATTAAAACATGTAGAAACCTTGTACTAGAAATCAACATGTGGGAGCTCAACCAAGCATACAACATTACTTAGAATTACAAACATGTCATGTAAATCAATAGGCCACATTTGAGCATAGCAAGTATGTATAAGACCGAAACCACAACATGTGACAAGCAACAATTCCATAACCCAATTTGTTTGACAAGATGCAAAGTTTACACACTACACAAGTACATTATCCAAGAGTAAGTTAGAGGCTAACTTAAAAATATCTAGAGTAAGAAATACCAACGATCATGCAAGCTGAATATGTAAGTTTAAAAATATTAGACTTAACAAAATGAATGAAACCCTAATTTGAGAGAGTGTGTGTGGCATGCTAGGGTTTACCCTATTCGGTTCTAGAGTTCGTTTCTTACTCTATGTGACCTTTCATGAGCTCTGACCTTAAGGGAAAAACCCTAGGCCGAATAGTGGTTGTGCCTCCTTCAAAGATTCGATCGTTGCAACCCTAGTGGTTGCTAATATATGTCATGTGTTTGTGTGTGAGGTGTATGATGTGCATGTGTTCATCCATCCCTATGGCCAAAACCTCATTAGATGGGAATCCTTACTTCGAAACCCTAATGGTAACTAGGTCACTCAACCTTCCAAGAGTTCATTTCACTCATGTTCTTGGCTAGTGGGGTTTGGATCCTCTTGAAGAAAATCCTAGTTTCTCACGCTTTAACAAAACTCACCAAGATGGAATCCAACACTCTTATTTCTCCCCTTGACTCATGTATGGTAGTGCTCTACTCACTCAAACCAAGCTCCTTCTCACCTATGAAAACCCTTGTGAATGTGTGTTTAGTAGAAGAGAGTGTAGTGGAAGGCTTGGTGGTTCTTACCGTGTGGTTCTCGCCAACGTGGGGTTCTTTTCTCTCCTTCCCAAGCCGTGCGTGGAGTGTGTTTGGATAGAAGGAACGAAGGGTGGTTGGTTTTCTCCTTAGGTGGATGTGTTTGAGAGAGAATGGGAAGGTGAGAAATATGAAAAATGGAAAAGTGACCTTTGCATATCTCTTTGGGGGGTGTTAGGCGCCGGCCCCTTAAAGAACCCCATCAAATACTCCCTCTCTTCCCACACCAACTCTCCCTCTCATCATTGTCTTAAACATTGAAAACCCAAGAGTCTAAGTGCATGGATGCCATGTGGCACAAAACTTCTTGCTTTGGCCAAAAACTTCCCTCTTTCCCTCTTCATCATTGCTTTTCTTTGGGAAATCCAAAAGACTCTAGCATGAATGACAAGTGGCATATCCTTTGCCCTAACCGAAACCCTAAATGACCCTTGGCATGTTCGTCATGTGGTCTAGGTTCAATGAACCTTCAAGGGTGTGTAGATCTTTATGGCCGAAATCTTAAATGTGTCTCCTCAATGCTAGAGCCTTCTTGTTCCTAGGCATGTGCATGGTTTCCATTTGGCACAAACATGTGTGTGTATTTGCCCTAGCCAACCCTCTTTCTTGTCCTCTTCCAATGAAGATTCTTCTAGAAGCCTTGAAAAATGTGTGCACCTCTTCCCTAAGCCCTTCTTCATCTTCCTCATGGTTGTCTTCTACTAGAAACTCCCATACTATATGCATGCGTGACACATGGAAAAAACGGTGGTTGGTTCCTCATGATTGGGCGTGTATCCTCTTAGCCAAAACCCTAAGGTCTCCTAGAGATTTGTGCTTTAGAATTTTGGTGTACCCCATGTGCCCCTCATTGATGCAAATCTTCTAGGAACTCACATGCATGAATGCATGTGTTACACTTGGCAAAGGAAGATTGTCCTTCAATGGGTGGGCGTGTTCCTCCCCTTAACCAGAACCTTAAAATGATCATAGAGGCTTGTGTCTTTAGATTTTGACTTATCCATGCGCCTATTTCAATTTCCCATCATTGAACCTCCTAGTGATTCCCATGGAATAATGCTAGTGATAGGTGGCGTGTGGCTTCTGGATAACCAAAGTCCATAATTTCTCCTTCCTTCTTCCATCTTTAAGTCCAGATACAATGAATCCTAGAAGTGAGGATGCATATTGGCCAAATGGCACCTAGAAGTTGATGCATGTTGGACAAGTGACGCCTAGCTGTAGTTTCCCATGACTCTCCATAAATGCTCTATCAACCACCACACTTTAAATGCTAGAGTGCTATTGGGTGATGGTGGGTGGCAATAGATGGAACCCTAGAGGGTGGATTCCACCCATCTTGTTACCATCCATTTTTTAAATCTTGTCCAACTTTCTTGTGAGAATAAGTGGGATCTGTCATTAATAATTACACTGACCAAAAGCCCTAATCTTATTGGTGATATGGGCGGCACACTAGGCTAGAGTATAGGATACAAAGATCTGAAAGTATTTTTGAAAATAATCCTCTTGCCAAGTGGCGTGGGTCCTTGAAAATTTGAAGTCCTCTTTTGTCTCTTACTTTTCTCTTCAATTTCTGAAACCCTAATGGCTTTCATAATGCCATGTGGCATGTGCCTTTTTTATGTCCAAAAACTCCCATGATTGCATCTTCTTGAATGTTGAACGCCTCATGCATGCTTACTAAGTGTGATTGTTGAATGCATCTCCCATGCTCTTCATCATTTCCTCTCTTGAAAACTTAAAAAGACTTTGTTGCATGAAGGACATGTGGTGCTCCCCATTAAGGCCCTAAGGCTTCATCATTATAAGATCCTTCTAGAAACCCTAATGCATGCTCGCCTAGTGGTATATCTAAAACCCTAATCTTCCTTCATCCACTTTGTGGTCTAGATACAATGAACCTTGGGAAGGTGAAGTGCATGGGTGCCAAATGGCAGTGTGGGTGGCGTGTGCTCTCCAAACCGGAAACCCTAATGGTCTTCTTGCATTATGAGATCTTTCTAGAACCCTTAAACTTCCTTGAAAGAAAGACATGTGGCATCTCCTTCTAATTGCTGAATTCCATCAATTCTTCTTCCATCATTAGATTCTTTTAGAAATTCCATAGAGTTATGCATGTGTAACAAGTGGCCATGCTAAAGTTGGCTTTCACTCTAGTAAATCGAATCCTCAGTCCTTCCTCTTTCTTGTAACTTCTTATAAAAGCTAAACTGAAACTCTTATTTCCTAGATGCCTCATAGTTGTGGCCTTGGAAACTCAAGGCTCCCCTTCTTGCTTGGCTCCAAGTGGTGCCTTCCACCTACACACAAAACCCTAATGGCTTATTCTCAAACCCTAAACCCCTTTATGGCCGAAATTCACTAGACCTTGGCCCTTCTTTTGGGCTTGGGCACCTATTCTACTAACAAAAGATAGGGTCCACTTCACTCACATAGTTCTAGTCATCAAAATCCATTGGGCTTAAGTCCACTTAGCGCAAAATCAAAATTAAGTCTTAATCTCATGAACTTAGCTTGGGCCGGGATGTTACACCTACTTACAAAAGATAGGGTCCATTTCACTCACATAGTTCTAGTTTTCATAATCTATTGGGCTTAAGTCCACTTAGGTCAAAACAAAATTTAAGTCTTAACCTCAAGAACCTAGCTTGAGCTGAGATTTTAGAAATTCACATGATAACTAGATATCCAAAAGGGTTATAGCACTTGTCCAACATGTTCATAACCAAATAAGTGCTGGAGACAGTGCTCCATAAATACAAACTTGAAATGAAATTACTGTGCTAAATTGCGGAGCTACGTGATCAACTCGACAATGATGTCTAGAATCACATCCAAATGTGGATAACGAAAGTTATCAGTTCTTCGTTGTCATCATCTTGTTGTAGATTATTCAACATCGTCCAGTCTGCCATGCGTGGGTTTTAGATACTGACACATCGCATTTTGGAGGGAATGGTAGTTGAGACTACCAAATGAGATTTGTTTACAAATCTCAACAAGTAAGCTACGAACATATATATATATATATATATATATATATATATATGCTTGCAGGATAGTATAATGGGATGGATGCAATCGTGACATCAATATGTGTAACATGGCATGGCAAATAGCATGACATGTACTTGACTTGAAAAAAAAAAGATATGACATTATCTAACTTGAAAGATAACATAACTCATATTGAATTAACATAAAAATGTATTCTTGTCTCATGGGGTTATCAGATATCCTTGGCTCATGGAGTTGACACGATGTTCTTGTCTCATGAGATTACCATGATAGTATAGTCTTGTTTCATGGGATTACCATGATTTATTAATATCGAATTGAAAATTAAATTGATTGTACGTGGACATAACATGACTAGATTTGAAAAATATTTCATGATGGACTCATGTAAGTCATGATATGTAACCATGACGTGTAACAGATAAACAAGTACAGAAAGAATGATATGGTATTCATGGAATGTAATAGGTAAACGTGTAACAGTTAACATGACATTAATGGCATGTGAGAAATAAACTTGTAACAGATGACATGACATTCTTGATATGTGACAATAAATTTGTAACAGATGATATGGCATATCATGGCTAGGGGTGTAAACTCAAACCGGAAAACCGGACCGGACCGAACCGGACCGGTTTTACCGGTTTTGAACCAGTCCGGTCCGGAACCGGTTTTTAAAATGTAAAAACCGGCCGGTTCCGGTTCCGGGATTTTTTGGACCGGACAGAACCGGACCGGACCGGTTGATTAAAACAAATAAAAAATAATATTTTTATATATAAGTTTTATACAAAATATTTTATATATATTAAATATTAATATATATAAGTTTGATATATAATGTACAATTATAAATTTTTATGTAAAATTTTATATATAACATATATATTCATATATGAAATAATTTCTTATTATAATTTATAAATTATTACATAAAATGTTAATACTAAATCACTAAAAGTTTATAACTAATACTAATATATAACTTATAACTATACCAATAGTCTAATATTAATACTATTATATAGTCTAATATATTAATAAAAGTATAAATCAATTTTTTTTAAATCAAATTTTTTTTTTATAAACAAATTTTTAATGACAAATTGTGAAATTTACATTTTAAAAAAATCGAAAAACCGGACCGGACCGGACCGGAAACCGGTAAAACCGGAAGTACCGGTTTAGGAGGGTAACCGGTGCGTAATCGGTTTTGAAAAATACAAAACCGGTACATACCGGTTCGGTCCTAGATTTTATCCAAAACCGGACCGGACCGGACCGGTTACACCCCTAATCATGGCATGTAACAATTAAGCATGAACTTTAATAAATGACGTGGCATGACATGTTATAACAATTTATAAGAATCATGAGTGACCATAATATAACAGTAATAGTTTTATTATCATACATACATAAATACACTGAAAGTTAGAGGACTTATAGTGGTTGTGCCTGATGTAAAAGTAGCGAGAGATATCGTGAACTAAAACAAGATATTTCTAAGGGTTGGAATATTTTATTAAACACTTGGAAACATAAAAATTTCCAACTTATGGCTAAATTACAAATTTACCCCTCTACTAGTAGAAAATTACAATTTTGCATCTAAATTAAGGATTTTGCATCCTAACAACAAATCTTACCTAATGTAAATTTTTCCCAAACCAAAATATCTAATTAGAAAAATTTAAAACATATCACAACTATATGAACTATGCATAGGCCGATTCACATATATAGGAAAACTTGATTTTTGTTGCAATCCTTCCAAACTTCAAACTTTATGCTTAAACCCATTTTTGCAACATCCAAAAATCATTACCTAGGTTCTAAAATCATGCTAAAACATCAACATACTCATTCCAAAAAAATCTTAATCTCACTACATAAACAAAAATGCCAAAACACCAAGTTTATGTCAAAAGGACTAACTCTTGATCTGCTTGGTCTAATGCTTTTCAAATCAACTCAAATAAGTCCAAAAGACCTTAAATACTCTCCTAACATGTCCATAATTCAAACATAAGTGATAGCATGCTTGACCAAACAACTAACATCACGAAAATACAACCTACAAAATCGGCTTGCACTAGAACACAAAAACGCTTATAGCATGCTTTTGACTTGGAACCAAAAACACTAGATCCTTGATTTTCATGAAATCAAACTTCAAATAATAAATCCATATACCTCATATTCAATCTCTAACTTTATCATAGCATTAAATCTACCTTCATCAAAACATAACCGAGAGCCTTTAGTTTGAGTCGTAAACAAACTTTTGCATGTATAAAATCATTCCATCAAAGATCAAAACTAATATTCTCCAATAATAGACTCCTAACATGTATATGAAAGCATTAAGAACATCATATGTGAATATCAAGACCATTAGATCAAGTTTCCAGTTTGTAACTTTCCAAAATCATGCAAAACTCTTTATAAAAAATATTAACATGCAATAATTCCACATCTAAACTTCATATTAACATATTTACACTTCACCATAGCAACATCTACCTAAGAGTTTACGAAAAATTTCATCAAAATATCAAAACTTCACACAAAGGTCCAGAATGTCGCCCAATGTGATCTTTGCATGTTCAAAATAGATTTGTACCAATTAGACCTTCACGAAGAAGCACCCAAATTATAAAATTAGACCTTCATGAAGAAGCATGTTCAAAATGATAATCGACTTACAAAGCGTTAGAAAATGCAATGTAATAACTGTCAGGAAAACTATCTGAAGCTCTCACCCGAGTTCTCTTCAAACGAGTGAATGAAAAATAACCTAAGGGCGAGGAAAATGCATGGCGCGTGCTTTATAGGGAGACAGGGCTGACATGAAATAGATGCGTGACCTCTTCATGGTGGTTTTCTACCAAAACAATGGGCAAAACCATGGGTTACTTAGCCCATTTTTTTCGGCTACTGCTGCTAAAAAAGGTGGGGTGGTTTAGGGTCAAATTTTGGCTTCCCATCCAAGCACTATTTGGATTGACATGTCAACCATAGGTCTGCCTTGGGTGGTGGGGGGAACTTTCTAAAGAAGTTTTGCATTGGAGGTGGTTTTTGATGGGCCAAAATGGGCCTAACTGAATGGGCCTCAACATAGGGTATATTTTGGGTTTGGTTTAGGGTTTTGGTTGGATCAAGTCCAAATTCAATTTTTCATGGCCCAAAGTGATTACCAAGATGTAATAGAGGGGTTAGTGGTGCATGAGTGAAAAATTGAGTGATTAATAACATGTGAAAATGATTAATCCCAGTGATTAATCATTTAATAAAAAATTGAGTCATGGAGGGTTGAAATCATGGTTTAGGGTTTCAGCCATCATGAGGGTTTTAAGGTTTCAATTGAAATACAATGGTTTGTAGTTTTACTAGGGTTGAAGCCCTCTTTTGGTTGATAAAAAATTGTTTTGGGTGGTCGAAATAGTGTTTGCATATCTAGCATGATCGCATGGCTTGAGTTGCCCTCATTCCATCACACTTAACTCTTTAAGTGAGAAGTGTCCCATTACTATTCTAATGAATGGCTTGGAATGTGCTAAATGTCCATCCAAGATATAATCCTAGTGATTCTAGGTAGATTTGGACATTCCACAGCGATTTGACAATTGTTTGGACTGGGTGCCACGTGGTACTATCCTGGGTGTCACTATTTATCCAAAAAATATGAAAATTATTATTACACCATAAAATCCTAAATTGTTCTACGAGTCTAGTGGTGCTATTTGTTTCATAAAATTTGACTCCTAAGTACCTCGATTAAATAAAAAGGCACTCTCAAGTGCTATTTATCCGAAAAGCGAGAAACGTATTATTGCACCATAAAAAATTAAATACTCATCTAAGACTAATGGTGCAATTTGTTTCATCAACTTATACTCCTAGATGCCTTAAATAAATAAAAAGGCAACTTTGTCACCATATCGGGTCGAGATTCGACTATGCTGACAGACGAAAACCTAATCGATTACTCGGTTCATGAAATCTTTTCGAGATTTCACGACGTTTCTAGTGTCTAAAGAAATCCACCCAACGAATTTCTTGCAAGTTGTTACAATGACATAACACTTTTCGCCCTTCGGATATACTCAAACTTTATTTTAGTGACTTCACATGTTGAGGCAAGGAGCGAGGTTCGTTGATGATTACATCAAGGAGTTCTATCAACTAGTGGCTCAGAATGATGTTTTTGAGACTGAAGAATAGATGCTGGCATAGTAGTTGGGCGGCTTGCGGCAGCCTTTGCAAGACGTCCTCAACCCCCACTCTTTGTGGAATGTTTAGAAGGCGAAGTAGCATGCTCTAGTCGTAGAGAAGCAGCAAACTAGGCTACATGCACCTAGGAGTGATTAGAACACTCGGAGAGTCCGTCTGGTAGGAAACTCACCATACTCTGTAGCCAACACGAGGCTAGAACTCGAACGTCACTAATATTTGGTGATATGGAGAATGTTGAGGAGAACGGAGAACCCATCTATGAAGAGGATGACGATGATGGGGATGTTTTGTATGGAGATGGTAATGAAACCTTGATCGTCATGAGAAGTTTATTGACTCTCAAAGGTAAGTCTAGAGAGGACTTGTTGAGAACCAATATTTTCCACACTACCTATACAATCAAAGAATGTGTACAAACTGATTATCGATGGTGGTAGTTGTGAGAATGTGGTGTCTGAAGAAGCAATTCAAAAGTTCCAACTCAAAACAGACTGTCAACAAAGCCATACAAGCGCTCGTGGTTAATAAAGGGCAGTGAGGTCATAGTGGATTGACAGTGTTTGGTCTCCTTCCCAATTTACAAGAGGTATTTTGATAATGCATGGTGTGATGCAGTGTCCATGGATGTTTGCCACTTACTGTTAGGTAGGCCATGGTAGTATGATTGGAGTGTGGTTCATAATGGGTACAAAAACACCTATTCCCTTAGAATTAATGGTAAAAGATTCATTCTAGCACCCTGTAGGGAGGGACATGTTTCTATTCCATAGGCTGAAAAGGAAAGCAATTTGTTGTCCTTGGCTAGATTCTGGGAGGAGGCAGAGAGAGAAGGGGTGGTGTATGCCTTGGTACCATGTGATAGCAATGGTAGATTTGATCATAATTTACCGCAGAAGGACCTTCCCCCTAATCTTAAGAGTGGATATCACCAAATTAGAATACACATTGGAGACGAGTGGATGACAACATTCAAAACGCAACATGGTCTATACGAGTGGATGGTCATGCCTTTGGACTATCAAACACACCTAGTATGTTAATGAGGTTTATGCATAAGGTATTGTGGCGATTTATGGGAAAGGTATTGAGGCCAAATCAGTCCAAGATAAAATCCATTTTGGAGTGGCCAACGCCCAAGACCCTACACGATGTCTAGAGTTTTCTTGGATTTGCATCCTTTTATCGTTGATTCATTCTAATATTCCGCACCCTGATTGCTCCCATCATAGTGTGCCTCAAGAATCGGACATTCTAGTGTTCTAAAGAGGCAAAGACCAACTTCAGACTAGTCAAGCAAAAGATTCTAGAAGCATTAGTTTTGGCACTCCCTGATTTTGAAAAAAGTATCTGAGGCGAACTTGATGCTTCCGGGGTGGGTATTGGTAGTGTTCTCAGCCCAAAAGAGCACCCCGTTGCATTTTTAGTGATGTACTGTTGGGGTCCAAGAAAAGTTACTCCACATACGACTTGAAGGTTTACAACATTGTGCAGTCCCTGAAGCACTGGTGACAATATCAAGTGTAGGAGTTTATTTTTGTCACTGACCATGAGGAGTTAAAGTACATCAATGGCCAACAGAAGTTAAGTAGGCGACTTGCCAAGTGAGTTGCCTTTCTATAGGAGTTTAGTTTCTCACTAAGGTACTAGTCAGGTAGTTTAAACTAGGTTGCAAATGCTTTGAGTCAACGTGTGTCACTCCTCACTACCATGAGCACTAGAGTGGCGGGTTTTGACCTTCAAGTTCGCGTTTTCTTTGAGTCAACTTATATGCAAAAGATCCTTCATTTGGAAAAGTATTTATGGATGTAACTAATATTTCATAACGACCTTTTCTTTGAGAGAGCACATTATATGGGAGCTACAAGGGGAGGGAAACTTTAGGAGAGACAAGACTTTGGCTTTGATCTCAACAGGTTACTATTGGCACAAGTTGATCGTTGATGTTACATGTTATGTAGAGAGATGTTTTGTGTGCCAGAGGTCAAAGCGAGCCCTCACCAATGCTAGGCCTTACACTCCATTACCTATACCTGATAGCCCATGCCTTGACTTCAGCATGATTTTTTCTTGGGTTTGCCTTGAACCCAACAAGCCATGGATCCAATCTTGGTGGTGGTTGATAGATTCTCTAAGATGAACCATTTTGTAACTTGTAGAAAGATCATGGACGTTACATGGATTACCCATCCTTGTTTAGGGAGATTGTTCACCTGCATGGAATTCCTTGGTCCATCTCCTCGAACCAAAACACAAAGTTTATGAGTAATTTCGAGAAGAGTTTGTGGGAGAAAATGCGACGAAGCTGAATTTTAGTAGTGCCTACCACCCCCAGAAAGACGACCAGACCAAGGTGGTGAATCGTAGCTTGGTTAACCTTCTGAGGAGCTTGGTCAGTACTAAGTCAAAGTAGTGGGATCTTACCTTATATTTGGCAAAGCTTGATTATAATTGGTCCAAGAATAGGAATGCACAGGCGAGCACATTTGAGATTGTGTATAGGCAAAATCCTTTGGGTATACTTGACTTGGAACACATTCCACATATTGGTCACTCAAACATTCATGCAGAGGAGATGGAAGCACATCTTTTAGTAGTACAGGCTAAGTCAAGCACGCAATCCATGAGAGAAATGATAAGTACAAGGCAAGCCTACAGTCACCATTGCCAGGTACTTTTTTTATGTTTGTAATTTTGTTTGGGTTGGGCTAACCCATGAAGATTGGACCTTGTGAAGTTCTCCACAAGTTCAACAACAATGCATACAAGTTGAGCCTTCCCAGTCATCTGAGGACCTCTGACATGCTCAACGTCAAACACCTTAATCCATGCTTTGTTGATGCTAACATGAACTAATCCATGCTTTGTCAAGGCTGACGTGAACTCAAGGGTGAGTTCTTTCCAACCTGGGAAGGTTGAAGTAGGGGGATTCTGATCTCAAGATGTTGAGTTGGTAGATTCCACGTTGATAGTGCTGAACTTCCTCGAGATGGCATATCAGTGAAAATATGGTAAGAAAACATGAAGATTACTCGAATTGGGGCAGTATTGCGCACGTGTCAGTATTTTGACAATAACTTTATCTATGAGTATCATAATCGTGCATATGACCCCAATTCGAAAAGTGCTTTTTGGCGCACAAATCGTGGTCACTACTTTATGCACCTTGGTCCATGTCTCATTCTTGAAATCAACAATTTTTGGCAAGATTCTTATTTTATTACATTTTTTAGTTTCTTGCATTAATTGAGATTTTGCCTTCTCGGGCAAAGTTCTCATAATATCGTACTATCATAACTATTGGAGCTCAGCCCGTGGGCTAGAAGTTAGTCTTGAATTTATCAATAAATTTTACCTGTCAAAATTTTCTCTCTATTTTGACATCTTTTCTGAGTGTCAATCCCTCGTTCTGTTCATTAACTACCCATTAGAATAGTTATTATTCTATCCGGTGCCAGGTCCGATTTTCATAGTTGTCTAAACATCCATTATCTAACTAGTTTATGTCTTTTATTTGTTGTTATTGTACTGTAATGATTATTTATACTATCGGTTTGATTCTATGTCATTTTCATCATGCTTGCTGTTAATAATTTGTAATCTATACTAAATTAATTAGACTTTATATAACTTGTACTTGTGCTTGTGTTGTATGTTAATATACAAACCATATGGTCCAACATGAATGATTTTATTCATTAAGGGTTGTGCATAAGACCTTGCGAGCTTTTATTTGTATTATACGCTATAGAAATAAATGCACAATGGCAGTTGTTCCAGTGATGATCACAATGGCAATTGTAGTGTGGAGAACTCGCTTGGTAATCTATATCGTAGTGCAACCTTTGATGAATGTTGCACCAATGATAATGACCTTACTTATAAGTTGTTTTAGAAAATGATTGCATTCCCAATTTTCTTGCTCACCTACTAGCAAAGAAAAAAATCAACCTATATGTTGCAATGCACAATAGTTTACAAGGAAGTACATACATCACTCAAATCTTATTGAACATTCCTCTAAAGTATTATGAGATGTTCCAAGTGAATGTGGAGACTTTTAATGCATTATGTTGGCCCTAAAGGGAAGATTGGTGTGATAACTCGTCGAATTGTTAGGATGAACCATTTTCCTAGTAGCAACGTAGATCCATAGCCTCTGGCAATCTCGAACGAAGGGGAAGTTTTTATTGGACGAACAAGCGGGCACAATTTAGGTGAGGTGAGGTAAGGCTTATGCAAACTAGGTTATGTAAATGCATCATGGTTAATTCACGTAAGAACTTCAGTGTTTGGGCAAAGCAATAATGTAAGCGAGCAAAGAATAGACATGTATATATGTGGTATGGGCAAATAATATACAATGGGCAAGCAAAGCGCAACACAAAAAAAAAAAAAAAAAAAACAGGGTGAGCTAGGGTCAATTATATAACTGAAGGGCGATCAACAAACAAGGCAATACGGGTCCAGGTGAGAGCCCAGAAAGTTGGAGTGCCTGGAAGCAACATGGGTGTGCTAAAAAACAATGTCTCAATCAAGTACCAACACAAGTTCCTTCTTTTCACCTAAACAACATCTCAGAAAGAACAGTCACGAACCATTATCCATCCGACCACACAAGGAATTTATCGCTACGTGGACAACATTGACCCATGGCAGGTTGTAAGATTAACCCCATTTGAAGAACCGTCACTCAGGAAAGCTACTAAACTACGGTAGAGAAAATCATTACGGATTGTACCACCATCCCCCAGTCCAACGTACACCTAGATAGTTGGGAGTTTGCCAACTAACGAAGCAATCCCACAGCAAGCTACAAGGAATTCATGAAGAACTCTTTTCCCTTTTTATTTTCCTCGTCGATCGTCACTTTCACACATAGCCATTTTTTTGAAAACTCAGAACTTCCCTCTCTCTCTCTCACCCTAATATCCTAAAGTTGAAGCTCAAGCATGCGCTTGAATGCTAGAATTCAGAATTGGACTATAGACAACTCGACAACAATCAAGCCCATGAAAGATCATCACTAAACAGTTAAGTATCTACCATGAAAATACTTACAAAATGTGTGAATGATCATGAAGTATGCATGTCTTACATACATATTAAGAAGGGTCCTTGTTATCTAGTATTCCCTCGTGTCACTATCTTGATATCCATGCTATTTAGCTCATACAAAGAATGCTTAAGGGATTTTAATAACCTTTCTGTAGTGCCCCCAGCCCCCGCTTGGGATTTGACGAAAACTGAAACGCCGGGACATGCAACACCAGGGTTACCTACCCCTCGTACATGATAGATAAGATGCAGTACACCTATTGATAGCTAACAGTATGCGGTATATCATAGCAGAAAGTCAACTTAAGTCAATTATAAGCAAATATTAATCATGGTACTGGAACATAAGATCCCAATACTTTTGCATAAAACCAAAAGAGTCAACATAGTTGATATGAGTTTCTAAAGAACTCCCAAAACAGACGATCCTTGCCCAAAAGTGGTCCCATAATATTATCTTGATCTTCAATGAGACTTGGGCATCACTCGCTTTTCTAAAGCCCGGTCCTTGTCCCTATTGTGGGACCTTCTAAGCTTTTCTATATCTTCAATTATCTCGGTGATTGCTCTATCAATTGATACAAGATTGTCCAAAATGGAAGGCTCGAACGAGCCTATAACCATCTTAGGCACGATCCTCTCCGGAGGAAGCATTGTCCTCTTGCGTTTCGTCATTTGCGTTGGCTAAACCTGTCACAGCTTCTATCATTCCGAGTGAGGAATGATAGTGCGTGAATGCAATAGTGAGATTTCAAGAAATCTTAGTAAGTAAACAAATAACGTGCAACAGATATTATAAGCATATTATAAGCATTGTCCCCTATACATTGCATGTTTCTCGCTAGTTACCGCATCAATCATTGGCCATTTTGACCAAGGTGACTACCACTACAAGAGATATGGCTTTTTGCCATGGACATTTTTTCCAAGAAACTCAATCGTGGCAAATAAAGAGCTTATTACACAAAAACTGATCGTGGGAAAAGAAAAATAAGAATTTTCCCACAAGATTACATCGGCAAGTAAACATTTGTGGGAAAAGATGTTCTTTTGGTGAAAAAATGATTTTTTGAGGCGACAAAAAGTCGCCGCAAATAGGTTGGCGAAATTTTTTGACTTGTAGTGGATTATTCTTTTTGTGACGAGGTACTTAACTTTTGCGGCGACTTTTTCTCGCCGCAAATAACCTACATTTGTGTTTTGCGCAAATAGGTTGGCGAAATTTTTTGACTTGTGGTGGGTTATTACTTTTTGTGACGAGGTAATTAACTTTTGCGGTGACTTTTTCTCGCTACAAAAAAACTACCTTTGTGAATTGCGGCGAAATTAATTCTTTTTCGGCGACAAAAAGTCGTCGAAAAGATAATACATACCCATGTTTTCCCCTTTTTCCTTTCTTCCCCTTCCCCTACCCCCCACCCCGCGACGCTCTCGTCTCCTTCTCTCTCTCTTCTCTCTCTCTCTCTCTCTCTCTCTCTCTCTCTTGCAGTGACTGCGATCCGTGACCTCACCTCACTCTCCCTTGACGTGAGCCTTTCCCCCCTGTCGCACCTCACCCAGTCCCCCCCCCCCCCGACGCGACTTCACCCAGTGCCCCCCCCCCCAATCAGACACCCTTCCCCAACCAGACACCTTTCCCCAACCACCTCTGCTTGCCGCAGTCCAATACACGTCTTCTCAAAATTAAGTGTGACACGGTGAGCCTTTCTCTTCTTCCTTCATCTTCTCTCTTTGTAATTTGTGATGATATGATTGTGTAACATATTGTGTAATTTTGTGATGATATGGTTGTGTAAAATCTGTCTAATGTTGTGATGATATGTAAAACATATATTTCCATAAAGATCGAAGACTGAAATCCTTCCTTTATTTCGGATCGGAAGGTTATATACTAGTGAAGGACTTTTGTCTGATATTATTGTCAAGCTTAGTGCTCTGTTTCTACATGTTTCTCCTAAAGGCAGATCCTTCATCTTCTCTCAGTGTAATTTGTAATCATAGTATATAACATAGAATAGTTATTGAACTCTTATACAGAAATACTTTTGATCATGTGTTGTAGAAAATAGAATCAGGACATGAGACCAGATTAGCTTAATTCGGAAGTTGAACTCTCAAAGAATAATTAGGAGCCATCATATATATGCACATGGCCGTGAAGTATTTTCTTAGAGCATATACTTTTGCTAAAGGGATTGATCATCTTGCAAGTTTGTTTTAGTTAGATTCAATGTAAGTTGTAGGTGGGGTGGCTCATAATTAGCTAATTAATTAAAATAGTTAATCTCTTATCTAAACCCACATAATTTGCACAAGGAATAGGTAGTGGATGCATGCATGTAGGGTCATGCACTAATTAATGCAAGATGTAGCAAAGAAATAAGGAGTCTTCTCAAAATAAATTTTTTCTTTGACTGATGGCCATATATATGTCGCCAAGATTGACGATTGACAATGGAAACCATTCATATTATTGTATATACCTTGCAAGCCAGTCAAAACATTTCAAACTAAGATCAAACATGAGTAGTACTAGTACTTTTGTCAGGCGCTGATCATCATCGACATGTTTTATTACACATGTTTTATTACTAACAGCAAAACTACACACACACACACACATATATGTTCCCTAGCTCCCTGCTTCTGAAACTTGCATCTTTTTCTTGTAGTACTACAGAAACATTAAGACATTCATGAACCTTTCTTTTTCATTTGTTAGATAAATGCATGCATGCTTTTCATGACCACGAGACTTTAATTAGTTAACTAGGTATATAGTACTTGCAGTATTTAATTTCTCATTTTAGCGTAGCAGCAGCAGCTTAATTAGAATGAGCTCGTCATGCAGGAGATAATGGATGGATCAATGATGAATATATATCATGCATCTAGTACTTCTACTACTAGTGTTTATTTTTATTTCCTCATGCACCCACTTTGCGACGACCATTATACATTGTCCTCGATCGATCTCTGTACATATGTCTTAATTTTGTTGGTAACAGCTTGATGGTTCATCTTCTAATTCAATATACATGGAATCATCTGACCTCCATCCATATATGGAATTGAATCTAAGCCCCCAACTTTGGACAGAGTAAACAACATCTTCTCTTTACAATAAGATGCACCTAAAGATGTGATTGATCTATCCTTAACGTAACTTCTCTTTGGGGCGCGTAGTTTTGTTTTCAATAACATGGTCCATCAATGACCATGTCTACTCTTTTTTGATAAAGCATAGACACCTTCTTCTTTGTGAACATTTTTTTCATAAGAATAAATCTACTAACTTTTACAATTTCTTCTCAAGCCTTAGATGGATAAGGCTTGGATGCATATCGAAGATAGATTGCAGTCCAACCAATATGGTGAAGGCGTTAAAAAATTCATTTCTATGGCTCAAGCTCATGCACCTGGAAGTGATCGCATTAGGTGTCCATGTATAAGATGTCGGAATATGCTTTTCCATCCATTTAGAGTGGTCGAGGATCATTTGTTCATAGCAGGGATTGATCCAAATTATAACGAATGGATATTTCATGGGGAGGAAGAATCTTTGCCTACACATTTGTCCGACGAGGGAGATGATGGAGACAGTGGTAATGATGACTACATTGATAATGTAGACGAGATGTTAGATGACATCCGGGTTGGATCCCTTTTGGATCATGAGGCTAGGAATTCATCATGTGATGAAGCAAATGTTGGGGGTCACTCCTTTGATACTCCAAAATACCAAACATTCGAGGGGTTGCTAGACGATGCACGTCGTCCACTTTATCCATCGTGCACAAAGTTCTCGAAATTATCATTTATAGTCAAGTTACTTCACATCAAGTGTGTTGGTGGTTGGATCGTTAAGTCGTTTGACATGGTTATAAAGCTATTGAAAGCAACATTACCTGATGCCCTTTTTCCTGACTCATATCACGAGGCTCGTCGCTTGGAGAGTGGATTGGGCTTTATACAAAAAATACATGCATGCCCAAATGATTGTGTCTTGTTCTGGAAGGAAAATGTCGACAAAGATGTCTGCCCTAAATGTAATGCATCTAGATGGGTTTCACGGAAAAGTAAACAAAGGAGAATACCTCAAAAATTAATGCGCTATTTTCCTTTGAAAACTCGGTTGCAGAGAATATTTATGTCAAAAAATACAGAAGAAGCCATGAGATGGCATGTAGATCAGGTTTCTTTTACCAGTAGAAAGTTAGAAACTGCAGAATGTAGGCGACAGCAGGCAGAGGAGAAGAAAACCATCCGAGTGAAATGCACATTTTTATTGATAGTAAAAATGTGTCATCATGTTATTAGAAGGAATTTTATTTTATGTGAGATGTATTTTATTTATTTTATTTTTAAATCGAATTAGATTTTTTAAAATTGGACTTATATAAGATCAAGATAATTTTATAGAGGGGGGCCAAGATTATTAATTAGAGAGAGTCAACACAAGATAAGATTAATATCATAATATTAAATCATAAAAAATTAACATATATTATTATTTTTTTCCAATGGAAGTCCAAAACAACTTGAAAATGTCTCTTACAAATTTTGTCCAAGATAATGTGAAATCCATCTATTTTACATCTTCTCAATTGGCGCCATGTCGCTTCATAGAGACAAGCATCGATACTTGTTCACCTACTGCTCTACCCAGTTAGCTTCTTCATCCATAGTTGAGCAACAGTTAATAGTACAATATCTTAACAGGTCAATTTCAGCGCCCATCACGATATTGAAGCCCTGTTTTACATTTTTATTTTTCTCTGTGGAGTGGTGGGAAACATAACTGAGGATATATATATCTTTGTGGACCTTGTGACCTTGGAAGGTTGGGCTTCAATCCTTTGAAGCAGGGGGTATTTTGCTAGTGACCAAAACTCCCATTCGGTCATTGTTCTTGTGAGAGGCCATTTACAGGTATTTCTCTCCAACTGCCTTCACAAGTTTTATGTAAAATTATGTACCAAAACCCTGAACTCGTTTGTATTTCTCAATGGATATACAGATTGAGTGGTGGGCATTCTTTTTTATCGAACAAATTTATATTTTCTGGTCTATGGGCATGAGTTTTTCAGTCACGGTACAACATTGCAGTGGACTTATGAATCACAATGAGCTGCATATTTGTGATGGCCATATAGTGGATTGGGTTTTTGTAATATTTTCCCTTGGGTTTTATATTGGCAGTAATGTAAATCCAGAACATATTTCTCTTCAAAACATATTGTGTTCCAAACATAAACCGTGAGTTTGAACGGGCTTTTAGACATTTTGCTGCATTCTTTATTGAATGTTCGACAAACATGCATTTTTCTCATAATTTTAAACTTATACCATATGCATGCAGTTCCCAATATATGCCGCTACTCACCCTAAATTTCCATGATTGATGCCTTAAATGTAATTTAGCAATGCCTTAAGTAGTGACACTAAGCATATAGGGAGATAACTGTATGTGGTCTAGCTGTGACTTAATTTTGTTATTTGTAATATACGTTACTTCTCTAGATGAAGCATGTTCTAATTAGCTAGCTAGTATTTTTCAGAAACCATGGGATTTGGTAACCCAATATGTGCGTTTATCTTGGGCTGTGAGGATGGTTTGTTAATCCTGTTCTATTAGTTATTGTTCTGATGACTATTTTCCTGGTTGGTTGTTGGGTTCAATGATCAAAATAGTTACTTGTTGATACAATACTTTTTGAGTTTAGCAAAAGGATGGTGAAATCTGTAACTGGAGGAAGGAGAGGACGTGGAGGACGTGTTACTGCAGTATCAAGCCCTATTAGTAGAGGCCCAGAAGCAGTACCTCCAAGATGGAACCTACGTGACGAGGTTAACACAGGAGTTGATGGGTCAACTCAAGCAGCACCCCATGTGGGCGTGGAGGAGTCGAGGGGTGATGCCAATGACAATGAGGGGAATATTATTACAAGTATTGCACCTGGTTAGTAATGTTATAGTACAATTACATTATGGTATGAATTGGGCAGTCTAAATTCACCATAATAGATGTCTTTGTTGTGATTGATTCATACAATTGCTTTTGTATACATAGTTCCATCCGCCAGTAAACGTGGTCGTGGGCCGACGAAGGGCACAAAATTTGAACGCCTCCGAAGGTTGGATAAGATTCCATTGGATATCAAGGATGACCATAGAGGTCCATCATGTGAAAATGACACGATCTTTACTAGTCGAGTGTCATGTATCATTAAAGTACATGCAGATATGACGCATGCAAGTTGGAGTGTTGTTTCCCAGAAAGAGAAAGATGAGCTCATCGATCGTGTGAAAGTAGGCATTTATTAAATAGATTGAGAAGTGATCAATGTTTATAAAAATTGTTAAATGTTTATATGATGGTAATGAACATGGATATCTAACATTTCTCATATTTAGGCTGACTTTGTTCTGGATTGGACAAGGCTAAATCATCGTGAAACTGTTATGATGGCGCTGGCTGATACATATAATGCATTTCACTATGAATTGCACAAGGAATACTTAAAATATGCCACACATGAAGAGGCACTATTTGGTGGGACATCCTTGGTTGAGAAACCAATATGGGAATGCCTATGCCAACAGTGGGCTAGCAGCACCTTCAATGTAATTTTGTGACTATTTACCCTAATTTGATGCATTAGTTTCTATGTAGAAGGGAGTTATAGCATCATTTAGTTCTACATTGCTCTCCTTTTAATAGTCCTATATTTATTAAGCACTTTTTTTTTTATAACATGATATGTTCAGGATATATCTCAAAGAAACAAGTGTAATAGGCGAAAATAAAGGGTTAAACATACAGGTGGCCGAAAGTCGTTTGTTAGGATTTTGGAAGAAAAGGTAAAATCCACCAACAATATTGATACTAAATGTGAGTACTTATTCTGAACTTGTGCCTTACACTTAAGTCTTTTTTTAACTTTACTCTATAAAGAAGTGCATTGGTCAAGGAAGAAGGGTACATTTATCAATGCAACAAGTGAACACAACTATGTGAGTGATATGTATTTCTTTTGCTTATTCAAAAGTTCATTGTTCAGCCTCATAGTATATAATGTGTATTTGATATTCAGAATTTGATGGTTGAGAAGTTGAATGAGAGGGAACCAGATGAGGATGATGCTAATGCTGATGCTGCTGAAGTGGTTTTCAAGGAGGTTTTAGGGCAAAAATCTGGCTATGTGCAAGGTTTGGGGCACGCAGTCATTCCTAAGCCATCTCCTTCAATGAGAAAAAAACAAGGATTTTGTACGTCTAGCTGAGGAAAATGAAAAGGACAAGACTGCTGCTGGATGGCATGGCAGCAATGAGGAAAAACTTTTCTGATTATGAGCAACAAATGAACATACGAATGTTAGAGTTGGAGTCCCATACGGAGTCTCAACAAGTGACTCAAGCTTAAGATGCCATTTTTAGTGCATTTATAATTTTTTGCGGGGTTTTTTTTGGTGTAGTAACACCCCTTAATGGATTGCATTAAAATCCGCATGTATTTTTGCTAGGCAGTGTGCTCGTGTTGTGGGGGCTCGGTGGGCATGATTGGCATGGGCTTCTATGTTATATAAGTTAGGATTTTTGTGATACTTTTGCTGGGCAATGTCATATGTGTTTTGGGGATCCAGTGGGTTTGAAGAGGCAGGGGCTTTATGTTATATAAGTTAGGATTTTGGTGATGTTTTGATGATTATTGTAATGTACATAGTAAGTAGATGATTTCATGCAAGTGGCAGGTGAAGCGTGGTGTAAGAATTGGTATATGATTTTAATTTCCTATACATACATGGTATGTTTTGCATTACATATATATCCTTATACTTGCTCCTTCTAACTTAGATTCTATGATGTAATGCAGGATTTTTGCAATGCATGTATATTTTTGGGTGGCAGGGGATTTCACATGGTTAAAGAAGAAAAGTCAGAACATGTCTCTTCACCAACTAGAAACTATTGGCATACAACAACCATCCTTTAAATGACACTTTGTTTGTCGGTAAGCAAAATCTCCCTTAATTAGTGAAAAGCATGTTGTTGTAGTTAAACATGGCTAAACCACTTAGTCTTTATAGATATATTGAGGAACCCATGTGAGTGATGTATTACCTAGTGTTTGTTAGTGAAATTGGTTTTATAATTAGGTAGTTGTAAATGTGATAAAGTATGAAGGCTGAATTGATGCAAGATCCCATTGTTTATGAAGGTCATTAGGTAGTGTGATCAAGTGAAAATAATGGGCTTATAAGGTGTGTACTTTTTGCAGTTAGTTATCACCCTAGGGATGGTTTGATCAAGAGGCATGGGAACTTGGTGATGGGGACAATTATATGAGAAAGTCAGCCACAACTATGCAGCAACATATCTCTGTCTACTTGTAAGATATATGTATATATATATAGTGAACAACATATATATGTTGAAGATGTTGGATCTGCAGTTGCAATATTTTGGTGTAAGTGAAATGGATGTACTCCCCAACATCTAGAAAAGTGTATTTTCAAATTGTATGTGATACTTGATAAGTGTGTTAAAGTGTCTTCTCTAGTCTGAAATGAGTTGATTTCTTATGATGATGTGCTTGATATTTTAGTGTTATGGGGAAATGTTTAGCATCAGAAAGTTGAGCATGTGCTATGTTTATCAATTATAGGGAAATCCATGTAATCTATGAAAAAAAATCAGTACATGAGTATTGTTTTTTTCTTTAAAGTTTAAAGGTCACCGTCTACAAGCTAGACAAAAGTTATTAGGATTGAAATTTTGGAGCTAGCATTTGAATCCACACATATTAATGTAGTATTGATCTACTCCTAACTAGCTGTTATGTGTATTCAATAATTCTCATGCACACTACTTAGCTAAACTCTACGCTGATGATTTATCAAAATAGTAGCATAAATGAAAGGATTATGCAAATGTAATAATAAAATTGAGTCATTTCATGAAAGTGGATGTTAAGTGATATTATGCTGTAAAATTATTCAGAAATGTATAAATGGATGTACTGTTGGTTTGGGTATTACACGTAAAGAGTCAAATTCATGGTCTAGCTCTTGTCAAAAAATTTCATTAACAGCCGGAGGAAAAGAAATCAAAGCAGCAGTTTTTTTTAGGTAAAAATAGATAACTTTTATCCAAATACTGAGGGGAAGAGTACGTGGAAAAATGATCAAATTATCACTATTTTCTACCACCAAAATCTTCTAAAAAATAATGCTTTTGCTGACACTATCTTCTTCACTATTTGTTGCGGCTTTTGTCCATGAAAATTGACCATTACCGGGGAACTTAGTGTTATGGGAAAAAAGAAAAGTCATCATCAAAGACGAGAAGGAGCTCTTGTCGCAAAAGGTTATTTCCCACCTTAATTTTTTGTGGAAATTTATCAACCCACTGTATATCCTCATGGAAAATACATCTTCATTTTCCACGGTGTAGAAGACCTCCTGTGACTATTTCCCACGCACAAAAAGGTTTTTTCCCACAAAAACTTTTGGTGGTAATTTATCAACCAACAATGACCCTTTATGGAAAATACTTCTTTTTTTCCACGAGTAGAAGCTCTCCCGTGACTATTTCCCATGTTTAGAATTTTTTTTCCCTCCACCAAACTGGTCAAGATAATGTACTTATTCCGACAAGTCGTATTTGTGGTGGAAAAAAATACTTTTTTCGACGAGTTATTTTCAGCAAGTCATCCACATAACGTTTTTGTGAAAAATAATTATTTCCCACCGAAATTGTATCTTTTCCCATGAAGTACCTCCGTAGAAAGAAGCGGTATATGTTGTCTTTCATATACGGCAGCTCACATTTCACTTTCACCGTATGTGTACCCACTAGCTTTAGGTGCAATCCCTCTCTGGTATTCTTTTCTTTTAGGTACCATTTGAGATCTGCCAACAATACTTCGTCGACCCAGGGATATCCCTCCATTTTAAACACTCCTGAGAGAACAAAGGAGTTCCACTAGGACATTCCCTCGTCCCAGCATTTGGGGTCATAATAAAAACTTTACGTTTTAAAAAGACTCTTTTCCTTTCAAAAAGGGTTTTCACAATCTCAATGCATGTGACATGACAATGGACCTTAGAAATTTCTTGAGACACATGAAATACCACAATGTTTCATTATAACGATGAATGCCGAAATGTTCATCTTAAAATAAAGCATCCATACATGCAATGCATATCCCGTTACAGCTTAAAAATATTAGAACATGCGAACATGTTCCCTTATAACAATTCAAGGCATACGAACTAGTCAAAGGCATACATTTCAATCATCATTATGTAAGGGATGAAACACATAGGACCCTAACCTAACCAAACATCATTCGTAACACCTCAATCTTAAGACTCCAATGATCATGCTTCATTCAAGGGGTTAGCCAAAACCTCTTATCTTAGTAGACGTGCATTTCAATCAATTATCATGAACCTGGAATCTTCTAATGTATTGAACATAAATTAATAAATAATTTCTCATAGGTGGCCGAAACCTTTCCTTGTGGTTATGGACAATATTTTCTTGAGTTTAGTCTCATACTAAACATTTGAGTGACAACCATTCATGCATAGACAAACATAGTAGAAACCGAACCCTAACATGGCATTCTTACTCCCTTTTTCATATCATACGCATCTCCCTTAAACCATTTCCATCATGCTTTAAAATAATCATAACAAAGAAGTTCATAACACATGGAAGAACATCAAATTCCAAACAATCATACAAAAACCGAATCAACCAACAAGTTCACAACCCATATGCATAAAATATCCAAGAACAAGTTAGAGGTATACTTACAAAAATTTGAAATGTATTTTTAATAATAGCAAGCTAAAAAATCATATACAATACAAGTTAGAATCCTTGCTCAAGAAAAACCCTAACCAGTGTTCATGTGTAGAATTTCTTACACCTTTTTCTTTCCAAGAAAAACCAAGTTTTTGAACCCTTCCTTCTTTGAATCCGAAACTTGCCTTCAATATAAACCCTAGCTACTACTTACTAGTGTCGTGACCCACTTTCCTCAAACATGAACTATCTTCTTCTAGCTCAAGTGTGCGTGTGTGAGAGCATAAGTTCTAGATGAACTTGACTCAAAGCCGAGACCTCTCTTACTTGAAGTTGTGCGTGTGTGTGTGGGTAACAAAAGAGAAGTTGGTTTCATACCTTCTAGGTATTCTTCTTGCAAGTGTCCCTTCACTTTGCTTACTCTTAATGGGTTGTTTGGATGGTGAGAAAGTGATGGATACTTAGAATAAAAAGGGGGTGACCAAAACTTACAAGAGCAAAACACAAAGATGGCCAAAAGGGTCCTAGGGTTTTTGGCTCTTCCCTTTTTATAGACACTCAAGGGCTTTCTTTCAAGAAGCAAACTCATGCATGATTGCCAAGTGGCGTTTAGCCCTACTACCTTCTTCCTCTAGCTCATCATTAGCTCAAGTTGGAAACCCTAAAATATCTTCTAGCATGTGGCGTCCTCCTCTCCCCATCCGAACCTCACTTCCTCTTTTACCCCCTTTTTTCGTGTCTTGATTCAATGTATCTTATGGCTAAAGGGTCTTTTACTAAACTCAAATTTCCCTCCATCTCTTACAAATGTGCATGTGTACCAAGTGGCATGTGGAGTGTGTGTGCATTGTGTGGGATGCCGAAACCCTACTCTTCCCTAGAAGATTTTCTTTTCACCACACTTTTGGACAAACAAGTGATTGGTCTTTTTTGGCACAAAGACCCTTGCCCTAGCCGTCCACTTCAAGGGATTTCCTACACAAAACATTCTTCTAGAAGCCTTGGGTGTGTAGCCTCCCTCCAAGCTTGATCTTGCTCCTTACCAAGAAAACTTTTTTACCTACCTTCATGCATGGAAGACACTTGGCAAAAAGCAACATTTTTGCTCCCCCATTGTTGTTGTCCATGACCTTTGGCCTTTCTTAGTTCCACTTTCCCATATTCCTAATCATTTCCTTTTAGGTTCTTACCCCATAGTGACATGTGTCAAAGGCTTCCTTCCACAAGCAAAGATCTTCATGCATGCGTGACACATGGCAAAAAGGTGCTAGATTTTCCTATGATAGGTGTGTAAGCCAAAACCTAGCTCCTTCTCACCTCTTTTCCCTTATTTTCATCTAGATTCATCAAGCCCTGTACATAACCTCATTGGATGTCAAACACCATGCATAAACCTCAAGTTGGGCGTGAGCCCTAATTTCATTGGGCTTCAAAAACCCTAATTTCCTACAAGGGCCGAAACTCTCTTGGGCTTCCTAAAAAAAATGATTTGACACAAAAGACTAGAAAATCTTGGTCGTCACACTTTCCTTCTTACATTTATGAAAAAACATTTCCCTTATATTTTATGAGGAATTCCATAAAAAACTTATGATATTATATCTCAAATTTTCGTTAATATTTACATGAGGGATGTTGACCATTTTAATTAGGGTGTGTGTTTGTGTCTCACAACCCCGAGTCAAGATGGAGCATTATCTCAATGGAGCTTCCCTGGTCACTTAAGAAAATGTAATAATGGAGTGATATCCCCTGTGATGAAGTTGGGTGACAACGGGCTGGGACGAGACTGTAGCACTCTTGTATCATAGTTGTTACCGATATATGGGTGGAGGATATAGAACGATATGGTCAAGGATGGGGACACAAAGCCAATTGCTGATTCTAACAAACTCCCATGCGCAGTCATCACCCGTGGTGTGACGAAGGGAGCTAGAGTGTGTACACAATCATTATACGGGAGGCCATGGTGAATATGTTAAAAGGAATGTCTTAAAGATGGGTTAATGAAGTTCTTCGGGTCCTCAGATATTTTTGTTTATCAAAGGGCATAGGGTCCTCAGTTGAACATGTGGTTAATAGAGAACCTGGGGTTCTTGTGTTTATTAGCTTTAGATTTATGTTAAGTGTGGGATGCTTGAAAGGCATTGACTGCATTAAAACTGTAATATTTTTTATTGCTCTTAATTTTCTAGGTTAGATTAAATACAATGTTCTGTTTTTGGATTTCTTAAAAGTTTTAAAGTCAACAATATTGTTTGCTCAACTTTGTCGTCGTGTTTGAATCTAAAAACATGCATGAAGTTATTCATACCAGTTCCTTCCTCAAGGCATTGCATAACCGGAAGTAAATATTGGCTGCTTGATTTTCCTTTCATGGTAAGTTAGTTTTATTACCTGAATTTCTTTCTGTCACTCTTCTTGTACATTCATTGTCATCACTTAGATACATTAGTTGTCATGTTTTAAGAAAATTTTGGTGAGCTCACGATGGGGTGTAATGATTTTGGTTACTTTTCAAACCTAGTGACTTAACGAATTCTCAAGATACTGACTTGGTGTTTGTATTAATGTCTCTGATACTAAGTTTGTAAAAGTTTCGATCATATCTTATCTATTATGTTTCCCTTGAAAATTGATTCATATGCGTGTGTCGGGCATAAAATCATGTATAAGTGTCACAATGGCGAGGGTTGTGACTCATATGGAGCACATCCCTAGCACCGCATTTCTTTGCCACATCATAAGTGGGAGCTGAGGGTGCCATATACGATGCTATTGGAGCTTTACGACTCTGGGTAAGTCCATAAGTAACATAAGAACAAGTGCCATAGATTAGGCTATGATCTTAGTATATAGGCTTGAATCTTTGGAGGACTAGGCATAAGCAGAAATGATTAGCTTTAGTCTTGTGGCAGAAGAGTCATTATGGTGCACCCTAGACTAACCCAAAGTGAGTAACCAAATGATATGTGTGAGGAGGAACACCCACATGGTGAGAAGACCTACATCTTGACCAGGCCAAAAACCATATGATAGACATGTTGCAGCGATAGCAAGACTTCTTCTAACAATAGCTCTAGCAACAATGCGAACACATGGAGCATCAACTACAAGCTCAACCCTAGCATACCAAGCGCAAAGGTTATTCATATAAGCATTTCTTGGATTATCGATACCTGGGATTCAATGGAAGCGAGGCACCCATGAAGGCTGGGAAATGGATTATTCACTTCAAGAGGTTCTTCAAGATCTATGGGTGCATTGAGGACCAAAAGGTGTTGTATGTTAGGTACCTATTGCAAGGAGAGGCTGCAATATGGTGGGATACGAAACAATAGTTGCTCATCATGGAACTAGGTTCAATGGAGGCTGTAACCTGGCAATGGTTTAAGAAAACGTTTGATGATCAATTCTTCCCCGACATCATGAAGCAATAGAAGGAAAGTTTAGGGAGGCGCAACCAAGTTCATGGAGCTAGAAAGGTTTGTTCTATATCTCATCTCTATCGAAGAGATGCGAGGTAAATGTTTTAGGATGGATGGAAATTGCGAATACGTTCTCAACTAGCATGTTTGCAAGCGGGAGCTGAGGGAACCACAAACGGTGCTATCAGAGCTTTACGGTTCTGGGTAAATCCATAAGTTACATAGAAACAACTGCCAAATATTAGGCTATGATCTTAGTATATAGACGTGAGTTTTTGGAGGACTAGGAGTAAGCAGAAGTGATGACTTTTAGTCTTGTGGTAGAAGAGTCATCATGGTAAACCCTAGACTAACCCAAAGTGAGCAACCTAAGGATACATGTGAGGAGGAGTACCCACATGGTGACAAGAGCTACATCATAGCCAGACTATAAACCATATGACAAACATGTTGCAGCGGTAGCAAGACCTCTTCCAACAACAACTCCAGCAACAATGCGGATACGCGGAGCAGCAGCTACAAGCTCAACCCTAGCATAACGAGTGAAGCGGTTGATCGTATGAGCATTTCCTGGCATATCGATACTCGGGATTCGATGGAATCAAAGAACCTATGAAGGCTTGGAAATGGATTATTGACTTTGGTAGGACATTAAAGATTTGTGAGTGCACTGAGGACGAAAAGGTGGTGTATGCTCGGTACCTATTTCAAGGAGAGGCTGCAATATGGTGGGATATGAAATAGTAGCTGCTCGTCATGGAACTAGGTTCAATAGATGATGTAACCTCACAATAGTATAAGAAAAAGTTTGATTATCGATTCTTCCCTATCGGCAAATAAAAGGCAAGGGAATTTTCAAGTCTAGTCCAGGGAGGCATGACGATCAAATAATGCACAACCAAGCTCATGGAGCTAGAAAGTAGGGGTGTAATCGGTCTGGTCCGGTCATGGGGGTCACGAACCAAAACTTTTGGTCCACCCTTTTTGGAGCCGGACTAGACCAATTGCCCCTATGGATTGAACTGGAATGTTAGCTATTGGTCCAAGCTCTTTAATGTGGATTATATAACTAACTTATTAAAAAAATATTTAATTATAATTATATTTTTAATGTTAATACTTAATATTATGTAAATTATATTATGATGTTTAATGCATAATGACCTATATTAAAATTTAAGCATTTTATATATCGTTAATGAATAATTATAATTTACCACAGATACTTCATACTTACTTGCAACTTAGGTATCTTACAAAAAATATGCTTAACTACTTTAATTTACTTAAGATACTATCTTTGCATATAATATTATGAACTTATGATTTATCATTATTCATATAACAAATTAGTTAATTGATAGCAAATTAATAATTTTATATTTTATATTTTATATTGTCAATGGTGATAGGTTAGATGAAAATTACATAATTCACTTATATACTACTATATATAATTTATAAAAATAATTTAAAAATATATATATAATTATGATTCAGTCTGTTCGACCCGATCCAAGGTGAAAAGCCCCACCCTGGGACCAGACCGATTCCTGAAATTTCCCATATATTAGGATCGAAACCAACCAAACCCCATTTCGATCTGGTCAGGTTAGATTTTTCGGTTCGAACCGAAAGTTTTACACCTCTACTAGAAAGGTTTGCTCTGCACCTCATCTCTACTGAAGATATGCGAGCTAAATGTTTCCAAGATGGATGGCAGTCGCAAATATATTCTCAAGTAACATGTTTGCAAATCCCGAACTTCCAAAGGCTAGTGGAAGTAGCCTCTATTGCGGAACGAGAGAATTGTAGTCTGATGACATAAGTGACTATGAAAAAGAGGAGGACTTATAGTGGGGAAGGTAGCAGCTCGAGTTCTCCTAAAAAATTCATTTCTAGATCTAGAGCACGACCACAAGCAACCATGAGGGTCTGCATGGGAGGACAAGCACTTGTGTACAATCGGTGCAATAGATGACACAAAAGAGAATGTCAACATGGCATGATCACTTGCTACCAGTGTGGAAAGATCGGTCACTTTGCTAGGGAATGCCCTAGAATGGTCTAAGGAGGCAGGCATGTTGCCTCTTGAGGGAGATCGGGCCAAAGGCAAGCACTGCAAGCACGGGTTTACGCTATGACTCTGGGAGAAGTGGACGAGGAACCCCCAAAGACCCAAGAGGCTGGTGTCATTACAAGTATGAACTCTCTTGGTTAAGGTTAAATGCATATAGGATGGTAAGTCTTGGTTATGAGTGCTAGAGCATTTGATTGTATTAGGATGAGTCACACTATTTGGGTACTACGCATGTACCTTATTCAACTCAAATGCATCCGGGTCCTTTGTATCTACTACATTTGGTCAAATGTGTAGCTTACAAATGGAGTCTATGCAACAAAGTGTAGCAGTAGCTCTACCAACTAAGGAAGTAGTAGTATTTACACGGGTAGCATTAAGTTGTGCACTAGAACTAGAAGGAAGAGTGCTGGAAGTAGATTTAAGAATGTTTAACCTACTCTGGTTTGACATTATTGCCGCCTGGGGAACAAGGAATGGTATTCGCGATCAGTAGGCTAAGAACGATGCCTAGGGTAATTCCAGCCTTGCAAGACAAGAGGGACTTGGCCGGTGGAGTAGAAGCATACCTTGTATAGGTAGTGCTTAAACCAAAGGAGCAAGGTTAGTGATATGGGTACATATCGTCAAAGAACTTCCAAAATTTTTCATTCACAATCTCCCTAGACTGCCCCTTTCCAGGAGACTCAGTTTACCATCGAGTTGGATCTAGGGACAACTCTGGTGCACAAGGCGCCCTATAGGATGGCACTGTTAGAGTTAAAGAGTTAAGGTGCAGTTGCAAGAGCTACTAGACAAAGGGTTATTTAGACCCTATTTGTCGCCTTGGGGAGCACCAATAATATTCATTAGGAAGAACAGGACACATATAATGTATATAGGCTATGAGTAATGGAATAAGGTGATGATATACGAGGGCCCCGCCAGTGCAAGGGGACAGACCACCAATGGGATTGAGTGAAAAGAAATATGAGGAATACCCTATTGGATTGGCAGAGAAAATAGTTACGGGTGCTGCAAAGTGCAACTAGTCCAAATGTGGGCAAGCAAGCACTTTGTAGAAGACCTGATAGATATGCCCTAAAGCGAGCTAGAGATGAGTACCATGCAAGCGAGAATGAGGAGCTAAAGAGGGTGATGGCTCTGATAGGACAAGTGCTACTCGTCCAAGGCGAGCAACGGTCTAGGAAAAACTAACCTAGACATGGTTTCTGGAATAACACGGAAGTGCTCAAAAGAGTGGCAGTGTCGTACGCAGAAGCCCACACTCCACAATGAGGGTTACGTCTGTAGTTGGTTTGCCGAAGGGAGTAATATCTTCTGAACTTAGAAGTATGGCTTGACTCCATGTGAAGAACAACCATTCAAGGAAGGACTAAGGAGTTGTCAAGCCGTAGACGAGTGTGGACCATGCCCTGGCCGTTTGTCTTTATCGTCCTGAAATATCATCCAAGGACTCATATCCAAGCATACCTAAAGATATGTCAGAAAGACATATGACAGTCCCACCCTATAAAAGGAATTTGGACATAAGACAAAATCTCACTATTAAGATTTTAAACATCTGAGACCTTACAGAGCTAGATTCTTCTAAGGGAGCAAGGAAGGAGTGATGCAACAATTTAGCGAACCTAACATTGTGAGGTAGGTTAGTTTCTAAGACAGTACTAGAAAATGTGGGATGAGTGTTGTATGTGGGGATCATTTCTTGATTTTGAGACATTGAATGTGTTTGTTGTTTTCACTAAACAGCAACCCTGTTGTCAATATGTGTACCTCTATGTGAATAAGTGTACCGTGCAACAATATTCATGGGATGGGATCAATTTACTCGGACTATTCCTATCAGACATCGCCACGAGGTAGTCACCATGAGTGATTGGGGTGGGGCGGTATCGTGCTTGGCCACACCTGATAGTCGGGATGTAAAATCTCCCGATGTATCACTTGGTGGTGTCTTCGGGTTGGTTGTTCAGGTAGACACTTCCCCAATGAACATGTGATCTCTATGTGAGAGTCAACCTGCATTAGGATTTAAGTGAGCTAACTTGCACTAGGATTGGATGAGTAGAAGGGATTTCCCTGGTAATAATGGTGTGCAGCTCATCCCCTGTTCGCCCATTTGGCGACGAATGTCTATTTGATGATTCTCTATGTGATGAACATCTGTGTGATGTTGATTTTGTCCCTAGAAACCAATGTGGTGATATGAATTTGATCTACTAGAGCGAAGGGTGATTCCTCACCATATTATATATTTGTTCTTAGAATGATACCTTGAATAAAAGGGTAATTCCTCAAAGGGTGATTCCTCATCATGCTTACATATATATGCATTTAATGAAGAGGGTGATTCCTTGTCGTATTTATGGATTCATGTATCTATGCCAGAGAGGGTGATTCCTCGCCAGGCATATGTATGTGTGTCTCTCCCTATTTACATGAAAATGTTTATTGCATCTTCAGGAGCATTATCTCTCATTAGCAGTCTTGTCATAGTTGTCTAACCTACCCATGGTTTGTTTTCGGAACCATAGATTTTGATGCAGATTTAGAGCGAAGAGTAATGCCCGAGGAAGAAGAGCCAAACCCTCCTGAACCTTGAGGATGAAGGCTTGTCTCCGTCATAATAGTTATGCATCGTTTTGAGTTGTACTTAGCCTTGTAGAAAGGGGTGACTAATTGTAACCGGTCTACCGCCCATTAGGTGATGAACACATTATTTAGGCTGTGTGTATATCTAAGTTAATATTTATGAGGAATAATAGTAATGATTTCTAAAATGTGATTTAGACTTCTAGTAATGCAAGGTCTAGTCACCACCTATACATCTTTCTTTTCCGTTTCAATTTTATATATGTAACCAACACGTGCATTTCCATCAGGGAACCTAGGTGTTAACCTTTAGCTGGCACCTTTGGCATCATGGAACCTCGCCAGAACCTTTACACGAAGGATGGGATGCCACATGATAAAGAAGTATCCATTGCCTAGGATCGACGACTTGTTCGATCAGTTGCAAGGGGTAGTAGAATTCTCTAAAATCAACCTCTGGTTGGGTTATCACCAATTGAGGATTAAGAAGAGTGATGTGCACAAAACTGCCTTTAGAACAAGGTACAAGAACTACGAATTTATGGTAATGCCTTTTGGACAAGCAAATGCCCCTACAACGTTCATGGATATCATGAATAGGGTGTTTAAGCCCTTCTTGGACGTCTTTGTGATGGTTTTCATCAACGAAATCTTGGTCTATTCCAAGGAATTTGATGACCAAATAAACCATCTACAATTGGTTTTGGGGAGGAAGCTAAGTGAACACCGTTTGTTTGCAAAACTTACTAAGTGCGAGATTTGGTTGGATGGAATTAAGTTCCTCGACCAAGTAATATCTAAGGATGGAGTGGCAGTGGACCCTAGTAAGATTGAAGAGATCTAGCAATGTCTGACAACTGTTCATGAAGTCAAGGTTTATGGGACTTATAGGCTATTGCAAGAGATTAGTGGAAGGTTTCTTTAAACTTTTAAGTCCACTTACTGCTATAACCAAGAAAAATGCCAAATTCATTTGGATTAAGAAAATTGAGCAAAGTTTCCAAGAGTTGAAGAAAATATTGACCATAGCTATTGTGTTGACCTTACCTGTAGGGGTGGCAATATGTACTACAACCAATGAACCCAACATGAACACGACATGAAATTAGCGGGTTTGGTTTTGATGTAAATGAGTTCGAGTCAAAATTGGTTGATTTGTTAAGACACAATTAATAACGGGTAAACCCTCTTAAACTGAAATCAACCCACAATAATCCGTTTAAATTTTATTTCAAAATTACAAGTATACCCTCTTAACTTTAAAAACTAAAAGACCCTAACTTATCACTCATCTCTCATTCTCTTATGTCATCCCCACTCTCCAATATGCTTATGTTTTTATTGTTCGGATTATAATTTTGAACCTATGCTTATATTTGTTATTGTTGGGATTGTAATATTGGTTTTATTATAGGTTAATATCTGAAAAATATTGATATTTTTTGCTAGTCTTATTGCTATATTATTTTTGGAGATATTGTGACTACTAAAATATTGGTCTCATTGCGATATTGATATTTTGAACTTATGCTCATATTTGTTATTGTTGGGCAAGTAGGTAATCTTATTGCTATATGGATTTTTGTGAAATTATGATAATCAAGTCAAATGAGTTATGCAGGTCAGTTCAACCCATACAACGGGTTGAAATGGATGGTGTCGTGTTGGCCCATTTCTAATTAATTATTAAACGGTAATTGCCAACCCTACTTACCAGAGCCTCTAATGTGTTTTGATGCAAGAAATCAACTAGTGGCGTGCGCATCACACTAATTAAAGGACCACAAGAAGAACTACCCCACCCATGGTTTGGAGTTAGCATAGCTGTCTTTGCCTAGAAGATTTGGAGAACCTCAAAATGAGGCAGAGGAGGTGGCTAGAAATAATTAGTGACTACCAGTGCAAAATAAAGTTTACCCGGGAAAGGCTAACTTGGTTGCCGATGCACTGATTCAGAAGTCCCGGGTGGAGAGTGTAGCTGAGTCTTCTGTAACGCCCGTCCTTATGGTGGGACTTTTTCCAAAATATTTTATTTTTAGAAAAAGGACGACGGGAATTACCTTCCTATTTAAAACTTTTCACTTGCATACCCAGGGTGCAAGACTCCACGTTTATAAATTAAAATGTACTTTGACAATAAAAGAGGTTTGCGGCGGAAAACATAAATCTTATAATAAAAGGTCTCTCGTACGTTTAAAACTCGTGCCTAAACTTCCGTGCTCTTCCCTATGGGCCGTGTCTGTCCTGATCATGCAGTTCCTGTGGGGGAGGGACATGCATAAAAACTAAAATGAGTCGAAGACTCGTAAGCATTACTTCATACCGTTAAAAATATAACAATATAGGTTTTCATTCATGCATTCATCACTCGTACATACTATTACGTGCGTGCATATGTGTCGTACGTGCGTTCGTTTGAAAACTTCACTGGACGGGGTTTTTCTCTCTTTTAAACATGGGCTTCCTTTTCGTAAAACGTTTCTCCCGTCAGTGCCTTCATTTCTTCAAGAGTCCGTGCATGTTTACGTGTGTTCTTTTGAAAACTTCACTGGACGGGGATATCAAAAGACTTTCCTTTCTTTAAAATGTGTCCCTTGTCAGTGCCTTCATTTCTTAAAGATTCGTGCATTCATGCGTTCGTACATACGTGCATACATCCATTCATTCTTATGACTTTCATAGGCCAGTACACACTGTTACGCCCCGTGTGTTTGGGGTTAGCGGTCTTCCTTTGGACCCGGATTCTGCCCGTGGCCACGGGTTGGGAATCCCTTTCATAGGGGGCAGCACTGGGTGCACTTCCAGTACTACTTACCCGGCATTGCAATCTGCCCATTCATTGGTACCCTTTTCATTCATTCATGTGGCCGTTACGTATCTTCATACATTCATGCTTTCATTTCTTTCTTTGCTTTTCTTTCGTTCATGCGTTCGTTCATGTCAGCCTGAAAGAGCTGGAGCTCCCATTCATTTATTTCATTTAGCAGTCCTTTCTTTTCATGAGAAAATATCGTTTGGGGCATAAGCCCAAAAATGGTCTTTTCGTCTTTCAGTTCATTTCAGTTCTATCTTTTCTTTAACAGTTCGTTCGTGGAAAACTTCATTTGAGAACATTGTCTCTCATGGCATCAACGAGCGTCACCTTCGAACATTGTCTCTCATGGCATCCCATAAGCGTCACCTTCGAACATTGTCTCTCATGGCATCAACGAGCGTCACCTCGTGGTGCACATGAGAGCGTCGGTTCGTAGGATCCACAAAAGCATCCGCTGTCATGCCCTTCATGCATCTTCATCAGTTTATGGATTTTCTTAGAAAATACATACAATAGATACAGCGTATATTCATCCATTCACATGCGTACAATTAATACTTTGGTTGCGTAAAAAGGGGTTGCCAAGGAGGGGCCGTACATACTTATACGTTTGAACACTTAGCATTTTCTTCCTTAAAGCGTCTTTCGTTTCTTTTCATGAGCATCTTAAAGGAAAAGCATTTCTTGTATCTTGGAAAACTCTAGAAGAGTATGAACGTAACACTTACCTAGACTCCATGCTACTTGCATGTCATGCAGTCCATTCATGCTTGTCAGATGGCAACCTACATGCATACACATACCTTAACGTTATTCTCTATCTCGTACATAAGCAACTTGAACTATAAATAGAATTACGCTATACTTGGAACACTCTCCTTCTATCCATGCACTTACGTGCCCATTACTATGTTAAAACCTTCGGGGACCCATTACGGTCACCCCATCTTCCAACTCATGTCTTGCCTCGAGTGCTCATCCACTAAAGTGAACTCATGATTCACCTTAGGATTAAGACACTAATGCCTCTGTCTCATTCTTCTCATTAACCTCATTCCGACGCATGACTCAAACCAACTAAGTCACGCATCCTGTCCTTAGACAGTACACCCGTCACTTTCTTCATGCATTTTAGCCCATACAAATCCTCATTCCCATCCAGACAAGCCATACGGCTCTAAGCCAACTCTGAGGCTTAAGCACCGTGTAACTACACTCAGGATAGATTACCCATTACATATGGTGAATCCATCCGGCACATGTGTCTAACCAGATTACACATGTACTCTACCCCTTATCACCTAAGATCAACATATATAACACGTTGATCACCAGTTTCGAGAGACAAGGGCCATACTCGGATACTAACCTTATCTTAACCCGGCTAGCATGGCTCCTCATGCAACCCGTCCCTTTGACAGTTCATCCCAACACTTAACACGACAAGACTCCAATCATAACCATGTCTTATGCCACGTCATATAGCTCAAGACTGCTCCCAAACTACACCGTGACCTTGTCGCGTTACCCAACACTCTGATATATAAATTCCTAACTCATCATGAGTAAGATTCCTTACGTACTCCCGACACAACGTGACATTTTGTCACATTCCCATTACGCCATTCATACCCTATCACTTCACCACATGGCAAGCACGACTGTTAGTAACCACGTCACTTCGTGGCGTTGCCCAATCATGCTTCCGCTGCGTACTCTTACACTTGTTCCACTACTTCGCCCATCACAAGCACGATTGTCAGTAGTCAGGTCACTTCATGACATTCCTTAGTCATGCTTCCGCAGCGCACTCTTGTACTTGTTCCACTACTTTGCGCATACTCCTAGCCATAAGCCCATAACAGTGACACTTGCCACCTCAGACTACAGGCTACGCCATAACTACTTCGGGACACTGTTTCACAGTTCCCGACACTATCCATCACGTTCCACGCCCATCAATCACGTAACCATCCTTACCTCTACGACACGCCACACGGAGTGTCGCTGCCACGTGGAGTACACTCCACGTATACTCCCTTCATACATACTACGCCACATCACCACCATGGCATACTCGCCATATGATACATCACTATATCACATGGACTACACTCCTTGTGTATTCCATCCACATGCATTATGCCACATCACCATTAGGGCATATCCGTCACATGGTACATCACCCCACTACATGGAATACACTCTGCATATACTCCATGCACGTTATGCCACATCACCACTATAGCATACACACCATATGGTGCATCTCACCCTCACATGAAGTACATTCCACTTGTACTCTCCACATACGCTCCATCACCACTATGGCATACCCGCCATATAGTGCATCACTATATCACATGGAGTACACTCCTCGTATACTCCCTTCATACACACTACGACACATCACCATTATGGCATCCCTGCCATATGGTGCATCACTCCATCACATGGAGTACACCCTGCGCGTACTCCATACACGTTACATCACTGCACCACTGAGAGTACACTCATCGTGTACTCGTCCTATTCCACATACACATCACCATTATGGCATATCCGTCATACGGAGGACATTCCACATATATCCCCTTCATATATCATACCCCACACAGAGTACACTCAGCGTGTACTCTTCCCGTTCCACATACACCATGCCACATCACCATTATGGCATACACGCCATATGGTGCATCAATCCACCACATGGAGTACATTCCACATGTACTCCTTTTACACGCACTACCCACAGAGTACACTTCTCCGTGTACTCATCCCGTTCTACCATATGCCAGGAGGGTATATTTTACATATACTCTCCTTGTCTTACATTACGCCACATACAAGTACACCCAGCGTGTACTCTTCCCATTCCACACAACGCCACGCCATCCATACAACACATGCCCCACAACTACACTGCACAGCACAACCACTCCATAATTACAGCACAAACCGCACAACTGCATTACACAGCACAGTCCACAACACTTCACAATACGCCCAACACTTTACAGCACACTACACGGCACAATGCACCTCCATACAACACAGATAAGCCCAACACTTCGCTACACAGAATGCCCAACACTTCATCACACAACACCACACCACAACGCCACAACTCCATTAATACTAACAGCACAGTCCACAACCTAGTCAACTAATCAATATCTAACATAAATACGAGAGATAGATGGTTATACCATCGACAAGATAACCGGTGCGTTGCTCGTTGATCGTCACAGCCGATGATGTCGGAAGAGTCGTACGTGGCGGCTAACTCACGTACGGTGACTGTTTAGGCGTTTGGATAGCTAGGTGTGGTCTTGGAATGGCTCGTGATGGCCTTGTGATGGCGGTGAGGGGCATAACACGGCGGCTCTAGCCGTGTGCAGTGGCGATCAATTACATGTAGTGACTGTCTATCATGTGCAGTGGTTACCCACCACATAAAGTGGTGGTTTGGACTTAGGGCTTGGCTAAGGGAGGTGCGGTGGATCTTGTGGTGGCATCAAGATGGCGCCACGGTGGCTCACGGTGGCGGATCTGGCCATACCGTGGAGGAGAGGCCGTGGGAGAGTCAGAGAGAGTGTGCTTCCGTGGGTGGCAGATCGGGGCCATGGGTGGGTTGCTTGGTTTGGTGGCGGCCTGAGGAGGCTGATGACGGTGGTTACCTGCCATGGGTGGTGGTGCACGGCGTGCAACCTGTGTGTGCGTGAGAGGGGAACCGTGAGGTGGAGGAGGGAGCTTCTGGCCGTGGGTCACGTGGAGGAGCTCGGGGAAGGGGAGAGGAGGTCCATGGCGTCGCATGGTGGTCGTGGGTGCTGTGTACGGTGGTGCTAGGGGCCGCGCACGGTGAAGCCGTGTATGGGTGTCCTTGTGCGTGCATGTGTGCGACGGAGGGAAGGTGGCTGCGTAACAGGGGCTGACTTCGGTGGAGGATGATGGCCAGTGGGAGGGGAGGTCGTGGGAACGGTGGAGCCATTGGGCGGTGCACGGCGGCGCAGTGACCTTGAGCCCATTCGGGCTTCACACTTCTAAGGGAGAGGAAGAGAGAGCGTGAGAGGAAGCGGTTGGCATGGATGGACTCGCCGGAGGGAGGGGAGGCCAATGGTGCCGGCGGTGAGGGCTGGCGGTGCCGGACTATGCGTTGGAAGCTTCGGCGTGGAGAGGGAGTCCGCGTACGTTGTACGCTGGGGAGAGAGGGAGGAGAGAGAGGGAGCTGAGGGAAATGAGGGAGAAAGAGAGGGGGTCTGGGTATTTAACCCAATCCCTTCGTCTAGGATCCACATAACGATCTAACGACGAGGGATTAAAACAATGATTTGAACTTGCGTAAATATTAACTTAATTAAAAGCGGTTAGAGGAATTAAGGTAGAATATTATTTTAAACTGACTTTAGTTTATAAAATAATATTCCTCATCATTAATAAAATGATGAAGTCTCACTTAACATATTTAAAAGGGTTAAACCATTTAATTAATAAAAGTTTCCAACATAATTTAAATCTCATAATATCTTAAATAATTGAAATCATTTTAATAATAATATTAAAATGATTTCTGGCAATTATAATATTTTTGGAGCTCTTCAAGAATATTATGATTGTCGTATTTAAGATCAAATTTTAATTCCACAACACTAGAAATACTCTTTATAAATATTTCCAGCATATTTAAAACACTGGGCGTGCCCTAGAAGTCACACGATATCTTTCGAGACACGCCATCATGGTTCGACTTGCATAACGTGGCTCGCAATCGCTAGTGAGAAAGGCAGATGATCACATAGTCTCTGCCTTCGGGATTTGCTTACATCATAAAGACGAAACATACGTCAGAAAGAAGAAGCGTACGGAAGAAGAAAGAATCGTACGTAAGAAGAAGGAGCAGGATATCACATCTTCAAAAGTGGATTCCCTCAATGGAATAAGAAGACTACTGTTGGAAAGATCTCAACAAGAGAATGTTATAGTTTCGATGCAAGAGGCAAGGGTGTTGGATTGTAAGGAGTTAAAGGTTGTCAACGAAGGGACCCTATATTATTGTACATTCAACGAATGTTTGGAAAGGCAAAAGGGACCATTCATTTCAATCTTAGTAGGGATGGCACCCTTGGACAAAGATAGAAGAGAAATCCCTATGGATACTCATCGGGACCGATGTTGCCCCATACTTAGTACATCATAGGAGTACAAAAATGTACCGGGATCTAAAGACAACTTTTTTGTGGGAATGGATGTAGAACACATAGCTCAATTCATCAAGAGATGCCCCCACATGTCAACAAGTGAAGGCGGAGCATCAAAGACCCATAGGGAATTTACGACCTTTATCGATTCGTGAGTGAAAGTGAGATGACATTGCCATGGACTTTATGATTAGATAGCCAAGGACTCCAAATGGAAAGAATTCAGCACGGGTGATTATGGATCCTCTGACAAGAGTGCTCATCATACTTTGGGAAGAGTTTGCAAGCCGCGATGGGCATGAGGCTAAGGTTTAGTAATGCATATCACCCGTAAATAGATGGGCAATTCGACCAGACCATACAGGCCCTAGAGGATATGTTGTGGGTGTGTACTCTAGAATTTTTGGAAAGTTGGGAGAATTATTTATCCCTAAGAGAGTTTGCCTACCACAATAGCTATCAAGCAATCATCCAGATGGTGCCTTAGGAGGCCCTTTATTGGAAGCAGCGTAGGTCACCCCTATATTGGGATGAAGTCGGAGAAAGCAAGCTCATTGGGCCAGAGCTAATTCAAGAGATGAATGATCAAGTCAGAATCATTAGAGATAAGATGGCAGCGAGGAGTTGACAAAAGAGTTATGCCAAACAACGAAGGAGAGAATTGACCTTCAAAGAAGGCAATTAGGTGTATACCATGGTGTCGCCCATGAAAGGAATAAACTGATTCAAGAGGAAGGCTAAGTTGAGTCCAAGATATGTCAAACCATTCGAAGTGGTAGAAAGGACAGACCGGTGGCCTACAAGGTTGCACTACCAGTTGAGCATGGGACATGCACAACGTGTTCGACGTCACCATTTTAAGGAAGAGCTTCAGGCAACTGGAACTTCAAATAGTCAACCCCGATATTATTCAACTTCAACCTAACCTGACATATGAAGAAGCATTGGTGCATATCTTGGATTAAAAGTAGCCACGGTTGAGGACCAAGACAATACCCTTGGTAAAGGTATTGTGGAAAAACTCAGAGGTTCAAGAGATCACCTAGGAACAAGATCAAGAGATTATGAGAGAGAAATACCCTCATTTATTTGAGTTTTTGTAATTCAGTGAGTATACATATGATAAAATTAGAGCATTAACATCCTTGATTATGTCTGATTTGGTGGGAATTGAGTAATTTCCCCAATTTCGATGATGAAGTTCTCTTTTAAGGGGTGAGGATGTGAGAGCCATTCCAAATGTTAGGAGGAACCCATTTCACAGTAGCCACGTAGACTCTCGCAGCATCGAACGAAGGGGAAGTTTTACCAGGCAAACAAGCAAGCAAAGTCTAGGAGAGGGAAGGCTTAGGCAAACTGGTTGATGTAAAGTACGCGTCATCTGGGCAAGTAATAACTCGTGCGAGCAATGTGTGGTTAAGTTACATAAGCAATACAACGTTTGGGGCAAAGCAATAACGTGGGCTAGCAAATAACAGACATGTGTATATGTGATTCAAGAAAAAAAATATATAGTGGGTGAGCAAAGTGTAGCACAAATGCAAAATGGGGTGAGCTAGGATCAATTATATAAGTGAAGGGTGATTAACAAACAATGCATTTTCAAAAAAAAAAAAAAAACAAACAATGCAGTACGGGTCCAAGCGAGCGCCCAGAAAGCTAGAGTGCCTGGAGGCAACGTGGGACTACTCAGAAACAATGTGTTGGTGAAATCACAATAATATAATAAAAATTTACAGTGAAATTAAAATTAAGATGAAGCCAGTTTGGACTGAGGCACGGAAATATCGCTCTCTTTAAGAAGATTTAAGTCTCAAATTAACCGGTGCAGCAGAACTCATCTTGACTTGACTCCTCCATGATACAACAGTCCAACTGATCGTCGTATGACTCAAGCCTACTCTGCACAAGTGGTTGAGTCCAAAGCTCCACTCAAAAGAACACCTTTCTATTATCTGAAAATACTCTAAAAAAATATATACTCACTAAACTTATTTTTCTTTATCACACTTTTTCTCAAGTATATATGACCATTGTCCCGTACAAAGAACTAAACAATATAAATATATATAAGACTAAGAAAGGACTCAGGATTTACAAAGACGTAAACAGAAAAGAACAACAACAAAATAAATGGCCAACGTTAACAAGTTAAATAAGCTAACGTCTACAACTTAAAAAAAAAATTCCTTAATAACCCTTCAAAGCCCAACGTTCTTCCGAAAGAAACAAACGGCAACTGAACCATAAAGAAATTAAAACCTTCAGAACGTTAAAGAATTTAACTTTAGAACGTTTAAGGCATAAAACTTAAAACCACTTTGAAATCCAAAACGGTTTGAACACTAAACTCTCTCAGCAGTGAAGTTATTAATAATAAATGCTGCCATTTATGTGAAGGAAAGCAACGGCAAAAAGAAATATTATTAAAAATATCAACACAATGTCTCAACCAAGTACCCTCACAAGTTCTTTGTTTCCATCTAAATTCCATTGTATCAAGAAGAGTTACGAATTCACTATCCATCCGACCACACGCAGAGAATTTATCGCTACGTGGATGACATTCACCTATGCCAGCCTAAGAGACCAACCTCGTTTGAAGAACCCGTCACTCATAGGGCAAGCTTCTGAACTTCGGCAGAGCAAATCATTACAGATTCTACCACCATCCTAAATCCGACTTACACCTAGACAGCTGTGAGTTTTCCAACCAACGGACCAACCCCGCAACATGCTATAGGGAACTTGTGAAGAAATCTTTTCCCTTTTTATTCTCTTCACACTTCAACACAATTACTTTTTAATAACGATTGAAAAATTATGACAGTCCTTAAACCGTCACTAAAAGACATTTTCTGTGATAGTTTTTAGAAACCGTCACTAAAGATAGATGAGATTTTTTCTACGTTCCAATGTATGGGAAATTTACGTTCGAACGTCACAAATACGTTCGAACGTTGTGGCTGTTTACTTTCGAACGTGAAATGTTTTGGCGCAACTTAACGTTCGAACGTGAAATGTTTGCACCGATGTTCGAACGTTACTTAATAACGTTCGAACGTTCATTGTAAATTTAAATTAAATATGACTTTAATTTAAAAATTATGTGGCTTTTATTGTGCATAATTTGTGAGCAAGTCTAAAAAATTAACTTGTATATATTTATATATACACAATTTGTAATATATAAATATATATTTATGTTTATATATATTTGAAATGCAGTGATTTAGTATTAAAGTTGAAAAATATAACATCAAAAAAGATTAAAAATTGAAATTAAAAAATGATAGAAATATTCAATAATATTTTTCTTTACAAATATTAAAAATAAAATACAAAATTTAATAGAATATAGTAAACAACAGTCAGATGATAACATTATCCGCGAAAGTCGAACTTCGTACCTCCTCAGTCACGGTATCAACCTTGTCGTTGAGGATAGTTACACGATGGGTGAGTTCGGCAACAGACGCCGATATAGCCTCGAGCGATCGATCGATCTTATGATCGATATGCGCAGTCAGCTGTGAGATGACCGCATCAACCCAAGCAGGCCGCACATCTCCTGCAGATGTACTCGGCGTATGCTAACTACTACTCCCCACATGACCTGGCTCAGGCTGCGTTGGAGGAACGTCGATGCGTGGTCATGTCGAGTGCTACGTCGATGCTGACTACTACTCCCCACAGATCCTCTACAGGGGATGGCTGACTTCCCCTCGCCTGTCCAATGCTACGTCGATGCGTGGTCATGTCGAGGGGGCTCATCTGATCTTTGACTCGCTCCTCTGGCTAGGTCGGCACTCCCCGTGCAAGTAATAGTCGGTTGATTAGGACACCGTATGGGAGATTATCCGTGGAGACGATGCTCGCCTCATAACGGATCCTCTCAAAGATGTGCAGTGGCAAATCTATAGGATCTCCACATGCCACTCGTATAAAAAATTGTGCCCGAAGCCGACTAAATGTGGTTTTATGTGCCACAGGATCGACATTTGTTGCAACAATAAGGTGCAACATGCGGAAGAAATGCAGCAGATGGTTCTGGTTGAAGGCGTTCTTCCGCTCGATCTACGTGCAGTCCCTTCTAGTGAGGATGTAGAAATCCTCATCTCGGTCATAAGCCCGAGCCTCGACGCCAGTATCCTAAGCCTCTGACTGGCCTGCATCTCTGGCTGATGCTAGCTCAAATGGGCGGCCAGTAGATGATGTAGAAGTGCCTACATCCTCACGGGGTTTTGAGTGTGCAAATGTCTCAACTCCTCGACGAATCCCGATGTGCTCGCCGATGACATCTGGTGATACCTCAATGGAAACACCGCGTACAGTCACGGTGTGAGATGATGCATCCTGAGGCATGTCACATATCCCCATATAGAATTCCTGAACCATTGAGGGGTATACCTTCCCCCTCAATGTGCAGATATTTCCCCAGCCTCTACTGAGTAAATCGAGATGTGTTGTCGAAATTGGAAGAAGACATTGCTACTATACTATGTAAATTCGAGCAGATCTTTCCACTATCATTTTTTGATGTCATGGTCCATTTAGCAATACATTTACCGCGAGAGGTACTTCTGGGTGGACCGGTGCAGTTCCGTTGGATGTATCCAGTTGAAAGATATTTGGGTCGACTGAAGCGCACTGTTGGGAATAAAGCCAAAGCTGAGGGTTCAATAGCAGAGGCCTATATACACAATGAATGGTTAACATTTTGCTCTCTATATCTTCGTGATGTTGAGACACGATTAAATCGTCAAGAGCGAAATGCTGATCTTGCTGCTCCGCCTCCTCGTGAGCTATCAGTGCTTCCCAGAATGTACGACCCTTGGGTGCACAAACAGGTTACGATTTAATTGATGGAGAGTTGGGTAAAGTTCGGTGGTATGTTCTAAACAATTGCCGGGAGATTGATGATTATCTCAGGTATGTCATTTCATTGCTTTGAATAATTATAGTTTTCTTACAATTAACTATAATTGTTGTGCTCAAAATATATTTCTTTTGCAACATGTTATAACAGTGAGCACATGGACAAACTTAGGACGGAAGGCGTAGAAAATATAGAGGCAAGACACGAGGAAGAATTTCCCGGATGGTTTGAAGAACCTGTATGAACTAAAATTATATATATATTATATTTTGAAATTTTTAACTCTGGATAATGAAATAATAAATATATATTATTTCAATTGTTAGATTTTGGAACAACGTGCTCGTGATCCCAGATCAATTTCTTCTGAATTGTATGCATTGGCCCGTGGTCCCTCAAATAGAGCACTTCGATACACTGCATGCACGGTTCGAGGTTATAGATTCTATACTTTGGACCGTGAACGTAATAGAAAGACTTAAAACTATGGTGTGTTGGTCGAGGGGAGTCATGGAACAGATGATATTGACTATTATGATGTCATACGTGATATTATCGGATTGAAATATCTGGGTGGGTATGTAACATATGTCTTTAATGTGATTGGTGGGATCTAGGCGGTGGTCGGGTTTCGATACATAGGGATAATCACTTTACGAGTGTCAATACTATATCTAAATGGTACGAAGATGATCCATTCGTATTGGCTTGTCAAGCTATCCAAGTCTATTACTTGATTGATCCAATGGAAAGTGCTGATGAAGATTGTGGAGAGATAACTTGGCGAGTCGTACAAAAATTTGTTCCTCGAAATATATATGAAGCAAGAACAAGTGCAGATTACTAGAATAGTGGAGATGAAGATGACACTCCGATTGTAGAGGCATACTAGGAAGATGGAGAGGGTATTAACTTGTTTGTTGACCTCGGAGCACTTAAGTTGCTCCCCTTGTGTAGAGATGATGTCTCACCCATCCATCTCGACCCGTCTGTATTAAATGATCATTCAATTCAAGTAAGTGAGGAGGAAGAAGAAGAAGAAGAAGAAGAGTCAGAAGATGAAGACGAATCAAAATCCGGGCATGAGGTGGATAAGGACGATGAAGAAGAGGTGCATGATGATGATGAAGATGTTATTGATGGAGATTCTGAAACAAGCATGAAAAATTCATCTGAAGATGAAGAATAAAAGTACTAAATATTTTATTCATATAGGTGACTATAAAATATCTTGAATTTTCATAATTTCTTCTAATTAATTTTCTTTGATATAATTAATTATTTTCAAGAATGCCGTCAAAACGACAACGAAGAAATGTGCATCCGCCAAGTCCAAATCCTAAATCCATTGAGGACTCCCTACTCGAGGAATCCGTTCCTGAAGATCAAGCTAACACAGAAGAGAACAACAGCCAGTCGACACCTACCAGTAAGGAAATATTGTCGTTGATAATTATATATAAAGTTAATACTTTTGTCTCAATAACTATATAATTATAATTATACCATCTATTATCATGTAGTTGATGCATCTGGACGTCGCGGTCGTGGCTATACACGTGGAATCTCTCTTGAAAAAAATAGAAGGCACAGAAAACTGAAGATCACAATTCCTAATAATTCCACTGGAGGAGTGGATGAAAGTGCAGCAGCGCTTTCCTCCTATATTGGCACAGTAGTTCGAGCTTATACTCCATTTTATGTGCGCTCATGGCGAGATGTTCCGAATGAGATTAAGGAGCACATTCGAAGTCGTATGCTCGTGAGTTTACTTTTCAGTACATTTTTTCACCTAGATTAGTATATTATATTTTTGACCTGATTCCCTTGTTAGGATGAATTCGACCTCGACTTTGACCGTAGCGAGGATTTGAGAACCGTGAATGAGTTGATGGCTACACTATTCCGACGTCACAAATGACGATGTCATGACCACTTCAAGAAGTTTGAGACGTTGGAAGAGGCTGCGCAGTCTCCTTTTCAGCAGATGAAGTTAGATGATTGGAGAAAGTGTTGTGATCTTTTCGCATCTCCAGATTATCAGGTATTTTACATTTATATCTTTTAACTATTTACATTCATATTCGTTCTATATATTATATGTATACATATTACAATTAACATTCTTAATATATTTTGTAGCACTTGAGTTCTACAAATGCACAAAATAGATCTGCTCTGACTGTCCACCATCGTGCCGGTTCAAGGTCATTCCACCTTCTTATTGAAAAAATGGTAATTAAAAAATTATAGAATTAATTTATTTTCCTGATATTATTTTATTTAAGTACTAACATTATCTTTTTAAAATTGCTAATGTCGCTTTGTTAGAAACGTGATGATCCTGAAGACTTTTCCCTCATTCATGTCTATGTTGCTGCTCACACTAATGAGCATAGTGAGTGGATGGATCCTGTCGCTGCAGATAATTATGTAAGCAGTGTTAATTTTGTTAAATAAATTATTTATATAACATTTGAATAGTTTATTTCTTATTTCTATTTCTTTTAATACGTTACTAATTATTTACGATCATTACCTTTTAAATTGCAGGAAAAAATGATGGAGATGCAGTCGGCTTCTGAGCAAATTCATGCAAGTGCTCGGGTCGCAGTCTAGTATGGCAAGAGGTTTGAGACGATCTATCAAGCATAGATGTTCATCCTCCTCAACCTCATCGGCTTCACAAATTAATAATCTTACGACAGATTTAGAAGCTGCACGGCGTGAGAATGAGTATATGAGGTCGAGACAGCAAGAGTTAGAGTATCTCTTAGAACGACAGTCTCATTTAGAGACGCGTTTGCAGGACCAACAAAGAGACCATGAGGAAAGAATACGCAGTGAAGTGCAAGAGCAAGTGCAACGGGAGATGATGGTGCAAATGGAGCGTGTTATGTCGTTACAATAGAATCACCGTGGGCGAGGGAAAAAGAAGAAATAAATTTTATCAGTATTTCTGGCTATTTTTAATATCTACTTTTGTGCTTTTATAAGACATTATTACTTGTTAATTGATGGTATGTAATATGATACAATTGGTATTATATTTTTAAATTTTATGAAATTAGTATTTCTGATCTGTACATTCGAATGTAAATAAAAATAGTTCGAACGTTGGTTCACATTCTAACAAACGTTCGAACGTAAATGCATAAATTGGATCGTTAGAACGTCAAACTCTACGTTCGAACGTCCTCACACTAAAATGAACAAACCGTTCGAACGATAATCGCGAACGATAAAGCGATTAACGTTCGAACAAAGAACTTGCATTCTAACGCTCCTTCGTTTACATTCGAAATAACGTTTGAACTTTAAACGCGTTACGTTTAAACATTTACGTTTACGTTCGAACAAATATTCGAACGTTTATTGTAATTAACGTTCGGACGCATTAACATTCGAACGTAAATATGATACGTTCGAACGATAATCAACTAACGTCAAATTCTCTCATTCGAACGCCAATCAGTCGGGTTAACGTCTGAACGTGACTTTCTGTGACAGTTCTCAACCGTCACAAAAAAAGGAACGTTCGAACGTTATACCGAACGGAACACTTCCAACCATTACTAAAAATATTTTTTTTGACGGTTGAACAGTAAACCATCACCAAATGTTTTCTGTGACGGTTTGTCATTTTTTTGTGACAGTTTCCTCTGTCACAAAAGACACATCCTGTTGTAGTGTCACCGATTGTCACTTTCACCCACCTTAGTTCTGAAAACTCAAAACTCTCTTGTGTGCCCTAACTTTCAGAAGTTGAAGCTCATGCACACACTTGGGCGCTAGAAGCCAACATCAAATTACAGAAAAGTCAACAAGAACAGATCTTCATCGAACAAGTAAGTATCTGCCATGACAATCCTTACAAAATGTGTGAGTGATCGCGAAGTATGCATGTCTTATGTACATATTAAGAAGAGTTGTTATTTGATGCAACTGTATAATCAAAATCCTACATGTCATTTCATTGAAACTGACGTGGCAAGCTAACATGGCATCTGTATGGGCGACATGTCGCATTCACTTTGGTGGCTATCATTTAGTTGTCCGGATATATTTCAATAAATGCTTCACATAGAAACTTGTTTTGATTTAAATTTTACTTTGAAACTTGTTTACGTATTAATTAGGTAGTTGGAAGTTGGCTAAAATATTAATAGGGTAGTGGAAGCTATTTTTCATTTATTGTTGGCTATAATAGTTAAAACCGTGTACTCCTTTATAAGGACCATGAAATGAAAAGAATATAGAGAGATTGCTTTTTGTTTAAACAATAAAGAGCATATATGTTTCTATTAGAGTTGAGTGATCCCTCCTAAAAATCAATCTTGTGGCTTGGTCGCGTCAAGTGACGTCTGCGATTAGCAGAGTAGAGTGACATCCTCTACCCTTGGTCAAGTGGCATCCCAGGATTATCCATATTTCCTTTCCATTGTTCTTTTGCTTATTTTGTTTATTTTCCATACTCAATAGTTTTTTTCTCATTTTATTTTACCTTTGATACGCACATTATCTTGCAAGTCATGTGCATCGCTTCAGCGAATTCATATTCATTTGTTGTCATTGCCTGTGACTTGCATTATTATCTAGTATTCCCTCGTGTCACTATCATGATCTCCATGCTATTTAGCTCCTACAATGTTCATACAAAGACTGTTCAAGGGACTTTCATAACTTTTAGTACTTGTGTTTATAAAAAAGCATATCCCTTATATTTTACGTGGATTCCCATAATAATCTTATGGTATTATATCTCAAATTTCTATTAATATTTACTAGAGGGATGTTGACCATTTTAATGGGGGAATGTGTGGGTGTGTGTGTGTCTCACGACTCAAGCAGAGATTGGATATTATTTGGATGGAGTCCCCATGGTGACTTAATATAGTGTAATAATGGTGTGACATCCTTGAGTTGACGTTGGGTGACTACGGGCTTGAACGGGACAGTAACACCCTCGTATTGTAGTCATTGCATCCCTACTGGCAGAGGCTAGAGAACACTGTGGTCAAGGATGGATACGCGAAGCCAAGCGTTGCTTGTAATGAAGTCCCGCGCACGGTCATTACTTATGGTGTAATGAAGGGAGCTAGGATGTGTACACCATCATTATAGGAGAGGTTGTGGTGCATACGTTGAAAAGGAACGTCTTAAAGATGGGTTTATGAACGGCTTGGGGTCCTCGAATATTTTGGTTTATGAGAGGGTCTAGGGTCCTCAATTGAACCGGTGGTTAATGGCTAACCTGGGTTCTCGAGTTTAGGAGTTTTGGATTTATGTTGAGCGTGGGATGCTCGGAAGGCATTTACTCCGTTAAGATTGTATTATTTATGCTTGCTCAGAATTTCATGGCTGGATTAAATACAATGTTCTATTTTAAGGTTTCCAAGTTTTATAATCATGAATAGTGTAACTTGCTCGGTTTTCTCACCCTGTTTGAATCTAAAAACATGCATGAAGTTATTCAAATATGTTCCTCGGGACGTTGCATGCCCCGAAGTAATTATTGGCTACTCGATTTTCCTTTCCCGATAAGTAAGTTTTTATCTAGATTTCTTCATGTCACTCTTATATAAGTAAGCACAATCATTGTCATCGCTTATATATTGCATGCCTTGTCATGACTTCTGACTTGTGGAGATTTCGTAAGTCTACTATGGTTTTATAAGAAATATCACTCCATCCTCAGCAAATGGACAGTGCAGCAATCCCTCATGAAGAATAGTCTAGAACTTTATTTGTTGTATACGTGTCCCAAGAATAACATTCTGTTATACCGAATATTCCACACTCATTTGTATATAAATAGACCACTGTGTAATACAGAAATATACAGAAAAAGGGCAACAAATTCTATCTTTTATTTCTTGTCTTTTTCTGCTTCCATTATGGTATCCAGAGCTGGTTAAAGGACTCACGTCCAAGGCTAATTCATGGCCGAATCCCAGGCTCCCAAATTTTCCCTCCCATCTCCCTCCCATTGCATTACAGTAAAGTTAAACCATGATAATTATCTACTGTTGAAGGCTCAACTTATGCCTTACCTCAATAGTCAAAATATCTATGGATATGTTGATGGGTCCATAACGGCACCTAAACTGCTCGACGAAAGTCCCACACAAGAAAACTCTGATTATTTACTCTGGAAACAGCAGGATCAAGCTATTATGACCATTCTGATTTCCTCTCTTTCCGAAAACCTCATAGCTCATGTTGTTGAAGCCTCCACCTCCAGAGAAATCTGGTTGATCTTCGAAGATTTATTTGCCTCAAAATCTCAAGCCTGAGTAATGCAACTTCAATATCAACTCTCCACACTCAAGAAAGGTTCTGATAGCATAGCCGACTACTATCAAAAGGTCAAACTCATTTGAGACACCCTTGCAGCGGCTGGTAAAATCTTACCCTCATCTGACTTTATTGCTTATCTCTTGGCTGGATTAGGCACCGATTTTGATTCGGTTGTTACATCCATTACAACCAAAGTTGACCCACTCACTCCTTCTCAAGTTTACAGCCATTTACTTACTCATGAATCCCGTATTTCTCACCAACAAACCACCCTCACTGCCTCACCTGAGTTATCAGCCAACATCACCGTAGCAAATGCTAACAGCAACAGTACTAGAGGAAGGGGTCAATCGAGAGGCAGAGGTAGTTACCGGGGACGTGGGCGAGGTCGCAATGGAGGTCGGTTCCAATCCCATCATTTTTCACCCAACCGTTCTCCGTGTCAGGTCTGTCATCGTCATGGACACACTGCTCTTCAGTGCTACTATAGGTCTGACCATAGTTATCAATCTCCCTCTCCCCCCACATTATCTGCTCACTACACTTCAGCTCCTTCGTTTTCCTCTAATAATGGTTCCATCATTGATAACAATTGGTATCCGGATTCTGCAGCAACACATCATTTCACTCACAATTTCTCTAACCTTTCTTTGAATCCTTCTGAGTATAAGGGAGAAGAGCAGGTGCGGGTTGGAGACGGGAACTCTCTGCCCATTCATCACGTAGGCGCCTCTCATATTCCTTCATCATCTGGCAATCTTCTACTCTCTCATCTCTATCATGTTCCTTCTATCTCCAAAAATTTAATTTATGTCCGAAAGTTTTGTGAAGATAACTATGTCTTTTTTGAATTTCACTCATCTTGTTTTTATGTGAAGGATTCCCGCACCAAGAAAACTCTTCTCAAAGGCCATACTAACCATGGCTTATATGTCTTTCCTCCACTGAAGAAGACACCTCAGGCATATCACGGTTCCAGAGTCACTCCTTTTCAATGGCATGCCCGTTTGGGTCATCCATCCATGCAGTTAGTCCGTAAAATAATTTCACAGCTATCCCTTCCTGTGAAATCCTCTCCTCACAATGGACTGTGTTCCTCCTGCTGTCAAGCCAAACTTCATCAACTTCCATATGCTTCATCTCCATCTTGGACCACTGCTCCTCTTCAACTCCTGTTTGCTGATGTATGGGGACCAGCTCCCATTTTGTCCAGAGGTGGTTTCAGATATTATGTTTCGTTTGTTGATGACTACAGTCGGTTTACATGGATCTTTCCTTTAAAATGTAAATCAGATGTAGTCAATGTTTTTTTATCTTTTAAGCGTCTTGTTGAGAATCTTCTTAATATTAAAATTCGTGCTTTACAATCTGATTGGGGTGGAGAATTTCGTCCTCTTAATAAAATTTTGCAAACCTTCGGCATCTCTCATCGCCTGTCTTGTCCCTATGCACATTCTCAAAATGGATTTGTTGAACGAAAACATAGGCATATTGTTGAGACTGGACTCTCTCTGCTTGCACATTCTCATTCTCCTCAAAAATACTGGTTTGATGCGTTTGTCACTGCTGTCTACTTAATAAATAGACTGCCAACATCAGTTTTAAGGAATAAATCACCTTTTGAGTTAATATGGAATAAAAGCCCAAATTACACATTTCTAAAGACATTCGGTTGCCTTTGTTGGCCCAATCTCAGACCATATAACAAGCATAAAATGTCCTATCGTTCTTTACCATGTGTTTTTCTTGGGTATAGCTCAAATCATCATGGATATCTCCGTTATCACATTCAAACTTCCAGAATGTATGTGTCTCGTGATGCTCTATTTGATGAAGGAGTATTTCCGTTTCAACAAACCACCTCCACCCCAAACAGATCTACACACACTTACCTTCCTATCCTTATTCCTTCCAGGCCCACACAAACATCTCCAAATCCACACTCTACGTCCATCCCCTCACTTCCGACGACAATACCCAATTCTAAGCCCATTTCCCCTTCCCCTTCAGTACATCAACCTGAGCCCAGTTCCCCCTCCACTTCGGTACCTCATAATGAGCCCATCTCTAGTTCGACTCCATTGCCCGTTCAAGAACCACTTATCATTTTTGCGATAGAGCCCCTTCCAACGAATACTTCCCCTCACTCCACGGGCTCGTCTTTCCCCTTGTCTAGGGCACAATCACCTCATCCTTCAAAATCTTCCTCTGTCTCTCTTCCATCTTCTAATGTCCATCCCATGACAACCCGGTCTAAATCTAGTCTTCATTTTCCCAAAATCCGAACGGACGGAACCATTGACTGGCCGAAACCTCATGCCCATGCTACCACCACTGTCACTCCCAATGACCCCTCCTCGGTTACTCAAGCTTCCAGGTTTGCCCAATGGAGAAAGGCTATGCAGGTTGAGTTCGATGCTTTACTTTCTACCAACACTTGGACTCTTGTCCCGCCCTCTCCTTCTCAGAACGTGGTACGTTGTCGTTGGATCTTCAAAACTAAGTATCTTTCCGATGGCTCCATTGAGCGCAGAAAGGCACGGCTTGTAGCAAAAGGATACAGCCAATTAGAGGGACAATCTGTCTCAGAATCGTATACTTCGATACAAATGTAGGCTTTGACAATGGTTACGAGTAGGCCGAGGAGTACCCATCGCAACCCGTAGAGTGAGACGGGGGCATGTTCCCATTTGGACAATTATTATGTAGATACATAAGTTGTCATGTTTTAAGAAAAAGCTTACGATGGGGTCTAATGATTTTGGTTAATTTTGAGACTTGGTGACTCACGGATATTCATGATATTGACTTGGTGACTATTAATATTGTCTCTGGTACTAAGTTTGTAAAAGTTTCAATCATATCTTATCTATTACGTTTTCACTGCGAATTGATTCATGTGTGTGTCGGGTATACAAGCAGACGTAAGTATCACAACGGCGAGGGATGTGACCCATGTGGAGCGCGGCATCCCCTACACCGGGAGATTGTTGAGGGCGCCACACTTGGTATGTTTACAGTACTCAATGGATGTCGACTATAGTGGAATTGGTGGCAATCTTTTGCCTTGTCGCCTAGCATAGTCTAGGACAAAGATTGTGGTTGACCGCTGTAAAGCCCATGCACATAACCAGTGTGCATCCTTATATCCAATGCAACAACACAACCATTTTCCACAGTTCACAGTTCTAGTTAAAGCTTCCTGACAAGTATATCTACATTTAGGTGCGTAATGCTTTTCGAAACTATTTCATCTAGTGGATGCATACTTATTAATACTTCCATAGAATGTCTTAGGCCTCATTTAGATGTTGAGTTGAGTTGAGTTGAGATGAATTGAATTCTTTATGAATAGTAGTGGGTTGAAATAGTGGAGTGAGTTTTGTGGGACCCACCTAAGATGAGTTTAGATGTATTTAGATTTTAAAATGAGTTTAGATATATTTATGAAAAGTTGAAAAAGGTTATGGGTCTCGCGTGTAAAGAAGTGTTCATTGAAAAAGTTTGTGGATCCTACGTGTAAAGAGGTTTTGAGTTGGGATGAATTTAATAATTTGAGAATTGAGTGTTTAAATGTTATACTTACTTTAAAATTTAACTAAACTGGAGTTGATTTCAATTCAATCCAAATTCTAAACCCTCGCCTTGGTGATTTTTAGGAGACGATGGGCACCAAGAAAATTAAACAAGAGAAATGCTTTTAATGTCTCAAATGGGATTTTTTTCTTTGTTTTTACCGAATGATTAAAAAAATTATTTTTTAATGATATTGTGAATTTTTTATTTATTTAAAAAAAATTTATGATAATTAAAAAAATACATAAAAAAATGAAAAAAAGATGAAAAACAAATACACTGTTCGGAACTTTTTTAAATTCCGAATTCGGAACCCATAGCATTACTCATTAAACAATGACCAGAGAAATCGATATCGCAAGATTTTGCAGAACGTGTTGCCAGTATGTGACTTTTATACAATGTTCACTTTCTTCTATTTGGGTGGGAAGGAACAGCTAGCTCACAACGCTTGTGTATTCTTCATGGGCCAAATGGTGAGGACGACATCGATAGGTAACGACTACAGTACGTTAACAATTACAGCTTACGGTAATTCGTTGGAGATACATATGTTTACGGGCCTTAAAAAAAATTCAGAAAATCGGTTGAACTGACTGAACCGGTGGATCAAGTACTCCGGTTCATATCCAATCCGGTCCGGTATCGATTCTTAATTAGAACCGAAATCATTCTTAAACTGGTTTAGTATCAATTTTCATATTTTGAAAATCAGTTTAAACATAATCAGACAGGTGTGTATATATATATATATTAATTTTTTATATTATATATAAAATATTTTTTATATAATTTTTATATTATATTATATATATTATATTCTAAATTGTTAATTAATATAGTATGAGATTTTAATCTTATTATTCATGTCTATTAATCTTATAACTAATAATTTAATCTTACTAATAAATTAGACACTATTTATACTATATTAGTATAAATGAATAAGTAGTTGTTAATAATTAATACTAAATTCTAATAATTAAATTTAGTGCTTCAAAAATTATAATATTAAACTTATGTAGTGCCATACGTTATAAACGGTAAATGGAAAAAAAACATCACTAAAAGTTATGATTTTGGTGATGAATCAGTCTGTATCGATTCTTAAATTTTCAAAACTCATATTATATACCAAATCGTTTCAGGATTAAACTTGACTGGTTATTCCCTACATATTTTGTTTGATCCTTGATAAAAGATTCTCCCAAAACATACTATTTATTTATAAAGAAAATGATATACATGCAACCCTTCTGAAAGCATTCTCGCAAAAAGAGTCTCACATTTAGGCTATGTTTGGATACCAAACATTCCTCAATACTTTTCAACTATTCTCGTACTTTTGAAAATACTTCACATGCCAAACAACTTAAAATACTCTCAATGGGACCCACAAACTCACTTCAATCTCTACTCATAACTATTCACAAACATTCTATAATACTTATCACTATTACATATAAATAAAAAATAAAATCACTATAATATTTATCACTATTAAATATAAATAAAATAAAATTACTATAATATATAAATAAAAAATATTTATCACTATTATGTATAAATAAAAAATAAAATCGCTATAATATATAAATAAAAAATAAAATCACTATAATATATAAATAAAAAATAAAATCAATATAATATTTATAACTATTAAATATAAATAAAAAATAAAATCATTATAATATATGAATAAAAAATAAAATCACTATAATATATAAATAAAAAATAAAATCATTATAATATTTATCACTATTAAATATAAATAAAAAATAAAATCATTATAATATATAAATAAAAAATAAATCACTATAATATATAAATAAAAAATAAAATCACTATAATATTTATCACTATTAAATATAAATAAAAAATAAAATCACTATAATAAAATAACTATAATATATAAATAAAAAATATTTATCACTATTATATATAAATAAAAAATAAAATCACTATTATATATAAATAAAAAATAAAATCACTAAAATATATAAATAAAAAATATTTATCACTATTAGATATAAATAAAAAATAAAATCGCTATAATATATAAATAAAAAATAAAATCAATATAATATATAAATAAAAAATAAATCAATATAATATATAAATAAAAAATAAAATCACTATAATATATAATAAATAAAAAATAAAATTACTATAATATTTATCACTCTTAAATATAAATAAAAAATAAAATCACAATAATATATAAAAAATAAAAAATAAAATTACTATAATATTTATCAATATTAAATATAAATAAAAAATAAAATCACTGTAATATATAAATAAAAAATCAAATCACTAAAATATATAAATAAAAAATAAAATCATTATAATATATAAATAAAAAATAAAAACACTAAAATATATAAATAAAAATAAAATCACTATTATATATAAATAAAAAATAAAATACTATAATATTTATCACTATTATATATAAATTAAAAATAAAATAACTATAATATATAAATAAAAAATAACATTACTATAATATTTATTACTATATATATATATATATATAAATAAAATCATTATAATATTTATCACTATTATATATAAATTAAAAATAAAATCATTATAATATTTATCATTATTATATATAAATTAAAAATAAAATCATTATAATATATAAATAAAAAATAACATTACTATAATATTTATTACTATTATATATATATATATATAAATAAAATCTTTATAATATTTATCACTATTATATATAAATTAAAAATAAAATCACTATAATATATAAATAAAAAATAACATTACTATAATATTTATTACTATTATATATATATATAAATAAAATCATTATAATATTTATCACTATTATATATAAATTAAAAATAAAATCATTATAATATTTATCATTATTATATATAAAAGTAAAATAAAATCACTACAATATTTATTAATATTAAAAAATCACTATAATAAAATCATTATAATATTTATTATTAAAAATCAAATCACTATAATATTTATGGGACCCACACATTTTTCAAATACCTACTTAAAAGTCAACAACTCAACATACTTCACACATCCAAACAACTCAAAATACTCTCAATGAGACCCACAAACTCACTCCAATCTCTACTCATAACTATTCACAAACATTCTCAACACTTCTCAACATTTTTCAACACCCAAACGTACCCTTAACTCTTACAGACAGAAAACCGGATTAGACAAAGTCATTCAAACCGAGTTTTAGCTACAGTAACGCTAAAGTAAAATCATATTTGCTGTGTACCGTACGTAAATAGAGCAAATCTTTACTTTATTGTTTTTTTCTCTCTCTTTCTCTGACATTTTCTCAGAACTACTGCAATCCATATAGTAAGCTAAGTCAGTGGCTGCAATGCATCACTCACGCTTGATGAGTCAATGAATATAAAATGGTTTGTTACGACTACTCATCCCAACGAAGAACAACACAGTAGTACTTAAAAAAATTTTAAAAAATAATGATGAAATTACTCTTATATGATAAAATTAAATAAATTAAAAATTAAATTAATATTATTTTATTATATAATAAAAAAATAGATAATCTGATGTGAAAATTTAATGTGAATGGAATAGTCAAAGTCAAATTTATTTTATATTATTTTATTATTATATAATGAATAAATTGATAATTCAATATGAAAATTTGATATGAATGGAATAATTAAAACAAAATTTATCTTATATTAGTTAAAATTTGGGTTTGGCTTTGACTATTCCAATAAGAGTGCTATGATCACAATCCTATACTCAACAAATCTATTTTAAATTAAAGATATTTTTTATAAAATAACTTATAAAAATAACATCATTTAATTTATAAAAATACCTTTTAAAATATAATTGTATAAAAGATTATATGTGTATCATTACTGATCATAGTCTAAATCAACTAACCAGATTACACCACGTGCCAATGGATAAATTCCTACTTCTTCACAAAGCAAAGATGAACGATCCACAACTTGGCATCTTCACTGAAATCTCGATGCAGATGTAGTGGCGGCTTTGTATAATTTTTCATATATATATTTTTTTTCTAAACAGATCGCATAAAATAAAAGTTGGAAGACAGTATACACTACAAGAAAACTGTTTATTTGTGACCAGTTAATTTTAACGAAATGACTATTTATAACTAAAATGAGTATATTTTGATTATAAATAATCTTTTTGTCGCAATTAAATAATCACAAAAACTTTTTTTTCTTGCAGTGATATGAGTGATCATGACAAAATGATTAATGTCGCAGTTGGAAAATACATAGGGAAGAACAACTTTGATGTAAAATCGTACGTTTTAGGTGTGGTCCTGTGGCTGCATATATCAACATTAGTTCGTTGTAGATTAGGTAGCCCAACAAATTAATTAATTAATTTAATTATTAATAAATGGGTAACGTATTGGCAACTTCATCTTTGTAATATTCTCTATGAAAAGTCAATGCAAGTGAGGACGCTTGTCTTTTTACTTACTTTTTTAGGTAGTGTTTGTCCTGTTATGCACGAAACCAGCACGTTCGCGGATTTTGCTTCAAGTCCTTGCCAACTCATGATCAGCTAAAATTAATTTTGTTATTAAGAAATGTCATTTTTTATATTTATCTTTTTAATTTATATATGCATTTGCCTATTCTCGTGACATAGCTTGAGCAAATTTCTTTTTTTAGCATAGACGAATATCATATGTCCAAGAGTGATCTCCTTCTAATTTTATTAAAGAAAAACTCTCACTTGTGACGGAGGAAAACCGTGATAACAATAAAAAACGTGAGAAATACAAACAAAACCCAATACCCACATTTATTTGCCTATTCTCATGGCCAAGGCCAAATGCATAAGTCTTATCATATATATATATATATATATATATATATATATACTCGACACTTCTCCAAATGTTAGCGGATTATTTATGATGAAAATAGATTCATTTTGACAAAAATAGTAATTTTTACAGAAAATAACTGGTTATAATTAAGCAGTTTTCATATAGTATATAATATAACGTACATCAATAAATGAAGTCTTTGGGACGTCGGGAAAATTCAGTTCACTAGATGCATGCCTGGATATCCTTGTCTATATGCAAGGAAATAAGTCTCCTGGCCGCCTCCATTAATAATAACGGGAAATAGATAGTGGGAGAAGACAATCCCCTTTATCTATCTATAAACTATATTCTCAACTTGACTTTATAAAGAAATAGAAAAATATTTTGGTTAGGCCATCCTCTTCTAAAAGTTTTTAAAATAAAGAAAAATCTAAGGAGAAAAAAGGTAAGTTTGATTTTCACCTAACTTTGGGGGCCAGCTAATTTAAGGGGATTTTTCAATTTTCATACCTTTACTTTTCGTTTGTGCAACGCTAGCTCCTTCTCCTTTGCATAACAAAAGTGATATTCACCATCTATTCAATCATTGTTCTTTCATTTTTTTCATAATGTGGCATCAAATAATTGATAGATTAATTATAAATAATTTTTCAATTATCGGACGATATATTAGAAGATATAAAAAATTTAAAAGAGATGATAACTCACTACAACAAAAACCCTCTTTTGGAACGAAACATTCCATCCCAAAATAATGGGATTTCGTCCCAGAAGAAATTTAGGGACAGAAAAATTACATCCCTAATTCGTCCCAAAAGGTCTGCTGCAAAAGACAATCTGAGAGGAGAAAAAATTTCGTCCTAGAAAATATCTTCTCGGACGAAATTTTCCTGATCTTTTCAAAGTTCTTCGAATGGGAAAAAATTTCGTGATGAAGTCATTTCATCCTTAACAAGCATTCGAACGGCCAACTTTCATTAGAACATAGAATATTGTTTGAACTCTTATGATGTAAGGCCAATATTTGAAAACTTTAGTCACGTTCGAATAGGTTGTGGATGTTCAAAGGGGATGGGAAGTTGTTTGAATATTGGAGACATGGCCATTCAAATAAGGATATAATCATTCGAAGAATGTGACCATACATACTACCTTTTAGTTCGAATATGCATAGAAAACTATGCTGCCAAAATGAAAAGAAATTCATTCTTTGACGCCTATTCCTAACTCATCATTGGACTTGCTTAGTGAGGATGGGATATCACGCTTCTATGAATCAAAGCACGATATAACTATGAATAAATGCAGATATTACTAAGATTATAATTATGATAAAAACACATTAAATGTAGTCTATTTTCCCGTCATGCAGTTGTCACACAACCTCGTAGACCTCAAGGCACTACAAGAGGAGTACTTCCCATAGCATTGCTTCTCCCAAGTCCCAGATCGCCAAGGAACGACATCGACTTTATCTTCAACCACTGATTGCGGAGTTACAAGAGTTGTGGGAAACAGGCATATAGACCTTTGATGTCGTGATCTCAAGAAGCGTCTATATGCATGCAACATTATTGTGGAAAATAAATGAGTTTCTCGCTTATGGAAACTTATTTTGATGAAGCACTAAAGGAAAAATGGCATGTCCAACAATTGTGAATGGAGAGAGGCCATCCGATTGATTTGCCCCTATATTACCTATCCCGGATTAGAGATACCTCTAAGGCCTTGTTTGAATAGTGAGATGAGATGAGATGATATATATATAGTAGTGAAATGGTTTTAATTAAAATATTTTATGAAATTTTGGGAAATGAGAGAGAAAAAGTTGAAGAAAAATTTTATAAAATTAAAATATTGTTATAATATTAGTTTTGGTTTGGGACTTGAAAAAATTGAATCATTTTTTGTGTTTTGTTTGAAAGTTTGAAAAAATTACAATGATTAGGTAATGATTAAATGAAAAAGTTAAAAATTTAAAATTGAAAAGTATTTGGATATTGAGATGAGATGGGATGAGATTGAAGAATTTTGCTATCCAAATCAGACTTAAGTACTTGTCCAGGAGTAGTTTGCCTTTTCCTTCTATCGGCGGGAGTGGAGGTCAATTCTTCTAAACGTCGACAATCACAAATTAGCCCGATAAATATTATCACATTGGGCAAAAGCGCAAGCCACCTCTATACTAGGCAGTAGTCAGAGCTTGCTGAGGCCATGAGTTTTCCACCCTCAATGAGACATACTACCGCCATCGCAACAGTTGCACGTACAGATGAGATCGCTGATATCACTGAGATCCGTGGGTCATTTATTGATACTGTGTGCACAAATATGCGTGTTGTCATTGCTGATATTCTGCCCATAGAGATTTTTGTGGCAATTCCTGAGCTACGGATGACAGGAGCATGACGCCTCTCACAAATAGGGTGGATGCTCATTTGACGAAGATAGAGCTGATTGTTAGGACTTTGGGCATGGACTAAATTAATTATTAGACATCAACTTTTTTGTAACATGTTATATATTTTAATATATTATTTTTATCTACTTAATGGTTTTACACGTACAATGGGCATTATGTATAAATGTTTACACATAATCTGTTTTTATATTTTATGAAACTAAAACACTATAAGTTCCAATGGGCACTGTGATTTCAAACAATATGTTTTCATTCAAACAACATTGTTTACATTAGAACGAAAAATTTTCGGTTCTAACAACGTCCAATACTCCACGCCCAAACAATATACAATTCTCACAATTGTAAGTATTATTTTTCTTTTTTTAATTGTACAAAGAATGGAATTGCCCTTTTATTGGACAGATAAATATTGAATGATGTGTTTTTAGAAAATAATATATATAAAAAAAATGATTAACCTTACCCGACGTGTGCAAGAAACAACGTCAAGGGGAACAGAAATGCTAATCAAAATCAGAAAGGATAACATAATCATTAAAAAATTTTATTTTTCAGCATCGATCATATATAGTTATATAAGAAAATCTAATAAAAATCTCGCATTCAGATCTTATTACATCGATGCATGCTTGATCTTGCTGAATGCATGCATGCATAGAGGATTGAGTACTCATGTCCAAAAGGCTCGTGCATCGTGAGTACTTTGAATATTGCTCGAGTATGCAGGACAATTAATTGTTGCGGATACAAGGGAGAGATGTTAGCAGAAAATGCTTTGTTTTTTTCTTGTTTAATGTAAAGAATCGATATTTATTACAAATCCCATGATTCTCGCCAATTCCCATCAGTTTTGCTATTAGACAGATTACCACATATTTGTTTTAATTGTATAGCCGTTTATGACATTGTTTCCATGTATATCATTCCTTTGTACAACTATATATTTTACACAATACATCAATGAAATTAAGAGAGTTTATTCAGTAAAATCGTTTCTTAACATGGCATCAGGCCTACCTCTTTCCTGAGTCCCCTTCCCAGCCGCTCCTCATGTCTTCTCCCCCTGAAAATTCCATGTCTTCTTCCTCTGAAATTTCCTCCCCATATCTTCTTCATCCCTCCGATTCTCCTAGCCTCGTCCTCATCTCTGGTCATTTAACTGGTGATAATTTCTCCAAATGGCAACGCGCCCTTTGCCGAGCCCTCAATGCCAAGAACAAATTGTGCTTTGTTGATGGCACACTCACCACCCCCCCCCCCCAAAAAAAAAACTTCTCCTGATTATGCCAAATGGAGCCGTACTAAGGACATGGTCCTCAACACCATTAATCCTTCTCTTGCAAATTCCCTTGATTACCACGATGACCCACGTGCTGTTTGGCTCGATCTTGAGTCCCGTTTCTGCCACGGCAATAACGCCCGCTTATTTCATCTCAAACGAGAGATCTCTAATCTTCACCAAAATCATCTCTCCATACCCGATTATTACAATAGCATCAAACAACTATGGGATGAATTAGGAAACCTTCAACCCACCACCGATGTCACCACTTTAGAGAAAAGAGCTGAGGACGAACGGGTGTTCCAATTTCTTTTGGGACTCAACGATTCGTTCGCAACCCTTCGGTCCCAAATCCTTGCCACCGACCCTTTTCCATCTCTGAACCGAGTCTTATCTATCCTCTTTCAAGAGGAACAACAACGACTCCTCCAAGTTTCTCGCATTTCGTCGGGACCCATAGCCCTTGCAGCTCGAAATCCCACCCACGAACGACCACCTCTCAAATGCTCCGAATGTGGTAAAGATGGACACCTGCGCAACCGATGTTGGCTCATCGTTGGATACCCAGGGCGTGAACCTCGCCACCATCGCAAGCCTTCGCTGCTAGGGAAACCACCGCCTGCCACAGTTCATCTCGCCGATTCCTCCTCGAGTCCCATCCCAGGGCTCTCTCCAGAAGACTATCAACAGCTTAAGCTTCTACTGAAAACCCCCACTCCGATGGCAAATTTCGTTGGTAACTCCTTCTCAACCTCCTCTGTTTTTGACCCCCACACGGATTGGATAATCGACAGCGGCGCTAGTGATCATATGAGCCTCTGTCGATCATTATTCTTGAGTCTTCAAGAGGCTCCTTCAAGCCGTAACATTCGGCTACCCACGGGAGAAGTAATTCCCGTTGAAGGCATAGGCACCATTCGGTTATCACAGACCCTCACCCTCTCTAATGTCCTTTTTGTCCCTCTTTTCCACTATAATCTCCTCTCTATCCCTCAACTCACTCAAAATTTACCTTGTGTTGCCCTCTTCTCATCTTCTGCATGTTTTTTTCAGGACCTTCAATTGAAGAGGCTGATTGGAGCGGGTGAAGCTTGCAATGGACTCTACATTTTCCGGACTCACCAAATCACTGCCTTCTCCGCCCAACATCTTGACAATAAAATCCTATGGCATCAACGTCTAGGTCATCCTTCTAGTTTTGTTATTCCTCATATTTTTGATAGTCCATGTATTCTTTCTCATTGCGATGTTTGTGCTCGTTCTAAACATACTCGCTTACCTTTTTCAACTCATGCTAATAATAAAAGTACGATTTCTTTTAATCGACTTTATTGTGATATTTGGGGTGGATATTCTACTTCTTCTATTTGTGGTGCACATTATTTCTTGACTATTGTTGATGATTTTTCTCGCACTACCTGGATTTATTTAATGCGTTTTAAATCAGAAACATTTAGCCATTTAATGCATTTCTTTGCTCTTGTTAAAAACCAATTTAATTCTACCGTTAAAATTATTCGCACCGATAATGGTCAAGAATTTCTCTCTCAAAACCTCCAAACCTATTTTCATGATCACGGCATCATTCACGAACGTACTTGTGTTGAAACTCCTCAACAGAATGGTGTTGCGGAACGAAAACACAGGCATCTCCTGAACGTTGCTCGTAGTCTTCGTTTTCAGGCACATTTACCCCTAAAATTTTGGGGCGAATGTGTCCTTACCGCTGCATACCTCATCAATAGAACCCCTAGTCGCTCTCTTCAAAATCAAACTCCTTTTCAACTTCTATTCAACACTTAACCCACCTACACTCATCTTCGGGTATTTGGATGTCTTTGCTATGCCCAAACCCTTACCGCTCATCGCGATAAATTTTCACCCCGTGCCTCTCGTTGTGTTTTTCTTGGTTACCCAAGCAACCGTAAAGCTTATAAGTTATACAATCTTGACACACATGACCTTTTTTACTCTCGTGATGTGACTTTTTATGAAAATCAATTTCCTTCCCAACATTCTATGTCTCCTCATACACCTAACTCCCTCATTCTCCCTTTACCCATTCCAGAACATCCTTCTTCTACACCCATCTCAGAATCAACCATCCCCATTTCAGAAAATTCTTCTCCCTCTCCACTCACCTCAGACTCGATCATACCTTCTGATCCTACCCGCCCCATTTCTCGCCCCCACCGCACCATCACTCGACCAGCATATCTTCTTGATTATGTTTGCCCCACCATACCCACGGAGTCCATTGCTACTTCAACCACTGCACAGTCCTCAGGTACTTCTCACCCCTTATCTACATTTCTCTCATACTCTCGTTTTTCTCCTGCTCATTATTCATTCTTAACTGCCCTTACTGCCACTGTTGATCCTACCTGTTACTCAGAAGCTAATCGCCACTCTCACTGGCGTGACGCTATGGCCTCTGAGCTTCGTGCTCTTGAAGAGAACTCAACTTGGACACTTGAACCTCTCCCACTTGGTAAGAAACCGATCGGTTGCAAATGGGTTTTTAAGACAAAACTACGAGCAGATGGTACAGTTGAGCGCCACAAGGCTCGCCTCGTGGCGAAAGGCTACACTCAAGTCGAAGGTATTGACTATCATGAAACCTTTGCTCCAGTTGCCAAAATGACCACAGTCCGCTGTGTCCTCGTCGTTGCTGCCGCCAAACATTGGATTATTCATCAAATGGACGTCCACAATGCATTCTTACATGGAGACCTTGATGAGGAAGTTTTCATGACACCACCTCCCGGTTATTGTCTTAAGGGGGAGACACGAGTTTGCCGTCTTCAGAAATCCCTCTATGGCCTCAAGCAAGCTTCCCGGAACTGGTTTTTTAAACTAACATCTGTTCTTCTTACTGCAGGTTTTATTCAGTCTCAGGCTGATCATTCTCTCTTTACATTGACCACTGCTACCAGCCTCACCATTGTTCTTGTTTATGTTGATGACATTTTGGTTGTCGGCAATGATCTTTCTCAGGTTATCTATTTCAAATCTGTTATTTCCACGCACTTCAAAACCAAGGATCTTGGCCATCTCAAATATTTCCTTGGCCTTGAAGTTGCTCGATCCCCTTCAGGCATCTTTCTCAATCAACGAAAATATGCCCTGGACATCCTTGCCGATAGCGGTCTTCTTGGTTCGCGACCTGCTTCCTTTCCTATGGAACAAAACTTGAAGCTCAGCGACACTGATGGCGATCTCCTTCCTAATCCAGGCTCCTACCGACGATTAGTTGGACGACTCATTTATCTCACCATCACCAGACCTGATATTGTTTTTGCAGTGAACATTCTCAGCTAATTCATGCATGCCCCCCGACTTCCGCATATGACAGCTGCCATTCGTGTTCTTCACTACCTTAAAGGCACTCCGGGTCAAGGCATTTTTTTCCCTTCCTCCAATGATTTGCATGTTCGTGCTTATACTGATTCTGATTGGGCTAGTTGTCCTACCACTCGCCGCTCCACTACTGGTTTCTTCATCACTCTTGGTTCTAGTCCCATTTCCTGGCGTACTAAGAAACAAACCACGGTTGCTCGCTCTTCTACGGAAGCTGAATATCGCGCCATGGCCGTCACCACATGTGAACTCGTTTGGCTTCAGCAGCTTCTTCATGACCTTGGCATCTCTCACAACGACCCCATGATTCTCTATTGTGACAATCAGTCTGCCCTTCACATTGCTCAAAATCCAGTTTTTCATGAGCGCACAAAGCATATTGAAATTGACTGCCACATTGTTCGTGACAAACTGCGTTCTGGTCTCTTTACCACCGCTCACCTTCCCTCTTCTGAGCAAATTGCCGACATCTTCACCAAAGCCTTAGGTTCTGATCTATTTCATCATTTATCTCGCAAATTGGGCATTACGGATCTTCATGCACCAACTTGAGGGGGAGTATTACAGATCCCATGATTCTCGCCAATTCCCATCAGTTTTGCTATTAGACAGATTACCACATATTTGTTTTAATTGTATAGCCGTTTATGACATTGTTTCCATGTATATCATTCCTTTGTACAACTATATATTTTACACAATACATCAATGAAATTAAGAGAGTTTATTCAGTAAAATCGTTTCTTAACCATATTAGATGGTGAAGACATGAAGACAAAGTTATTAAGATCGAGTTGTTGTGTCGGTAGGTAGGTACTAAAGATAACGAACGTCATGTCTGTATATCGGGCGGGTTCAACCATTTTAACTACCCTGGCTGCTGGTTTTTATATAGTTCCCCTTTCCACCATATATAGATTGATTTCTTCCTCAAGAGTCAAGATATATATATATATATATATATATATATATATATATATGTTCTTATTAGCCGGTGGCCGGTAATTCTATACATTAACTTTTCAAAGGCTAAAATATTGATGACGACTTAGGTTACATGTGGTTGAGAAAAATGTTTATTAATTGTGGCTAGTTATTTCCTGCAAAAATAATTATTTCCTGTCCAAATGAGACTATTACCGTCGCAAATAATCCATCATAAATGCTCGTTTTTCTTGTAGTATATATAAATCCTAAAATTATAACTTTTTTTTTTTAGTATTTTACAACTTTTCGTTCGAAATTTTATTATCCTCGATCACATCTGTTAAAATACTATTTTCACGAATCGGACTTCAGAATTTCAACAAAAGAGAAAATTAGAATGAACAATTTTCTTCACAAATCTAACTGATTAGAGTGGGTTTATAAAGTCATCAAAAGCATTAATTGTAGCTGTAGAACATGTGAAATTAAGGGAATAGAGGTCAAAACATCCAGCTAACTAGCCTATGGGATTTTGGATTGGGAGAGAAGTCGTGACAGAAACCAAATTAAGAACCAGAAGTATTTTTCAGGGTGAGAAAAAAAGCACATGCATCAGAAGCTAGCGTATCCTTCAAGGTGGACGAGGCTTATTTAGTTTTTTCCTTTCAAATAAGTAATCAGATGGGCCCTGAGAGAGCTATTGATCTGATCTTTATTGATTAATCTCGAGTATTTTTTAAGTTATCTTTAAAGGGAATATTAATTAATTATCACACGATGGATTAAAGTGTCATAATCAAGGAAGAAATTAAGTAGCTAACAATGAGCTATATATATATATATATATATATATATATATACACGACCTGCATGCATGAGCATGGATAATTACAAGGTCATTTTTTTTTAAATGTTATACTTAATTTCTTATTAGTAATGACTGAGTCCCCATTTATTTAGTATATACGTCATGCATGAGTGCCATTGCAAATTATTTTATATGTTTTATTTTTTAATTTAAGAAACGAATACTACTAGCTAGTACTATATGAGATAATGACCATATAACTACAGTGCTTCTATCAATTGGGAGACAAACAATGAATGATATCATAAAATCAACGTGTTTGAACAAAGAATTCCATTAATTAAGCCTTTCATTTTTTTTTTCTCCAGAAAATCTCCAGAAAATGCAAGAGTTACATTAAGTTGTGTAATTAAGGTACTAAATTGTTGTGGATATATAGGAAGACATGAAAGAGATTAATTGGTTTATTTTTCCCATAATAATAATAAATAAAAAAAGAGAGAGAGAGAGAGAGAGAGATTGGTTTATAAAGTACATATACACCGCGAGGGATACTGGCGCATGGAGGGCATGCCCCGCGTGCACGTTGAAGACAACACATATATACCTCTCATGTGTTGGCCGGTAGGGACATGAGAGGTAAACAATGAGGTGGATGATGAGAAAAGGGATTGAGGGCACATGACAATCAACTAAATGGCTAGATTGCTACATATCCGAAAGAAGAAAAAGAGAGATAGAGAGAGAGAGAGAGAATAATGCAAATGTCGAGATCAAAAGAGTCATGAGTTGGCGGTGAAAGCGTCGAGGGAGCAGCTGGGCTCCTCCCTCTTTTGGAGTAAGACTTTCATGTGGCATCCATATGTTTTACTTTTAACTCTATGTTTGAAATGCTCCTAACCTAAACTTGGTTCCATACTATTAGAGTCAAAAATTTGTTGTTGGGAGACAACAGCAAAACAGAGAAAAAACAAACAAAAAACAACAAAAACAACAGTACCCAAGCAAATTACAAGGGTGTTGATGTCGTGTTTCATGGGCCTGGGCAACTTCACACTCCCAGTATCCGAGCGTGTATCTGCAAAGTAACTACGAGGCGGGCCTCGGGGTCCGTTAATCGTCCGATGCTTAAGTCAGTATGGTGAAGAAGATAATAAACGAAAGTAAATAATGACGTATCTAGAGGGTGATAGACTTTTTATATTACCTTATTTGCTGCTAATTGGCCCTTATTTATAGTTACCGATCAGGATCCCACCACAGTGGGGTGTTGCATAGCAGGGGATAATACGCTCTGCGCAATTGATTCACTGAGCAGCTTCTATGTTGCCATCTTGCCGAGCAGCGAAGGTCTCAAGCTTACTGTACACTGCTCAAGTCTTGGGTCATATTGAATGCAGCACACTCTATGCTCTGGGCCGCATTGAATGCAGCATGATCTCTATTCTGGGCCGCATTAAATGCAGCGTGCTTTCTGTCCCGTGTCCCTTCCATCTGGTGATATACGTCGCATCCCTCCCTTCCCAGTCTTTACTCATATCTTCTGTCCCATCAGCATAGCCCAACCCAAGTCTCTTATCCACGCCTGGATCTAGGCATTTACCTTTCTGGCCCAGACTTAGGTGATATGGCTGGGCCTTACTTTCGGCCCAACTCCCCGTCATATACCCTTCCTGCAACCAGGGCCCAGTGTAAAAGATTTTCTCCCTTCACATGGGAATTAAATAAATACTAACACTATAAATGAACGATCCCATGATCACCAATCGATTTATTCCTATCGAACTTTCAAATGAACGTTAAGTCAAACCGGCTAACATGGTACCCAAGCGGCCTACTGCATTGGGAAATCCCAAAAACTAGTCCCAAGTACCCTAAGATAACACAACTCCAAATGTATGTATCTCAACCCTTGATGCTCAAATGGAACATCTTGCTAAGAATGTCGAACATCTCGATATGAGGTAGCATGAGTTTCGAGGTTACAAATATGGGAGATACAACACCATTATACAAATACATATATATATATATATATATATGTATTGGAAAATTCTATATATATATATTATATCATTCACATCATCTTCTTATCTTATTATGATGAGGTGGTATTACGTATCCGTTAACCTTTGATTTATTTTTTTCAAAAAGTTAATAAATGATCCAATGGCAATGAAAAGTATCATATTTAGAAATTAAGATGAAAATGAGATAAGAATGTAATATATAGCATTACTCGTATACATCTGTAGTAGTTAGGGGTGCAAATGGTCTGGTCCGGTCCGGCGATGGACCGAATATTTTCGGTCATTATTTTTCCGGACCGGACCGGACCGATCACCCAAAGGGACCGGATCGGACCAACAGTTGGTCCGGCCTAATTTTTTTTATTTTTTTAAATAATTAATAAAGAAAAATTTATTTAAAATACTAAATTAAATTAAGTGACTTATTAATGTGGATTATGTAACAAACTCAATAAAAAAATATTTTATATGGTCAATGATAATAAATTAGATGAAAATTATATTATTAATTTATATAATTACTATATAATTAACTAATTGATATTATATATTAGTTAATTCATAGAATATTAACAAGTGTTAATAATATATTTAAAATTTTATATTATTAATAGTGATAGGTTAGATGAAGATATATATAAAATCTTGTTAATTTATAGAATATTAACAAGTATTAATAACATATTTAAAATTTTATATTGTTGATTGTATAATTATTATATAAAAAATATTATTTTATTTTTATTTTTCATTCGGTCCGGTCCGGTCCGAAAAGGTTCGACCGGACCGTTTATCACCCCTAGTAGTAGTCTTAACATTCAAGTTTGATCCCATTAAAACTAGGGTATGCCCCAAACATTTAACCCAATTAATCTCACTTACTAGTTACTAAATAATGCATGGTCCATTCAAATAATAATAAAAAAAAAAGAGGTTGAATATATGGATAGATTGCTTACCAAGTGAATATCAAATAAATTACTTTTAATGTATGATATGATTGGACCGCCAATTTGACAACACTACATGCCTATGACTTAACCCTACCGCTTGGAAAACATAGCAATAGCCGATCGTTTTCATGAGTAACAGATCGATAGTGTGTATCGTTGTTTAGGCTGACTTTGGATTCGTTGTGTGAGAGATGGGGAGAGAGACCAGTGACCAGGTAAGGGCTCCCCCTGTTGCTGATTTTCTTTTTTTAATTTTTAATTTTTTTGTGATGGAAACTTCTTTCAGCTATTAAAGAGAGGTTGGAACTTTGATGATTGAGATTAGAGAGAAAGGCTGTCTTTTGACTTCTGTTAACTCTCAATAAATTGGTCCCCCAGTTCCCATAACCCAAGTATTGTGAAGAAACATGTAGCATCACCCACTTTGAAAGCCCCACTTGAATCATAGCAGAGGTATCTGAGAGAGAGAGAGAGAGTACTCATACATTAATAGAGAGAGAGGAGATGGGAAGGGCTCCTTGTTGTGACAAGTCGAATGTGAAAAGAGGGCCATGGTCACCTGAAGAAGATGCAAAGCTGAAAGAGTACATAGAAAAAAATGGGACTGGACGGAATTGGATTTCTCTTCCTCAGAAAGCTGGTAAGAAACTTTTTTTTCCTTTCTTTTTTTGTTTTTTTTTAATTTTTGGGCTTTATAGAAAGCTGACAAGATATTAATTCGAAGAGAAATGTCACCCGCCCTCTTCTTTATATTGATTTGAGAATGTAGGGAGTATCTCTTACTCTTTTATTTTTGGTCATCACCAATGGTTTGGCCCCATCAGGTCTTAAGAGGTGTGGGAAAAGCTGCAGATTAAGATGGCTAAACTATCTCAGACCCAACATTAAACACGGTGACTTTTCTGATGATGAAGATAGGATAATTTGCAGCCTCTTTGCTGCAATCGGAAGCAGGTAATCTTAGTTGTTTCCGATTACTCTCCTTTTTTTACGTATTTACTTTGTAATTTTTTTATCTGGGCTAGCTTAGATTTGGTTTTCTTTTATAACGATGAAGATTATGTTAATTGTTCTATTCTTGGGAAGTTAGAGGAAAGGTGATCACTTGTTCAGAGAATTTACTGTCTCAAAAAGAATTACTTTTCTGTTCTTCTGTCTTTGTTTGAAATTGAGGGGAGGGATAATTGCTATCCATGCATGCCAAGTTTAGATCGGATAGATGCTCAGGTACATTTCTTCTCATGGAATTTCTTCACAACTGATCCAAAATGCAGGTGGTCAATAATAGCAGCTCAGTTGCCAGGCAGAACTGATAACGATATTAAGAACTACTGGAACACCAAGCTGAAGAAGAAACTGGTGGGTATGTTTCCTCAAGCCCAGAGGAAAAATCTCCATTCAACTTTGCTTAAAATTTCAACATCCTCAATATCATCATCTGCAACACCTACAATATTATACAAAGGCAGCAACAGTACTAGTTACTACACTCCAACCACTGCTTTCACAGAAATAGAACCCTTTTCATTCACCTCAAGCTCTTTGAGGGACAATTATTCCAGTTATGCAGCCCCATTTCTTCAAGACCAAGAAAGCTATGTAGCTCAGCAGCAAAATTACCTTGTAAGAGATATTCAGCCAAGCTTTGGAAGTGAAGCTAGCTGCAGCTCTTCTGATAGAAGTTCTAATAACCTCATCAGCCATAGCAAAGAAGGAGACTTTGAATATGGTGGTGGCAGCACAGGAGTTGGAGCAGTTGAAACTTGTGGTGAAGGACAAGTACTGGGTCTAAAGAACTGCTTTTTCAATGGGGCCCAAGGAAACCAGAGCTCTCTCATGACTTCTAATGGTGGTGATAATGTTAACGATTGGATGGAAAAGCAAAATGGTATGTGGGAAGAAACCCCATTAGACTACGGCCTTGAAGAAATTAAGCAGTTGATTAGCTCTACTGGTGGCAACAGCGTCTTGTTTGATGAACACAAGACCCAGGAAAAGATGTTGTACTAGAACTGATGCCAGCTGTGGGTAAAATAAAAAAGATTTGCACAGAAAGGATGGGATGATTGAAGATTCAACTTAGCAAACAGATTAAAGATTCGCTTAGGAAAAAAAAAAAAAGTTGAAAGAGTCAAATTTGGACTCGTGTTTGTGGGAATTTGTTGATGTTCTTGATGCGAACACTTTATTGACAGTACAGGTAAAAGTGTGCATTTCTTTCTGTGAAAAGATGCATATGTTAGTACGCTTAAATTGCACCTGTTTGGGTAAAAGTTTCATGGAAACTAGACAAGCATTATGTTTCATGAATTCAACTGTAAAGCCACATGCAGAGTCACTTGAGTTACTTTTTTTTCCCTCTACCACTTTAATTTTTATTTTTTTTTCTGCATTTGGAACCTTTCCCTATAAGATTTATAACTTTGAACTCGAATCCTGACAAGTTTTTGTCGGTATTGCCTTGTAAGGGTAAAAAAATAGCTCGATCTTAATCTTAATCTTAATCTATATATAAACAGTACAGCACTATTACACAAAGAAAAAAGTAGGCATTAGAACATTAATATGCACATCTTGTTGGGTTGATCCATTTGATGTCGATCTTTATTATAGAATTACCAAGTGGCCACATGTAACCTGATTTATTACTTTTTCAGTAGTACAGAATATGGCATTGGAGATGGAGAAAATTTGGTCAAAGCCAATTAAAAGTTAAAACCCTGATATGGACAATAGATTATACGACTTGTGTAACACTCCGCTCCTCATATTTAACTATAAAATCACTTTTAAAAATTTTCGGAGAAATTGAAATGCTACTATTGAAATTGATTTTAAAAAAATAATTATTCTAAAGGAAACATTAGGTACAAAGATTCCTTATAATACAATCATTTTTTATTAAAAATAAAGAAATCATAAAAGAAAGTGTGCGGAAGTATTTATTAAGATTTCTCGAAATATATACAATCCGAGTGGATAACCGCCCAGATTCACCCGGATTTCCAGGTCCCAGACCGAACCAAAAAAATCAAGTCCGGATGCACACCCTTTTGCAGCTCCAACCACAGCAAGAGTAAGATTTTTCATAATTTTAAACTAATTATCGGAATTAACCACATGTCTATGGAAGGAATTTGGTGACTAGATTCATTTGCACTAGAATTTGTTATTAACTAGTTGCTGGCAAAAGAGAAAAAGAAAAAAGGGAAAAAAAAAAGGCAGCATATCATCATTCATTGTCTTATTTTTTAAGAGAAATGCTAGATGTAGTTTTAGGGTGTGCAAATTTCTCGTACTGCCTTTAAAAAAATATGAGATCTACTTTTAAAAATATAATTTTTTTGTGTATGTCTCAAATTTAATCACATTTTTTTTAAGTGATCAGTGAGCGATACTTGCACACTTTATAACTGTAAATATCATTTTTTTAATACATGATTAAAAAAAAAAAACATTTGATTATCCTTAGATACGAACTTTAGCTAGATTACAAAATGAAGTAATTAAAAACAAATCCAACTTGGGGAACAAAGTTTTATATATTAATTAAAGACAAGTGATGCAAAATTTATGGTCCCAACTCCAAAAAACAAATCATATAGAGAGAGAAAGCTCGTGGGTAAGCATGCAGTCCAAGGGCTCCAGAAAATATTTATGTTCCCAACTCCAAAGATAATGAATTGATCGCCTTGGCTGATGAATGATGATGGGTCATATGGTTTAAATATATGAAAATTAAGAAAATAAAAAAATAGAAAGGATGGAGCTGCATGTGTTGACGAGTAAACGCATTGACCTGACGGCCTCTTCACTATTTTGTTTGCTTCTGATATTTTAGATTAGACTAATGGTGTTTGCCAGCTCTATTATTTGGGCATTTTATGCTCGATCATGATTATAAAAGATATTTTATGTCTTGAAGCTACGTACGGGGTATAGATTTTCTGGGAGTACTGTCTTCTTCAGAGAGATTATATAGTATGTAGTGAGTATAGATCGATCCGAGGGTACCAAAAAGTCGTGGCATCTATCCGGAGCTGATCACATATCATTGTGTAACAATGGAAATGTAAGGAAAGGGAAAATTCTAGCTTCGAGGGTGAGAAGACTATAGGGGAAAGAATAGAATGAAATATTTCTAATTAATATTTTGTATAAAGAAAACCACTACATGGTTATCGTTCCCTTATAAGGTATATGCCTAACAAACTATTACCAGTGTATATGATATTAATTTTAGAGTAATTCTATATATAATCGTGAAGTGCATAAATGTCGCGTAATCGCTTTGAAAAAGAGTGGGGTCCACTATTAAAAAATTAATTTTTTCATGTTGGTCTCATGTTTTATTCACTTTTTTCAAAACGATTATGCAGCGATTGTACAATTCACAGTTGCAAATATATTTTCTCTTAATTTTAAACTAATCATCATATATAATCACGTGCACCTTAGTTATCATGTACCTTAGTTTTATTCATTTATATATTTCGTGTATTTCATTCATTTGTGCAGTTTTCAGATAATACAAGTCTTCTAGAATTTTTCCTCTATCATGGTGTCAGGCGTAACCGGCCTAACCCTAACTCAATGACGGTTCACTATGCCCATCGATGATTCTTCTTCTTCTTCTTCCACCACCATTCCACACCATTCTCATGAGAATAATATCCTTACTTTCTTCACGGTGGTGATCATTCTGGAGCTGTTCTTGTCTCCCAATCACTGACTAGAGATAACTACCTCTCATGGAATTGATCCATGTCTCTATCTCTCATCGCCAAAAACAAACTTTGTTTTGTTGATGGTGCTCTGTCGATGCCTTCTGAAACAGATCCAATGTATCACATATGGATCTGATGTAATACAGTTGTTTTGTCATGGTTACTCAAAGCTTTGTCAAAGGAAATCGCTTCTTCTATCATCTACATCACTTCGACTAAAGAGATGTGGAATAATTTGAGGGAACGGTTTGCCCAAAGTAATCGGCCCCGTATTTTCCAGACCCAGGAAGCTATTGCATCCTTGACACAAGAAACATCCTCTATAAGTTTTTATTTCACTAGACTGGAAAGTTTTTGGGAAGAGGTGGTTCATTTTTGCCCCAAGCCTCTGTATTCATGTGGTGTTGTGAAAACAATTGCTGAATATTAACAAGAGGATTATGTTCTACAGTTCTTGTTAGGACTCAATGAGTCTTATGCCCATTTACGAAGTCAGATCTTACTTTCTGATCCGTTTCCTTCGATAAGCAAAGTTTCTTCTATTATTCTTCAAGAGGAAAAATAACGTGAGATTTTTTTGACTCTTTACCTTCCAATGAAGTTGTTGTTATGTTTACTAATTGTGATTCTAATAGTCGTGATTCTATGAAATGTTTAGTTGGCCCCAAGAATAGCAAGAAGTCTACTACTCGCAAAGAATGCCCTTATTGTACACATTGTGGTTTATCAGGTCACACAGTCGATAAATCTTACAAAGTACTTAGTTACCCACTTGGATATAAAGCAAAACCTAGAAACTCCACTGCTAATCAAGCCACTATTAGCCAATCTATTTCAGATTCGATTTTGGTTCCAAACTTTCCTTTCTCTCAAGAGTAATGTTAACAGCTCCATACATTTCTTCAATCTCATTCTAACTCATCTTTTGTGAATCAAGTAGTTTCTTCCTCTGCACCATCATCTTCATCTACACCTACTTCTTCATTTTCAGGTATTTCAATTACTGCTTCCTCTCAATCTTTAGTTTACCCGATGTTGATACAAACAAATTTTATCAACAATCTTGGATTCTTGATTCTAGTGCAACCAATTATATGATTGGTTCTCTTTCCTTATTTTCCTCTGTAACATCTTCGGTCAATATCTCTATGAAATTACCTAATGGTTCTTGTATTCGAGTTACACATATTGACACGGTTAGACTTTTTAATTCTTTGGTTCTAACTGATGTTATCTTCCAACCTTTACTGTTAATCTCATTCCAGTCAGCAAGTTGACTTCTCAGTTATCTTGCTTCTTATTGTTCTCACATGGTTTTTGTTAGATTCAAGACCTCTTCAATTAGAGGAAGATTGAAGTAGCTAAACTTTCACAAGGATTGTACAATTTACTGCAAGTTCCAGGCAATTCTATTCCATGTAATTTGACTTCTTTTCCTTACTGTAATCCAGTCAAAAATAGTTCTCACCTTTGGCATTGTTGCCTTGGACATATTTCTGATTCCAGATTGCATGACTTGTCTTCTGATCTATCTTGCTTTACTATTCCTAATTACAGTCATTGTGATGTTTGTCTCTTGCCAAACAGAATTGGCTTTCTTTTTCATTAAGTACTTTAGTCTCTAACTCAATTTTTGAACTTATTCATTGTGGTGTTTGGGGTCCATTCTCAATTCCTTCATATAATAGTTTTCAAGTATTTTTTAACTATTGTAGATGATTATAGTAGATGTACTTGAGTATATTTGCTTAAATCCAGGTCTAAAACTCGATCATATCTACAATTTTTTTTTCTTTGTTGAAACTCAGTTTAATACAAAAATTAAAACCATCCATACTAATAATGCATTGGAATTTGATATGAAAACATTTTTTGCTAGTAAAGGAGTTATACATCAACACAGTTGTGTTTATACTCCTCAGCAAAATGTTATTGTTGAAAGAAAACATCAACATATATTAAATGTTGCTCAAGCCCTTCGTTTTCAATCTAACATTCCCTCGCATTTTTGGAGTGATTGCATACTCACTATTAATTACCTTATAAACAGAATTCCCACACTTGTACTCTCAAATAAATAACCTTATGAAATTCTTTTTTATGCTAAACTACAGTACAATCATGTTAGGATTTTTGGTTGTCTTTGTTATGCTTCTTTTCTTGACAATCTTTCTTATAACAAATTTTCTGCTCGAGCTCAAGTTTGTCTTCCTAGAATACCCTGTAGGTATTAAGGTTATAAACTCTATAACCTCCATACTCATAAAATCATCATATCTCGTGGTGTCAATTTTCATGAAACTGTTTTTCCATTTAAAACAGATTCTACTATTCTTCATCAGTCATCTGAAACTCAAATTCCTTCTTTATCTTCAAACCCTGTACTGCCCAATCCTTTTTCAGACATTCCCATTTACTCACCTGTACATAATTCATTACCTGCTACTCTTGACATATCTCGGTCTTCAACATCTCAGCATCCATCACCATCAAATCCCACACAAAAATCCACAAGAAATAAGAGACCACTTAATTACTTATAACATTAGCATTGTTCTTTGGTATCCAATAATAAAGTTACTATTTCTCCTCTGGTTGATGGTTCTTCACCTTTAGGTACATCTTATCATATTTCTTCCTATATGTCCTATTCAAAATTTTCTCCTTCATATCAACATTTATGTTCATCAGTTGATTATCTATATGAACTTAAATTCTTTCATCAAGCCATCACATATCCTCATTGGAGGGATGCAATGGCAATTGACATCAGTGCTATTGAAGCTAATAAAACTTGGACCTTAACTGATTTACCTCCTGGCATGCAGCATATTGGCTATAAATGTATTTATAAGTGCAAGTTGAAATCTGGTAGTACTTTGGAAATGTATAAAGCTAGGTTGGTTGCAAAGAAGTATACTCAAAAAGAAGGAATTGATTACTTTGATACTTTTTCTCTTATTGTGAAACTGACCACTGTTTGTTGCTTTTTTGCCTTAACTACTATACATAGTTGGGAGTTACATCAATTAGATGTAAACAATGCATTCCTTCACGGGAATTTAGATGAGGAAGTTTATATAAAACTTCCCCCTGGTTTCTCAAAGCCTAGTGATTCTTGAGTTTGCAAGCTGCTCAAGTCTTTATATGGGCTAAAATAGGAGGAACGATGACTCTGGATACCAATTGTCATGATGGAAATGTAAGGAAAGAAGAAATTCTTATTTCAAGGGTGAGAGGGCTCCAAAGAAAGAAGAAGAGAAGGAAAAATTTCTGATTAATATTTTACATAAAGAAAATCACTACACGCTTATTGGGATATGCGTAACAAACTTTGTAAAACCAGTACTGACAACTGTTGGGTTGTCCCACATTGGTTGTGGAAGGGGTTGGTAGTCAGTTTATAAGTGTGAGCGAAAGACTCACCTCTTGAGCTAGCTTTTGAGGTTGAGAGAGGTTCAAGACCACCCAACACTGGTATCAAAGTCCAGGTTTACTAACAGTCAGGCCTAATAGCCCACGGGAGAAACGAGTTGTTGTTGCCTTTGACCTAGGGACCGATGTGTGAGGGGGAGATTGTTGAAGTTGTCTCACATCGGTTGTGAAAGGGGTTGTTGGTCATTTTATAAGTGTGAAGGAAATCCTCCCCTCTTGAGCTAGCTTTTGAGGTTGAAAGAAGCCCAAGACCACCTAACAACAACTAGACACACAATTGAAAATATCCCTTTGGCTACAACCAATAGGAAATTACTACAATTAAACAACTAAGTAATAAAAAGATAAAATAAGCTTCTAGATGATTGTCCTTCGTATTGCTGCTCTGACTCTATCAGCACCCTTAATCTAATAATCAACGGCCCACTGAATTGGGTCTTCATAAATTGACACAAGGTATATGTGGGCCAATAGAGTTTTATGCATATAATACATGGGCTGGCCCAGACATTCATTGTGCCTGCGTTAGGTTACTTCTTAATACCAATATAGATTTATTACGTAGGAATACAAAGCGACTAGTACATGTATATATGTATTCACTATTAGTTTGTCAAGCATCTTATTTCTTTACTTGACTATTTATGATATATAGTAATATACTAGATTATTAGTTTATTTATATTATAGTATAAATATATTATCCTATAATCGCTACAAGAAAAACGGATTTTTGTAGCCATTTAATTGCGGTGAAAAGACTATTTGTGATTAAAATAGACTCATTTTAGTTGTAAATAGTCATTTCACTGGAATTAACTAGCCACAAATAAGCAATTTTCTTGTAGTGAATAATTAACTCATATTAGTATAGTATTAAAATTAACTATATAAGTTTTTAGATTTTTTATAGGAGTATATATGATCAATACAAATAATACATATTTTTATAAACTATGTATACTAATATCGGAGTCGGAGGTATAAATCAGAGGCGGATGTCGGTGTCACAGGTATACTACATATATTTATATGGATGTAGGCCGTAACCATTGACTAGTATATTTTTTTTTTCTCTTCTTATGTAAGCGTATTTATGTACTAAATGTACCATGGATAAGGTTCTAGCTAACAAAGACATGTAAACTTGCATTTCTATTATCAAGATAAACATAACAAAGTCAACCAGTTAAAAGAATATTAATCTGATTTTGTAGGATCTTGAAGATGAGTATTAATAGTGAAGAACTTGAGATAATCTCTATATGGTGATGGATTTGTAGAAGATTAAGGTTCACATACTGACAATAAAATGGTAGAAGAAGATCAAAATGATTCAAACTTATTATGGAATTCGATGACTTTTCTTTAGTCCTCACACTGCGGCAATTCAGCAAACACCTTTCCTTCAAATGCTCAAACCCTTCTGTTCTGCATCCAAGCTGGAAAACCAAAATTCGGCAATTGTCACAAACTATTATTGAAAAAAAAAAAGTGAAGAAAAGAATGAAAGTACGTCTTTAAAAAAATTAATTAAGCATAAAAAACAAAAAGATGTCTGTATTAGACAATCCTACTGAAATAGTGAAGGATCACAATTCATTAGAATCATGATATCGTACAAGAAGGGACTGGCCAATCACAACGCTCTGGCAAGCTACGTAGATAAGATAGATGCAGTTGGGGCTGTTTGCTCTCGATACTAAAATCTAAAATTTTTAAAATTTCTCATCTCATCATTACAATTTTTTAAAATTTATATATAAAATAAAATAAAAAATTTTAAATTTTCAAATCATAAACTAAAAATAATATTAAAAAACATATTCTGATAATATTTTATTTAAATTTTTAATTTTAATCTCAATTCATCTCATCTGATCTCATCTTTAAACGTCTATATTAACGGTAAACATCATCGATTAATTATTATTTATAAACAATAGAGGTATATATGTTTAATAATTTAATTGCAGAAAGTCTTTGGAAAAGGAAGTTTAAATAATTAGTATATATAAAACAGAAATGCTCGGATCCCGAAAATGGATCCCAAACATTTCTTTCAAAACTTTTTATTTTTTTTTAACTTAGTGATTATAAATTTTTTATTTTTTTAAATATTTATGATGATTAAAAAAATATATAAAAAAATGAAAAGCAGTGTTCGGAATATCTTTTGAGATAAATTTTTGGTGGAGAAAATATTTACAACCGTGAATTGTGCAACCGCTGCGGAATCGCTTTGAAAAAAATGAATAAAACATGAGACCCACATAAAAAAAATTAATTTTTTAATAGTAGACCTCACTCTTTTTTAAAATGATTGCGCATCGTTTACAGATTTCACGATTATATAGAGGATTACTCTTTTTTATGACTGTAGCACCGCTCTATATAAAATGGTGCAAACTCATGAAAATCAATAAATTAACTTTGTCCACCATCAGAGTAGCTTCCGAGGTAAACTGATGTACCCATCTTTATATTTTGTTTAATTTGTTTGGCTGTTTATAATTTTATACTCCAAAAAAATACCATAACCGACAAAATTATGTGTGGGCATATGAATAAAAAAATTATATATATCAAGTGGAAGTTACACATATGATAAATTCAATTGTTATTAATATACATATATATATATATATATATTATTAGAACTGATATGGTGCACAGACTTAATTCTATATAGGACCTGCCTATAATCTGTGAAATATGGGATACAAATAAAACTCATGAATCAAAACATTCAAATTGAAGGAAAAAATAAAAATAAAAATAAAAAAATAAATGAACAGTCCTAATTCTGTACGGGGATCCTTCAAACTGAACCCTTTTCAGATCCAACCAGTATCATCCACCTATTCAAGTACATTCCAAGTATTTTTATTTTTTTATCTTTTTTTAAGTATTTTTTAACATCCTTAATCACTAAAAAAAATTTAAAAAATATATAAATTTACTAATACTCATTTTCTTAATTATTCAATAAAATTAAAAATTAAATAAAAAAATAATAGATAAATAGTTGTAGGGTAGTATCCATCATTATTCAATAAATTTTGTGTAAAAATCATGGCTGAGTCACACCTCCACCTTTTTGTGATCTAGATGGGTGCCGACAAATTTGTCTCTTTCAACGGATACATTTTATTCACTAATAAGATTTCTTAGATTTGGATTTCCTCTTTCGATTTCTTTTATATTTTATTTGTAAGGCTATATATTAACCTATTAAATATATATTATTAATTAAAAAAATAGCATTTTGTTTATCTCTTCTTCCCACGCGACTAACAAAAGAATAGTTAGTAAAATGCTTATGTCACAATTTGATTTAGAAGATAATTTTAAATTTTAAATTTTAAATTTTATAAATCAAATTTTATCATTTAAACGTGCTTTATATACAAATTTAAAAATAGAATAATTCTTATTTAAAAAATAATAAAATTAAAAATTAAAAAAAAAGAAGAAAGAAAGTGGAACACCTGCACGCCTCAGGCTTATGCAAATTACTTAAAAATTAAACTAGAATGCGATTTTGCTTGTCTTTTATCTTCTGTCTTAAGCATATAGATGGGTATGAGGAGATGGTGGGGTTTGCAGATCAAGCCATGACATAGGTGGTGACATGGAATTCCATATAATAGCAACAGTAATATGTATGTTGGCTCAGGCATGGCTGTTTAAGATAGCATTGGCATTGGACTCATCAAATTTATCTTTAAAATTTGATAAAAATGACATATTTTTCATAAATCTAAAACCTCCCTATCCATAATCTCATATTGGATTAGCCATTGGATTCATCAAAATAATAATATAATAATATTGTTTTTCATATTTTGCAATTATACTAACTATATGTACATTAATAATTTAATTTGATATTTAAATTATTATTTCCAAACTAGTTTTTCATCAACTTATTTTCAACCGTAATGTAGCCAACCATAGCGTAGCCAACCAACTTGTTTCTATCATAAAAACAAGCTGCAACCCAAAATACAAAAATTAACAATAATTTATAACATCAATTTATAATACAAAGGCCAAGCCGCATCCCAAAATTCACGAACATTCAGTATCACCCAACAAAGGCCAAGCTGCAGTACATTTCAGTATCAACATTTCCACCAACATGTTTCTACCCAACATTTCCACAAATAAACCAGTTTATAAACCAGCAACTTTAGTAGATTCACATTTTAGTATAAAAAATAATGCAATAGCTCCACAAACCAGTTTATAAACCAGCAAATGAAAATAGTAGTACACTTTAGTACATTTCAGTAGCGGTTTTACACTTTAGTAGCAGTACCCAAATAATTTCAGCATGTTCAGTTACACATCAGCAATTTCAGTTACACAGCAAGTTTAGGGGCACATATACAAGTTCAGTCTATGTCAAACACAAAAAAGCTACACAAAAAGGCTACATACCAACTTCAAAATAAAAACAAAATTCAGATCTTATAGTGGTTGCCCAGCATTCAGATTAATCTAACTCAAGTTGCTACCATCACACAAAATAAATAACAAGCATCTAAATAAACTCAACATCAAGTCACAATTCAGATTACAATTTTGAAGTTCCCCTTCCAAAATCAAGTCACAATTTAGATTACATCATGTCACAATTCAGATTACATCAAGTCACATTTCAGATCAAGTGTGAAGTTCCCTTTCCAAAATCAAGTCACAATTCAGATTACAATCAACCCACAAAAAGTTAACATTTCCAAAATAAAATCATCCATTTAAAAATAAATAAATTCAGATCTCATAGTGGCTGCCCAGCCATTAAAAGCTAGAAATATGAAATCATAGCCAACAGTTACACACATCCATGAGGTGTGGATGGAGATTTGTCGAATGTACCTTTGGAATTATTCAAAGAGTCATCATAACTTTTCCTCTGAATATTAAGGAAGTAGGCTTGCTACAAAACACTCATGCCAGAAAGATCATTGCTCATGATCTCCGCCTCAAACTTTCTCTTATCAAGTTCTAGTTGTGCACCTTTATCTTCATTTTCCTTCGTCACCCATGATCTCCTCTCTGCAATGAACAACCGTCTATCCTCAGTCATTTTTTCTAACGCCATGTTGAACTTAGCATCACATGATTCCTGGGCCTTCCGCTTCCTCAAGTTATCTTTCTCAGTGTTTTTGCCTAGAGGCCTCTCAACATTCTCCTCCACAACGTTGTCGACAACTTCACTTGATTGCTTATTGGCTAAACGTTTACCGTGTTGCCTTCTTCTCATATTCATTGAAATCATGTGCTGCTGCCATTTGGGTTGGTGTCTCAAAAGACACCAACAATGCTCCAATGTGAAGTCCCCCTTCTTCATCTCTTTGTACATTATTTTTGCCTTTTCAATTTGAAAACAACTTGGAATATTGTCAGAAAATAAATCTTAGATAAATAAATACATTATTAAAGGAAAATGGTACATACATTGTCTTGCTTGATTGCACCACTCGGATGCAATGATTCTACCTGCGCTAGAAATGCACAAAACTTGTTAAGTTTTGTGCATTTCTAAATCATGGACCAACGATTGATCAATGACCCTATCGAACGGTTCATAGCATTAGGTTTTTTATACTCGTGATAAAAATCAGAAATTATATTCCACATTTGAGTGGATTTCTTATCAGTACCTCATATGACATCAATGCTAATGTTGAGCCAACCAGAGCCAAGTAAGTTATCCTCCACTACAGTGAAAGATACACCTATTTAAACTTATTTTTTTCGAAAGCCTCTTTTCACCTTGAAAGGGGGTTGTTTGGACCACAACATTAGAATGTTGCGTGTATGTTGGAGCGTTATTACAACCTTCTCCTCCACTTTGTAAGAGAGTGGTAGAAAGTGGTGAAGAAGGGGTCCTCCTCAAATGAAGTGTCCATCCTTTAAGAATTGTAATGTTTAACTTGTCAGAAAAGACAGCACATACAAGGCATCACAAGAAAATAGATACAAGGTGGCACAAGAAAAAAGATACCAGGCAGCACAAGAAAAAAGATACAAGGCAGCACATTTTAAAATAATATCAACCCCTACTACATGTTGCTTCCCCAAAGTTCATTTAAATTAAATTATTTGCACATGAACAGAGCTATGGAAAATGCATGCACGGCAAACCTTCGAATGCATTGGAAATCCAAGGACAGAGTGGAATAGCAAGTACATATGCAAAACCAACTTACATTTTTGTCCTAATATAATGAAAGCTAAAATAACTTTCTTTCTTTTTTATATGTCGAGCAATAATATTAATTACTTTGAAAGAGTTAATTTATCAGTGGTAACTCACTCTTCCACAGGACAAGCATCTCTAACGAATTTCCCAAGTCATCACAAATACAGACTCATGCTTGTGCAATTCACAACAACTTGATATACTTAGTTCTATCGATCAAAAGAATATATATACTCTCAGTCTTCTGGTTCAGTCCATAAATAAACTCAATTACTTTTGTCACTTCTGAATAGAGTAAAAAGAGACAAATTTAGACAATAAATATCTAGAATGTCATAACCATCAGGCTCAAGAAGAAGTTGTCAAGTACTAACAAATTAAGTTTTTTTCAAAAGATTATGACAACTTGGGCAGTATCAATTTGAAATCACTGCTAATCAGTCCAAACATGATCACACACCCACATTCTTATAATGATTGAAAAAGATAGGAAAAAAATAACAAAAACAAAGACGGTCAAGAACTCGAAGGAATTTAGTTAAAACAATCCAGCCCAATTAGTGTCAGCAATTTTTTTTATACACAATGGAAAATTAACTGTTACCAAATGAGATCAAATAAAAATTTCAAAAAGATCAAACAATGGCAGTCGACTAAACATTAAGATCTCTATATAATTCACATAGGCACAAAAGTGTAGTTATTGGAATTCATGGAACCAAATAACTCATACTTTACTACCCGTACATAAATTAGGGTATATGTGTGAATTCTTTGTATCAAACAACTCAATATATATTTTTCCTGTGAAGAAACAAATGAATGATTGAAAAAACAACTCTTTGTTTCAAACAACTCAAACTACAGAAGGACTGAAATACATACATGGAATGTAAAATTTATTCATGGGCAAAAATACATATATAAGCATATACAAATGCAGTGCAAAATTTCTCATACATGCATATATGATTAATATATAAAGACGGAGAGAGAGTGAACGATAGAGAACGTTCAGAGCAGAGAATCGAAGAATCAAAAAAGAGAAAGGAGTGGTAACGGTGTGCCTATGGAGGTGATGGAGGTCCTCTTTCACCTGAAACACCCCTTAAGAACTTGAACTTCAGTGGAGGTTTTTCAAATGGACGAAGATGAACTGGTGACTCTCACGGCAAAGAGAATGGATAGCTTGGCGAAAAAAAAGAGGAGAGGAAATAGATGGAAGAAAGGGAGAGGAAGAAAGAAAATCTAGGAATCGGAAAGAAAGGGAGAGGAAGAGAAAAGGGATTTCGGGGGGAGAGGAAGAAAGGCAGAGAAAGAGAAAGGGGAAAAAGTAATGACATCACGGCCGAAAGATCTGATTTTGTTAGTAAAATAATATCAATAGTCATGAACAGTAGATCTTCAAACTTGAAGTTGAATGAAAATGTCATGTAGCTCAAAGTTTTAGATTTGAGTATATGGTGAATCCAATACCAAGATTTTAAAGCTAAATTCATCAAATTTTGAAGATTGAACTCATTTAATGAGTCAAATACCAATGCTCTAAGTGCACGACTCTACAGATTTCATTTATTGGGACAGACGAAACTATCACAAAAAATAAGAAAATCGTTACAAAAACTTTTTGGTGATGGTTTGAGACCGTCACAACAACCTTCACTAAAAATGTGTCACAGAAAGTATTTTGTGACGGTTTACTGTGCAACTGTTACTATTTTTTTTGTGACAGTTAGAAGTCTTCCGTGACATGCAATGTTCGAACGTGAAGATATTTTATGACAAACAAATTCCATTACAGAAAGAAGCGTTCGAACATTTACCCGACAGATTAGCATTCAAATGATAAATATCTAACGTTCGATATTTTTCATTTGCACGTTTGATTTTTACATTTTCTGCTGTGACATTTGAATGTTGCATTCGCACGTTATTGGAAAATTATTCGAACATCAAAGGTTTAACATTCAAATAGTTAATCAGTACATTCAAACGTATCTTTTTTAATCATTTGAACATTAAGAAATATTTGTTTGATCGTAATAGAATAAGTTAGAACGTTTGTGGAGTGTATACGTTCGAAGGTATTTATCGCACGTATGTGTAATTATCTTCAAACGTTAATTCGAACGTAAAGCCAGGTTCGAATCTTCTTTCTTTACATTTGAACGTACTGATTAGAATTAATAATTTGATAAAATTAAAAAAGTATACAAATTGTATCATATTATACCACGAATAGTCTCATCTAATGAAAATGTTTGAGAGAGCTGCAAAATTAAAAAACAAAAGTTTTGAACAATGATAGGGTTTATTTTTTCTTCTTTCCTCGCCTAACGCAATCCTACTACAGTGACATAAAACGTTCCAACTGGACCAACGTGTCCCTCTGTACTTGTTCTTGAACTTCAACGCGTCTCTAAATTAGACTGTTGCGATAAGAGAGTATCCAATTCCTGTCGTCTCGATTTCATCTACTCAATTTCTTGGCATGCGGCATCTAAATCCTTGGTAAGATTATTAACTTCTAAAGTCGAGACCATGGAGGATGAATCAACACGCTTGAAAGAACATCACAAACCTCTTACCAAACCATACTTGGTCCCTAGGACCTGCGTAAATATGTCCATATCACTAGGAGAAGATTCCTCAGAAGCTGACTGCATCTCAATCATTTTTTTTTCTACAACTAGGAAGAAAACACACAATAAGTAACATATTAAATAAATAGTAAGAAAACATAATATTCATTCACATGTTTGCATAATTTATTCACACAAAATGACCTCACTTACATAATTATCTATGGCGAGAAGATCAATCCACTCGTTGTACGCATCAGTGTGAGTAGCAGCATAGACATGAATAAGAGAAATTTTCAGGATCATCGTGTTTCTAACAAAGCCATAGCAGTAATTTTTTTAAAAAATGTTAGTACTTAAATAAAGAATATGATAAAAATGATAAAATTTTAATAATTAATTATCATTTTATCAGTAAGGCGTTGGAATGACTTTAAACCAACGCGATGGTGGATTGTCAAAGACGTTCTATTTTGTGCATTGATAGAATTTAAGTGCTGCAGGAGAAATTAAAAAAGTTAAATATAATATATTAAACTAATATAGATGTAAATAAGTTATAGGAAAAAAATCTAGAATACCTAATAATTTGGGCTTGCGGAAAGATTACAACACTTCCTCCAATCGTCTAACTTCATTTTTTGAAAATGGGACTGAGCAGCCTCTTCCAACGTCTCAAATTTCTTGAAGTGGTCATGACAACATCCCTTGTGACGCCTAAATAATGTAGCCATCAACTCATTCACTGTTAGTACTTTCTTACTACGACCAAAATTTAGGTCGAATTCATCCTAAGAAGTGAATTGCGTCAAAAATATGAAATTAAAACATCTCTAAAAAAACTAGGATATATAAATTCACTAGTACACGACTCTGAATGTGATCCTTACCTTATTTAGAACATCTCGCCAATATCGCACATAAAACGATGCAAAAACTCGGACTAGTGTTCGGACATAGGAGGAAAGTGATGCGGTACTATCCTCAATAACTCATCCATACCCCCAGTAGAGTTATTGAGGATGTTAACCTTGATTTCCCGTGCCTTCTATTTTTTTTTCCAAAGGTAGGCCACGTGTTAAGCCATGACCGCGACATGATAAGGCATCGACTAATATATTTAAAATTCTTAAAATCAGTTTCTCCCCAAATATTCAAATATAATTAATTATGAACAAGAATTTACTTACTAGTAGGTGTGGACTGATCGTCTGCCTCTTGTGTATCAATTTGATCAGGAGCAAAGTTCTCAGATGGGGAGTCTTCAACCGGTTCGAGACTTGACGGAGGAGACATATTTCTTCGTTATCTTTTTGGTGGCATCCTGAAAATCATTATTATTTTCAATGAACTAGCTTAGAGATAACTATGGAAAATGTAATAACTTTGGTGGCCGACTAGCTAGTTCGAATAACCCTTTTACATAATATTTTTCAGGGTCAGGCACAATTAAATAGCTTAAATTATCAAGCCAAACTCAGAATATAATAAAAGTATAATAAGACTATAATATAGAATATAAATCCTGAGATATTTCTTAAAAATCATAATACAATTTATCATGTTTTCTTCTTATTTCAATAATATCTTTCAGAATATAATTCCTAATATTGTTGCAAAATTATTATTTGATTCTAATTTGCAGTTCTTTATTGATATTTGTTTTTACCAAATGTACATATTTTATGAACACTGGATAGTTTTGTGAGTTCACTTGTGCTGCTTATGGATTTTATCATGATGTTATGAACAAATTGGTAGAAATAACTATTTGTATCTCCAAATGGGAAGCTGGAAAATCTGATCGTTGGATGCTCCTTAGTTCTCTATCAGTTGATGTTCATATTTTGTGATTTAGATAGTTTTTGTAATAGATAGTTTTTGTACATTTTTTTTATTAGTTTTTGTACAAATTTAACCTGTATTATGTTGAAAAGATGACCAATAGCAATTATCTCCCCCATTGCAGAATGTAGCAAGCAGGCAGACTTAAAAAAATTAAATTAAATTAAATTAAAAAAAAACAAAAACAAAAATCCAGACCCGAATGCTACGAGTTGGGCCAGGTCAGTTTGGCTCGTTATTAGGGCCAGCCCGGGTCCAGAACCGGTTGGTTCTCATCGGGTTGCAGACCTAGTATCGATACCCAACCACCGCGTAGATCCCACCAATCACATTTAAATACATATGTAACATTCCTGCTAAGGTATTTCAGTCCGATAATGTAACAGCCTACTAAAAATTCAATAGTGAAATTTTTATAGGCTTTGGGAACCTAGTGGAAACTCCGTAAATTTTCACGAATTGACCAATCGTGTAGATTTTAATCTGTCAGCATAGTTAGTGTTACTGCTCACTATGGTGCCAGAAATGTGATTTTATTTATTTGAGATAGTTAAAAGTGTTAGAATGTGATATAGTCTGCGCCATTAGACTCAAAAGAATATTTATGATTTTATGGCGCAATAATCCAATTTACAGTTTTCGGACGAAATGCTTGTTCGAAAACGCGCTTTGTTTATTGTTCACTTTTCCAAAAGTGAATAGTAACCTCGATGTAGTAACTAGTGTAGTGTTTTTAAAATCCAGTTTGGAATGTTCAAAATAGGTTAGAAAAGCTTTATTTAAATAGTTGGCAATATCTCAGCCACCCTTGGTGAATATTATTGGACACTTGGCACCAAGAGGAACCATGCAATGGTTTGTGAAGGAAATTAATGTGTGAGATAATGCCACAAAAGCAAAACCCTATTCCATTCAACCATCCAAATTGTGCCAAACCAAAGAAGGTTTCAACCTTAGTGAAACCCTAAATACTTAGAATCCAATTGAAATTCCAAAAACTTGGTTAAAACCAAAACCCTAAACGGTTTCCCCAAACCCTAAAGTTGGCCTCCAAACATTATTTGATCCGATTTCTAATATTGTGTTTAATCACTTAATTATTAAATCACTTCCACTTGCTATTAATTCTACAAATTCATGTTATGACATCATTATCCAATCCTTTAAACTTTTGAAATTTGATTAGGTCAAGAAAAATTGAATTTGGGTTTGCTAGAATCTCAAACCCTAACCAAACTCTCTTTAAACCTAAAATGAAGCCCGCTTGTTTAAGGCTCATTAAGGCACACGAATTTTGGCCACCTTGGTGAAGTTTCTTAAGGAAATTTCCACCCACCCTTGGCAGGCCATCCACTACTCCTAACAGCCCCAAAGTCTTCCATGATGTGAAGGCCAAAAGCCACCTCACTACCACCCTTCTTTTAGAAGTTTCCTTGGCTAAAAACCACTCACTATTTGCACATTTTTGTGGCCTAATCACTATACCTCAAGATGTTATACAAGACCATAGCTTCCTTTTTAGAAGTATTTGAGGCGTGCAGGTCACCACTTCCCTCGTTTCACCACTTTTCACCCTCATTCTTGGAAAGAAACCCTTAGAAATTCTCTCGGGCAGATTCCAAAGAATTTTTGTGTGCCATTTTCGGAACCTTTGTGTCTTCTTATAATTATTCCTTCATAAAAGTTATTTATCTTTGAGTCTAGGCTTTTTGGGTATCTCGTTTGTTTGATTTCATAGTCGTTTGATTGGTCAAAAGTTCTTTTAACCTTAGAAAAGTCATTCTGGGTGATAATTTGGATAGTGTGTTGTATTTTGGAGTTTTTGACCAAACCAATGGACACGTCTTGGTCTGAAACTTTTATGGAGTATTTTAAACATGTTTATATTAATGTTTGTTAGAGATTAGTTGTATGATCAAAGCTTTTGATGAAATATTTTTTAGATCTAGAAACTTATAAACTGGAAGAGTAAAAACAGTTTCTGTTTTAAGAAAGTTTGAGTCTTTTGTAGTTTAATCTTATTCCAGTGGCTTCGATATTTTTATTTGATCAGCCTAACCTTTTTATCTACATGTTAGGATGTTATTTTGAAGACTTTTAGCATTGGTTTCAAATATATGAATTTTTATGTAAAAGATTATACGGTTGGGTCAAAAGTTTGATGTTTTTAGTTATATTCATGTTTAGAATTATTTTAAGCCATGTGATTTTAAGTTTAATGCTTGGATCTACTTTAGGACACATTTGTAAACCATATGATTTTTTGGTTTGAATATCTCACAATAGAATGCCTTGGATCAAAGCTAGTTGGGAAAGAGTTTATGTTTTTGGCTAAGAATAAGGAGCCAAGTGCTTCATGTGCTATTTTGTGATTTTTGGTGATTTTTATGTGTTGATTAAAAACATGTTAGTTTGAATGTGTTATGAACATATTAGAAGAAAGTTTTGGATTTTTGGAGTTCCTGAAAATGTTTTGAAATAGGTCATACCTTGAGATTCAAGAGTTATTTAGTCAAAAAGTTTGGATCTTTTTACTAAAAAGTTTTGTGATTATGTGAAATATAATTTTGTTGGATGTTTTAAGCATATTTTTAAACTTAGGATATGAGGATCTTTGTTGCAATATTTCGGTTTGATCATGAGTTTTGGAGTTGGATAAAATTACAACAAAAATAAAGAGAAATGGTTTTTGATAGTTTCGGTCCTACAGTGTCTCATAGTTGTATTTGGTTTTAATTTTTTTTAAGTTGATATTTGAGTTTAGGACAAATCTCATATAAAATTTTGGTATTTTAGTAGTTAGGATGTGAAATTCTTAAGTTAAGGGTAAAATGATCATTTTCCACATATAGAGGGTAAAATGTTAATTTTACTCTAAGTTAGCATTTCTTCATGTTTCTAATTGTTAGTGATTAAGTTTCTAACTTTTAGAATCCCTACTTACAGTTCCTCATGTTTCTTGCTTAATCTTCATCACTGTAAGTTAGCTTTTAATTTAATGTCAGATTACTATGTATGTGTGATAAGTAAGTGAACTACTATTTATGTACTTATGTTATCCTATATACCATGCTATGCAATGTCACTACATGTATCACTATTATGCATATTATATTTTGTCATGAAATATTTATCAATCACATATATTCTGTCATGTAATATTTATTTGTTACACAATGTACTCTGTCACTAATGTTTGTCTATTACATGTTATGCCATGTTACATATTGTTTATCTGTTTCATGTTACGTCTTGCATACGTCTCACGTACATGTCACGTTACGTTACGTTAAGTCATTTATCCTTCCGTTTAATGTCACGTTTTGTCTCGAGTTTAGAGAGTGTGTTTCATGTTATGTCTTGTCATACGTCTCACATACATGTCACGCATGCTATGAGTGTTTGTGTATCTCCATTTATAATTCATGCAAGGTATTTCCGGCGTAATCATTTTAGTAGTTAGAATGCCTCTACTCAAAATACTCTTGACGTAATTTTGATTGTCAAAATATTACTAGGTACTCTTGACGTAATAATTCTGATTATTACGGTATCTTATTTAAAATACTCATGGTGCAATCATTTTGATTGTATGAGTATTTCTAACGGAATCATTCTAATTGTTCATTATTCCTGACGAAACAACTGGCATAAGAATTTATTTTACTTTCCCGATCAGTTCATTAAAGTTTTGTGTTCAGTTTCACGTTCAGTTCTGTTTGAATTCTTGTTATTTCACAATCAGTTTCATGTCACGATATTTCTTGTTCAGTTCACGTTCAGCTTTATGTCATGTTAAGTTCACGCCAATTCAATTCTTCTCATATTAGTTCATGTCATGTCGAGTTTTAAGTTTAGTTGATGCTTTGTTTAAGTCCTGTCAGCTCATGCCATGTTATATGTCAAGTCACGTCAAGCTTATTTGTGATCATGTATGCATTCATGTTTTTACTGTCATGCATGCATCTTTGACCTGTATGTTAAGTTATTTGTTAACTTGCTGAAATTTATAATCAAATCTCTGATATGAACCCGTGGGAATGAATTCCCTTGAACCCACAATCAATTTGAAAACTCTCCAAGAAAGCCAAAAATCAAGTCAATGATGGAGAATCTAGACCCAATGAGAACCCGTTTCAAGAACCTAGATTATATTAAAATTTAGACCCGTTGAAGAACCCGTCTCAAGAACCCATATTACAAAGGAGGAACGCCACAAAGGCTGTGATTTACCTTTGATAAGTTCAAGAGTTCAATTAAGAACAAGAGGAGAAAACTCAACTCACAAATAAAATTCAATATTGTCTAATCTGTCAAATGAGGCTACAAAGAGTTTTTAAACCCAAACATAATCAAAACCCTAGCCAAAATAAAGCCCCTTTTACCCAAAATTACCCTTGATGAACAGTGCCGGCTACAGTACGCGCGGCTACAGTAACCCCTACAATAAATTGATGAAACCCTAATTCCTAAAAAGTAACTTTCCAAATAAGCCCTTGGCCAAAATACAAGGCCTTCCCAAAAACATAGTTCATAAGAAATAAGACATGTGAGCCAAGCATCTTCAAGCCCACTTATTCTAAACTAATAAAATAAATCATTTAACCAAACTGGAAGCCTCCAATAACAATAGGCCGTATCTCTAAGTCATGTCTTCCACAACTTGAATCAAGTGGATCAAAACTGGTTCTTCTTCTTTCAGACCCATCTTGAGTGTTGGGCTTTTGCTGGCTTCATCCCAAGTGGATTGCACCAATCCTTGCATTGCTTCCTTGATCTTCTTGGCCCTTGATCTTGTAATTGGCCCATCTGGAACTTGCGAAAGATCTTTAAGTGTAGGCCCACCTTGGTTCCTATCAATCTCACCGTAGTAGTCCCAACTACCATTCCCCTAGAATGATAGACCATGTGTCAAGACCAGGAGGAGAACCAAAGGTCAACCGACTAGAGACAGTCGATTAGATGGCAACGGCACAACGTGGAGCTCATAGCCTTAATGCTCCGATTTATCGTTAGTATTATGGCATCCTTGACTGAGTTGCGCGAGCTACTTAATGGGTTATCCTAGTAGTTGCTTTAGTTCCTACTCGTATTTACGGAGATCGGTCTCTAGTAATCTTATGATTATATACATTTTGAACTCATGATGTAATCAAGAAGGTCTACCCTTTAATATTTATGGATTATGTTTTAAGTATTTGAGATATCTTTAGTTTGGTGCATACTCAAGAAAAAAATTATCCGTTGCGAATATTACATACTGTTAGATGTATGTTAGGTACATTGCATCCTTAATTGTTATGAACGGGGGCAGGTAACCTTGTGTTGCATGTCCTGATGCTTCAAGTTCCTTCAACTTCCAAGTGAAATTTGGGGGCGTCACAGATAATGTCATGTATGACACCATAGTAGTCAATATCCTATGTTCCATGACTTCCTAAGCTAGAAAATAGATTCTCATCAAGGCTATTATCCAAGCCATCCTAGCATAAAGCAAGGGAGTATTCAAGATTCTCAAAAATATTTTTAAGCTCAATAGATTAAAGCAACAATATTGGTGGCGTCAGAAAGCTGAAGAAAAGAGGATTCATTGATGTTCTTGGGGAAAGATGAGACAAGCTAAAGCAAGTGGTGGGCTTGGATTTAGAGATCTTGACCAGTTTAATCTATCTATGCTAGCCAAATAAGGATGGAGCCTGATTCAGAACCCTTCTTCTCTAGTTGCAAATGTCATCTCAACAAAGTTCTTTCTTGATGTCAATTTCTTAAAGGCTAGTCTTAACAGAAACCCTTCTCTCATTTGGAGAAATATTATGGTTGCTAGGCCTTTATTTGAGGAGGGTTTATTTTGGCGTATTGGGAGTGGCTGCGGTACTAAAATATGGCATGACAAGTGGCTGCCATGTCCAACATTCTTTAAAGTTCAAAGTCCAGTGAAAAATCTTGAACTAGAGATAAATGTGGATACTCTTATTGGTCCAATTACAAGTTCATGGAGGATGGAGCTAATCAATGAAACTTTCTCTAAAAAAGAAGTTGCCACTATTAGTCAAATTCCTATTAGTCTTTGCAACAGTTCTGACAGGATTTCTTGGAGGTGTACAACAAATGGCATCTTCTTTGTGAGAAGTGCTTACCACTTGCAACTCGAGATCCAATAGAGGGCTCAAGGCCAACTCTTTAACCCTACTGGACAGAAGGAAAGATGGAATAGATTGAGGAAGTTGCCAGTCCCTATTGCTGAGAAGCTTTTCTTGTGGAAATCTTGTAATAATGAATTGCCTACAAATGCTAATTTGCTTAAAAAGAAGGTTGTAGCAGACTTTAGGTACCCTATTTATTTTTAGTATGAAGAAAGTGTTGAACACGCTTTATGGGAATGTGAACCTGTGAGAGATGTATGGAGCCAATGTTCTATCCAGCTACAGAAGAGAAGCATCAGGCAACAGACTTTTAAAGTGCCTATGATCAAAAGGCTTGATGAATTGGATGATGAGGTATTAGCAGAGATGGCTATGGCTTGGAGAATTTGGAAGAGAAGAAACGAGGTTGTGTTTCATAAGAATTTATTAGTCGTAACTCTTTACTGAAACAAGCCACACAAAAATTGGATGAATTAAGGCAGCGACACCATAAGAGCCCTGATATCCCATCGATGGACTCTGCAACTTTGGTCCAGTGGGAAGCTCCCCCCAACAGTTATTATAAGATCAATATGAGGATGATACATTCGCCCTACATATACAATATATTCTCTCTTTTTTATGTTTCGATAATTGAATATTTTTAATTTTTAATATTTTTTTAAAAAATACTGAAATTTATTTTATATTGGATATTGTATAAGAGTTTTTTATTTTTAGATAAAAGTCCTCAAGATTGGGTCTTTATCAATGTTTTAATTTTCGTTCCGTTCTGGTCAGAACGGCCAGAATTTACCGGTACAGTAACCAGCACGGTGAAGGTGGATATTTCATTCCGGATTAAATTCTGGCCATTTCGGCCTATTCTGGTCCATTCCGGCTGAATTCTAGTGCTTCGGCCAAAATGCTCATTCTGGTCTGAAATGCTATAACAAAAAAAATTTGGCCCTTTTGATTCATTTTTCGTGCAACAGTCTCGGAACTTATGAAACAACGGTAGCTTTTTGCATGATTTTCTCTAAGCCTGCTGTGAAAATGAAGAAAAAGGCAATGACCTTTGTAAAAAGACAATGACCTGCAACGAAACGCAATGCTCTTTTTGTGCTGGGGATTAATTGTTGTTTTTATAAGAAGAGTCTCTTTGTTCTTTATACGGAGGAAGTGAAAAATGAACTCAGGTTCGTAGAGTCAACATAAAAAACATAGCTTTTCGGTTTTTAAATATGTATTTTTTAAGACTTATATTTAAAATTATTATTGAGTTTTTTATGTATATATATTTTGAAAACTTGTATTGATATTATTTTGTAATATAATGTTAGTCTATATAATATATATATATATATATATATAAATATAAATTTATATAACGATTATCTGGAAACGGTACACCGAAACATGCCAGTACCGAAATATAAAGTTCCAATACCTCAATCGGAATAGTCACCAGAATGGAATTTAAAACTTTAGTCTTTATTGGATTTTTCAATGATAAAAGGTAAAGTTTGTTTAAATAATATTTTAAATGTGAAACGTAAAAATTGTATTAGATTTTATGAAAGTTATTATGATTTTTATACTTCTCTTTTGTAACAAAATCAAGAAAAAAAAATCAACTAAATTGGACGAGAAAATAATTTTTTTAAGACAAAAGAAGATTCTTAAAAAACATTCATCTCCTTTAAACCTTTTGTCAATGTAGGTCTTGAAAGGTTTTAACACAATTTTCACAAGTGATTTGATGATGGGAATGATACTCAATTAAAAACAAATGAGCTTTGCTACGTAACCTCCACCACATTTCACATTCTATATTTTTTTAAATTTTTTTAATTTTTAATTTTTTAAATTTTTTAAATTTTAAATTATTTCAAATTTTTTATTCATTATTCATATAATAAATATTTAATAAAAGAAAAAAATAATAAATATTAAAAATAATATGGAGTATGGAGTGTGGAGTGTTAGGAAATTGTGAAGATTTTTTAAAAACAAATACGGTGAAAAGGAGATAAATTTCTTGAGAGAGAGAGAGATGGGTAATTATAAATGGTAAGATGTCATGATCATATAGACTTTAATGGAGCAATATCAGTCGCTATCAAACTAGCGTAAGATGATGCGAGCAGTTCCAAGACTTCGTTATCCTTGAAATCATTGATTGCTTTTTTTTTTATTCTTTCATCAATAATTTTTAAATTGTACTGCTTTTTGTTTACATTTGTTAAAAAAAAAAAAAATTAAGAAAGATACACGTTCTTTTATTTTTTTTTGTTTCGAATAAAAAAACAAAAAAAAAGACTTGTAGGACCTAAAAATTGTAATGCTAAAAGGCTCCATGCAAGTGACGTTTCATCTTATCTAATCTCGTTATTATAATTTTTTAAAATTTTTTACATAAAATATAATAAATAATTTATTTTTTTAAAAAAATTTTAAAATAATAATATTAAAAAATAATATTCTAATAATATTTTATTTATTTCAATTCACCTACATAATTCTTGACCAGAACACCAGTTGTCAGAATGTGGTATTATTACCCTCCAATCATATCTTGTCACCGTGTCGTAACGTATACATTGAAGATAGCAACAAAATTCTTACATATTTGTGTTGATGCTGCAAAATCTTTAACAAGCTCAAGGTTAAGTTTGTATAATGTATAGAGGTGAGATTTTATGAGATAAAAGTTAATAGTTGAATAAAATATTATTTTTAATATTATTATTATTTTAAAATTTAAAAAAATTAAATTGTTTATTATATTTTATGTTAAAATTTGTGAAAATTATAATGATGAGATAAGATGAGATGAGTTAAAAGTATTTCTCAATCCAAACTGAGCCTGAATAATGTTTTTCCCGTGAAGCTGCTTCTTCCTTTTCAATCTCCTCGGACCTCAATTATCTACTTTACCCTGATAATTTGGAAAGTGACATAAAACTGTCCTAAAAAACCAATGAGCAACAATCAAAGTTTGACAAATCATTCGGTGCGAAAGCAATCAATATAAGAGGGCATAAGGGAGCAAGTATACACTACGAGAAAAGTGGATATTTGTAACTATTTTTTTACGAAGAAAATAGACTTATTTTAGTTAAAAATAGTCATTTCGCAAGAAATAACTGGTCGCAAATAAACAATTTTCTTATTGTGATATTACAAATTTAGAAAACCAAGATGATATGCTTAGGGGAAAAAAAAAAGATGGAGAGAAAAATGTGGGTCATGCATTACAAATTTACAAGACATGCTAAAATTAAAATTCTTGCAATACAATAATTAGCACAACAACGTTAGAAACTAGAACTTTGTTTTTCTTGATAACATACTGACAACATTAGGATAGTGATAAGATAGAACTAATACTTAGGGATGCCATCATCACAACAATCAAACCCATAGGGAAACATCTTCTATTCATCATGTCATTCTCCAACACCACCAGATCGAAAATAAAGAAAAACACACTTTATAAGAAAATCATTACCCTAAAGATCAAGGGGTATTTATAGGGAGATTTGTTGGAGATTATTGATGTAATTTATTGTAGAAGATTATTGTAAGAGTCCAAATCTGTAATTTATAGGAAATCGTTACCCTAGAGAGGGGGTATTTATAGAGAGATTTGTAATTTATTGTAGAAGATTATTGTAGGAATACAAATCTGAAATTTATAGGGACGACGACAAGTTGAGATCCTCTACTCAAGGGAAGACGAGAACTAGGGACGAGGAAGAGAAGAGAGAGGTCCGGGCAATACGAGAGAAATACAAGGAAAAGAGTATTTTTTTTTAATAAAATATTCATTTGGTCAATGAATAGTACTAGGCCAAATATGACTGGTGAGAGGAAATTATTGTAGCTCAAAATTAGTGGTGTAATTGGTTCAATCTGGTGGGGCTCGGTTTGAAAATTTTGGCCCATCCTTTTTTTCGAACTGGACTGGACCGATTACTCTTAAGGATCAGACCATACCGTTAGCTATCGGTCCGGTCGGTCCGATTCTAAAATCATTTTTTTCCACTTTTCTTTATTTGTTAAATAAATTAATAGAAATATTAAAATCAAAATTAAGGAGCTCTTTAATATGGATTATGTAACTAACTCATTAAAAAAATAATTAATTATAATTTTATTTATGATGTTAATAGTTACTAACTTAGTAATTTAGTATTTATAATGGTCTATATTAAAATTCTAACATTTTATATATGGTTAATGATATTAAATATTTTAATTGTCCATAGATTATTCATGCTTACTCGTAACTTAGGCATCTTAAAAAAAATACAAAATTACTTTAATTAGGTGTAGATAGTAGAGTATGTATTTAAATGTAATAATATATATTATCATGTGATATTTTAGTTAATTGATAGCATATATTATTTTATATTTTATATGGTCAATGGTGATAGATTATATAATTAACCTATACAATTACTATATAAAATAATATATTATATATTTAAAAAATTTATATATAAGTGATTCGGTCGGTTTCGATCCGGTTCAGTCAAAAAAACCACACACCAGAACTGGATTGAAAACCAAATTTTAGAGACAACATAGATCGAGACCGAGTAGGGGTGAGTTTGGTTCGGTCCAGTGTAGTCAATTTTTCGGTTCGGACCGAAAAATTTTCACCCATACTCAAAATCATAAAATTATGCATTTGACTAATACAATACATTCATTTTTTAGACAAATGACTTAAATATATGGCTATGATTTGCCATACTCCTTTGTAAGAACTTCTAAACGCCTTTTATGATTGTAGGATGCGATACAAAGCTTGGCGAAAATTGCCACTCTCCTTTGAGCACTTGATCATTATCAACTTGCGATTCAATCTATTTGAAGTAGTGGAGAACTATGTCATTGCTTTGTGTTTTATTTATTTAATTATTATTTATGATTTAGTTGTTAAAATTGAGCGATTTATTAATTGTTGTCCTCTTACAAAGCAAATTTAGAAGATTTATAGGTATCTATTTAAAGATTTATATGGTAGATTAAGGAATATATATATATATATATATATATATATATATATATATATATTTAAGTATCCATTAATTGTTCGTTATATGTTGTCCAATGGAAAATCTATATTTAAAATAAAATCATCCAAATCTTGGCATTAGAGTAGGGAGGTAATATGTGACATGACCCGTAAATCCAACACGAATACGACATAAAATTAGCAGGTTTGGATTTAATATAAATGGATTCAAATAAAAACGAGTTGACCTGTTAAGACACGATTAATAAATTGATCGATAACGAGTCAACTTACAATAACTTATTTAAATTTTATTTCAAAATTATAATTTTATTTTGTTGAATTGTAACATTGGTATTTTTCAATATGCTTATGTTTTTCTTATTGAGATTGAAATTCTAGACCTATGCTCATATTTATTATTGTTGGGTTTGTAATATTGCTTTTAGTATAGCCAAAATTGGAAAAGTATTGATATTTTTTGTTATTAGGTAATCTTATTTTTGTTTTTTGAAGATATTGTGACTACTAATAATTATAGATATTAAATTTTATTTGAAATTATGTTAATCAAGTTAAATGGGTTATGCGGGTGTAACACCCCGCTTAATTAACTCTTGATTAACCCTTTTTTTTTTTTTTTTATAACAAATGAATCATTCATTCCAACTAGAAAAGTCCTTACAAGAAATTGTTTCTATCAAGCCATACAGCTTGTGATAGAAGAACAAGAACTCCACCACATTACAATATCCTTAGCATTCCATGCATTCCTCGCTAATTGGTGTGCTGCTACATTACCTAGCCTGTTCACATGTTGAATCTGAACCTGGTGAAAACCCCTCAACATGCGTCGAATGTCGTGAAGAAGGAATGCAAAATATGTATAAAACTCAGTTTGGGAGTTCAAAGCATTCACAAGAAGCAAGCAATCCGTCTCCAACACTAATTTTTGAACACCCCATTGAGCACAAAATTGTAAACCCCTCAACATTGCACTTGCCTCAATAAACTCCGGAGAAACAACATCACCTTCTACCTTACTACAAGCAGCAACCACACGGCCTTGAGAATCCCGAAGTATAATCCCAATACTTGCCTTATTTTGATCAGGAAAAATCGCCCCATCCACATTTAATTTCAAGAAATCCGGTGGGGGAGGAGACCAACAAAGCACTTTTGTTACTTCCTTACCAAAACCATCAAAAACTTGCACCTATTTGTAAGCAGACTGCAAAGAAAGGGCATGATTAACCACCACTGAACAATGATGCACTACCTGCTCATATAAAATATGGTTCCTGCGATACCACAAAGCCCAACAATTAACAACAAAGGTTGCAAGCATTTAAGTACCACCTTTATCTCTAACATGAAGCGCCAAATCCCAAAAAGATAAATTTGGTTGTAAGTTTCTCAAAGAAGGTAAATACTGCAGGAACATATCATGAATTACAGGGCAGAAAAATAAAGCATGGGCTGCATCTTCGGAACCCAGACTGTAGAAAACACATGTATCTTCATTCTTTACCTTCCTTCGTTTCAAATTTTGATAGGTAGGCAAGTACTCTTGGCATGCCCTCCAAGCAAAAATCTTCATTTTCTTGGGGATCTTCGACTGCCATAAACACTTCCAAAACTTTGAAAACTGTTCACTTCTAGACCCCTCACCTAGATTCTGAGAAGCTGCCCACTACAGTACCTTATACCCACTCTTGATTGAATAAGACCCACTTCGTTTGTGAGCCCAAAACCAAGAGTCTTCTTGAGATAAGCAAAGATTAAGTCTCAGAATCAGATTCGCCAATCTTGGATTAAAGAGAGCTCTAACAACATCAATCTTCCACCACCCTGTACTTTCCTCAATTAATTCATGAACCATAAAAGTATCATTATTCATCTGCCCCATAGCTTCCTGAACCTCCTCTCGTCCACAACCAGGTATCCAAGAGTCGTGAAAAACTCTAACACTCCGACCATTTCCCACTCCCCACATACAACTAGATTTTAACAAAGGCACAACACTAAAATTACCTTTCCAGACATAAGATGCTTTAATATCAATTTTGGCCTCAAACAAACTACAATTGGGAAAGTACCTTGCTTTAAACACTCGATAAAGGAGCGAATTCTGTAGAGTGAGAAGCCGTCAGCCTTGTTTTGCAAGTAGAGCCAGGTTGAAATCAGTAAGTTTCTTAAAGCCCAAACCACCCCGAAATTTAGAAAGACAAAGTTTTTCCCAACTAGCCCAATGAATTTTCTTTCTTGAGCTTGATTACCCCACCAAAATCTAGCCATCATCATCTCTAACTCATGACACAAAGACTTTGGAAATAAAAAGCAACTCATAGCATAAGTTGGTAATGACATAGCTACAGCTTTTACCAAAACTTCTCTACCGCTTTGTGAAATCATATTCCCTTTCCAAACTTGTAGTTTTTACCACAACCGATGTTTAATGCCAGAAAAAGCCCGCTGTTTTGATCTCCCAACCATTGGTGGTAGTCCCAAATATTTTTCATAACTGCTGTGTAGAACTTCCACCCCAAAGCTGCATAATTTCTATTTGCATGTCTTCATTAACATGTTTACTAAAGACCATTGATGTCTTCTCTTTGTTAATACACTGCCCTGATGCCTTCTCATAGTCATCCAAGAGAAGCTGGATCTTTTCATTAGTACCAACATCAGCTCTACAAAAGATCACACTATCATCTGCGAATAACAAATGATTGACTCTCGGCCCCCCTCGAAAAATTCTAACCCCCTCTACCATATCGGGCCCCTCATTCCTTCTTAACAAACTGATCAATCCTTCAGTGCAGAGAAGAAACAGATAGGGAGACAATGGATCACCCTGTCTAAGCCCTCTACTCGGGATACTGTGCCCTTTTGGACTCCCATTCACAAGAACCAAAAAAGAAACAGTTGAGACACAATTCATAATAACATCAATCACCTTTTGTGCAAAACCAAGAGCCCCCATAATGCTTTCTAAATAGCACCATTCCACCCTATCATACGCCTTGCTCATATCAAGTTTAATAGACATAAAACCCTTTTTTTCATTTCTCTTGTTCCTAAGGTAATGTAATAGTTCATAAGCTACTAAAACATTATCCGTAATTTGCCTACCCAGAACAAAAGCACATTGGGACTCCGAAATAACCAAAGGCAGAATTTGTTTTAGTCTATTCGCAATAACTTTAGACATGAGCTTATAAAGAATATTGCAAAGACTAATAGGACGGAAATCAGCTACTCTAACTGAGTCGGGCTTTTTTGGAATTAAAATAATAAAAGTATGATTTACCTCCCTTGGAAAACCTCCAGAATTCAAAACATTCAGCACAACATCACTTACTGATTTACCAATCACCCCCCAATACTTTTGGGAAAAAATTGGGGACATGCCGTCTGGGCTCGGAGCCTTTGAAGGGTGCATTTGCTTAATAGCTGTAACACCCGTCCTTGTGGTGGGATTTTTTATAATTTATTTTTAGAAAGGACGACGGGAATTACTGTTCCCTTTAAAACTTTTCACTTGCATACTCAGGGTGCAAGACTCTACGTTTATAAAATAAAATGTGCTTTGGTAATAAAAGAGGTTTATTGTGGAAAACATTAATTTTAATAATAAAAAGGTTCTCTCGTACTTTTAAAATTCGTGCCTAGACTTCTGTGCTATTCCCTATGGGCCGTGTCCCTCCTGGCCGTTCAGTTCCTGTGGGGGGGGGGGGGAGGGGCATACATAAACACTAAAATGAGTCGAAGACTCGTAAGCATTACTTCTTACAGTTAAAATATAACAACATAGGTTTTCATTCATGCATTAATCATTCGTACATACTATTACGTGCATGCATAAGTGTCGTGCGTGCGTTCCTTTGAAAACGTCACTGGACGGGGTTTAGCTTTTAAACATGGGCTTTCTTTTCATAAAACGTTTCTTCCGTCAGTGCCTTCATTTCTTCAAGAGTCCGTGCTCTCGTGCTTTCATGCATTCATACATTCATGCATACATACATTCTTTTCTTTTCACTTTCATAGGCCGGTACACACTGTTACGCCCCGTGTGTTAGGGTTAGCGGTCCTATGGCCAATGGATTCGCCCGTAGCCGCGGGTTGGAATCTCATTCCGTTAGGGTGTAGCATTGGGTGCACTACCAGCACTACTGCCCGGCATTGTAATCTGCCCATTCATTCATTGAGTATCCCTTATCATTCATTCATGTGGTCGTTACGTATTTTCATACATTTCATGCTTTCGTTTCAGTCCTTTCATCCATTCATGGCAGCTCGAAAAAGCTGGAGCTTTCATTAAACGTTCGTTTTCATGAGAAAACATCTTTTATGAGCATGTGCATAAACATCGTCTTTTCATGACATTCGTAAAACATCTGTTCGTGGCATCGTAAAACATTTAAAACGTCGGCCTTCATGGCATCCACAAGCATCACCTTGAACGTCGTCTCTCGTGGTGTCCACGAGCATTACCTCGTGGCGTCCATGAGAGCGTCGGTTCGTAGGATCCATGAGAGCGTCTGTTTCCATGTCTTTCTTTGCCTTTCGTGATAAAACATTATTTTTCGTGAGAAAACATCTTTTATGATCGTAAGATATCAATTCGTTGATTTTCTTAGAAAATACATACAATAGATACAACGTATAGTCATCCATTCACATGAGTACAATTAATATTTTAGGTGCGTAAAAAGGGGCTACCACGGAGGGGCCTTACATACTTATACGTTTGAACACTTATCGTTTTCTTTCTTGAAACGCCTTTAGTTTCTTTTCTTAAAGCATCTTAAGGGAAAAGCATTTCGTTTTCATTTTCGTATCTTTTAGAAAACTCTAGAAAAGTATGAACGTAACGCTTACCTAGACTCCATGCTACTTGCATATCATGCAGTCCATTCATGTGCTTGTCAGATGGCAACCTACATGCATATACATATCTTAACGTCATTCTCAATCTAGTACATAAGCAACTTAAACTTAGAAAGCATAAGCTACACTTCACTTGGAACACTCTCTTTCTATCCTGTGTTCTTACGTGTTCCTTACTAAATTAAAACCTTCGGGGACCCATTACGGTTACCCCATCTTCCAACTCAAGGTCTTGCCTCCAGTGCTTATTCACTAAAGTGGATCCTATGATTCACCTTAGGATCAAGACACTAAGACCTCTGTCTCATTCTTCTCATTAACCACATTCCGACACATGACTCAGATCAACTAAGTCACGCATCCCTTCATTGGACAGTACACTCGTCACTTTCTTCATGCATCTTAGCCCATACTAACCCTCATTCCCATCCATACAAACCATACGGTTCTAAGCCAACTCTGAGGCTTACGCACCGTGCAACTATACTCAGGACATATTACCTATTACACATGGTGAATCCGTCCGGCACATGTGTCTCACCATATTACACATGTACTCTACCCCTTATCACCTAAGATCAACATATATAACACGTTGATCACCAGCTTCGAGGGACAAGGGCCATACTCCGATACCAACCTTCTCTCAACCTGGCTAGCATGGCTCTTCATGCTATCCGTCCCTCTTTGATAGTTCATCCCAACACTTAACACGACAAGACTCCATTCATAATTACGTCTCAAGTCACGTCATATAACTCGAGACTATTCCCAAGCTACGCCATAACCTTGTCACATTACCCAACACTCTGGTACAAAAATTCCTAACTCATCATGAGTACGATTCCTCACGTACTCCCGACACATCGTGACATCTTGTCACGTTCCTCTTACACCATTCGTACCCTATCGCTTCACCACATGGTAAGCACGACTGTCAGTAACCACGTCACGAGGTGACGTTGCCCAGTCATGCTTCTGCTGCGTACTCTTACACTTATTCCGCTACTTCATCCTTATTTCCAACCGTAAGTCCAATACGGTGACACTTGTCACCTCATACTACAGGCTACACCTTAATTACTCCGGGACATTGTTCCACAGTTTCCGACTCTACTCATCACGTTCCACGCCCATCAATCGCACAACCATCCTTATCACTGCGACACGCCACACGGCATGTCGCTGCACCTCATGGAGTACATCCCATGTGTACTCTCTTCTTACATGCTACGCCGCAACATCACTATGGCATATCCGCCATATAATACATCACTTCACCACATGGTGTACACTCAACGTGTACTCGTCCCATTCCACATACACCATATCATCATTATGGCATACAGCCATATGGTACATCAATCCGCCATACGGAGTACATTCCACATGTACTCCCTTCATATACATCACGCCACATCACCATTATGGCATATCCGCCACATGGTGCATCGTTCCACTACATGGAGTACACTTCTCGTGTACTCCCTTCATACACGTTACGCTACATCACCATTATGGCATATCTGCCACATGGTGCATCACACCATCATATGGAGTACATTCCATATGTACTCTATTCATGTACCATACTCCACACAGAGTACACTCAACGTGTACTCGTCCCGTTCCATATTAGGCCACATAACCACTATGGCATACAGCCATATGGTACATCAATCCGCCATACGGAGTACATTCCACATGTACTCCCTTCATATACATCACGCCACATCACCATTATGGCATATCCGCCACATGGTGCATCGTTCCACTACATGGAGTACACTTCTCTTATACTCCCTTCATACACGTTACGCCACATCACCATTATGGAATATCCGCCACATGGTGCATCACACCATCATACGGAGTACATTTCATATGTACTCCATTCATATATCACACGCCACACAGAGTACACTCAACGTGTACTCATCCCGTTCCACATTACGCCACATCACCACTATGGCATACAGCCATATGGTACATCAATTCGTCATATGGAGTACATTCCATAGGTACTCCATTTTACACGCACTACACCACAGAGTACACTCTACGTGTACTCATCCCATTCCACCATATGCCAGGAGGGTAATTTTACAGATACTCTCCTTGCCTCACACTTCGCCACACACAGCGTGTACTCTTCCCATTATGTTTACACCACACCACCAATACAATACAGTCCATAGCACTACACAGCACACTTCCCAATTACGCCCAACACATCATAGCACACTACACGGCACAATACACCTCCATACAACATAGATATGCTCAACACTCTACTACACAGAATGTCCAACACTTCGTTACACAGTACCACATCACAATACCACAACTCCACAAATACCAATAGCACAGTCCACAACTTAGTCAACTAATCAATATCTAACATAATTAACGAGGAATAGAGGGTTATACCATCGACGGGATAACCCGTGCGTTGTTCGTTGATCGTCACAGCCGATGATGTCGGAAGAGTCGTTCGTGGTGGCTAACCCACGTACGTTAACTGTTTAGGCATTTGGATAGCTAGGTGTTGTCTTGGAAGGGCTCGTGGTGGCCTTGTGATGATGGCAAGGAGCGTAATACGGCAAATCTAGCCGTGTACAGTGGCGGTCAGCCACGCGCAGTGACTGTCCATCATGTGCAGTGACTACCCATCACTCAAAGTGGTGGTTTGGACCTAGGGTTGGGCTGAGGGGTTGCTGGTGGAGCTCATGGTGGCACTAGGGTGGTGCCATGGTGGCTCTTGGCGGCAGATCTGGCCGCACAGTGGAGGAGAAGCCGTGGAAGAGTGAGAGAGAGTGTGCGTGCATGGGTGGCGGAACGGAGCTAATGGCGGTTGGGATAGTTCGGTGGTGGCCTAAGGAGGCTGGAGGTGGTGGTCATCTGTCGTGGGTGGCGGTGCACGGCGGTGGAGGGTGTGCAACCCGTGCGTGTGAAGAGAGGAAGCTCGTGCGGTGGAGAAGGGCTTCTGGCCATGGGTCATGTGGAGGAGGAAGGGGGAGGGAAGGGGAGGTCCATGGCAGTGCTTGGTGGCCATGGGTGCCGCGTATGATGGTGCTAGAGGTCACGCACGGTGAAGCCGTGCGTGGGTCTCTTGTGCGTGTGACGGGGAAGGTGACTGCATGGGAGGGGCTGAGCTCACTGGAGGGTGATGACCGGTGGAAGAGGAAGCTGTTGTAGCAGTGGTGGAGCTGGAGGACGGCGCACGGTGGCGCAATGGACACCAAGCCCGTTCGGGCTTTGCACTTCCGAAAGGGAGAAAGGGAGAGCGTGAGAGAGAGGGGCTGGGCTAGGGAGGCTCGCCCGTGTGAGGTGGAGCTGGTGGTGCCGGCGGTGAGGGCTGGCGACGCACGGCAGCGCCGGGCTGAGGCATGGAGCAGTTCGGGGAGAGGGAGGAGAGAGAGAGAGCTAAGGAAAAAGTGAGGGGGGTCTGGGTATTTAACCCAGTCCCTTCATCCGGGGATCCACGTAATGATTTAACGATGGATCTCAAACACTGATTTAAAATGCATTAACTAATAACTTAATTAAAAGCGTTTAGAGGAATTAAGGTAGAATATTATTTTAAATTAACTTTAGTTTATAAAATAATATTCTTCATCATTAATAAAATGATGAAGTCTCACTTAACGTATTAAAGAGAATAAAACCATTTAATTAATAAAAGCTTTTAACATAATTTAAATCCCATAATATCTATTTTATTAAAATGATTTCTGGCAATTATAATATTTTTGGAGTTCTTAAAAAATATTATAATTGTCATATTTGAAATCAAGTTTAGTTCAACAACATTGAAAATACTCTTTATAAATATTTCCAGCACATTTAAAACATTGGGCGTGCTCTAGAAGTCGCACGATATCTTTGAAGACACGACATCGGGTTTCGGCACGCATGACGAGGATCACAGTCGCTAGATAGAAGGGGCAGACAATTTACATAATATCTGCCCTCAGGATTTGCTTACGTCAGAGAAAATGAATGTGCGTCAAAAAGAGAGAAGCGTACGTAAGAAGGAAGGAGCGGGGTGTTACAATAGCAGCCTCCACTTCAACTGCCTCATAAGGTCTAGTTAAATCATGATTCATGAAATCAGTAACTTTACACTCCACCCCTGATAAAACATCGTCTATTTCAACTCGATCTGCAGATGTGAAGAGACTTTGAAAATACTCCACAATCAACTCATTCATCTGCTCTCCACGCTTCCAATCACCCCTACTATCTTGCAACTGTAGGATTTTGTTCTTCTTTCTTCTGGTAGTAGCTTTGGAATGAAAATAACGTGAATTACTATCCCCTTCTTTAAGCCACAAGACTCGAGAGCATTGTTTCCACATGATCTCGTCCCTCTCCAGCCACTTTTGAACATCATCACGTGCACCCTTATGAAGTGACATAGACTGACAAGTTGGATCAGCTGCCTAAATATTCTTAAGGCACAATTTGGCACTAGCAAGCTCTCTTTGAACATGACCAAAAGAACTTTTATTCCATTTTTTCAATTTAGTTGCACACTTCGAAATACAACCCATTACGTGGTGAATAGAATTAGGAGCTAATCCCTCTTCACCCCTCCACTCCCTTTCAATAATGTTAGCACATTTCTTTTCACTCACCCACATAGCCTTAAATCGAAAAAGTTACTCTTGATTAACCCTTAAGTACTCTAGATTAGGCTTTTATTTTTGGGTTAATCACTTTCATTTAGGTTGATAGTGGAATTAGCATTAATGTTGGTATTTAGTGTTAATAAGCTAAGGATTAGAGAGGCAAGCCAATTAGTAATTTTGGTGAGGCTTTTTTGGACCCAAGTGCATTCATGGGCCTAGCCTAAGAAAACCTTGAACCAAGCCCTTAGAAAATCAAGGCTAATCTTGGCCCAAATATAGGAAGGCATAAGGCTTTTGGTGTAGATTGAACCATTGGCCATTTTCAAGCTTATATGGCCCAAAGCTATGTTTGGACTCATTTTACCATTAAAAGACCAAAAACCCAATATATCATGCCATTGGTTTCCTTTAGCCCAAATCACACTCAAAGTACCCAAATTAAATTTTGAAAATTGGCTAAGGCCATTAACCATCATACTTGAGGTTAGTGCACTTTAAACTATGCTTTGAAACTTAATCATGCTTAATCTTTTGTTAAACTTTTTAATTCAAATTTTCTTGAATTAATACTCTCTTAAACCATGATTATACCATATTCATACCCTAGCTAAACCATTCCACATGTCATTAAGAAAAATGACATAACAAGCCAGAACCATGCTTCAATCGGTTTTGTGCATTGCCCTTTGTAATGCTTCGACTGTTTTGCCCTTGGGCCCAACATTTTTGTGGTTTGTCCTCGAGAGTAATATAGTCCTTAAAAACCTCATGAGACCCTACCAAACTCAGTTTGAGCCTTGGATGAAATTGGTTGCATCAACCAACTCAATGAACCAAACCGGGTGCACCTTAGTCTAGTTTGTGTATGAACCATTTGGATTGAATTTGAACCAGCCTCCTGCCATGGTTTGCACCACCCCCCCATGCCACCTCTTTCTCCACCCAATCACCAAGAAGTCCCATGACTATCATGAAGGATTTTGACTCATTTTTACTGCCCAAAAAAATCCAAAACCGAACTGATTTTTTGTCACCACAAAACCACCTCCATCCACCTGTTTTCAAGGGTAGTTTGAGGGATCTTCTGCCATCCAAATGATGCCCCACGACCTGGAGTCATCTACAAGACCCTTGCAGCTACTGTGGGGTGGAAATGATGATGGTTTAGGACACTATTTCAATCTTCACAAGTGACCTAAGCTCATGCAAGCAAATCTGGAAATTTTCCAGATTTGAGCACCTTCCACTTCACCCAATCACCAAGCAGCCAAGCTAACGTCCCTCACCCCTTGGCTACCTATAAATACTTCCCTCTCCTTCTCATTTCACCCACAAAGCATCATCTTGAGCTTTGAGAGCATTTCCCCCTCTTAGAGATCAAAAGAGTGCAAACAAAGTGAGTTTTGGTGAGTTCTTGAATGTTCTTGTGTAAGGTAGTCTAGAGAGCTTGGAAGGCCACAAAATTTGTAATTTTTCTTAATTTTAATCTTAGATAGCATGTCAAGCTTTTTTTCTAAGTGTTGGTACGAAATTGAGTTGAGTTTTGAGAAGGTTATGATGCTTAATGCAAAACCGGGTAAATTAAACGAATGTTTGAATGATTGAATATTTTTAATTGGAAATTTAGCTATGGCATGTTCTAAGCATGATTTGATATGATCTATCATTATCCTAACATGATTATGGAAGGTTAAATTTGTGATTAGAAGTATGTCATGATAGGTTTTAAATCTATCTTATTTTGACCATCAAGTATGAATCAGTTTTAAGCATATTGGTGATTAATGATTTCTTAGCTTTGATTAAGTGTTGGGATGAACTTGATTACTCAATGCTTAGACTTCATAATATCCCTAAAGATTTTATTGATCATTAACGATTAACGAAAATCTCATATGCATGCATTCATAGGGATCAATAGTTGAAAATACACATAGGCATCAACTAGGATGCATGCCACAGGTTGGGACTAATTGGAAAAGTTCCACTTTGAATTTTGAAAATATAAGGGCATAGATGGTTTTAGAATGCCAAAAATATGAAGTCCATGAAATGTGGTTAAATTTGGAGTTCGTTTGCAATTAGTGAAATTTAGGGCCTAAATGACAATTTTTGAAAATCTAGGGGTATTTTTGTAAATACTCAATGTTTTTGAAACCTTTGATTTTGAACCTATCCATAAGAGTATTAACCCTAACTTAGCATACACATGATTTACGCAGCTACGACGCTAATTTTGAATTTTTTCGAAAGTTTTTCTTATGAATTATTGATAAATGCTTTATTTATTCTTCAATTATCATTTTGAACATAAATTATCATGTTATATGACACATCGATGCATACTTATATAACATATGGCATTTTCACCATTTGCACAAATTAAATTTATAAATTTCATTTTTTTTTACATGAAATTTACTACATATGCACATATCATGAAAAATATTTTTTTTAAAGTATAGCATGAAAATCATTTTGTCACGGCCCCAAAGGCCAGGATGAGGAATTATCCTGGTGGAACTCCTCTGTCACTCTGGAGTGTTTAATAATGGCGTGGTAACTCTCGGGTTGACGAAGAATAGTCAACAGGCTTCGAATGGATTCTTTTTAAAGAATGTCGGAGTGAAGTCAACATGTTATGACACCTAACACTGATGGGTGTACACATTATGATTTTTATGATGTTATGTTATTTACCAATGCATTGAGAACGAGTCTATAGACAACGTAATTTCAACGTAAGTTATACTACGGTCACCGACAGGTACTCACAGTTCATATGAGGAACTGTGACAATACTACACGTTATGTTATTAATTAAGATAATGATATAAGTCTATGATGAAGAAAATTTATGATGAAATTTTTATGAAGTTATGTCTTTTAAAAAATGATGACGAAATTACTTACTGAGTAAAAACCCGTGTCTTCATATTTTTAAAAGATGTTGAGGAATCTGGATGGGAGACATGCATACTGATTTTTCGCATCTCATACATTGCATATTTATCATTTTTTCATGATTGATTTATCTTTGTGTCAGTTAGTTGTTTAATTCACTGAAATTTCGAGTAAATCTCACCCTTTTATGGGACCACTATTATTTCACTCGGAATGATAGAAGTTGTGTCAAGAATCGACCAGGATGAAATTGACGGAGCATTAGATTCGCATGATTGAGGAAGAGTCGGGTTTGGAAAGGAAGTTGGACTTAATTTTGATGTTCATATAAGTCTATGCTGCTTTAGTATTTCGAACATGATAATTATCTAATGAAGTTATGATGTTTTAATTATTCTGGCATATTTTTCACCTTAATCTTTTATTTCCGCTGCGATTATTGCATACTGCTAGTTGCATACTAGGATACATTGTATATTATAAACTGTCATGAACGGGGGTATGTAACATTGTGTTGCATGTCCCAACGTTCTAAGTCTCCGTTCCATCTTAAGCGGCGATTGTTAAAAAAATATTATACGATACGATCTGTTATTTAAATAAAGAGGAATTCTACATATCTACTCACACTCTCCACACACCATGCACTCAAATTTTTTTTTTTTTTTTAAACTCAAATACACTAAGTGTGTGGAGTGTGTGATAAATAGTAGAGTGTGAAGAAGATTTTTTCTTAAATAAATCATATTAGGATTTGAAGGCCTCACCTATTTAACTTAACGAATCATTTTTAAATTGACACATATAATCGAATATCTATGACTTAACACAATACGAACGCACGAACACAAATTTTCACCACTTGATAAGAGATCAAGCACATGCCTTGCATGCCTCCCTAGTCAATATTAAAAGAGAAGCTCAAATACAACAAAATAATGATATGATTATCTAATTACCGTTGGCCTTGCCACTGTTTTTTATTTTGTTCTTACGCAGGGAAAGGTCACAGCCTGCGTCAACCTTTTCCTTCGTCGCCTCGCTTATTTTTCTACGTTTAAATCCAAACTTTCTCGCGAAACAAACGCCCGACATTTCCCACTCTTTCTCACTCAAACAAACAACCATGACAAAATCCTACGATCCAAAGACCCAAACTTACTCATCTCCACGACCGCCCATCGACTTCCCCACCAATCCCAATCCCAACCTCTCCCTCACCTCCTTCCTCTTCCAAAACAACAACTCTTTCCCACACAGCCTCGCTCTCATCGACGCTGATAATGGTACGTCAATGACATTCCACCAGCTCGAACTCCATGTCTCCAAGCTCGCCCATGCTTTGCTCCGGCTCAACATCCGCAAAAATGACGTCGTCCTCGTCGTCGCCCCCAACTCAATCGACTTCCCCGTTTGCTTCCTCGCGATAGTCGCTCTCGGTGCTATCGCTTCAACCTGTAATCCTTCTTACACTGTTGCGGAACTCTCAAAGCAAGTCACAGATTGTAACCCCAAGTTCATCATCACCGTTCCTGAACTATGGCACAAAATCGAAAAATTCAATTTGCCATCGATAATCATACCTTCCTCGAATTCCACTAGTATTACGAATATGACTACTTCAAAAATTTGGTATTACTCTGAGTTGATAAAATCTAATCGAGCTTGTGATTTTCCGGCTTCAAATGTCACGCAGAGCGATATAGCAGCCCTTCTGTATTCATCAGGCACGACCGGGACAAGCAAGGGAGTGATTCTAACGCATCAGAACTTCATCGCAACGTCGCTAATGGTGACGGCCGATCAGGACCGATACGGCGACCCAAAGAACGTGTTTCTGTGTTTTCTGCCGATGTTTCATGTGTTTGGCCTCATGGTTGTCACGTATGCACAGCTTCGGAGAGGGAACACAGTGGTTTCGATGGGAAAGTTTGAATTTGAGAAGATGTTGGGGGCGGTGGAGAAGTATAGGGTGACTTATCTGTCTGTTGTTCCGCCGGTGATGATTTTACTGGCAAAGCGGAATACTGTGCTGAAGAAATTCGATTTGTCATCATTGAAGCGGATTGGGTCAGGTGCGGCTCCTCTTGGAATAGATGTGATGGAGGAGTGCGCGAAAAATCTCTCTCACGCTGCAATTACTCAGGTAACTTTGATATAAGGTTCTAGATACTATCAAGTCAAAAACTTTAATTTGATATCATCTTTGTCAGTGTTTGCATACATTTCGCAGCAATTGTTTCATACTTTTCACAGCCTTGTTTTGAGGTTGTCTTTGGTAGATAGAGTTCTAAATTATGTACTCTGTAATTTTTTTTATTTTTATTTTGTAGCAAGAAAGCTTAATCTAGATTTGAATTGCATCATGTTCTATTCTGGCAGGGATATGGTATGACAGAATTATGCGGACTCATTTCATCGGAAAATCCAAGGGAAGAATCCTGCCTTTCTGGTTCAGCGGGAACACTTGCTCCGGGAGTTGAATCCCAAATAATTAGCACTGATACTTTAAAGCCTCTTCCACCTAATCAATTGGGTGAAATATGGATTCGAGGACCTAATATGATGAAAGGTTGAGTTTTGGTTAACTATTTCTGATATGGTTTATCCCTTCTGACAGAGTTTATCCTCATTTCTAATCTAAGATTCCTTACATCTCTATTTTTTCTTCCCTAAGGAAGCAACATCTAGCAGACTGTTATGCCACTGATTTAGGCAACTTTTCTGGTGTTAAAACGGTAAAGCCTGCTCATAATGGCGTTTCAAGATAGGACAGCATTAAACACATTAGTCAAATGGTTCATTATGGGATTCGCCAAGTGATTTGCCAGATTAGGTGGTTTTAAATATTATCCTTTCAGAGTTATTGGCCTCAGACTGATTACATAATGTGTATGTATGTTCACTGCTATGAGCATAGCACTTCGTATGTTTCCTAGTCATTTAAAGTGAAACCAGGGTCTAACCACAGATTCTATACACTGACCTTGACACCTATGGATTAGAGTTACTTGACTAGCCATCTTAATGCAGGATTCAAGTGATTGAACCCTATCTTTACATCCTAATTAACTCTAGTTAAAAGGTCAGTGTTATTACTACCAAACCAAAAAGGGTCAATCATTGGTGTTGGAGTTGTGGTCAGACTGGGAAGGGTCAGTTCTTAGCTGCTTGAGATTCAATAGACCAGTACTATTTGTGCACTACATGCCTCTATGTTTGGTCTGGATCTAGGATTGCAGAACATCAATCCTTGAGGGGGACTCGTTACAGGTGGTCAAGGACTTATCAAGAGACTCTACAAATTTGGCAAGTTATGGAATGGTGATCAACGACATCAAGCATAAGTTACAGATGTTCTCAAACTGGTCTACACATCATGTTTCCAGAAATGCAAATAGTGTTGCTCATGCCTTGGCAAGATCTGCATTACTCATTTCTGATGTAATTGTAGACATAGAAGAAAGTCCTTCTTGTATTGTTTCTTTGATCTGAGATTATTGAGGAATAAAACTGTTTTCCTTTAAAAAAAAAAACAAAGTAAATAACTAAATAAACAAACTAATGGATGAAGAAAAAACATCGAGAAAACTTCTTTGATCCTGCTTATTAAGTTATATAATTTGTTTTAGTACTGATCTTTGTCTTGCACATTAAATATTGCCAGTATGGTTCATGCAATATCAGAAATTCCTTTCAGGTTATTTCAACAATCCGGAAGCCACAAAACTAACTATAGATGGGCAAGGATGGCTACACACTGGAGATCTTGGATATTTTAATGAAGAGGGACAATTATTTGTGGTAGATCGAATTAAAGAGCTCATTAAGTGTGATGCTTTTCAGGTAATTTAATCATTTATTGTAACGCCCAAAAGGACTAGTCAATGATACAATTAGAGCCTCATTGGAACCTTATAAAGAGCAAGAACTTCTCATTTCCAAGCAATGTGGGATCTCATATACTACCTACCCTTATTCTTATCATATAGGGTATCACATTTATGTCGTATTAAATATACTTATTAACTTAATCATTGTGGCTCCAGATCTGATGTCACGTATTTTAAGTAGTGCCTGATCAAGATTAGTTGATTTGCAGCTTTAGCAACGATCTTGCTGTCAATGTTACACTACTAATAATTTTTCTTATCTGATTAGTTTAAAAACCCTTTGGTTGTTAACTTAAATGGCACACTTCATCCTATTAAATTTAATTGTGGTAAGAAACAAAGTCTTATATATGTATATGAATGTTTGTTAGGTGTCACCGGCAGAGATTGAAGGCTTGCTGCTTTCTCACCCTGAAATATCAGACGCCGTTGTGATCCCGTAAGTAGGAGGATAAAAACGTGTTTAGTACTTTTTCCTTGCTTTGTTAGCATTTAATACAGATCCATTTATTTAATTGCCTTCGATTTGAAACATTGCATGAGATTTGTATGTGAATTTCAACTTGTAGATTTCCAGACCCTAAATCTGGTGAAGTCCCAATTGCATATGTTGTCCGCTCTCCAAACAGCTTGTTGACAGAAGAAGATGTTCAGAAATTTATCGGAAAGCAGGTAGGGGAGTCTGGAAAGCATCTCACTGTAAAGAAGAAATTAGGAAAACTGAAAAAAAAAACGACTTCTTTGTTGTTTGGTTGATTTCATCAAGTAAAAAAGTCGGTAACCTTTGGGAATATTTCAATTTCAGTAAATGGCAGAATAGGACTCCAGGGAAATCCAGTCAGAAATTGCTTATCTCATTAATGGCTAACTAAAACAAAAACTCTATGTATAGTCACTTTTACGTACTCCTTATGCACTCTACTAATGTAATTGGCTGAATTACTTTTTTTTTAAATATAAAATAACTGTTTTGACCAATCACATCAGTAGAGTGCACAAAGAATACACAAAAATAATTATATTTGGCTTTTATTATGAACTCTGTACAGTTGTTACAGGGTGATAAATCTTTGTCAGCTATGCATATGCATGCACAATATTAAGAGCTCATGAAGATGCTCAGGCATGTATTTGCTCTAAATTTGATCAGTTTCTTTGGCTTCCTCAGGTCGCACCATTTAAAAGATTACGGGCGGTAACTTTTGTAAAAAGCGTCCCAAAGTCGGCTTCGGGGAAGATTTTGAGGAGGGTGCTCATAGACAAAGTCCGATCGAAGATATAGAATATTGACACATATATATGACAAAATTCCCAACAGATTCTAAATCAAGATCATATCAGTATATGCGACTCGGTTCGGTAGTATATTCAAATTTTCAAGCGTTAGATGATATAAACTCTATCTCTTTCCAATTTAGTTGGTTCTTGTTGTGCAGCTTAGGCTGTGTTTGGTTGTTAGATCTAACTCAACTCATCTCAAACCAATTATTTATGAGACTCACTACTTTTTCAAATTCCCATTAAAAAGTTAAATTCATCTCAACCTACTTCATACATTTCAACCTAAAATGACAAAATCATTTCAATCAAAAAAAGATTAGAGAAGTACAATTTTTTAAAGTCTGCTGGTGTATATCAGAATTTTGAAGCCCCAAACAAACCATCGATTCATTTACTTTCCCAATCCAACGTATTATAAATGTTAATGCTTACTAGATGTAAGGACACCTAAGCTATATATACAAGTTAACACTTTACAATGACTAGCCAACGTTGTGATTGGAATCTCTTAATCTCGTTATAACCCACCAAAACTTTACCTGCTCAGGTAATGTAGAATCTCGGCTAGCACCCTCATAAATATGAGGTATTAGACTTTCCCTTCAAGACCAACTGGTCGAATATATAAATACACTCGAGTGTCTTGGTACCATTCCTTAAAATAGCACAATTAAGACGAGCCAGATTGTAGTTTCAACCATTTTAATGATTCCCAAGTAAAATTTATTACTTGAATAATGGTATTACAGTTTCTTAGATATAAAACTGACCAAACAGTAAACACCATAAAACAATCATCTAATGATGTGCCTAGTATGATGATCAATATCACAAATATGGGGCATAGTCAAAAGGGGCAAAAAAACAGAAATTCCAAAACCAGATCAGGGATGTTACTGAAAGAATATAAATCAGCGCAAATACCGTACTCACAATTGATTCCAACTATTGTGTAACGAAACAAGAGCAGCAGAAATCCCCAAAGCATCATTTTAAATAAACTACTACAGAATCTGCAGATATAACATGTAATATGGCTTTAAGAAAAATTGAAAGGAAAATTGATTATCGTTACATTCATGTTGATACTGGCAAGTGTAACAAAAAAGACCACTATTGCAACATAAAAAGTTTTGAACTCAAACTCATAACCTAACAGCTATATCAAAAATACAAATCTATGTTGACATAAGCTTTGGACCATTATCTGGCATACCCATTCCAGATGCTAAGTCAGCATCAAGCTGAGTATGAGGTGCAGGCCCCATCATCTGCTTAACACTGCATCAACAAGAACCGTGTGAGATGATATATCAACTCCAGTGATTATAGGCTATACAGCTACACAGAGTCAGTCTTAAGTCATTATAAGGCAGAGGAAGATTGCTTCTACATCGGCTGAGTCTGAAAATGAAAGTACATCACAAAACAATTCCCCAATTGAACAGAAGGCATCTTCCTCACGAAAAAGACTCTTTAAGGTATGAGTTAATACATGACCAAAAACAAAGATTAATAGGCCTGAAATACTTAAAAGATAAAAAAACATGCATTGGCTTAAATTACAACATCCAGCTGCTTTTGGACAAAAGAGGCCAAGAAGCACACCCAATTATTAAAATATCAGTAGCTTCAGCAATTCAAAGAACTGTACCACCAAACATAGCAATCAAGTCTAAAAGCTAAGCCCTTAGCATCAATATATAAATTGGACGGAACGAACTACTTTCTAGGGAAGAAAGCAACCTAAGCTCTTGGATACAAGCTATCAAGTATGGCAACAAAGTAGCTCTTTAATATAAGCCTAAAAAAGTAAAAGTTGTAGTAACACTTGAACATAGGAGAAAAATAGTGCAAAATATTGACAAATGAACCTATTACACGTCTTCATTCAGAGCACACGGAAAAAAATACAAAGGAAATTTTGGTGCAAGAAGTTTCTTACCGCTTCCTGTGACGTTTTGTCTTGAAATGCTCATCTCTCACAGATACATTCGCAAAGTATCGGCTGCATTCATGAACAAACATATCGGAACACAAACAAAATTCAACAATCGAACGAATAAAGAAAACCCAGAACCCATCCATCCTAACAGAATGGGGCACTGAAAAACATCAAACGAGTCCGTGATATATTCTCACTGCTGCATTTGAAAATATTCGTTTTCAAACGAACAAAACCAGTTAACATGGCAGACCAAACCACGCCAAAGAAAGCTAACTTTTAGGTAACAAAATACAAAATTTCTAGATTAACGTTTTTCTCTTGCAAATAAAATAACAGGATTGTAAAAATACGGAACAACAGAAATAATTTTTTTGAATGATAATATAAATAACAATTACAAAAAGAAAAAAGACATACTCGCAGTGGATGCAATAATACTGGCCCATTCCGGGCAAGTCTTCATCAACCGGCAATGGCTTCCTTTCCTCGTCGGACTTCTTCAGCTCATCAAAAACCATATCGTCCCGTGTCTAATTTCAGTCAAGGAGCGAAATCTACTCAAATCAAAAAGGAAATCAAAGTTTCCGGAATAACAAAAAAGAGAAAAGGACAGAAAGTTTTTGAAGGGGAAGAGAGAGGAAAAAAAAGGATATCATTGACGAGGAATTTGGTGCGGCGAGCAGTCTTGTGAGAATAGCGTCTCTTTTTCACATGTCTGTGCGGGCACTTCCCTCCCATGTCTCTCTGATATTGGGTTGCGGTGTTCGGATCCTCAGAATCTTCAAGGGGGCAGTTAAGGTTTCTGGGTCTTGGTCTCGGGCTAAACCCTAGATTTCGAGGAAGTATGATAGAGAAATTTCCCTATGGTTTCTTTGTATTTATGTGGAGTCGTTAACCGACGTCGGTTTAACATTTTATTGTGCAAGAGGACCAAAGCACGAGAGCGTTAGCCCAAAATCGGAACAACATATTTGGATAACAGAAATTCTTTAGGTCCCGAATTTGTGTCTCTATTGTTTTTTTTTTTTTAACTTAATGATTAAAAAAGTATTTTTAAATGATATTGTGAATTTTTTATTTTTAAAAAAATATTTATGATGATTAAAAAATACATAAAAAAAGGAAATAAAATAAAAAAATAAAATACACTATTCAGTAAACTCATTCGGGCTACTTTTTTTTGTGGTTGTAGTAAGGCTCTTTGGATAATGGTAGACTTATTACTTCTATTTATTATTTTTTTTAATTTTTTTATTTAATAGCTAAGGAAATGACAATTAGTGAAATTGTATATTTTTTTAATTTTTCTTAATGACTAAGGATGGTAAAAAAATACTTAAAAGAAAATAATAAAAAAATAAAAATTTCAAATATACTATAAAGTAATAAAAGGGTGGTAGGAAGATAGTAAACCTATTATTATCCATCAACTTGTTACCCCCTTAACCATTAAATAAAAATAATTAAAAAAATAAAAGGAATAGTAAATAAGTGGTAGAAAGTAGTTGGCCTATCATCTGAAAAATATTTTCTAAAGATAAATGTGAACATAAAAAAAATTATCCCAAGAATAACAGGATTATCTAAAATGGAAGATTCAGTGATATGTGGCTTGAATTGCGGAGCACGGAAGGATTTGTTCGCCAACAGATTGATTGCGGAACTCAGATTTGGTGGTCAGCAATAGATTGATCCTGGTCGGGATGAAGTACCCCACTGAGCAGATGTCGTGTGCGCTGAATATAATTGGCGTGGAGGTCACAAAGACCACACGACCCTCTTCTCACCTATTGAGTGAAAAGACTCCTGACCAGGATGAAAGACTCCTCTCGCATTTTCTAGTTTTTTCCCACGATGTCGTTTAGGTTAGTCTTTTAAGTTGGTCATTTAAATTAGTCGTCCAATCTAATCACCTATAGCCTTGTCACCGAATCTTCGCGCCTTTTGGTCGCGAGTTTCCTCGCCTACTGAGAGGTAAGTCTTCTCGCCTTTGGGTGAGAGAAATCTCTTTGCTTCCCATGGGACAAGGCTCCTCGCCCAAATCTCATCGGCTCTCTTCAAATCTCATTGCCTCTCATCAGTCTGAATCCGTAGTCTCTTCTTTTGTACCAAAATGCTATCATTCTGCACTAAATCTTCTCATTCCTTCAAATCCAATAAAATAAATAAAAATATGTAGAAATAAAATAAAATCAATAATATTGAAGGGAAAATGACACTTTTCATAAATAAATGAGTGATACAAATCACATAGAAATAACACTTATCATGGATAAACCAAGAATTTCTTGTAAGGGCAACCATCTTGGTAGATCATCTACCAGACAGACAAACCTAATCGTCGATATCTAGCTTTGTGGGGACTAAAATGCCCATGAGGACAAATAAATCGTGGTTAGATTTGGAAATGACTTTTGATATTGCCGAAAGTTTGGAAAGTGCAATATGTACGACACTGTCTCTACTTGAGACACAAACCTAATCGTATCACTCCACATGTTTCAATTCTAATCTATAGAGTTCAAGCCTAGACAAACTAACATATCAAACCTATTATTTGATACAGTTATGTGGTAGTTTTTGGTAAGTCTTCCAGATTTGTAACGTTATGATACCACTTTATGACGCCCTTACCCCTCAGTTGGGAATTGACGGAAGTCGAGGGGTAAGGATATGTAACAACAATTACAATAATGCCTGTACTTGTGGTGGAACTTTAATAATTAGTTTTAGAAATGAGACAGGAATTACCGAACTTTTTAAAACTTTTTACTTTTTTTCCCAAGACAAAAGATTCTATATTTAAGATTAAAACTTGCTTTACAAATTACAAAAAATTTTACAACGGAAATTATTAAATTAAATTACAAAGTCTTTTTACAAAATATGCTTTCATACATTAAATAAAATGTGCCTAGGCGTCTATGAACTTTTCCTTAGGCCACGTCTATCCTGACGCTTCATCCCCATTTTGTTCCTAAGAGGGGGAGGGACGTACATAAAAATAAAATGAGTCGAATACTCAGTAAGAATTAGTTCATACTGTAAAAATATACTAACATAGGTTTTCAGTTATGCATTTATTATTCATCTACATACTTTATATAAAACATTTATTTTCTTTTGAAAATAGTACAATGTAGTGGTTTTTGTTTAAAAATGTTTTCATTTCTCATAAAACATGTAACACCACACCTAAAGATAACTTAGGATTTGAAAATAGTAACCCATGACCTTAGTCAAGTGGAAGTTATGATCCCTAAGGAAAGATAACTTTTGGATCATGTTTTGGAAAAATAACTTCCACCATTGTTTAAGTAAGTATTTTTTTTCTAAATAATGTAGATGTTTTAGGAAATAAGTGCCAAGAGGCCAATAGTAGGATGATAGGTGGCATGAAGGAAACTTGCTACCTTAATGGGCTTGGAATTTGGTCCATAGCAAGCCAAGGGAATTAGATAGATTTGAAGAAGGTCCAATGGTTGGTTATAATAAGGGTCCTAGCTTAATAAGATAGAGGGCCAAGGATAGGCCCAACTTAGTGAGACCCAAGACTAAAGCTCAACTTAGTGAGCTATTGAGGCCAAACCATAGGCCCAATAAGATCTAAAAATGAGGCCCAACGATAGGCCCATTTTAAGGCCCACATAAAGGTATAAATCCTTAGAAATAAGTGGCCCAATAAGATTTCAATACTTGAAAACAAAGCTTAGAATTCTCATTTCACTATTGCGAACAGGGCATGCTAACATTAAACCATTGGTTTTCTCTCTCTTGAAACCATCCCACAAGCCCCTAGGATTTGTTTTCGGTTAGATCTCTAACTTGAGTTTGGGTTTACATTTCCAAAGCCCCTCATCATTGCCATGAATAGTAACTTAAACATCATGACTTGCCAAGCTTTCTTCTAGTTCTATTCTTCATGATTTTTTATTTGTAATTTTCGTCAATTTCCTCTTGTTTTGCATCACTCTTAGGCAACTCTAGAATAGTAAAATAAATACAAACCATGTCATTTGAATCAAAGGCATGTCAATGCCATTGAAGCTCACCAATCGGCACACCAAAGGCAACCGATGCACACCTAGAACAAGCCATTAAACCTTGGCTTTGCAAAGAGATTTTCTACAACTTATTCAACCCTTGTCATGTCACTTAAACCAAGAAAATATAGACCTAATGTGGAGCCAAGAACAGCTCCCATAATCGCTCCAAGTAGGAAACTATTCCACCTAGGAAGTGAAGAATGGTAGTTGAAACCTCCAATGATTTTTCCAAATATTTTCTACAGCAAACTCAGCTCTCTTCACACGCTATTAGCATCACCTCTAGCTCTGGAAACATGTCATAGGATCACCCTCATAACACCTTAAGATTATGCCCACACAATGATCAAAACTAATGGACACTTTGGTGGTAAACCATGTGCTTATTTCGACTGAACCATGCCCATTCAACCCTCTCTTCATTTTCTGCTCAAGCTAAACCAAATGGCAACCATTCATACCTCAATACACACTTGCAAAAGCTACTCAAATAGTGTTAACCAATGTTTTGAATACCGTACCGGACGTCGTACCTGTCAAGGCACTGGAACGAAATATTTCGGTACCGGTACCGTTTCGGGATAGCGTTTCGGGATAACGTTTCGGGATAGTCGATATATAAATAAATTATATATATAAATATATATAAAAATTATATTTCAAAATAATAGTCTATATATAAATAAATTATTTATAAATACATATATATAAAAATTATAAATAGTCTAGTCTGAATTAGGGGTTAAAAAATAAGTTTGTAGTTTGAAAAAACTGAAAAAAAAAAAAAAAACACAGGCTGAAATATCGGCCGGTACCGGCCGAAATATAGGCCGGTACAGGCCGAAATTTAGTCCGGTACGGCCGGTATTTTAGCCGGTACGGTACATATATAGTACCTGTACCGGCCGGACGGCCGAAACAAAAAATTTCGACCGTACCGGCCGGTACGGTACGAAATTTATAACAGTGGTGTTAACTACTTGCACAAAACAGACAACAAAGATAGGACAAAGGATGATCAAAACTGGACAGCTTTGGAAAGCCAAAATCGCTAGCCATGAACTCAGCTTCTCTTGAAGAAATTGTGTGATTCTTGTTCCAACTCCTGAAATCATTCAACCTTTGCACCAACGGCCTTCATCAAGTCATTTTCCATGGGATAATCAAGTAATTTGTTCAACTATTCAAGTTGGAAACCCAAGCATGCACTCCACTGCACACTTCACCAATCATACTCACCTCACTTCAGCAAAATAGTGTAGCCTTCCATCCATTTGCACCTCCACCTTCATCAATTGAAGCCTATAAATACCACTCTTCATCCCTCACTTCTTCCAATGCCTTCTTCAAGATTTTCCTTTGTATTCTTGAGAGCAAAACACTCTTACTGTGAGAGAGGAGTGAAACTATGAGGTTTGAGTGAGTACCTTGGAGGGAATTGATTCTTGAGTGTCTCAAAGGAGATCGTTTGGTGAGTAACCCTAATTTATCTTTTTTTTGGGTGATAGTTTAACATGTTAGTCTTTGATTTATGGCATGAGAATGAAGATTTGATTGCGTTATATAAAGCTAAACTTGAGAATATACATTTCGGTTTAGATTTGGAGTCTTGCTTGTATAAATTGTTTTGAAATGAAACTTTAGACATGGCATGTCATGATATAATCTTATAAGTTTAGCTAATGCCTTGTCATGATAGGTTTATAAATCAACATCTTGGGTTGATCATCTAGCATACTTCGGCTTCCACTTGTGTGAGGTTATTAATTTAGTATATTTTATCACTTCTTAACTTTAAACTTTTAGTATAATCTTATTTATTTTTGTTGATTTTAGACTTCATTGTCATCATTTATATTTATTTCAGATTTGAAGAAATTGAAGACCCAATTTTACAAGTCTATCGTCTAGGAACTCCCTCATTTAAATGAAGAGTTTGGCATTTGAAAAATAAAATCCAAAGAGAGTTTTACGTAGACGAACTGACGACAAGAAGATCATTTCCTTGTTCTTTACGGAGCTGGATGCAAGGTTTGAATTTATGCGAGATGAATGCGGGGGCCTCTTTCAATTTGACTTAGCTTTATATGTTGGAATGAAATACGGGCTAGTTGGTGTAGAAGATGCACGAAACAGCAAGGTGAGAGCTGAAGAGCATGCACGCACGGACACGTAGAAGGAAATTAATTTTTGCTTCAGCACGCACGGAATGGAATTAAAAAGAAGTGAGCTGGTCTTTGGATGGGGGCTTTTGAATTTGACTTTTCTAAAGAAAGAGAGCAACGTAAAAGAAAGGAATGAAAAAAAAGAAATAAAAGGGGGCTTTTGAATTTGACTTTTCAAAAGAAAGACAGCAATGTAAAAGAAAGTAAGAAAAAGAAAGAAAAAAGAAATAGAGAGTGGAAAAAGAAAAAGAAGTAGAGGATGTAGACCCAAAAAAGGATCACGGACCGACACTACGACTTGGAGGACGAGACTGTGGACTGCGAGGAGCATTTTCAATGTTCATTTTCTTCTATTCTTCTCTCAGAAAAATTATGGTGAATTCGTTTATGTTGAATTTAATTTTTAGCATGAACTAAATTTTCTTTATTCTAGGAAAATGATGTAATCTAGTTCCGAACTATGCTTGCTTTTCTATGTAAATTTGAAGTAATTCTCTTCTATGTTTGTCTGATTTATTCTGAGCTTATTGCTTCTAATTAACTGGCCATTAATTAGATGATTTTAATCTTGTAATTTGCTGTCGAAAGAGGGAATTATAGGATAGATCTTGGATATTTCGACATAGGTAATTATAGAGATCGAAAAACTTGTATGAACCTATGTAGTATTAAAATCATTGGTCTTATTGCTTTCTTACTTTATTAATTTGTATACTCTTGTGTAAAATGATGAACAAAAATAATTTCCAATTGACTATCGAATGAGGTTTTTGAATGTTTGTGGAGATTTGCTAACAAATAGAGAGAATTAAATTCAATTAGTTAGATGAGTAAAGCATAGTGAGGAATTAGGTGAAATTGATCTCCTAGAAGTTTTCTTTCTCATTGATTTGATCTTTGAACAATATTTTTCTTTTCCTTTGAATATTTTCTTTGAATTAATT